>CM048745.1:341913257-342531257 GCA_026315105.1 Locusta migratoria
TTGCAGGTAGATGATAGGAGTCATAAATTTGAAGTCTATCGGTAAGACACGTTTACTGATACTTTCATGCCAGCCGCCTCTCCAAACCTAACAGTTTACAAACATGCAGCATTGCACCACACGGTACACCGACTCCTGTCCATTCCCGTTACCCAAGAAGACTATCACCAAGAACTCAGCACAATAAAAACTGTAGCAACAAATCATTAGTTTCAGTGCACCATGATTGAGAATATTATTGTTCAGAAAAGGAAGAAACAAGCCAGATTTCAACTATACACAGTAAACACTACAAAAAGATTTTGTATAGGTTGCCTTTCATAGGCAAAATTTTCAATAGCATTAGTAACATTTTGAATGCAATGAAATTTTCGGTATTTCTCACCTAATTTAGGAAAAGGTCTCTTCAGTACATTAAAGGACAGGCAACCATCACGAATAGTGGGGAATATGATATCATTTGTAAAGAGTTTCAATCTTGTTATGTAGGGCAGAGCGGACGGACAATCTGTACTAGGTTCAGTGAACACCACAGGAGCTGGAGACAGATTCTTGCTACTGAACGAGCAAACTTAATTCAATTATTCATTATAATGGCAGTAATAACAGTATTTGGAACCTGAGGCTATCATATGTAACGAAACAATGACATAAATACACAATATTCACAAGTCTCGAGGTACAATAAATAGTTAGATGTCATGACTCGGAAAGAGTCATCATTACTAAAATATAATACGAATATTACAGTAGGTTACTTATTAACAGCAATACTTATAAAAGGTATTTCAATTAATGTACAACGCAAATGTAATGGTTTCTTAAATTACTTAGTAATACCTTCCAATGTTTAAGTCGAGAGAAATGTAGTATTTTAATCGTTTCTCTTTACTCGGAAAACATTTATTCTTTGGTTATTTACTATACAGACAAACACACTGCCTTGAGATGTATCGAGGGTCTGAAGTTACTACATCCAGTTATTGTTACAGGTTTTTGGTATACACTAGCTAATGTTGTTTCGAAAAATACTAAAAAGAAAGAAAAGTATAAAACTTATCTAGTATTATCGATCATATACAGCTTTACTGTCGTTAAAGAAGTTCTATATAATTTGTTTGCAATCAGTACTAGAAGAATTTAATGTGAAAATAATCCCAAGTATTAATAATAAAAACATACAATGAGTGTGGTAGAGTGTAAGCTGTAAAGTGTAGAGTTGTGTGTTATTGTGTAATAAGCTAGGTGATTGATACCCTTGTACTTTTCTACCTATTACAGGTGGGAAAGTCTCGGTAAATCGAGCTATTGTCATCCGAGATACTACGTGTTTCTGTAGGTGATGGGTTTTTGGGTGATGCATGTGTCACTTGGTTACTGACGTAACACTACGTGATATTCGGAAGTTTCTGTTCATCTAATTACTGGTGGTTTGGGGACTGATAACCCAGCTGTTTAGCCCCCATTAAAAACCTAACAACAACAACTGGTGGTTTTGGTGTATTCTGTGTGATACCGTAGTTACAAACTATTTGTTATAAAAATTATGTAGTGACTTGGCATTTGATACTTCTTTAACATCTTTGGAATCAGTAAGGTAATAAAAAATGAGCTCATAACCCAAAACCTAGGTCGTGAAAAATAAAGTTTTGTAAGACGAAGCAATACGTATGGTTCAGTTTACTTAAAGAATTAACTGCAGTTATAGACCAGACGTCACCGTTGGTTATCGGTGACTCCACTAATGCATGACCGCATAATAGTATTAAATATGAAAAGTCATTCGAGAGAGAAACAATGTTATACATGGATTATATTTCACAAAAAATTACAGGCTTGTCTTGAAAATGTGAAATAGTTAAAACGAACCGGTTGCAACTTAGGTAAGTCATCTAGAAAAATATTATATTTTTCATTTGCAAAAAGGGATAAGTGATTCTGATTCCAATTAAAGTCCGAGCCGCAGCCGGAGCTGCCGAGCGCATTGAGGCGCTATGTCCTGATGAGAGTTCGAATCCCCAGTCGGGCGTGGCTGTTTGTGCTGTCTTTAGTGTAAGTTAGTTCATAAGTAAAGTTTAGGGACTGATGACCCCGCAGTTAAGTCCCATAAGCTTTATAAACATTTGAACATGTACTTAAAGTCCGAAATACAGAACATTTTAACAAAACCGTATTATTACTAATAACAACTTACGTTTGCCTGCTACAAAGTCTAGAAACGAAGAATGACTCTCGTTGCGTCATAAAATCATAGATAATAAAATATATAATAATTTAATTGTTAATATTATTCTGATGCTGTCTTGCACATTCATAATGATTCATTACATCTCCTTCAAAAATACCATATAACTGTAATACAGTACTTAGAGAATAAATTACTTTGCACTATAATCATAGCAGAAATTATTGCCCAACACAATGACGTTTCTCACAACATGGAACAGAATCGTGGTCCAGCACTGGTGAATGGTTATTGCTGCGAAGGAATCAGAATCAGTCATTGGTCAGATTGGAGACTTGTTGTGAATTTGACTCTTTTAAACAATTTATTATAGTATTTCTATGACGAAAATGTAAATTGTTTACAATGTCGGTATGTTACTTTTAGGTGTCAGGAAAAACACTTTTATAACCTTTCAAGGTATTTTCCTTTCTTTAATTTTTTATATTATATACGTGTCAATGAACTCGTTTGAAAATTTGAGCCAGCCGCGGTGGCCGAGGGGACTGATGCGCTCCAGTCACGGTCTGTACGGCCACTACGGTCGGGGGTTGGAATCCCCCCTCGGGCATGGATATTTGTACCGTCCTTAGTCGTAAGTAGTTCATAAGTAGTTTGTAAGTTTAGGGACTGATGACCCCGTAGTTAAGTCCCATAGACTCTACAAACATTTGAACATTTTTTTGAAAATTTGAACGTGTCAAATTGTGTCAAAGACATTAACCATTATGTTTTAATATGTGACCTCCGGAACTGTAACGTTTCAACTTGCAGGTTCGAGTCCCGGTTCCGGCACACAATTTTAATCTGCCAGGAAGTTTGCAAACAAATTATTGGACCGTTCCTCGTCTTTTTTTTTTTTTTTGCTATGCTGTTTTCCACCGTCTTTCTGTCTTTGCTATTTCGTGCGAGCTAACGTATGTAAGTTCGCTGTAGTTACATTAGCATGTTCGGTGAAATAGACACCTTACCATCTTGGATTCATTCCAGAGTTTATTTCTGACTGATAGAATCATTTTCCTCCGAACATAAATTAACTTCGTTGTTGCTGTAGTCTTCAGTCCGAAGCAACCCTATCCTGCACAAGCATCTCTGAATACGAACAGCAACCTACATCCCTTTAAGGCTGCTTAATGTATTAGTCAGTTGGTCTTCCTCTGGGACTTTCACCCCACATCCCTCCAAAGGTACATTGTCGAGTAACTGATGCCTCACCAATGTCCTACCAGTCTTATAGTCAAGATATTCTGGCAATGTCTTTTCTCCCTAGTTCTGTTCAGTATCTCTCCATTAGTTATGCGATATTCTCATATCTTGAGCATTCTCCTGTAGCAACAAATTTAAAAAGCTCCTGTCATTTTTCTGACTCCTTTTTTGTTCTTGTTAATGTTCATACTACACCATTCTTTGAAGACATAGTCCATTCCGTCCAGTTGCTCCTCTAGGTCCTTTGCTGTCTCTGAAACTATTTGCTATGTATTCAGCAAAATCCGAAGTTTTTATTTCTTTTACCTGAACTTCAGTTCCTTCTCCAAATTTCTCCTTATTTTCTTTCACAGCTTGCTCGATGTATCATCAAATAGCATTTGGGAAGGGTGCCAACCAGTCTTTCTCTCTCTCCAATTACTGTGTCCTTTTCATGCCCTTCGACTCTTTCAACTATTGTCTGGTTTTTGTACAAGTTGTACATGTGTTACACCTGCTACATTCAGAATTTTTAAAAAAAATGTGTTCCAAACAACATTGTCAGCTTTTCACAAATCTACAAAAGCTATAAATGTAGGTTTCCATTCTCTTAACTTCTCTTCTAAGACTAGTCGTAAGGTGAATATTGCCTCATATATATCTACATTTCTCCTTTCTCGTGTTCTACTGAGCTTCTTCCTTCAATCTGTATGATCGTCCTCTTCGGCCTTCACTATTTCATCTCTCAAAGTGTATGCATTCTTCTTCTACTATACCTATGATTTTTTTCTTTTCTTTTCTACAGACGTATGCTTTCCTGGTACATTTGTGTTATTTTAAATAAGAACATGAAATCGAAACGAATATTGACTGGTATACACTTTTTCAGATTCTGAAGGTAGCAGGGGTAAAATATAGGAAGGGAAGAGCTATATTCAACTTGTACAAAAATCAGACAGCAATTATTACAAAAAAAAATGTTCAAATGTTTGTTAAGCTTATGGGACTTAACTACGGGGTCATCAGTCCCTAAACTTACAAACTACTTATGAACTACCTTATACTAAAGACGGCACAAATATCCATGCCCGAGGGGGGATTCGAACCCCCGACCGTAGCAATTATTACAGTCGAAGGGCATGAAAGGGTCACAGTTGTTGGGAAGGGAGTCAGAAAGGGTTGTAGCCTTTTTCCAATGTTGTTCAATATGTACATTGAGCAAGCAGTGAAGGAATGCAAGGAGAAATTTGGGAGGAAATTAAAGTTCAGGGAGAGAGAATAAAAACCTTGCGGTTTGCTGACGACATGGTAATTCTGTCAGAGACAGCAAAGGATCTGGAAGAGCAATTAAACGGAATGGACAGTATCTTGAAACGAAGGTAAAAGGTGAACATTAACAAGAGTAAAACAAGGGTAATGGAATGTAGTGACAGAAAATCAGGCGATACTGAAAGAATTAGATTAGGCAATGAGATGATAAAAGTAGTACATGAATTTTGTTATTTGGGTACCAAGATAACTTCTGGCAAAAGTAAAAAAGATATATAATGCAGAATGGCTATGGGAAGAAAAGCGTTTCTGAAGAAGCGAAATTTGTTGACATCCAATATTAGTTTAAATGTTAGGATGTCGTCTCGGGAAACATTTGTCTGGAGTGTAGCACTACATGGGAGTGAAACGTGGACGATAAGGAGTTCAGACAAAAAGATGATAGAAGCTTTCGAAATGTGCTACAGTCGAATGATGAAGATTAGATGGGTAAATCATATAACTAATGAGGAGGTGCTCAACGGAATTCGAGGAGAAAAGGAGTTTCTGGCATATCCTGACTAAAAGAAGGGATAGGTTGGTGGGATATCGTCAACTTAGGATTAGAAGAAAGTGTGTGGGGTAAAAATGGTAGAGAGAGACCGAGGGACGAATACAGTAAGCAGATTCAAAAGGATGTAGGTTGCCGTACGTATTCTCAGCTAAGAGGCTTTCACAGAATAGAGTAGCGTGGAGAGCTGCATCAAACCAGTCTGCGGACTGAAGTCCACAACAATAACAACAACTGCGCAAGAACTAGCCACAGTCCATAGTTTCACTTGTGTCAGCATCTGTGCAACAAAAAGTGTATGAAATACGAATTACACAATTAAGCTGCAAAGCTAAGTATGTGTGATGTTCTACGTTGTTACGACACTCATGAATGTGTACAATGGTTCATTCAGCCCTACACATACCATTACAAGTCATTCGCGGCGCCAGTTGCTTCCGATGGCTCTTTCATAACGTTGCACTTTACACAAACACTTACGTAAGAGCGTCTAGTGAAGCTCTCAAGGAGTGTGTGGATAATTGAGCAACTTCCTCGCATCGTCCGAAACACGGTTGCCTTCTTCCGAGAGTGATACGTTCCAGCTAGAAAGCGGAGTGTGGCAAGTACGTTTCGTCACGGAGCGCCGGTTCACGACACGCTGAATAGTGGAACTGCGGAGCCATCCGAGGAGCCATACTTGGGGTGCGAAATACGCAGTTACGCCCATCTTTAGAACCCTTTCACATTTTCCTGTTCTCCGGACAAAAGACATTAGCTCCCACTGCCGTACTACTAGTGACGGAATATAATCAAGTTGCCAAAAACGAAACTGCATTTCTCACGAGAAAAGCCATACCTATTAATGGATAAAAAAAAGCAGTCCTCAGTCGCAAATTAAAAATTGTTTAGCCTGGTTTCGGCAATTACTAAGATTGCCTTCATCAGAAATTATAAAATAAAAAAAGTCACATAATAAAATATACTACTAAGCTGTAAAGCTTATGTCACAATGATCAAAAAGCAGCCCATAGTGGCTAGCCTTTTCTCAAAAGTTAGTATTTGCCGAAACCAGGTTAAACAATTTTTAATTTGCGACCGAGGGCTGCTTTTTTATCCATTGACGTTGTTAACGGTCGCTGACAATAGCAGCTATGTTTGCAATTTTACCATACCTATTATCTCCAACTTCATCACTATCTCATCTTACCATGCGTGGCAGAGGGTACCATTCTCAATTTTCTTGCTCCAGCGGCGAATTTTTGCGGGTCGAACGATTGCTGATATGCCTTCGTGTGGGGTCGAATCTGTCTAATTTTGCGTTCATAGTCATTTTGCGAAAGTTACGTTCAAAATCAAAATCAAAATTTGAATAGCTTATGGGACTCAACTACGGGGTCATCAGTCCCTAAACTTGCAAACTACTTACGAACTAGCTAACACTAAGGACGGCACAGATATCCATGCCCGAGGGGGGATTCGAAACTCCGACCGTCGTGGCCGTGCAGACCGTGACTGGAGAGCCTCAGTCCCCTCGGCCACCGCGTCCGGCAAACTTACGTTGATGGACGCATTGTAATGATGGACACATTTAGGAACGTACGATATTGGAATTTTAACATTAAACTACTTCGTGATTTAGTACGCCTCTCTTGCAACGTCTGCCTCTAGAAAAATGTTCAAATGTTTGTAGAGCTTATGGGACTTAACAACGGGGTCATGTCTCTAAACTTACAAACTACTTATGAACTAACTTATACTAAAGACGTCACAAACATTCATGCCCAAAGGGGGGATTCGAACCCCAGACCGCAGCGGCCGTGCATACCGTGACTGACACGCCGCAGACCGCTCGGCCACTGCCTCTAGAGTTGGCAGAGCATCTCCGTGACTGTCTCTCACTTATTTAATGAACCCGTAATTAAATGTGCTGCTCTGCTTATACATTTTGTCTATGAGTCTTGTGTGATACTAAACCCCGATTGAGGAGCAATATTCAAGAATCGGTCGAAAGGGTGATATCTAAGGTACTAAGTTTGTTGTGCGCTACGTTTCAGGAGCGTTCTTCCAATGAATCTCAGTTTGGAACGTGCCTTTGCCACGAATAATTTTACATGGTCTCCATATCCATACTCTTAGATATTTTATGGCAGTAACTGCTTTCATTCATAGTTTTCGAATCGTTTAATCAGAGAGTAAAGGATATTTTTATGTGTATACTCCCGATGCATTACAAATTCTTACGTTCAGGTTCCAGTTCCACTCCCTGCACCAACTGTCGGTCCACTGCAGATATTCTCTGGATCTCACCACAAACTTTCTAGCATTGCGGCTTCTTTATATACTGCAACCTTATCCGTGAAGTCTCGTCTGACTTTTACGTCATCCACTAGACCAGTGGTTTCCAAACTGTGGGTAGCGTTATCCATACAGGTGGGTCGCCAGATGACTGTAAAATATCAAATACATTACGGACAGAAAATAGTGTTTATAAAACTCTTCTGGGTGTTGGACCGCATCGTCAATATATCAAATACTTCACTGACGTTTCGGCCACTATTGCAAGTGGCCACCTTCTGGGTGGCCGAAACGTCGGTGAAGTATTTGATATATTGACGATGCGGACCAACACCCAGAAGAGTTTTATAAACAATGACAACGGCCGCGGAAGCCTTCGTTTACAGAAAATAGTGTGTGTGTTATAATACTAGTTAGTTTTGCGATATTATTTTTTACCCCATAAAGATAAGTAACATTTAAGTTGTACCGCTGTTTTATTTAAATGATTTAGTACTGGACTAATGTTTCGAGTTTGAGGTTTTCACTTTTATCTTTACACCCTGTGTAACTTGTTTGTTTGTCTAGAAGTATTACTTAATACTGGTTCTTCTTTCAGTAGTTACCAGGGGGAGTTCGAAAATAAGTTTTCCCTGTCGACTGTGCTAAGAGTTTCGTATGACAGGAAAAATATGGAGTGAGACATTAAAGATAAGACATATCTTTATTTTTGTACATAATTTCCAATTACATTGAGACATTTTTCGTACCGCTTTATAAGCTTCAAAAATTCTTTCTGAAAAAAAAAAAAAAAAAAAAAAATCAGGGCGTTGCATACAAAAGAAGCGTGGAACGGCTTGTTTGACGTCAGCATTGCTTCCTAAGCGCCTTCCGCCGAGAATCTTCTTCAAAGCTAGAAACAGATGGAAGTCAGTTGGTGAGAGATCAGGACTGCATGGCGTATGGTGTAGGCGCTCCAAACCAAGAGTTGCAACATGCTCTTGCGTTGCCGAGTGTGGTCTCGCATTGTCATACAACAGCAGAACGTCACATCTGAGAAGGCAAGGCCGCTTTTTTCGAATCACCTCTTTCAATTTCGATATAGTGGCACAGTTCCGCACAGCATTGATGGTTGCATTCTCCAAAAAGTCCAGCAACAAAACTCCTTGGGCGTCCCAGAATACGGGGAGTAGCACTTTACCTGCAGACGGAGTGCTTTTGAACTTCTTTCGGACAGGTGATGACAGATGTTACCACTCCATAGCCGTTCAACGATTCTTCCGTATGCAACGCCCTGACTTTTTCCTGGACGGCGTTTTGAAGTTTATAAAGCTGTTTGATAAATGTCTCAATATAGAAAAGAATAAAGATATGTCTTTAATGTCTCATTCTATTTTTTCCCTTCCATACACAACTCTGCCCACCTTCGACAGAAAAACTTATTTTCCAACTCCCCGTCGTACTTATCAAGAATTTATTATGATTTGTTATGAGTAAGAAACCGTTTATAGAGGAAACCTTAAAAAGCTAATAGTATTAACATCTGAAGAAGGCTCCCAGACGGAACTAAAATGTGATTCTTCTTTAAACACTCTCTATCAAGACTTAAGGGAAATCTCATTTGAAATAAGAATTCAATGCATGCAAGTATAGCCTTGATGTAATGAATGGGATTCACAATTTCTTATTCCAAATATTTCTGGAACAAAAATAGATATTAAAAAACTACTTTCGCGGGCATGAACATAGCCATGGGCTATGTAAGCAAATAATACGAGATATTCCAAAACGTAAACAAATTGTATTTTCAACATAAACTTATCTTACTTGAAAAGGACATCCCTTATTCTGACTTAGGAAATAAATAGCCTGAATAATCACAGAAAGAAAGGCGTTGGCAATGCGTTAATTACATCACAAGAAATCGCGAATTGAAGTTGACGCTTGAAATAAAAGCTACGTGCAGCTAGCGCACGTCCAGAAACTCAAGCGGGAACATCACGATGCTCACAAATGTGCGCTGTATCAGCGCTTCATTTATTTCAAGCGTCAAATTCGCTTCGCATTTCTAGGGATGTGACTGATACATTGCGATGCAATCAAGGCAGTTCTGTTTAACATTTTCACGCGCTTTATTCCATGAAAAACAATTTGAGATGTCCATTAAAGCATGAATTTGTGTCGAAATTAATAATTGCATTTTAGAATGTCTCATAGTAAGCGTACTCATTTTCATAAGACCTTGCCGTACCTTCATACCTGTGAAAGTCATTTTCAAGATTTACTGCAGAGATATTTAGGGCGAAAAGTTTCAGTGTGACATCCTACTCTCTCCTACTCTCTGTCTGTCTGTCTGTCTCTCTCTCTCTCTCTCCCTCTCTCTCTCTCCCCTCCCTCCCTCATACACACACACTTGTTTGAGTATGTGTGGTGTTTAGTGTGAATACCGATAGTAACAAGATTTCGATCTACTGCACTAGACTATTTATATACGAGGGTTTCCCACAAAGTAATGGCCTAATTTTTTTCCTTAATCGAAAATAATGGCGCGAATGTGAAATTTCACATATTAATTATCTGAAGTGTCCTGAGTGCGCGTGCCAATTTTTGGGTCTTCTGACAGCGTAGCCGCAGCGAAATGGGTTCTGAAAGAGATGTAGGTCACAAGCAACATGTTGTTGTTATGGTCTTCGGAGACTGGTTTGATGCAGCTCTCCACAATACCCTATCCTGAGCAAGCCTTTTCATCTCCTCATAAGAACGACAACCCACGTCCACTTGAATCTGTTTACTATACGCGTCTCTTGGTCTCCCTCTGCGATTTTTACCCCACACACTTCCCTCCAATGCTAAATTTACGATTCCTCGATGTCTAAGAGTGTGTCCTACCAAACGATCCCTTCTTTTAATCAGGGTATGCCAAAAATTCTTTTTCTTTTTCTTTTAGTTATGCGATCTACCCACCTAATCTTCAGCATTCTTCTGTAGCACCACATTTCAAAAGCCTCTATCCTCTTCCTGTCCGCACAGCTTATCGTCCAAGCAACATATCGTCTTTGAATTTCTGACTACAAAGAAAGAAACTACTGAAAATATTCACAAACGTTTGTGCAAAGCCTATGGACCATCTCCTGTCGACAGGGGTACGTGCCGCTGTGCACAGTGGCTGTGTTCATAAGAAAGCGGTTCAGCAGATCTCCAAATTTGTAAGCGGTCAGGGAGACCATCCGTAGCTGTCATACATGACATGCTGCAGCGAGCTGATGTTGATATTCCACTTCCACTTGTTTGCGCCATTAAAGGATAGCATTCATGGAGAACGACGAGGAGGTCACGCACACACTGAAAGAATGGCTTCGTGACCGTACCAGTGATTGGTAACGACCCAAAAAAATGTTAAAATGTTGGTAAATCTAAGGGACTTAACTCCTTAAGTCCTTAGGTTACAAACAACTTAACTAAAACACACACACACCTGCCCGAGGGAGGACTCGAATCTCCGATGGTGAGCAACCTTTCGCTCCGCAGCAAGACGCCTTAGATCTCTTGGCCAGTCCACCGCGGCCAGGTAACAACGTATTTTTTTTTTTTTTTTTTTTTTTTTTTTTTTTTTTTTTTTTTTTTGAGATGGAAGAAGGCCATAGAACTGGACGGCGATTGGGTGGAAAAATAGTGTGTGTAGATGAAACATCATTCTTTCATATGTATAATATTCGTTGTATGTATAAATCTCATTATGTACAATATATGATAGTTGAAAAATTGTGGTGCATTACTTTCTGGGGAACCCATGTATATAGCGAAAAGTAACGCTCAATTCATACCTCCCTTGTGATACGTCCGAGGCTATTTTTTGAGTATTGAAAAATGACATGCTCTGTGTGGTAAAAACTGCAATAACATACCTGCTCTCATCGTTTGTCATTAGGCGGCAGTGCGAAACAGTTTAGAACGTCTCCCGGATGTTATGGCAAGCAGCATCAACCTAGGCAACGATATCTTCTGATTACTGAGTCTCGTGGACAAACAGAGCAGCCTGCATTTCACAGCCAATATTAATTTCAGTAGGGAATAATTGGGGGGGGGGGGGGAGGGGTTCATAACGAAAGTGGACCAAATCCATTTTTGACAAGTTTTGAGATAAATACTGTATGACACTAACAAGGAGAACGCCAAGTATGGTACAAACGAATTTTGATGGGTCGCAGGTATTTCGTACGGGATTTTCTCCAGACCACCAAGCTAAAAGGATTTGTTCCAATTCGCCTTGGTTTCCACGAAAATCGAGATCAAAGTCCAGCGCTTAACAGCTATACTTCTACTAAGCCACCTGCGTACGTGAGTAAGCGTGGTGTGATTAGCAAGGCGCTTGATTGCCACACAGTCAACCTGACTTCGAATCCTGCTCTGACCTTATTCCCACTTTTTTTCACACTTGTACGATGATTGTATGATTGACGGTTGATTCTGCAGAATTATTTGCACTCTTATGTTAATGCTTCAAAAATTGGTCATGACAATAACTTATGTTAATTGCACAATATGGTCTGTATTGCGCGACGATTATTTTACTTAATTCGTTATTTAAAAGCATACTTTGACAGCGATTGAAAGATATTTCTAAATCAGTAAACAAAATTCAACTTACAAACTACTTAAAAAGGTAAAGCAGTCAACAATCCGAAGATTGGTTTGAACACCACAGTGCTTTACTAGGCATGGTCCTATTTGGAGGTGGTATGCCGTTGCCTTCCTCCGACCTTTGAACTGACTTACCCAGCCAGTTATAGGGGGACCTACAGTTTAACGTGGGTTTCGAACCACGGTGCTACTCGGCATTTTTCACATGAGCAATGCTGCCAGACGTGAAAGAAGTGGAAAGTGACAGATAAAAATCCTAGGACCTGGCGGGGATCGAACCCGCGACATTCGGATTTGTAGTCTGGCACTCTACCACTGTGCAACCTGAACTAGCTTATCCTAAGGACGGCATAAATATCCATGCCGTAGTGGCCGTGCAGACCGTGACTGGAGCGCCTCAGTCTCCTCGGCCACATCAGTAAACCCTCTGTAGTGGTCACCTATAACATCTGTGCAGCATTTGCTAGTTTAGTTTACAGTCCCCGGCCCGACTGTTGTTATACCGTCGAATGCAGTGTGTGCCCACTTGACGCGTCCCAGCGGCTTATTATGCTGCGGGCAGGCGGCTAGTCATTCGTAGCGTATAGTTCACGAAGTGCAACATTGAGGAAAAATGCGCAGTGGTAGAAGCTGGGCCATCACACCAGTCAGTCATCGGACCAGTGTAAAAATAAAATAAAAATCCAAGCAGGATTTGAACTTTTTTTTCCCTTCAGGTAGATCTATGTTTTGCGGTCGCTGTTTCATTTCGTTCTTAGTTGTGTACTGGGGTTGTCTATGTGGCAGTCAAGTGCCTGGCAAATTACACCACGCTGACGCACAGACGGACGGTGAGTCAGTGCACGTGTAGCTATTACGCGCTGAACTTCGATCTCGATTTTCGTGGAAACCACGGCGCGTTTGAACAAATCCTTTTATCTTGGTGGTCTGGAGGAGTTCCCGCACAACATACCTGCGACACATCAAAATTCGTTTCTACCATACTAAGTGTTCCCCTTGTAAGAAGACTGCTTTATTCACTGCCGTAACGAACTTAGTCCGTAAGTCATATCCTGCTCCACAGGTGGCAGCACTATGTACAAGGTGAATGTTACTAAGCATTTTCCGCTGCCATAGTGAACCAAGTCCATTGTTTCGAAGTGTTCTATGTGATAAAATCATGTCTACCAAAGAAGATTATCATCCCGCTGGAGATTATGTTCGTAATTCATTGTCTGATACATCATGTGATGCAGAAATAGGTAAGTTAACCGGAATTATTACGAATTGCATTACTTTGTAGTATGAGGTTAGATCTGAAGAAGCATCTCTACTAGCTGCAGGACATCCCAACATAAATTCTCAGTCTGGTGTATCTGTACGTTTGGGATGAGACAAGTGGTGGAAGGGGCGCCCAAGATATTGCCAGTGTTGTCAAGCAGCACATAACAGATAATGTCTGTAACTGCTAACTGTTGCGGACAGAACAGAATAAAAATATTATTAACCCTTCTGAATCTGGTTCATGAACCAGGTATTTCAGCAAATGTAATAAATCATAATTTCCTTGTATCTAGTCATTCATTTCTACCAAATGATTCAGAATTTGGAATAATTGAATCCGCAAGCTATATCTGCTCATCGGAAGACTGGGTTCAAATCATCAAATCCTCAAAGCGGATGATGCCACCTTTGAAGGTTGTCAATATAAGAGGAATTCTTATCTACAAAGGCTTTGGAGGAAGTAATCACCAACAGAAAAAACTGTTGATGGTCAACTCTTCAATTCGTTAAACATAAGGTGGTTGAGAGTAGTGAAAGATTCTCCATTCAAGGAAACTCTGAGTGAAGAAATTTCTTTCCTGGAGATCAACCTCAAAATAAGGGGGCGGACAACCATTACTGTCGCTGTCACCTGTTCTTCGGAGCCCCTATATCGAAGTTGACATAACATACCTGCAGCTAAAAAGGAGTACATGGATCTCTTGAACCACCAGTTCATCATCAATATTTCAAGAATCTTCCAGCTGAGATTACTACAAGGACAAGTGATACAGTCAACAATGAGAGGATGAAAATGATGAATATGTATACACCGATTGACTGGAATTAAGCTGAATTGCTTATGCGGAAAAAGTGTCACAAAATCTGTACTTTGATATTAAATTGTGTTACGACTATAAATGTCATGTCTAATACAAAATACATTGCCTATTTAAAACACTGAGTAAATTGAATTTTTGTTTCATCGAACAAATTAAAATTCACAACCAGAGTGAACCAAGTCCATTTTTTCTTTTACCACATTAAATTTACCAGAATTAATAAATTCTTATTTCATATGTGCGTCAAAATTTGAGTTAAAGTGTCCCCTAGTAATTAAGTATTTACGAAATTATATTAAACATACCGGGAATTAATAATGAGCCAAAAACTTTAGGACTCTGTTTCTCTTAAAGTCTAAACAGTTCCACATGGACTTGGTCCACTTCGGTTGTGAACCGTAGTAGCTTTTGAAAAAGTCCTTTATTTGAATCTGACTGTATAGTCACATATATGGGAAAACAGTAGGTATTGAAATACGACTGTCACTTTAGGCAGGTGCTTATGAAAGTAAATCTTCATGTATAAAACAGAGTGTCCGTGGTTTTTTGTGTGTGTGTGTGTGTGTACTACCGCATACAAATCTTCAGTTTTGTTCCGAATTTAATGAAAGTTTACACACATGACCTCCAAACTAATAGGACGGTCGACGGTCGCCGGAAGTGTAAGAATCTCGTACAACACATAGTTCACGAGATATGACGTCATAAACAATGCTATGCGAGAATACTGCTGCGTCACGCGGTAGTGTTACACATTTCTTCCTAAACCACTGGACCGATTTGAACCAAATTTGGTACACATATTCCTTACCATGAGATACCAATTTCTGTAATGGTAAGAACCACATACGACACACGGTTCAGGAGATATAACGTCATATAAGATAAGAGTTGCAAGAAACTGCCACATAATGCGACGAGAATAATTTAATCATACACTATATGAGAATGAGAGTTCTTAGCGACTTTCAACCATTGTAGATCTAATTTCATATTTTTATTGAACTATATCTCGCTGCCAACCATAGCAAAATTATTAAAGGAAAAATGTTTCTCGCTTACTGCTTTTCCGCTGTTCATAGAGTAAAACTACGGCATTCGATATGACTTTGCAATTTATAATCTCTACACGACATATTTTATTGTAACCGCAGGAAATTTAACATACAGTATCAGTGGCGTAGCTATCATAGGGCTGGGCGGGGCAGTGCCCCGGGGCCCCCGAGCTTAAAGGGCCCCTCGGCCTTCGTGAGCTGCCTCCCCCGGAAAAAGTTACAATAGATCGTCGAATGTGTTTTTACTCTCCCGCCCTAACGTCCATCACGTCTCCAATAGTAACCGCATTGGGCCACCGCGTAGCGGAGCAAAGCTTCCTAATGGGACCTTCCCTTCACACGACGCCATTCGGTGGCGCAGCTGACCAGCCAAGCCGCCAGTCGCTGTGCAGAACACTCCAGTCGGCGTAGCAGCAGAAGTAGCGGCGGCATCAGAGCTGCTCACATCAACAGCTGCGCCCTCCAAGTGTCATGGATCGCGCGCCTCCAAATACCGTAAATAGTAAATAGAAGTGTACAGTACCATTATCTGTATAAACCCGTTTTTCGAACATCCACGTCTCCCAATTACTTTGGATAATCGACGTTCTACTCTTTACAATATTTTAGTTGAATGAAGAATTTTCGACTTTACCCTAGACCAGCAAACATCAAAGGCACGAAGTGAAATCCAGAATTATACCCACCTCAATATATAACCATAACAAGGTCTATTGCTTGTCCGCTAAGACGTGTACCGTGTCACTATTAGCGTGTTGTCGGTTGAAGTCGGAGTTGCGAAATAAGTCAATGGCGCTGAATTACGAGCAGTGTGTTTAACAATACACGGTGCGACCACATTTGAATATGAAGTCTCTATAGTGTATTATTACAGAACAGTATTATTATACTAACTCCTCTTTGTGTAGTGAATACCCCCAACGGTCGGGGATTCGAATCCCCCCTCGGGCATGGATATTTGCGCCGTCCTAGTTCGTAACCAGTTCATAAGTAGTTTGTAAGTTTAGGGACTGATGACCACGTAGTTAAGTCCCATAGACTATACAAACATTTGAACATTTTGCTCCTTATTCATAAATCCCATTAAGTTCAAAATGTTCAAAATGTTTGTTAAGCTTATGGGACTTAACTACGGGGTCATCAGTCCCTAAACTTACAAACTACTTATGAACTACTTACGAACTAGGACGGCACAAATATCCATGCCCGAGGGGGGATTCGAACCCCCGACCGTAGTGGCCGTGCTGACCGTGACTGGAGCGCCTCAGTCACCTCGGCCACCGCGGCCGGCTCCCATTAAGTGCTGTAACCAATTGCACTCTCCCCCCAGGGGGCCCACAGCTCTTTTGTGGGTACGTGTGTGGCGCGCACGGGGCCCCGAGCCGAAGCGACCTTTCTTCCGTCCCAGGCCGCTTCCCTCTTTCCCCCCCGGTTTGTGCCTTCGCCCGGAGACGGGCGTTTTTCATCAGTCAAAGGTTTCTTTTTCGCTTCCTGTCTTCTCTTCTTGGTCCTCTTCCTTTCTTGTTCTTCAGCCTTCTCCTATTTTTCCTTTCTCCTTGTTCTTGACTCACCCTTTAATCTCCGCCTCGGCGTTTGAGATTCTCCCTCCTTCATCCCTTTCTCTCCTTCCTCCTTTCTTTCCTCCCTGTGCGTGTCTGAAGGTCGACCCACGCTCTGCGTAGCCGGTGACGGGGTAAGGCGTAACTCCCCGCCCCGGGTAGACATGTAGGGCACGTACGTACCCCCCGGTAAAGGCCGGGCCCAGGGAGGGGTGATTACCCGAGCTGATACCTTCCGAACATGCCAATTGGTCCCTCCGTCCGTTCTCGGGAGGTGTGACCTGAGGTGCGAACAGTCACCTAAGGCGGGTGCGCCCTCAGTGAGGGGCCCCCACAAGGAAGGAGCGCGCCATCGGAGACGCCGGTAATCATGGGGGACACCTCCGCTATGAAACCTTCCACATCATCTATAACCTTGACCCATAAGCGGAAACATGATTCTCAGCCACAGAAAGCATTGCCAAACATTCCTAGGTTCCTGGTGGTATCACGTACCGACGATAAGGATTTTTCTGCAGTAAATCCGTTCATTATTCAGAAGGGTGTCGATGCGATCGCTGGTCCCTTGAAAACCTGCTCTAGGCAGCGCAACGGGACCTTGTTGCTCGAAATAGAAAATGCATTCCAGGCGCAGAAGTTACTTCGAGCTACCCTTGTACATACTTTCCCTGTGAAAGTGGAGGCTCACCGCACCCTCAACTCTTCGCGGGGGGTAGTGTTTTCTAGATCACTGGATGGGTTATCGGACGAGGAGATATTGAACTATATGTCCGATCAGGGAGTCACGGATGTTCATCGCGTGATGAAAAAGATTAACAATGAACTCGTGCCAACCCGTACTGTCTTCTTGACTTTTGACAAGGTTGACCTGCCATCGAAAGTGAAAGCGGGCTACGAGGTCATTTCCGTCCGCCCGTACGTACCAAATCCTACACGCTGCTTCCATTGCCAAAGGTACAACCATACCAGTAAATCTTGTCCAAATGCAGCCAAGTGCGCCACCTGTGGCAGGGACGCTCATGAGGGTGAATGTCTACCTCCATCCCCTCGCTGCATTAATTGCATGGGTGACCATGCTGCTTCTTCACGGGACTGCCCCGTTTATAAAGAAGAGCGGGTCATCCAAGAGATTCGCGTGAAGGAGAAGGTCTCGACCTATGCCGCTCGGAAGTTATTAGCTAGTAGGAAGCCCGCAGTACTCCCGTCAGGTACTTTCAGCCAGGTCCTCGCCTCCCCTCGACCAACTAAGGAGGTGGGCATTCAGACTTGCGATTTAACGTTCAGTGACACTGTCGTCAGATCGGCTAGCCCGAAAATTGCTCGTTCCACCTCTCCGATGCCTTCTACCCGTTCTGCACTGAATTCGTCGACCAGTTCACACACATCCCGGGCACCCAAATCTGCTGCCCGGAGTTCAAAAAGGGAACCCGTCCGCGAAGATTTTCTCAAGGCTCCGACTTCTCAATCGTCAAACGCTTCTTCAACCCGTCATGCTTCTAAGAAGGCTTCCAAAAAAGAACAGCCCCCACCTTCCCCGCCGCGGCGTGACTCGTCGGTCGCGCCATCCAACAGTTGCCGGCCTCGGCCGTCTTCTGTTTCACCGGGACGCTCCGTTTGCCGGGCACCCGGCCGTCTACCGGCGGTGGAAGCTGCCCCTCCTGATCAACTCCGGGAGGTGGCAGACGCGTCGATCGAACCAATGGAACATGACCCTTTGCCACTAGATGGCGATAGCAGTGCTCCCTCGAAATCCGGTCCTCAGGGGCCGTCGAGGTGACCCCGCTTGCTAGTTGGTCTTTATCCTTATTTCTTATTTCATTTTTATCATGGCACTCCTTCAATGGAACATTCGCGGCATTCGTTCCAATCGGGAGGAGTTAAAACTACTCCTTCGGTTGCACTGCCCGCTTATCGTCTGTCTTCAAGAAACTAAGTTGCGTCCACGTGATCGTGCAGACTTTCCACACTACACCTCTGTGCGGTTCGACCTGCCACCCGTGGAAGGTGTCCCAGCCCATGGAGGGGTTCTGATGCTCCTTCGAGACGATGTCTATTTCCATCCCATTTCCTTGCACACTCACCTACAGGCAGTTGCCGTCCACATCACCTTTTCCACATTTACCTTCTCCCTCTGTAATATATATTCGCCATCGTCATCTGCCCTTACTAGGGCAGATGTGCTAAACCTTGTTGACCAGCTCCCTTCACCTTTCGTGTTGGTAGGCGACTTTAATGCCCACCACCCCCTATGGGGCTCTCCGGCACCTTGTCCGAGAGGCTCCCTTTTGGTGGACCTTCTCCACCACCTCGATCTTGTCTGCCTCAACACCGGTGCACCAACCTTCCTTTCTGACACAACACACACTTATTCCCATATAGACCTCGCAATATGCACTCCTCAGCTTGCCGGTCGGTTTGAGTGGTATGCACTTTCTGACACGTACTCGAGTGACCATTTCCCTTGTATCATCCACTTCCTACATCATTCCCCATCTCCACGTCCCACCAGTTGGAACATTTCTAAAGCCGACTGGGGGCTTTATTCTTCCATGGCTGTTTTTCACAATCAGCATTTTCCCAACTGTGACAGTCAGGTCGAATACCTCACAGAGGTTATTCTCACTGCTGCTGAACGTTCCATACCTCGTACATCCTCTTCTCCACGTCGTGTCCAGGTCCCTTGGTGGACTGCAGCCTGTCGCGACGCGCTTCGAGCCCGACGCCGTGCTTTACGCACCTTCCACCGCCACCCAACTTTGGAGAATTGCATCAATTACAAACGTATGAGAGCGCAGTGCCGTCGTATCATAAACGACAGCAAGAAAGCTTGCTGGACTGCTTTTACTAGTTCTTTTAACCGTTTTACTCCCTCCACGGTTGTCTGGGGTGGCCTACGCCGTTTGTCCGGCATCAAGGTCCACTCCCCGATTCCTGGCCTGACCGTGGAGAACGCAGTCCTCGTGGACCCAGCTGATGTTTCAAACGCATTGGGTCGTTTCTTTGCGGAGGTTTCGAGCTCTGCCCATTACCACCCTGCCTTTCTCCCTCGCAAACAGGTAGAGGAGGCACGGCCGCCTTCTTTCCGCTCTTTTAATCGTGAAAATTATAACGTCGCCTTCACCATGCAGGAGCTAGATCGTGCTCTCGACCTGTCCCGGTCTTCTGCTCCCGGGCCCGATTCCATTCATATTGAGATGCTGAAGAACCTCTCTCCTGCAGGCAAGTGCTTTCTTCTTAGTACCTACAATCGCATATGGACTGAAGGTCATGTTCCCACAAGTTGGCGTGAGGCCATTGTTGTCCCCATCCCCAAACCAGGGAAGGACAAACACCTTCCTTCCAGTTATCGCCCCATTTCTCTTACGAGCTGCGTCTGTAAGGTGATGGAACGCATGGTTAACGCTAGGTTGGTCTGGCTCCTCGAATCTCGCCGCCTCCTGACTAATATCCAATGCGGTTTTCGTCGACACCGCTCTGCTGCTGATCACCTCGTTACGTTGTCGACCTTCATTATGAACAACTTTCTAAGGAAGCGTCAAACAGTAGCCGTGTTCTTCGACTTGGAGAAGGCATACGATACCTGTTGGAGAGCGGGCATTCTCCGCACATTGCACACATGGGGCCTTCGGGGCCGCCTTCCTCTTTTCATTCAAGCGTTTTTGGCGGATCGCAAGTTCCGGGTACGGGTAGGCTCTGTTTTGTCAGATACCTTTTGCCAGGAGAATGGGGTACCACAGGGCTCCGTATTGAGTGTGGCGCTCTTTGCCATTGCAATCAATCCGATCGTAGATTGCCTTTCAGCCGACGTCTCCGGATCTCTTTTTGTTGACGATTTCGCAATTTATTGTAGCGCCCAGCGGACGTGTCTCTTGGAGCGTTCTCTCCAACGCTGTCTTGACCGTCTATATTCCTGGAGCATTGCAAACGGCTTCCGATTCTCCACTGAGAAAACTGTGTGTATAAATTTTTGGAGATACAAGGAATTTCTTCCACCTTCTCTACGTCTCGGCCCTGTTGCTCTCCCTTTCGTGGAGACTACGAAATTCTTGGGACTCATGTTGGATCGGAAACTTTGCTGGTCCACACACGTGTCCTACCTGGCTGCCCGTTGTACCCGATCCCTTAACGTTCTTCGTGTCCTCAGTGGCACGTCATGGGGAGCGGATCGTACCGTCCTGCTTCACCTTTACCAGGCCATTGTTCAGTCGAAGCTCGACTACGGAAGCCTTGTATACTCTTCAGCACGGCCGTCGATTCTCCGCCGTCTCAACTCTATCCACCATCGTGGATTACGTCTGGCGACCGGTGCATTTTATACCAGCCCTGTTGAAAGTCTGTATGCCGAGGCTGCTGTATTACCCTTGACCACTCGACGTGACATACTCTTGTGTCGGTACGCATGCCGCCCACGGTCGATGCCCAACCATCCCTCTTACAGATTATTTTTTGACGACTCACTCGATCGCCAATATCAGTTGTCTGCGATTGCCTTGCTTCCACCTGGAGTTCGGTTTCGCCGCCTGCTACAGCGGCTCGATTTTACCCTTCCTTCCACCCTTCGGTTGAGCGAAAGCCCATTGCCACCGTGGCATCAGGCCCAGTTTCACACGCACCTCGAACTTAGTTCGCTCCCGAAGGAGAGCACTCCGGATTTGGTATACCGCTCGAGGCTTGTCGAACTCCGTTCGCGGTTCGATAGCGCAATATTTATTTACACTGATGGTTCCAAGAGCACTGCCGGTGTCGGGTCTGCCTTCGTCGTCGAGGACAACCGTTTCCAATACAAGCTCCCTGACCGGTGCTCAAACTTCACGGCTGAGCTTTTCGCCCTCCACCAGGCCGTTTTGTATACCTGCCGCCACCGCCACCCTTTCTATGCCATATGTTCTGACTCCCTTAGTGCCCTGCAGAGTCTTAAGGACCGTCTCTCGAACCATCCTCTCGTGTATCGGATCCAACGCTCCCTCCAGTTGCTGGCGGATGACAGCTGTCACGTTTCTTTCCTGTGGGTCCCTGGCCATGTGGGTGTGCCCGGGAATGAGGCCGCCGACACAGCAGCCAAGGCAGCAGCTCTTTTGCCTCGCATGGCTACCTTTTGCGTCCCATCGGACGATGTTCAACGGGCTCTTCGCCGGAGTATCGTGTCGCAATGGCACAGTGTGTGGCTTTCACTGTACAACAATAAATTGCGAACTGTCAAACCGATCCCGACCGCTTGGAGGACATCCTCACGCCCCTCTCGGCGGGAGGAGGTCATCCTGGCTCGGTTGCGGATCGGTCATTGCCGTTTCAGCCACCGTCACTTGCTATCCGCCGAGCCTGCACCGCTATGCTCCTGCGGTGAACTGCTGACAGTGCGACATGTTTTACTGACTTGTGTTAATTTTAATCATCTCCGTGTAGCCCTTCACTTTCCGTCTACTCTGGAGGAAATTTTAGCTGATGACACACGAGCAGCTGCTCGAGTTTTGCGTTTTATCAACTTGGCCAACTTATCCAAGGATATTTAACTCTTTTAATTGTCTTTTATCTTTCGTTTTTAGCCTCTTGTTGATGTTCTGACAGTCTACATTTTTTTTTTTAGATCATAGCGAATCTATGTTCTTGGCTGGGCGCTAATGACCATAGAAGTTGTGCGCCCTAAAACCACAAAAAAAAAAAAAAAAAAAAAAAAAAATTGCACTCTGAAATTTGTGCAAGAAGAAGAGGAAATATGGATAGTGGATAGGTGGGCTGTATTACTGATCGGCGCGTCATCAGTGAAGCTTCTGCCTGCAACTTCATTCGCCTAGTTTGGAGCAACATCCAAAACTATCTCATGGGGTCTTTTTATCTGTGTGTCGAACTATATTCCTCTGCAAAATTTCAACCAAATCCACCCATTAATTTTTGCTTGAAAGCATAACAAACTTACGCAGTTATATTAGAGCGTACGATTAAAAATTATCTGGTGCATCGCACGTAATACTTTACTTAGTAGTATTTTAGTTTGCCTTATTCTGTCTTCTAGTGGGCGGTAAGAAGCTGATGATGAAGTAGTTTTGTATCTGTATAGTTTTAGTTTAAAGAGGGCCCCAATGTCATTTTTGCCCCGGGGCCCTTGGTGATACAGCTACGCCACTGTACAGTAAACACACATACAAGTGAATGTACCTTCACAATTATATCACAGTACGACACGGACTTCATGAGATATGAGGACATAAACGGTAACGTTAATGGAAAATTGCCCCATCACGAATCAGGTTTAAATCCATCACTTCTTTACCGTGAACTGTATTAGCAACAGATTTTACAGACGTACAGCATTTATACAAGTGAATATATTCCAGCAAAATTATACAATTGCACAACATATAATTCTTATAAACATGAGATAATATGTACAGCGGTGCCGGCCGCGGTGGCCGAGGGGACTGAGGCGCTTCAGTCACGGTCTGCACGGCCACTACGGTCGGGGATTCGAATCCCCCCTCGGGCATGGATATTTGTGCCGTCCTTAGTCTTAGTTAGTTCATAAGTAGTTTGTGAGTTTAGGGACTGATGACCCGTAGTTAAGTCCCATAGACTATACAAACATTTTATGTACAGCGTTGGGTAAAAACTGTCACATAATAGATTTATGCATTTACTATTAAGACACTCCAGTATTCCAGTCAGCTTAAGGAAATTCCCAAACACTAACAGTGCTGTTGACAAATAAGAAGCAAATCTGAAATGTGAAGCGCACACGGCTGCGGGTGAAAGCAATAGACTTCTACAAAGATACAAGGAAAGGAAGAGAATGAAACAGTATAAACATCCAACAAGATGCAATTATTTCCGAGAGATCTACCTTTTAACTTCAAGAGACTGCAGTTTCCAGTGACACTTGCATCTTCTATTATGATTAATGTATCATAAGGCCTGTTAAATACTGCGCAGTGGATCTGACATCTCCATGTTTGCCACACCGACAACTTTATATCTCTTTCTCAGGGGTGGGCTCACCAAAGAAATTATTCATATTAGATCGTGGACAAGTAACAAGAAATAGGTTTTGAATTAAAATGAATCTATGAATATTACATATCATTTTTATTTTAATTACCGCCTTTTTTGTTTGGATACTGCACTTATAATTTTGTACATTATGCATGACAGCTTTATATCTTATACATTTTCCCATAAATCAAACGTGTTATAGAAACAAGGAGATGAACAGAAAGAGAGAGAGAGAGAGAGAGAGAGAGAGAGAGTGGGAGGGAGAGAGAGAATGGATAGGAGAATAACTAACTCCAGACTTGAATAAATAAATAAATACCCGGTCAACGCCGGGTTTTGAGTTAGTACTATCATAAATTTTAAAACTGTTCCCAACACATGTTTTTATATAGATTCCCTGTATTATTTCTTATGCAACCAATAGCATGAAAAAATCGCAAAAATAATGACTTTATATAAAACCTAATAATCCAATAACATTCCAATATATTGGGAAGTGAAGTTGACGCAGCTAGGATACGATAACCAATGCAATTTTTTGGGATTTTTCATTCTATTGATTGCATAAGAAAGGAAAATGGGGTATTCATTAAAAAAGTTAATTTTTTAGAATGCTTCATAGTATTTACTTTCATAAGCCTCTGCCGTAATTTCACGCCTGCGAAAGTCGTATTTCTATCGTTGTTCCAGGAATATTTGGGGTGAAGGGCCATTGTGTACGCCACACCTAATCATGACGTAGAATTGCTGCATCAGCGCAATAGAGAAAGGCTGTCAGCAGACACGACGGACGCCTGGATATGGTAACGAGTGAGTCAGTCAATGATGCGGCACATACACGCCTGCATTTCAGCTCGGGGTAGCCATTTTGAGCACCTTCTGAAGAGAACTGTACGTAGTAAATTGCACTGTATCAACACAAATGACCAACCAGTGGAGTGTGTTATGTAGACAAGTACCTGGAACACAGTTACGAAAGCAACTCAACCACGCGTGTACAGGACATGTTCTGCTTGTTGTCAGGTCCTCTGTCGAATCCCCAAGACTGTCCCAGTTATCAAGTTAAAATTATTTTTCTGACTATTTTGAAAAATACCAATCTGATTGAAAAAGGTATTAATAAAAGTAGTTCACCTCAAAGAGGGCCATCCATTAACAGAATGCACCACCCCCTGAGTCGGGAAAAGGGTGACTTTGAAAAAATAAATAGGAACGCCTGTTTTTATTGCAGATTTGGACTGTCTGTGAAAAAAATGTAACCTTTGTGTGAAACATTTTTTTTTTTCGTTTCATGGCGCTGTAATAGACAAAAATAGAAACGAGTTGAAAATTCTGTAAAAACGATAATACCTCAAACAAACTGACATGTGCCCCTTTCTCTAGGTTTAACACTTCCAGATTCAGCAAACAGTTTGCCAATACTGCAGAAGGAACATTCGTATCACGGAACAGATTAGCATACCACCCTCCCTCCCCACCCGTCTCCCTTCGTCCACTCCTCCTCCTCCTAATGTTGGGAGGTGTGGCCACAGGCACAGAGTAACATATACAGAGAAGAAACCACCTTACACCTCTGTCCTACGCTGTGCTAATAGTTCTGTAAGATGCTAGCAGGTGTGAGACGGTTCCCTGGCTTAGTACCTGTAGACGACACTAGAGGCGCTTCTGAATGTGCCTCTCGCACCTAGAGGGGAGAGCTCGTGTCCAGTGTGCCGGCGCTTGAGGTAGGGGCAGCCTCCCTTACGGAGTTTTCCCGTCTGTATATTTTTGTCTGTGCCACAGGGCAGTGGGGGAGAAGAGGGGGCAATAGGATGCCCCAGAAATCTGTAGGAGCGGGCAGGGGCGATAGCAAAGGAGTAGGGAGGGAAGGGAGAAGGGCAGTGTGGCTCCCAAGAGAGAAACAAGGAGGAATAGGTGAAGGAAAAGGATCAGAGCTGGTACAAAGGATAGATGTTTGGGCGGAAGTAAGGGCCTGGTCAGACGTGCAGGGATGTGGGGCAGGAGTTTACGTAGTTCCGTAAGATGTACCATGATGGCGCTGAGGTCAGAAACAGCCCTTTAAAACTGGCCAGAGCAGGCAGCAGGTAGTAGCTGTCCCCACCACCACTTCCCCCCAAATGCCGCATACTCGTGGCACAGACAAAGATATACAGAAACCTCCATAACGGCCCAGTCACATGCTCAGGGGTGCAGGGAGGGAAGGTTCCGTAAGATGTACCATGATGGCGCTGCGGTCAGAAGCAGCCCTTTAAACTGGCGAGAGCAGGCGGCAGGTAGCGGCTGTCCCCACCACCACCTCCCCTCAAACACCGGCAAGCCGGACACAGCCGTGGCGTCGTGGCAGGCGGCGCGAGCTGTCCCCTCAGCCTCCCCTCCATGCTACCCTCTGACGTGCGAGAGGCACCCTCAGAAGCGCCTCTAGTGTGGTCTACCGCTACTACGCCAGGGAACCATCTGACATCTGCTGGCATCTTACGGAATTACGAGGGGATCGTAGGACAGAGGTTAAGGGGGGGGGCTTCTTCTCTGTATTTGTTACTCTGTGCTGGTACTAAGCCAGGGCACTGCTAGCATCTTACAGAATTACGAGGAGAGAGTAGAACAGTGGTCTAGGAGGGCTTCCTCTCTGTTTAGTTACTCTGTGGCGGAGGGCATCATGAGGGAGAGGGAGAGTGCGGAAATGGGTGGACAGGTGGGACATTAGCATACCTTTGACGAGCTTCTTCAACAATGCTATACCTACTCTTTCTATTACTGCTAACATCGTTGGATTACCACGAAGAGATGTGTACTTTTTTCCTTTATTGTAATTTAAATCCCCAGATGGGACAGGCTACCAGTGCCCAAGGCGCTCTTCACCTTACAGCAGTTGTACATTGACACAAAGAAAAGACCAAAAATACAAACGCAGTAGAAAAGGAAAGAAAAACACATGCCACACATTTACGCTACACTCCGTCCGGGGTTCGAATCCTACCTTGGTCATGGATGTTTGTGTTGTCTTTAGTGTAAGGTAGTTTACAAGTAGTTTGTAAGTTTAGAGACTGACGACCCTGCCGTTAAGTCCCATAAGCTTAACAAACATCTGAACTAAAATAATAATAATAATAATAAAAGAGCGGAAAATCGAAGAACAGGTGACGAAAACATAGAAATAAACACTCTACGGACATTTAAAATCAATCTGAACGTGTATCCGCCTTATAGTTTTATTTTGTATGTGAAAGTCATCCATGATCGATAATCTCAGTCCATGTTTGTAACTACTGCACATTATGTCTTTGCACCTGCGATGTAGCAACTGCGCTACAGCAGCTTCTTTGACCACTGAGGCGAGTAGTAGAGAGTGAGTTGTAGAGCAGAAGAGTCGATTGTGGACTAGGCTAAGTGACAGACGTAAGGCAGCTGTGTTTTGTACTAAGGCTGAATTGGTCAGCAATGATTGCATTGAGTTTGATTTATTTCACTCTATATTTATGAATACAAACGTATTATATTGGGCAGTGGATTCTATATCAAGAGGAAGAGAATATTTGTATGGAACGGAATTGTATAAAAAATTGTATTATAGTGAAAACTCAACAAAGGTATGTTTCTTTAATTCAATAAATAACTTAATGATTACTAATTTTTCTTATTTCAGTTCAACCTCGTCCCTCATTTTCCTGATTGTGGCATTTTTGATTTTGTTGTATGGTACGTGTTGAGTTTTTTGAGAAAAAAGATTTACTTCTAAATGTAAATGTTCACGTACCAGTAATCAGTCCTTACATGCCACGGAATCTATCAGAAATAATGTTCACAGAAGTACAGATTGTTTTACTTACAGGGCCTAATTTTGTATGTTAAATCCGTTGTGCACATATGGTTAGAGAAACTCCTTGATTTAAATAGAAATTCTTAATAAGAATAGGAAACTTTCACTTAACAAACTTTCATCAAGCTTTCACTTTCAGCCGGCCGCGGTGGCCGAGGTGACTGAGGCGCTCCAGTCACGGTCAGCATGGCCACTACGGTCGGGGGTTCGAATCCCCCCTCGGGCATGGATATTTGTGCCGTCCTAGTTCGTAAGTAGTTCATAAGTAGTTTGTAAGTTTAGGGACTGATGACCCCGTAGTTAAGTCCCATAAGCTTAACAAACATTTGAACATTTTTCACTTTCACTTAATAAATTTACAACAAGAAGTTTTGTGTCTCGTTGCCTCCGGTTGTCCTGGGTGTCGGTGGCCGAGTAGAGAGAGACCGACACAGGGAATAGGATGCACGTGTGTGCAGGTACGGAGGTGACCAGCTAGTGGAACAGCAGAAACTAGAAACACTAAGCTAGATTAGAACAAGTTGTATATTTTGTAGAAATGGGTTAATACTTAACTTTTACAAAGTTGATGACTTCCAACTAAGTGTACTGCTGAGACATAGGTTAACTACGTAGAGGCCTGCCTACTGATGATTCTGTTTCAGTGCCTGTCCTAATCCCAAGTGGCCGATGCAGTTTAGTCGTGGCCACGAGCAGGGTTGCAGCAGAGGGCGCTCGTAGCCGACGTCGTAAGAACGCCGCGCCGTGCGTGCATGGCGGCGCGCGGCGAAAGTACGTGGCGCGCACTTCAGACTTGTGCGACACGATACAAGAAGCTTTCAAGTTATACATTCTTCTACGGGATTGCATTTCGTCTCAAGCCACTCCTGCTTAGCCAGTCTACACTTCGATTGAAACTCCTTTCGGTCACATGTTAGGAGAGGCAAGGAAATATCGCGGGTCATTTATAGCCTCCGAATCAACAGGGGGAAACACAAGGGAAGAAATGAGGATGTTATCACGTAGAGTCATAAAATGGACCCCATCATGAAAGTACTAAAATGGTGTAGCAGTAATGGGATACGGGAACTTATGACGAAAAGGGACGGCGGACGATAAAAAGAGAGGGAAGGAAAATAGAAGAAAAAATTGTGGAGTCTTACGGTATGCTGGCGACGTTTCACAGCGAGTACACGCACGGGCCAGCACCAGCTGAGCCAACATCACCTGGAGACAAGTCCTCACAACAGCCCATGCTACGTCATACTGACCGGGCCGAGGCCGCCAGCTGAGTGACTGGCCGCTACGAGACAGTGGGCGTGCCCCAGCGGCCAGCCATTCAGCTGGCGGCCTCGGCCTGGTCAGTATGACGTAGCACGGGCTGTTGTGAGGCCTTGTCTCTAGGTGGTGTAGGCTGAGTGCAGAAGCAGAAAAAAGCCAGGCACACGTGGGACTTGGCTGCGAGTCAGAATGGAAAGGCAGCGAATCATACAACAGAACCAGGATGGTCGAATGCGCCATTACACGAGGGTCGCCACAATGTAGGTCCCGTTTCTATCCCTATCCGCGGCAGCGCTACGATCGCAGTTCCGAGCATGCGCGGTGCTTACTCTGACTCAAGGAGAAGGCATGTACGCCATTTTCAGCTGCCGACGTGTGCTCTGTAGTGCTTATTTATAATGTCAGCCCTAATTTCAAACGCCGCCGCGCTTGAAATCAGATCTGTGAGTCATTTTCTAAATGCAAAGAAATTTAAACCAGAGGAAATTCATCGGAAAAATCCGCGACATTTACGAACGAAATGCTATAAGTGATTCAGTGGTTAGAAGATGGGTCAAACTGTTCAACGAAGAACGAGATCAAGTGCACGATGAAAAACGAAGTGGACGCATGTCTGTGCTTATTGATTAACTGGTTCACACAATTACAGAGAATATTAAACACAACTGTGAGTTTACACTTAGTGCCCTTGCCATGGAAATCCGCAAATCCATAAATCCGCAAATCTCCCGATCACGTTTTTTTATACAACCAAACGGAAATTACATTCTGGACATACCTCGTATTCATGAGCAACACATCAGCATAAATACAATGATAATTAAAATTATTTATTATTATGCAGACTGTCAAATCAGCAAGTGATTACTATGTTCTAGCTCCGTTTGACTGTTTAATATACTCGTATATACCGCGTGGCGGTTCCTACAGTACATAATTTCAATTTCTTCCAGTTTATGCAAAATAATATCCTTCTTTACGCGCTGCAAAAGTTTTCAATTATGGCCGATGATAGAGTTAGTTAAATTTAAATGTTCACGAACTCTGATCTCAAACTTCCTACTACTTTCTTCAACCGTGAAAGTATTACATGATTGAATTTACCTGCATGTTCCCCAGTATGAATCCAATTGACATGTTGGGGAGATATTGAAAAGAGCTGTGTGAACAAGCCCTGAGCAACCGCGAACTCTACCAAAGATAAGCAGTGGTGTCATTAAGGAAAGCATTATATTAGACCAGCAGTGGTTAAATGTAGTTTATTTTTATTTTGTTAACCAGTTTTCGGCTTACAAGACTATCTAATTCGAAAACCTGTTAAATTCAAAATTCAAAATGTTCAAATTTTTGTAGAGCTTATGGAACTTAGCTACGGGGTCATCAGTCCCTAAACGTACACACTACTTATGAACTAGCTAATACTAAGGACGGCACAAATATCCATGCCCGAGGGGGGCTTCGAACCCCCGACCGTAGTGGCCTTGCAGACCATGACTGGCGCGCCGCAGTCCCCTCGGCCACCGCGGCCGACTCCGGTTACATAAATAAATAAACAAAAACTTATAGAACGCCATCTTGTTTCACCTCACGTCAAAATTTTCCGTGCGGTAGTAAGATTATCTTGTGACACGATATGACGTTGTAAGCTTCACTAGTTGATTTGTACATGATTCGCATTTGAGCTAATATTTCTGCAATAATTCAGGTTAACACATAGGCCTACTGTGTCGAATAGTGTTAAGTACGGTTAAATTTTACTTACCGTTCCGGCGCCTTTGCCTGATTATGTTGTCAATCATGTGACGTTCGCATTAGCCAACCGCGTGACAACGCAAATGTTTTGTCGTGAAGTCTTCGTTTCACGAGGGCAATTACTTTTACTGAGTGAACTAAGGTACACACAAGAATCTGCCAACCATACAGCACGAACAGCATTATTTATTTACTTGTCTGTACGAAACATTAATCAAGTCACTCAGTGTGGATTTGTAAGAAAATGGACATTTTGGCGAGGGCTTTCTACCGTTTTGTTGGTGTTGCCAACATAATCATGCGAGACCGCCGCGATGGTAGATAAAATTTTACCGTTACTTGCAGTTAAAGCAGACCTGTAGTTATCTGAAAAACACCCAGAAGAATAAAGATCGTGTTATCCACGACAAGTAGCAATTTATAACTGTCATACTATTAAAAGAAAGCTGATCGAAGCTTTTAAACAATTAATAAAAACAGGAAACGCGACTCATTAGTGTGTGTCAAAGCAGACTGTAGATTTAGTAAGAACTCTCAGAAGAATAAGGATACATGTTATCTACGATAAACAACAATTTTATAATGACCATACTATTGAAAGAAAATTCGAAGCTGAATGAAATTGGTAACAGATTAATAACAACAGCAAATCAATCCAACTCATTAATGTATGTGTCAAGGCTTGCTCCAGTTAAAAAATTACAACCATATACAACACGAATTTCCCCTTTGTAAAAACTGTAAAGACAGTTTAGTTACGTCGGTTCATCCGTTTTTTGCGACTGTCTTCTGTAATAACACACACGGCTGCTTACTCGTTTATAGTATAGAAATATGGTGGCGAGACTTTATTGACACCGATGATACTGTATACAGCATTGCGAGTCTAGTAACATATGTCCGTTTTTTCTAGTATACTAATAGCTTCCTAAAAGATTCTCGTTTACTGAGCTGAGAACTGGTTAATTCCACAGGAATTTCAATAGATATCCGCCTGGGACTTGCGACTTGTTCGATTTGAGTAGTTTTAATAGACTCTTAATGTATCAGATGTTTACATAGACCTCCAGAAAGGTACAGATTTATAACAGAAGCTGTTCGTGGGAAGTTATGCCAATTCTTCAGCGCGACGTTGGTTCTGGCGTTGCCCTGCGTTCGGAATAAATGTGCCGATTTCCACACCACCGGCAAAAGACAATACCGAAACCTCTCTCTGTCCCTTCCTCGTGCAGTTCTTACTCAGACCCTGTGAGAGACAATTCGAAAAAGCTGCCTCGCGATTTCCGGCGTCGATTCTCAGCACGTAATAAACAGGGCTGCAGCATATCTAATATGCGTCACTAATATCTCCCACTGCAAAACCTAAACACAACAATAGTCACCGAACAGCCGTTACGGCTTGCAGAGGCTGCATGCAGTATTTACGGGGGGATAAAAAGGGTGTCAAATCGGGGAACAGAAGAAATAGGATCTCTTCAAACTTCATGAGATGCAAGAAAGCACGGCGTGCAGTGACAGAATAACGATTTCAAGCTGACGTTACTTTTCAAACTGGAACGGGAGGGCGGTTTAAACTAATTTGGTTCATTGTAAATTTTCACGGCCGGCGTTTTCTTAAGGTAAAACCTCCGGGCTGAGAGGCCGTGGTCCATGCATAAAACTTGCTCTTCCTGACGTTTCGTCTCCATCTGCGGGCGACATCGTCTGAGGTCTTCCGGTTCAATCCTAGGTTCTTTAAAGATCGACTTATCAGGTACATTGGAGGTTTGTGATATTCGTTTTGTCGAATGCTGGCCTTAAACTTTACCAAAATAATTTTTTTTAAGTAAAAACGCAGCTTTATGAACATACTTTACTGATATTTCATCATACCAGTCACCTTAAAAATGAGTAAAAATTCAAATCTATATAAGCAAAAATCAGAACGAAAGTTTCAGCCTGCCTCGGAGTGTGGACTGATATGAAACTTCATGACTCATAGCTGTAATGTGCAAGAAAATTTCTTTAAATAGAAATCAATTGCCTCGTGTATGAAAGACCATTACTTGACAACGGCTCTACCGATTTCACAAATTTTAATTTTTTTAAATTTTTTATTTTCATTTTTGTGTGTTTGTGGGGGGGGGGGGGGGGGTTGTGTACATAATTGTTAGAACAAGGTTTGTATGAAAAAAATCAGGAAAAGTTCCCTAAAATTGTAAAAGTCGGAAAATTGCTTTTCTTCTTTAGAGGTTTTTGTATGAACTAAAGAATATAAATCACTATTCAAATACAGACATGTGGTTTTTTTTATTGTTCTCTTTTTTTACGGTCCAAATGTTCAAATGTTTGTATAGTCTATGGGACGTAACTACGGGGTCATCAGTCCCTAAACTTACAAACTACTTATGAACTACTTACGAACTAGGACGGCACAAATATACATGCCCGAGTGGGGATTCGAACCCCCGACCGTAGTGGCCGTGCAGACCGTGACTGGAGCGCCTCAGTCTCCTTGGCCACCGCGGCCGGCTTTTACGGTCCCGGAAAAATTTTAAGGAAATTCTAATGTTCAAATGTTTGTGATCCTAAGGTATGAAACTCCGGAGGTCATCTCTTAAACTTAACAACACAAACACTCACGCCCGAGGGAGGACTCGAACTTCCGATGGGAAGCGGCCATTATATGTTTATTACTATTTATATTACCATATTATATTTAAAATTAACAGGCGTGAAGATGGCAACAGAGAATTACCGAAACCTGTCAAATAAAGCAATTTGAATCTAGCGGTCTTGGCTCCCCTGCTTATGCACATTCCATTACATGTCCGAATGTCATCACGAAAGTTGTGATTTATAATTTATCATAGGTAGGGGCATTGGGATGGGATGGGGTGACGGGGGGAGAGAGAGAAAGATGGAGTGAGGGAGGGAGTAGGTGGATGTGGGGAGGTGACAGGCTAAGAGACTGGACAGAGGAGATTCAAAAAATGTTCAAATGTTTGTAAATATATGGGAGTTAACTGCTTGATTATTAGTCCCTAGCTTAAAAACTACTTAAACTAAGTTAAAGGACAACACATACCCATGCCCAAGGGAGGACTCGAACCTCCAACGGCGCACCGCAGCACGGCGCCTCAGTGCGCACGGCTATTCCGCCGCGGCACAGAGGAGACCGACAGAGAGAAACTAGGGAGCAAGAGTAAGAGATAGTGACGAAGAGGTGATAGACAGGAGATGGGAAGAGGTGGAAAGAAAGATGGGGAGTAGAAGATGGGCAGAAAGGTGGACAGGAGGAAACAGAAGGATTGGAGGAAGGGGGGAGGGACAAAGTTAGTGAACAGATGGAGGAGGAGGGTTTAGTGGAATGAATACATAATGTTACTAATATCACTGAATTCCACGTACTGCGGTTTGTTAGACGAGGAGGTGAGGAGAAGATGGACACAGAGAGGAGGAAAGAGGAGATGAAGAAACAAAAGACTGAAACAAAAGGTGGAATAAGAACGTAAACTGAATAAGCATTTTTCTTATTTATTTCCTGTGCTTCACTTTCAACGATATTTTTGCAGGCTATTTTCGTTAATAATCATCAGGACTTTCTCAATTGTTGTATTAAAAACGGCAATTTTAGTATAATGTCTCTTGCATAAACTTCTGATTACACACATGATTGTGGATATAGCTTTTTGGAGCTCATGATGCGGCATGTCTTTTGCTTCAGACTTTCTCTTCAGCATGAGCACCTGTGCTTTGAATCTCTTAGGGCGTCGTGCATTACATGATGAGGCTGGTAAACCTGTCATGTTTCTAGTACTTAGTAAACCAGTTACAACATTCCTTCAAAATTCTTTGAGTGTTACACTTTTATCGGTGTTGCACAAAGTGTACAAAATTATTGGTCTGTGGACAGTCGGTTAAGAGGCGAGCGAGAAGGAAGTGCCTTCTTGTGACAGCGTAGAGAAGGTTGTTGTTGTTCGCTGTTACACTGAGTACCGACAGTAGTCAGTACCGGCAAGTGCAGGAGGTTACGCTTGCTGATTGTGTTGGAAGACTATACTGTCTTTCGTTTCCGGGGAGGAAATGCACGGAGACAAGTTTGGCCAAATCATACAGTGTATGTTGTCGGCGTGTATGTTAAGGTCACGTCGGCGAATGATGTAATGACGTGTGGCAAGTGCTAGTGCCCCATGATATGGCATACAGCAATGCAGGTACTGTGAATGTGTTCGCTGCTTGAAATCGGCCCGAGCGATATCAAGTGTAACTTGCTGTGAGATGCGGTGGACATTTCTACATGGCTGAGCCACATTATGACTTTTAATGTCTTCTAAACTGTATGAACTGCTTGACATTTGGTTTTCGTTGGTTGATCTTGTTTGGGGGTGATTTCTCGCTGTTGTGCTATACTTAATACCGCTATTAACAGTGGGGTGTGCTAATTAACATTGAGCTGATGAAACTGACGTATTGTGGTGCACATTAACAAACCGTTAATACTAGTCTGTTGCATGTACGTCATCTTGGTATATGTTGTTACAGTAAATGGCAGGAAGCTCAATGTATTTACTGAACTGAGTTATGAGGTCACCAAGGAGCTGGACAAGACTATAAAGGAAGCATACGTTTCTCGAATCCTGTTTTCTGACCTGGATTACATATTGAGAGGGAAGCATACATTTGTTTGAATTTAATAATTGTTTTAATTTTCATATTCTTGTATCATTGCTGTAGTGTATACTAGATTTGGAATTTGTTCAGTTGCAGGCTGACCTCACATTATTGAAGTATTTGTAAATTATCAAATGTTAAATGGTCGGTTTTTAAATTAATATTGAAAGTGGTTAATTAAATTGTTAACGTCAAACGACTTGATGAACAGCACCATTGCAGAGAAGTTTCTAATTTGTTTTCAACTTAACTATCAATAAATGTTATTAATTGTGGAAGACTGTAACTCAAACAATCGTTCCCAGCTTTAATCCTGGCCCATATGTTCTGCCATCACATTGCAAAAAATTCTAACAAAAATGTTCAACTGTTTTGTAAATATATCGAACTTCGTGGTTATTAGTCCGTAGCTTAAAAACTACTTAAACTAAGGTAAACTAACGTAACGACAACACAAACACCTATGTCCGAGGGGTTCTCGAACTTCCGACGGCGGTCGGCCGCGCGCACCGGAGCACGGTGCTCCAGTGCGCACGGCTAATCCGCCGCGGAAAAAATCTAGCAGATGACAGCATCAAGCAGAATGGACAGAAGGTGGCTACAGTTGAAACTACTGTGCCAGTCGGCTGGAAAACAATAAAGGCTAAGGTGGACGCAAATGAAGCCACTATGCCTCAAATGGTTAGTAACAAACTTGCGATCCATATCTACATCTACATAGATACTCTGAAAATCTTATTTAAGTGCCGGGCAGAGGGTTCATTAACCACTTTCATAACCTTTCTCTACCGTTCCATTCTCTAATAGCGAGCGGGAAGAAAGAACACCTAAATCGTTCCGTTTCCGATCTGACTTCTCCTATTTTATTGGGATGGTCATGTCTCCCTAAGTAGGTGGGTGCTAGAAAAATATTTTCACATTCAGAAGTAAAAGTCGGTGCTTGTAACTTCGCAAACAGATCACGCCACAGTGAATAACGTCTTTCTTTTAATGATTTCCACCCCAATTCGTGCAACATTTCCGTGACGCTTTCCCCCCGTAACGTGATAAAAGAAAACGAGCTTCCCTTCTCTGAACCTTCTCAATATCTTCCATCAGTCCCAGCTGGTGAGGGTCCCACAATAGCCAACAGTACTCCAGGAGAGGACGCACACGTGTGATGTAGGCAGTCTCTTTGGTGGAGCTGGTACATCTTCGAAGCGTTCTGCCAATGAAACGTAATTTTTGTTCGCCTTTCCCACAATATTTTGTATGTGTTCTCTCCAGTCTAAGTTGTATGTTCAAATGTTTGTAGAGCTTATGGGACTTAACTATGGGGTCATCAGTCCGTAAGCTAACTACTTATGAAGGAATTAATACTAAGAACGGCACAAACATCCATGCCCGAGGGGGGATTCCAACCTCCGACCGTAGTGGACGTGCAGACCGTGACTGGCGCGCCGCAGAGCGCTCGGCCACCGCGGTCGGCTCTAAGTTGTAACTCCTAGGTATTTGGTAGAATTTACGACCTTAAGGTTTGACTGATTTATCGCGTAATTCAAGTTCAGCGGATTTCTTTTAGTGGTCATGTGTATTACTCCACACTTTTCTTTATTTAGTGTCAATTGCCAATTTTCGCACCATGTAGATATTTTGTCTAAATCGCTTTGCAGTTGCTTTTGATGCTGTGTTGACTTCACTAACCGATAAACGACAGCATTATCCGCGAACAGTCTAAGGGAGCTATTCAGAATGTCTCCCAAAACGTTTATAAACACAAGGAAGAGTAAGGGCACCTATAACTCTTCCCTGGGGAACGCCAGATATCACTTTTGTTTTACTCGATGGCTTACGGTCAATTACAACTAACTGTGTCCTTTCTGATAGGAAATCGTGAATCCAATCGCACAGTTGGGGAGATATTCCATAAGCACGCAATTCCATGACTACTAAGGAATTATCGGAGAAACGACCTAATACGTCATTGTAATAAACGGATAAAACGTCTGGTAATATTGTGAAGGTCTTTGGACATGTGTATCCGCGTCACTAGGAAACCCAGTCGACATGTGGTACAGTAGGCGTGACGGCGCGGCCTTGCAAAGGTCAGCGCGCTACACTTGGGAAACTCCGGCGGTGGCGGGTGCGGCGGCTTCCTGGTAGCTCACCTGGCCTGCGCCATACCAGGCGTCACTCGGCCGCGAGGAAGTGGCCGGTAGGAATGCGTCGCAGACTGCGAGATCTCTTCCGCAGGCCCCGTTGCGACACCTCTTTCGTCAGAATTGTCACGTCACGCACCTGAAATCCGGTTGCGGTCGAATGGTGAAATACCTCGGGCTTTCTGCACATACAGCCCCTCCAGTTGCGTTATACAAGGATATCAATTGTTAAAAAAAAATTCAAATGTTTGTAAATCTGTTGGACCAAACTGCGTGGTCATCAGTCCGTAGCTTACAAACTACTTAAACCTAGGTAAACTAACCTACGGACAAACACACACACCCATGCCCCAGGGAGGACTCGAACCTCCACGGCGAGCAACCGCGCGCTCCGCAGCGAAACGCTTTAGACCGCTCGGCTACTCCAGCGCGGCAATCAATTGTTACCCACGCCGTGTGTGTAGCAAGTTATTAAAATAATAGAGACGGAAAACTCCGAGTAAATGGACTTCCACAAAGATCCTTAAATTTATATTTAAACAAAAATTTCCCATCATTATCATATATATTATATCTGGTCGGTGTGGTTTTTTTTTTCTCCCGTATTACTTATCCAAAATTAATGATTGAGATATCGTTATCAAGGTTTCGTTCTCCACTAATGACAGAAAATACACAGATAGTTTAAAGTTATTGTTTTCACAAAAAATATTTTCAAAAAAAATGTACTATTCGTACAGTCTAACTTGATACCCGACGCAGTTCCCCCGCCAAGTCGAGCGCACGGCCGTACCATCCTCTTCTCGAAGCAGTAGACTGCAGTTTCGCCCCCTCCTTCTCGTATCTCAGTTTTGGATATAGAAGCCTGAATTTTCGGCTTCCAAGAGTATCTACTATAACTAGCTATATTTTTAAATTATACTATTGCACAACTTATAGTTTTCGGAAATTGGCAGTCGCTAATTCTGACACTCACTGACTCACCGATCAACAAAATTCTAAGGTACTTCTAGCAGACATACAAACGTCAAATTTTGTATTTAGATAGTGTTTAGCCTGTAATGAAAGGAAAAATTCAAACATCTGTAAAAGTTGATTCCGTTCTACAAAACATTTCTGCTTGGTAGAATAGAATCGGCAACCTTGCCATATCGAGCATTGTATTACTGGTGATCTTGCGGTAGCGCGTTAGATTCATGTGCGGAAATTCGCATGTTTCATTCCTGGTTCAACTTTTTTTTCTTTCCTTTTTAATGTAGCCGTCACGTTTCTACTAAGTGAAGAGTCTTCAGAAATGACATCAGGTACATGATTAGAGATTGAAGACTAACTGATAAGATGTAATTTAAATTGCTGTCAATTAAAATAGACACCTAAAGTCTACCTTGATTTCAGTTATAAATGAGAAAACGTTGCTCGCAATATCGAAAATTCCGTCACATGACACGGGACAAAAAGTTCAGACCGGGAGCAAAAAGTTAGATTATGGTTTCAAACAAGGAGGTTAGAATAAAGGGCATTATCTATGCCGAGCACTTACGTTAGTTGAAGCCTGTCCGCCATCTTGGTCAGTTTTGAAATGCTATTTCTCCGTAAAAACTATGCGTTAAGTCGACCCTCTTACTGTTAACGCGTCGTACTGACAGATACTGCAAAGTATGTACTTTCAAACAATATACTTTCTTTAATAAATAGTAATAAATACTCGTCATAATATATTTGTAAACTTAATTTTTAACGGGTAATTTGCATTCTCTTAACACGTTGTACATCACGGCAAAACCGTCGAACGTTTTATTCCTGTTTTAAGTGACATAAAACATTAAATCTACAAAACGAACACTTCTCGAAAACTTAACAATATGGCGGAGGGAGGCTTCACTTTTCCAGCGTAAGGGCGTCTGCCTGTATTCTAACCTCCTTGGTTTCAAACTACAACACAGCAGTGATAGGGAGACGCTATTGATCTGAGAAACGCGCAGTCTGTTATCTATGGTCTGTGCAATAGAGTGTAAACTCTCTGGAGTGAGTTTTGCTTTCTGTCGTCTCTGGGAGGTGCTGGTTCTGTTCATGTTATCAACATTAAGCTAGGATTGTCACGTGATATCGTTACATAATTCGCGAACTTAAAAATTGAAGTGCCGATTTTCTACGATAATTTTATCAGGAGGCCAATGAAACTTATATAATTTGAAAGATAGTTTGCTGTAGAAATACAATAATAATTAGTGTACATAGCCGCTGAGAATGGTAAAACGGAGTAAATGTTTTCTTAGCTATAGCTCGGATCACGATTTAAAATCTCCAACTCTAATAAAACGTGAACGTCAAAAGTTGAGCTGCTACAGACAACTGCCCTAGGAATGATCGATATTAGAAAAACATCGTCAATGTTCAATTCAAAGAGATCGATGTACGGTAAGCGTCGAAAGGAAAACGTCCGGGAATATCAGTGTTTTGGGTGACGAAACAAACACTCCTTGGCAGAACCAGAGACACACAGTACTGGACTGCCACTACCGAAAGCAGTATTATTGGTCTTCCTGTCACTTTAATCAATGTATCAACAATGATTTGTGTACGAATATAGCAGTAAAAAGAAATAGGGATAAACTGATAAAATATCTCCACATTTAGAGTTTTGACGTAAAGGCCATTGATCTGGGAGACTTTACTTACGGCGATGGCGTAGTGTGTAGATGTTGGTAATGAAATGAAAAACTGTCAGTTACAGAGCAGGAACAGAATTAATTTTTACTTCATGGTCAACGCGAAAGATTATGCCCCTAATTCTACGTAACTGGTATCTGAAGTGTCTCATTCGTCAGTCGCTGCCAACTTCAGCACATTACACCACAACTGCAGTAAGTAATATTCTTTCGTGTACTAGACAAACTTGATGATATTTGTGTAATAATTTTATAACAGGTCGCTAGATGCTCTTCCTCTCCTCAGTTATAGTAAGCTAATAATAAATATAGGGTGTTAAGGATGAAAAGTAAATACTTTAGGAGGTGGTGGTTTATACAAACTGCAATAAAAATGCCATTTAACATGTGCCCAACTTTTATTGAGTACAGAGATACAGTCTTTATGTTAAGAAAAGAAGACAGTCACCAGTTGCAGGGTTGTAGATTTATTAACTACAGGTTTCAGACAGTTATTGCCCTTCTTTGGGTAGACTGATTCAGTCCTACATGTTCAAGCAGAACATGATGTAATATCACCGTGTTTGAACACGTAGAGCACAATCGGTGTAGCTGAAGAAAGGCAGTAATTGCCTGAAACCGGTAGTTAATTCTAATGTTCAAATGTTTGTGATCGTAAGGGACCAAACTACTGAGCTCATCCGTCCCTACACTTAACAAACAGTTGTTAGTATTTAATCCAAACAAACGTAAAAGAAAGGCAAATGGTGACATTGCAAGCACACTTGTTAGAGCGCATATCTTATTTTAAACTCAAATAAAATGAATTTTGCTAGAGGGAAATAGTTTTGAAGTATGAGCACGACTTCAAGAAACGAATGAAGTTAAACACATCTTATTTGATTCATAACGTATCTTACAACTAAAACGTGGAGACACAGTACACGCTGATTTAGCTAATGGCATGGGACAGACTTCTAATACAGTGATGGGCCTCCTCTGAACCACAACGGATCACTTTGGAAGTGACTTTACAAGTCTCTGGTACTATGTTGACGCGTCTGACTACATGTCGTTTGCCGAGCGGCTGCCAGTTTTGGTCTGTTCGTGGCGTACATGATCCATAGCATGGAACCTGCGTTCACAACAGCTCAGAAGTAAACCTACGGCAGTGTCACTCTAAAATTTGGATATGTTATAATACATGAAAAACTAAGAGAGGCGTATTATTTTTAATGGCGGTAAAACATATTTAAAGTGTGAAACGATCCCTCCAAAATGGGAGCTAAAATGGAAAAATGGCAACAACTTAGAGATTAGTGAAGCGATTTTAATGATTTTTGCTACGAAAGTATCTTTTGATGAAAGACGAAATCGGAGGGGGAGTGAAAATTAGGGGGCCAGCTACCACGCAAGAGACGAATGTTTTGCTAGAAAAATTAGTTTTTATTTAATTGGAGTAGAATCTATTACAACTTCAAAAGGAGAAGTAAAAAGAAACACGTATTTTTGTTGGTTTTTTCTTATATATAAATATTTGAGGGATAAACAACCTTTTTCTTGCCGCGCTTGTTTGTTACTGTCCATGAACTACCTTGTGAATCTATATTTTTGAACTGCTTCATCTCTTTCAAATGTCCAAATGTTTGTAAAGTTATGGGAGCTAATTGCAGTGGTTATCAATCCCTGCCGGCCACAGTGGCCGAGGGGACTGAGGCGCTTCAGTCACGGTCTACATGGCCACTACGGTCAGGGGTTCGAATCCCCCCTCGGGCATGGATATTTGTGCCGTCCTAGTTAGTAAGTAGTTCATAAGTAGTTTGTAAGTTTGGGGTCTGATGACCCCGTAGTTAAGTCCCATAAGCTGTACAAACGTTTGAACGTTTTTATCGATCCCTAAACTTACGAACTACTTAAAGTTACACAAACACCCATCCCCGAGGGAGGACTCGCACCTCCGACGATGAACGGTCGCGCTGAACGCAGCAAGTCGCCTTAGTGCGCACGGCTATTCCGCTGCGGTACATCTCTTTAATATAACGGTAGTTAAAGTTGCTGAATCTGAAATCAGATTCTGAAAATACAATATGGCTGATCCAACATAGAGGACGAAAATTCGATAAAATGCTTGAATACACGGTACCTCGACATGCAACTTTCAAGAATGTTTAAAATGTACTTTTGAGATAATACTGAATAAAAGTGAACAAACATGTGAAAATGTTTATTGATTCTAGTCGCCGGCGTTAGGGTAGCCCGTGCGTGATGTAACGCGTGGAGGTCGGAGGGCGAGATTTACTTCTCTTCCCGCTACTTCATTAGGGGGAGTCCCCATGTCCCCTTGCCTCTCACAATTTTCGTGTGACAGAACGCGATTCATTGTTTGAACGCGTACATAAAGATAATGTGAGATTTTTTATAGAGTCTATTTTTTATTAATGTATTTGCGTTTCTAATTTGATTTTTACGTATCTTGATTTCCTGTATTTTATTTATTACTGGCTGCTACACCCGGTATTTCCAGGATATACATGCATTTTTCCAGTCTTATATCAAAAACGAAAATAAAAGTTCGGAAAATATTGTATCTTCATGTATTGATGAAAACTACTTATAAATTATGAAACAGTAAAATAAAGAAATACCCATAATGTACAAAATTATAAATACAGTATCCAAAGAAAGAAAGAAAAAATAGTAAAAAAATGCAAATGATGTATAAAATTAATTTAATTTTAAATTTCACTATAAACAATAACTAGTACATCTCGTTCTTCCCTTTCTGTCCATCGTCTTCTAACTTACTATCTGTCCATTTAGGTTTCGTTTCCATGCAGTTCAATACTTATGACATCATATACATTTGACTATGTGTCCCACAGTAATATAATTTTCCATATTAGTACAGTGTAATATTAGGCAACTGTCTGCGATGAAAATATAGTGGATGAATGAAGTTTCGTAAATGACGCTTTGGGCGCCGATGGGATAGTTTTCGTGACTCATTTTTTACGTTGTCATAATTATCTCATGAACTGTGTGATAGGTAGTTTTAACTGCACAACGATTGTTGCCTGAAAGGTTCCATTATTTTAGCAGGAGATGTGGAAGAATAGCGCATGATGTAGCAATTATTCGGAAAGTTCATTGTTTATGACGTCATATCTCCTGAAATATGTTCCGTACTATGATGTAAATTTGAAGTTACATTAAGTGGAATATGTTCCTAATGTCTGCAAAATGTGTGGTGAATGGTATTTGTAGTAAAGACGTAATTAATCGAAATTGTTTATGACTTCATATCTCATGAACTACTGTATATGTCGAACTATGATATAATACCGAAGGAACATTCCGTGGTATGTATGTATACTGTCTGTCAAATGTCTCGCGAAGACAATTTACAGTGTAGAAGTAACAATTCGTAACGTCATGCCAAATGCCGCAGATATGCATCATGACCATCGGAAAAGTAGTTAGCGATAATCTTCTTCGTGTCATCATTCTGTTGGAGTTGTCAGCGATAAAAGGTTTCGTAAAAAATTGGATTATGTTCAAAGTTTATTGCAAGTCGCTAAGTGCTCTCATTGTCTAATAGTTGACGAATAAAATCACGCTATCACTCGCCCCAAGATGGAGCAGTTTTCATTGTTTATGACGTGATATCGTATCAACCTAGGAAGTTAGAATAAAAGTTGATGGCATTATTTAAGTCGAGCAAATACGTCAGTTGAAGCCTGTCCGCCATCTTGGTCAGTTTTGGAATGCTATTTCTCCGTTAAACCTATGCATTAAGTCGACCCTCTTACAATTAAATGCAATGAACTGACAATCACTGCAAATTATGTACTTTCAAGCAATATACTTTCTTGAATAAATAGTAATAAATACTCATCATAATATATTTGAAAACTTAGGTTTTAGCGGCTAATTTGCACTCTTCTAAACGTTGTACATCACGGCAAAACCATCGGACAGTTTATTCCTGTTTTAAGTGACTTAAAACATTGGTTCTGGAATAGGAACACTTCTCCAAAACTTAGCAATATGGGGGAGGTTGGCTTCAGCTTTTAAGCATAAGGGCGTCTCCCTGTATTCTAACCTCCTTGGTATCAACCACGTATCATAGGCGGGTTTTTGCAACCATAGCAAATGATTCCTGATCCTAGAGAATATTTTTACCAAATTTAGTTCAAATCGATCCATTAGTTTAGGAGCAGATGAGGAATATTATCGCATGATGCGGCCATTTTTCACAACTGTCATTGTTTATGACGTCATATCTCCTTACGTATGTGTCGTAGGTGGTTCTTACCCCGACAGCGATTGTTGTCTGGTAGTGTGGTTGAAATAGGTGCATTAGTTTAGGAGTAGATGTGGAACATACATACCTACATACTGACATACAGCCTATTTTATAAGATGTATAGATTACATTATTTTATACATTGGTGATTTGACGATTATTTTTTGATATTTATGCATACATAATAACCGTTAAAAATATATTAAGTGCAAAGATTGCTTGCGCCAATCACAGCAGAAGCAAAATCATACTGCAGTTGATCAAATGTTTGTAAATATATCGAACCAAACTGCGTGGTCATCAGTCCGTAGCTTACGAACTACTTAAACTAAGGTAAACTAACATACGGACAACACACACAAATCCATGCCCCAGGGAGGACTCGAACCTCCGACGGCGAGCAACCGCGCGGACGCTGATCATGTTTGTTCGCTCAGCTTTTTTTTTTTTTATTACAGAGGGCGTTGAGCCTTTTGACCGGGCGCGATGAGCCACGGCGCCCGGCGCAGACCGCTCGGCTACTCCTCCGCAGCATGCAGTTGATCATATGCTGCTTATAGAAGTAGAATAATATTTTTAGGGTTCATTGCGGACGGTGATACCGATCAGCGGAGAATTTCCTTTTTCATGAACTACGGCGCGCGGAGACTACAAAAGCCAACATGGCATATTCGTCCGATGCAGAGGTTGCACCGTCCACAAATGGTTCAAATGGTTGTTAAGCTTATGGGACTTAACTACGGGGTCATCAGTCCCTAAACTGACAAACTACTTATGAACTACTTACTAACTAGGACGGCACAAATATCCATGCCCGAGGGGGGATTCGAACCCCGTAGTGGCCGTGCTGACCGTGACTGGAGCGCCTCAGTCCCCTCGGCGCACCGTCCACGGTCGTTAGCTGTGCACCATGCAGTGCGGCAGAGGGAACGGACGCGGAGGTTACTTAAATGTGCATTGCTTGCCGGCCTGTGTGTCAGTAGTAAGAGCCGTTTGGTGTTTGTGTAACTTCCACTATAATTGATGGAAAACAAATTTTTGTAGCAAAAAATCCGTCTCTTTCCGGGCAGATGACCTAATTCCCACTCCTCCTCCAACATACCTAAATCAATATTCGTCTATTAGTAAAAGATACTTAAATAACAAAAATCATCTCTCTTAGTTTTTCGTAGGTCTACTTGTCAGATATACTCGATGGGAATCAAACCTGGGCTCCAGGGTGCTCATTTCAGTGATTGGACTTTCCCTTAATGTTTGCTGAATGTTTGCATGTTCCTGGAAACATTCCACACGCGGACTGGGAGCGACGTAGGAGCACGTTATCATTTTCAAACCCTGAGGAACCGCCAGTGCTATTAGGAAAACGTACCCCAGACAAAAGCAAAGTCACCATAGCCTTGGACCACACCTTGGCGGACAAGATACGTCGATGCAAGTAGTCTGCGCTAGATACGGTGCCTCCCATCAGCACAGTGCAGACCAAATCGTTTTCTGCCATTATTCCAGTGTATATTCCTGGTGATTAGGGTGATCTGCAAGCAGCACCATGCACATAGTCATCATCATCACCATGTTACTTATTACCATCATTATGCCTTTCTGCGTCCAGTCTGGAGCATAGTCCCTTTAATACAAAGTGCATCTGAAAAGTATGGTGAATGGTCCCATATTTTACAAACCGCGATGGCCAGGATGAGGTGCCCGCGCACACACATGAGGGACAATTCAACAAGTGCCCACTATCGTGCAAAGCACTGCAGTGAAGCGGTTGTTGAAGGTGCGACCCAGCTAACAGGGTCAGTGTGAGAACTCGTGTCATAGCAACACGGAGCGCAAAATGCAGCAACGCGTTGACATCACGTATTGTTTCAAATTACGCAAAGAGGAGACGGAGACCCATGGAATGATAGTGAACGTGTATGGCGTTGAAGCAGTGAGTAAGTAAATAGTGTGTGTCTCAGTGGTTTAAACGCTTTAGGGACGGAAAGGAAGGATGAGCCACGTTCGGGTCGACCGTCCACAGTTATAAGTCTCAGATAACGTCGAACGATTGCGGCGGATGCTTGCGGATGATCGGCGGCTGCCTTTGATAATAATAACAGACGAGATGAAGATCAGGCGTACGCTTCGTAACGCTTGCGGAGATCCAAGAAACGCGTCACCTCAATGCTTCGAGCGATTCCACAAGAAGCGTTTGCTGACAGTTTCCAATAGCTGTAAAACCATGTAGTAGTAGCCAATAGCGATTACTTTAAAGGTATTTCATTTGTAACTCTTGCGTGTAACACCACCCCACCATTTCATGCCGTTCGCTCTAACTGTTTCATCTATGGTGACACCCTCTTGTTCTTCTTCTTCGCTACCTGCAATCATCATTGCTATTTTCACATCTGTAACCTTCATCTTACTAATAAGGTAACCTGTATCGACCCAGCTTTCACTCCCATACAACAAAGTTGGTCGAAAGATAGAACGGTGCGCCGCCTACTTAATCCTGATACTGATTTTCTTCTTGCATCGTAGCATTGTATACCTTGATTCCAGTTCTTTCACTATGTTGTAATCCTGTGAGAACATACATCCTAAGTACTTCAAACTGTCCACCTGTTCTTCGTTTCGTCTGTTTGGCACTTACTCTGATTTCGGTTTTATCCCACAGACATTACTTTCGTTTTGGAGATTATGATATTTATACCATAGCCCTTACATTTCTCATCTAGCTCTGAAATATTAAATTGCAACCTTTCAATCGAATCTGTCATCATAAATAAGGCGTCCACATATGCGAGACTGCTTAGTTTCCATTCAACTTTTTTAATCTCATCCCAGTAAATAGTATAAACAACAGTGGTGACAAGTTATCTTACCTTTAAATCCACTGTGAACCATGAACTTAAGTTACGTTAACTCTAGCTGCTACTTGACAATTTATGTAAAGACCTTTAATTGCCTATAGAAGTTTGCCTCCTATTCTATAATCTTGTAGAACTGACCACAGCTTCCTCCTAGAAACAGTGTCATAAGCCTTTTCTAGATCTATAAGATACGGTACTATGTTCATTCATAGCACTATTCCATTATTTACAGTAAGCTAAGATTTGATTCTGACATCTTCTAAGTGGCCTAAACCCACCTTGATTTTCACCCCTTATCTTCCACTAGTGCTCTAGTGCTCGCACTCCCCTTTCAACAATACCTGTGAATATTTTGCCCACAACGCTAATTAAAGAGATACCTCTGTAGTTGTTACAATCTACTCTCTTTCCGTGCTTGAAAATTCCCACGGCATTTCAGTTCATAACCATTTGAGACCTGGCATTGCACTGTATTTGATGAGTTCCGACATAGTTTCATCTACCACAGTTGCTTTATTGCACTGCAATCTTTTGACCATTTTTCCCACTTCCTCAAGTGCCAAACTGTTTCCATTATCATTCCTTTCCCATTGTACTTCAAAATCTGACACATTATTGATCTTTTAACAAACATTGACCAACTCTTCAAAATATTCCGTCCATCTGCCCAAGTCATCTATACGATTCACTAGCAGGTATCTACATCTACATACATACTCCGCAATTCACCGTAAGGTGTGTGGCGGAGGGTACACTGTACCACTTCAAAAATGTTCAAATGTTTGTTAAGCTTATGGGACTTAACTGCGGGGTCATCAGTCCCTAAACTTACAAACTACTTATGAACTACTTACGATCTAGGACGGCACAAATATCCATGCCCGAGGGGGGATTCGAACCCCCGACCGTAGTGGCCGTGCTGACCGTGACTGAAGCGCCTCAGTCACCTCGGCCACCGCGGCCGACACTGTACCACTACTAGGCATTTCCTATCCTATTACACTCCCAAATTGAACGGGGAAAAAAAGAATGCCTATATGCCTCCGTACGAGCCCTAATTTCTCTTACCTCGTCTTTGTGATCTTTACGCGAAATGTAAGTAGGCGGCAGCAAGATAGTAGTACTACACTCAGCTTCAAATTCCGGCCCTCTAAATTTACTCATCAGAAATTCACGAAAAGAACGTCGTCTTTCTTCCAGCGATCCCCAATTGAGTTGCCGGAGCATTTCCGTGACACTCGCGCATTGGTCGAACCTACCGGTAACAAATCTAGCTGCTCGCCTCTGAACCGCCTCTATGTCTGACTTTAAACTGATCTGCTGCGGGTCCCAAACACTTGAGCAATACTCAAGACGTGGTCGTACAAGCGTTTTATATGCGGTCTCCTTTACAGGTGAAGTACATCTTCCCAAAATTCTCCCAATAAACCGAAGTCGGCTGTCCGCCTTACTCACAACTGTCCTTACATGTTCGTTCCATTTCATATCGCTCTGCAATGTTACGCCTAGATATTTGAACGACGCGACAGCATCAAGAAGCTCACTACTAATGCTCTATTCGAACATTATGGGATTGTTTTTTCTACTCATGCGCATCACCTTACATTTTTCCACATTGAGAGCTAGCTGCCAATCTTCGCACCAATTAGATATTTTGTCTGTCATCCTGTATGCTATTACAGTCAGTTACAGACGACACCCTCCCATACACCACAGCATCATCAGCAAACAGCCGCATATTACAAGTTACTCTGTCGTGTCTAAAACATCTGTCGATTCCTTCTTTCCTCCATTGTTAAGAGTGCTAGTTACGCTGGAGAATGGGTTTCCCGCGGCTTGAGGCAATGTTTCTAACCTATTTCCACTTGTATTCTGCAATTATCTCTTTGACTTTGTTTCTTTCTTGAAAATAACTTTTTCTATCAACAATAATTCAGTTCCTTGAGAGAAACATTGTCTCGTGATACCAAAGATATCAAATATAAGGTGAGGCATTGAATTAAAATTTGTGTTTTGGCCGGGATACAAACTTTTTCTAAAAGCCTGAGTTCTAGTATAGTCATTTTTGAGCCTTATTTTGCCTTTTTCAGGCTCCCTTGAATAACATTCCATACAGTCTGTTTCTTCTTGCCTTTACTAGAAACTTCTAGTAGTGTGTCCCTGAACCTTGAACATTCCTCTTCAAATGATTATAAATGACTACATTCAACTAACTGGTACAAATCTGGGATCGTTGCTGTGTATTTCAGCATGATTTACTTGTCCTGGAGTTTCTCCACTCTTACCTTTCTACACATGGAGTTGCTTTCTGCACTTTTGCCCCCACAAAAACAATTTCACTACCGATTAAGTAATGAACAGTGACATCAAAGAACCCTTTCAAAACATGTACGTCCCTAACTGCCATCCTGAATTCCTGATCTGTTATTATACAGTCAATGACAGATATGGTTCCCCTGTCCTATTCAATGAAAATCTAATGTATGCAATAGAAACAAAATGATGAATAGCACAAAAAGTGTGTGCTTAGAAAGTTGTCAAGAACAGCTCCCATTTCGACGGTACAGTTCACGATCCGTGGACATTTCAGTGTGAGTATTCCAGGAACAGATTGTCAGTCTCTTACGGCTATCACGTAGATATATCTTTCGCAATGCTTGTAAAAAGCAAGTGCGCGGGTAACTTGTGCTACAACGCGAAACATTCGCAGAAGGCATTATTCAACTCACGCACGACTCGTGAAGAGATGGCTATGATAACTTCTGCGCAACCCGAAGCACGCGAAGCCTGAACGCATATCTGTTGTAGTCGCCAGCTGTGTCAAAACTGATACGGTCAATCATGATACGGTGGCTTTTAATGTCAACTGACAATGTTTCATGCAAGCATGAAAACATCCTTATACGGTGTGCTGAAAAAAAAAAAAAAGATTACCGTTGTGACCTATACGTACAACTTTATCATTAATTGTTAGTGCTGCAGATATGGTGAATAGGTGGCCAAACATTTTCAACTATCCAAGTACACACTTTTTCAATAGAAAATGTTTTGCGACCTACTCAGCATATCATCACTAACAATTATCCTGAATAAGGTCGCCTGCCTCTATCGTAACTTTGTGTCGCATTTACAACTTTGTCATTGTCATTCAAAATGTTCAAAGGATTGTACAGCTTATGGGACGTAAATTCGGGGCCATCAGTCCCTAGCTTATTCTAAAGACAGCACAAACATCAATGCCCGAGGGGGGATTCGAGCCCCCTACGGTGAATGGACTCGCGCATCGTAGCATGGCGCCTCAATGTGCTCGTTCACGCCACCGTGTCCATTGTATATCATTTAATATTTGTTATGTGATGGTACTCTAAACGAAGGGAGGTTCATATAAGAAAAATGCAAACCAATACCAATTAGAAACACAAAAGCAATCGCGGCACCCTTGTTGCGGATCGCTTTCTCATGCACAAATGTTTATGCAAAATATTATGTACCCGTTCATTCGAGACGCCCACAGCACTAGAAATCTCACGTACCTTAACTCTTCTGTCATCCAACACCATATCATTCATTTTATCATTGATTTATGGAGTCGTAATCTCCACAGGGCGTCCAGAATGTTCAGCGTCAATTGTGCCCGTATGGCCACTACTAAAATTTTGAAACTACTTATATACTGTTCTAATCAGGGGCGTAGATACGGAGGGGGAGAGGGGGCTTCAACCCCCCCCCCCCCCCAAAAAAAAATTTTTTTTTTCACTAGTGTTAAAATTAAAAATTGACAATTATTTGTGTAATGAATATGAGAGTTAGACTGAAAACGTTGCCAACAAAGAGAGGTACCAGGGTGTCTGTAAGTTGTAATCGATGCTTAGTTGACCTATGGCTTCTTACTTGTCAGGACACTTTGTCTCGAGTGTCTTATTGCTGGCCTTCGTGAGGGCTAGTCAAGCGTCGCGCACAATTTTCACGAATGTAAATATGACAGTTAAAACAAAAAAATCCTCAGGTAACCACCACCTAACCTTCAGTAAAAATGAACAAGTACTGTTGAATTCCAGCCATAAACACGCTCCACAGACTGTTTAAAGTACTGCGCTATGCTTGCCTAGCCGGCCGCGGTGGCCGAGGGGACTGAGGCGCTTCAGTCACGGTCTGCACGGCCACTACGGTCGGGGGCTCGAATCCCCCCTCGGGCATGGATATTTGTGCCGTCCTAGTTCGTAAGTAGTTCATAAGTAGTTTGTAAGCTTAGGGACTGATGACCCCGTAGTTAAGTCCCATAAGATTTACAAACATTATGCTTGCCTAGCATGTAACGAAGATCACCATGTCTTCCGTTTACTACTGCTACCAACTTAAGTGATCTGCTAACTTTATTACTGCATGAGAGCGGCGTACTTTTATGTGATACAGACAAATATATTTTTAACGAGTGTGATTAAAGGAGAACCAATGTACGACATTATAAACTTATTACTTTAGAATATAATTTATACCACAGATGCTGATTATCTGCACGTACGCATGCCCAAAGTGGCAGCATTGTATAGCAGACAGATTAAATTCCCCCTATTTTGACAGATATTAATCGCGTGAAAGGAATTGCTAGTTTCGACGTTTCGGATCTAATTTTCGAGTTTGTATTTTATTGAAATAAGTACCTCTATAGGCTGTCAGTGATTTTTAATACTCGTATTAACGTAATCTGTACATATTTAGCTTCGATTTCGTGTCTCTATCCTAATTGTTTCGCAACATCTTAGGCTTTGAGTTGACGTTCTTAGCCATATTTTGCAACTGGAGCAATGACGCCATGGTGGGGAATTTAGGCAAAATGAAGTGTAATACAGATGCATACATTATGTGAAATGGGCACTTGCAGAATGTAATAGTTTTAAAGGACCAAAACTGTATTTCTGACTTATGCGGTGTCTTAATCAAGTGTAAATTATAAAATCTACATTCATTCCAATTAAACATCAACAAATACTTGAAGCCTTTTAAATGTCTAATACAGCAGAGTGATAGAACAGCTGTAATACTTATTTACTACTACTCATTCATCGTGTAGGTTTATCGTTGATTTTCAAATGTAAGGCGACATAGCCCGGAACCCAGGGAACTGGCGCCACTAGGTATATTTCAGAATATATTTTTAACAATAAAACTTAACAAAATACATGGCTGAAAAAATTATAATAAAGTAGTATTCGCTGGCGAAGCTGTAGTATTATTCTGTACGAAAAAGATACACTTTTAATGAGGTAAAGAAACATATATTTTGACGACGTTACAGCGTTCATTTTTAATGAAATAAATCGCACTTATGGCTTCACTGTACTAGGTTTAGATATAACAGCACTAAGCGACGAATGAAAATTTGTTCCCGGCCGGGATTCGAACCCGGGACCTCCTGCTTACTAGGCAGATGCGTTGACCACTCCGCCACCGAGGACACACCGACCAGCCCCACTCCAGAGGACTCTTCCCTGCATGTCTCCCGCCACACCCAAATCTCCATTCGCCACGCTGTCTCTTTCCTATACCACAGCCTATTTATTATACAATGCTCGCAGCCACAATACTGTATTCCCGCATCTGGGAGAACAAACTATGAGGTATCGAGACACAATTAATTGTCGTCAGGAGCCCAGCCTCGGCTTGTATACAATTATATAGTTTTGACGTTCATTTTTAATGAATGCCCGGCCGGGCACAAAAAATTTCATTCGTCGCACATTGGTATTACATCTAGACCTAGTACAGTGAAGCCATAAGTGATCGAAAATTGCGATTTATTTCGTTAGTAAAGAAACTGGTCTCCCTTAATGTGGCGCCATTCCCCTGGTCTCCCATATTTATTATTTGTCTGAAGGCTTTCGATTTTTTACTATTGCTGACAACTTATGACTTGAGCCAGATGTGGTAGTGCGGAAGGTATTTTTAATTGACTAATCGCTACAGCAATTACTTTTATTCTGAAAATTGGCCTTATTCTATATGTTCAAATAATTTACAGGAATATAGTTGGGCAACGTCTTCGACAATAGCCAGTATTTCGGAAGGTGAACGCCGTCGTTTTCATAAAAGGAAAGACTGCTCTTCATATCTACAATCTTTTTCAATAACGCTTCATTCTTTTATCAACTACTCACAAAATTTTCCAAATTCATAGAAAAAAATCGTAAGTTTGTTTTATGAGGGGGAGGGGGGAGGGTGGCGGCGGCGTCACAGGTTTTGGCACCTGTCAACTGTGTGAGGGAACCTCAATATAGCTCTGACTCTGAACACCCCCCCCCCCCACCTCCAGGGGAAAGATTTATCTAAGCCTCTGGTTCTAATCGAGGGTGTAGAGCTACCATTTTGTTTATCAAGCTTCTCTTTAGTCTCATGAGGCGTTGTTTCTTTTCATAAAGTAATGTTTAATTACCGCATGAAATACTTTTTCGTCCATTGTTTGAGAATCACTCGACTTCCTTGATTCACTCGAATGCCAAACACAAAGAAACGGACCAATATGGCTGCAACTTGGTGTGCGTTCTTTCAACAGGTGCTAATAACTAAACATGACCTCCATACGTGCTGGTGGTGCCATGTCTCCACTTTTCCACGGAGTTTTCAAACGCCCCTCAGGTGCCTTAGAAGGAAGCCGCAAAAACACGGACATGGCAAAGTGGAAAACTGTGGGCAACCGGAAGAGAGTGTCTGAGTGTCTCTTGTTCAAATGTTTGTAGAGTCTACGGGACTTAACTACGGTGTCATCAGTCCCTAAACTTACAAACTACTTATGAACTACTTACGAACTAGGACGGCACAAATATCCATGCCCGAGGGGGGATTCGAACCCCCGACCGTAGTGGCCGTGCAGACCGTGACTGGAGCGCCTCAGTCCCCTCGGCCACCGCGGCCGGCAGTGTCTATTGTACAGTGCTTAAAATGTGTAAGTAACGAGTTTCCTTCTAGCGATAATTTCAGGAAGACACGAAATGGTGCGGCTCCTATTGAGCGGGTGCACTCGAAATGAAGTGCATATTGAAATCCTCGCATCCCGGCCGCTGTCTGCCGTATCGCGGCAGTAAAGCCATAGACTTGCCGGGGAGTCGCTTTCGGGCTCTAATCCGACATGTTCCCTGAGGCGGGACCATAAAAGGGTGTTCTGTTTTTCAATAATGCATGACGGCCGCCTCCGCCGCGCAACTTTATGGGAGCCGGCGAGGGCGAGGGCGAGGGCGAGGCGAGCCGTGCGTGAGGCGCGTAGCGGCGGCAGGTGAGCCAGCGAAGAGCCGCACACTGTCAGAGCACCGAGCGGTGGCCGCAGATGTTTACCACCTCTTAATGAGTGACCTGTAAGAGATTCCGTGTGTCTGGTTGTGTGTTTGTATTGCATACAAGTGCCGGCCGCGGTGGCCGAGGCTAAGCCGGGCGCCGTGGCTCTGCGCGCCCGGTCAGGGGGCTCAACGCCCTCTGTAATAAAAAAAGCTGAGCCAAGAACACTTCGAACATCAACGAACAAATATGATCAGCGTCCGCAATGAACAGAACTATCAGGAAAAAAAAAAGTGGGACTAAGGCGCTTCAGTCACGGTCTGCACGGTCACTACGGTCGGGGGTTCGAATCCCCCCTCGGGCATGGATATTTGTGCCGTCCTAGTACGTAAGTAGTTCATAAGTAGTTTGTAAGTTTAGCGACTGATGACCCCGTAGTTAAGTCCCATAGACTATAGAAACATTTGAACATTTTTTTTTTTTTTTTTTTTTTTTTTTTTTTTTTTTTTTTTTTTTTTTTTTTTTGCATACAAGTCTATAGTTAAGAGATTCCGTGTGTCTGTGTGTTTGTACTGCATACAAGTCTACAGTTATGTACCAATCTCGATGAAAATTTGCTCATCTGACTTTCAAAACAAATCTAAAGGTTAAAAAGTCGACCACTATATGTAACAATAGCCTTTTTGTCCCACTTTAGGTCGCGATAGTAACACTAAAAGTGGGCCTTTGCGATCGTCTTTTAACAGCTCGAAATTTAAATGAGAATAACGGCTTAACTATTCATCTGACACAAAAATTGAATAACCGAATTTGTAGAGGAAAAAATTTTCTACAACTTTGCTCTCTTGTGGTTTTTTTATATCTCGTAGCGTTTCAAAGATATTTGCAAAAATAACGGCGATTTTGGGATGTATGTATGTCTGTCCGTCTCTCCGTAACGTGTTCCCTGTTTTTTAGACGAACCGTTCAACCGATCAGCACAAAATTTTACACACATAATTGTAGGCCTCCAGACACCATAACCTCCCTTCATCAAATTTTTCGGACAAAAAATACGGTAGTAATACAAAAAACAAAAAAAAAGCATTTTGTAAGATAATTGTAATTGCAAACGAACCGTTCATCTGTCACAAAAATTGAATAACTTAATTGGTAGACCAGAAAATTCTCTACAACTTAGCTCTCTTACGTTTTTCTCATATCTCGTATCGTTTGGGACATATTTGCAAAAATAACGGAGATTTGACACCCTCCATTGAATTAACGAAAACCAAGCCGTTCGGAGATGTCACGTGACTTTCCTCGCCCAGAACTCTCTCTGGTATCTCGCGTTGCGTATTTGATGATTTTCTTATTGTAACTTACACGTTCTCATTTCAAGGCAATGGTGCACTGGAGAATTAACAAAAACACATAGTTCTTCGTACGATAATCTAGTGTCTACAAATGCCATATTACCATCAGTTAGAAACGGCCATCAATAGTATGAGATTAAAGGACTCATATTCTGCTTCATAGCTGTAGCGTAGTGGGTAAAGAGTTGGGCTATGACGCTAAGTTTGTTCGAAACCCGCCATTACCTTTTTTTTCGTAAAAGGGTTTTAGACACTCTTATTAATTATTTTTTTATTATTTAGATTATTATTTTGGTCCAAAATGTTTGCACAAACTTATAAAACAACAAATCTAAAGTAGGCCGTAAAACACATCAGTGCGATTTTTGTACCACTAAAATTAGCAAATGAGGTCCGTGTGAACTGGTTACTCCCTGCTATAAAGCCTTGTTCCCTGGTCCAAACTGAGAACTGACTCGTTTCAAATTACTTCAGTAACAGAAAGTTAATACTACAGTGGTAAATATTCATAGCAGCTCACACGTAATTACACAAAGACATTAATAAGCAAGCCACGACAATTAAAGTTATCTTAGAAAGGTGGCTAAGAAAACATTTATGGCGCAACGGAATGTAGACATAAAAAATTTATTGCATATGAACTTATTCTCAGCACTTGTTAAGAACAATATTATATAAAAGAGGGAAGGTGCTCTAAAACTACAATTTATAGGCAACTTACGGAATATGCTGAACTTAAACTTGTTTATTCAGATAGAAAACAAGCAATATGGGGAATCAATTTTGTTAATACAATGAAAATGCATCTCTTACATGGAATAATGCGGGCAGTACCCAGCCTAAATTATACATGATTTAACGCTACTGGGTGGAAGGATTCACAAACAACACTCATTCGTTCACACACAGACAATGCCACAGCGAAACTCACCAAAATCAGCGTGCTGAGACGAGGCGGAAGAAGGCGCCGCTATAGTAGGCGAAATTCAGCAAGTCGGAGGTAGCACAAAACACAATATACAACAACACTTTGAAGCTGGCTCTGGTCTGTCGTGCCTGTTTTGAGGTGGTCATGTGTATAGCCAAATTAAATTACATCTGAACAGAAAACGCGAGCAAACACGCTAACGGCGGCACACGGCTACGTTACAAGAAATTCACTCCACTGAAGATGAAGTGGTTGAAAGTCGGATACATTATACAAAATCACTGAATTGAAAAACGAGAACACATTTTCGTACACGATAGGAGAGAACATTCCAAAAAATGATTCTAAGTTCATGAATTTATGTTATACGTGCTAGTCAATGAAACGCTAACATCTCCAGAACAAGAGCAGAACCAACCTTACCTCACCAGACGACCAGCACACAGTGAACCACCAGCCTAGCGGCCACCGGGGGGCGGGAAGAAACCGCAAGCCAGAAAATCCCTGAAAAAGCGGTGGTGGGGACGGAAAGCGAGTACACTCGCTCTGGAGTACGTTCGCTAACTAGCCCGCAACCAAAGCGTGTGGAAACCTCTGTGGTAGCATGATCAGCTATAGATCCTGAGCCAGAGAGAACGATGCAAAGCGAGCTATCACTCCCCACATTCAAACAGCTACAGATTCTCGGACACACTTAAAAGTACAACTGCACATTCTTACAGGGACAGTGGCGTAGCGGAGAAGCTGTACTTATGCAACATTAATTAATATAATAATAAATTATTAACACAACAAAATAAGAAAAGCCTAGCAATATTAACTAATATTTTAACACATGGAATAAAAATGCTATTCCTCCAGCCTTGAAAAGAGAGGGGTTCAAGTTTTAACAAAATGATAATCTAGCGACATTAAATAAATTACAACTTTACAGAAAGTATACAAAAATATATGGAAGATGACAGACGGTCGTCTTTCAAGGGGCATGGCGAAGGGTATTTCACTTTCAGACTTGGACAAAATCTACAGTTTTGATCTAATCTTCACGGAATTTTTTCACACTTTACATTATCAATAGGAACAGCACTGTCTATGTAAGATTCATATGGTGCATGGCGGTGGGTGCCTTAAAACGCCCATCAACACCAGTCTATAGGTTTATCCAATCTTGGTTAATACACACTTTACCTTCAAAATAATAGGAATTGAATGTTCAAATGTTTATAAATATAAGAGACTTAACTGTTGTGGTTATCAGTCAGTAGGCTTACAAACTACTTAAATTGACCTATGCTAGAGACAACACAGACACCCATTCCCGAGGAAGGACTCGAACCTCTGATGGGGAGCAACCACGCGTTCTGCAGCAAGCCGCCTTAGAACTCTCGGCCATTCCATCGCAGCAAAGTAATAGGAGCGAAGGGTACCTTCGACACCTTTTCCACCGAGCGCACTGAAATTTATCACACGCAGGGGCAGTCAGGATGAAAGGTCTGTACTTTGAGGGCTGGTACTACTGATGGTTCTGAACAAAAAGTTTCTAATATGCCCTTTTCTTAACCGTTACCAGGTAAACAAATGGAAACATCCAAGAATGGGAAAAGTGACAGTGACAGTAAATTAAGATGCTGTTATGATTTGTTTAATTGTGTAAGTTTCGTCACAGAAAATGTTAAAATCACCGTCAACTTCAATGCATTTTGCTGCTCTTACAGACAGGTGTTGTGTTGCCAATTACAGGTTACTTCTGCATTCCTTTAATCAAGCACAGTATTTTAAATAGGAGCAACAAGTACTGCCCGCGCAGGATAAGGTGGACTATGCGCAGAGACGAGTTTTGTCTGAAGCGCCGGGCGAGCTCATTCCTTCGTACAGAAGGGGAGGCCGCGTCAGTCCACTCCCGCCTGCCGGCCAGTGAGCTGGCCACTTCTCTTCCCCTCCAGCGCTCGCTCACTACCCAGCCGCTACCCCCACCACTACCGCTCTCCGCTCACTTGTCCTGCTGTCTGCGCTTCTACCGGCCAATTTATTCTGCATGCACTCTACTACTCTTGTGTCCACTCTGTATTGAAGTTGACGATGCACTGTTTGAATATCTTCTGTGAGGAAACTTACATCACTAGATAAACTATAACTTAACAGTATCTTAATTTACTGTCACCTGCACTTTTTCTGTCCCTAGTTGCTTTCAAGTGTTTACCTGGCAAGACTTAAATAAGGGCATATTAGAGGTTTTTCAAATGATGAGGATTTTCCGCCGTATGCAAGACAACTGATTTTTAATTTTTCCCAAACATGTATTCAGCACATTTTGTGCTATCACCAATGGGATTGTTTATTTTTGTTCTAAAAAATTATAGTTACTGTACAATAGATTTTTCAGGTACTTCTAAAATGTTTTTGTAGGTTCAGTCGTTTTTAGTTCTGCTTAGGTTATCTGACGATATATTTCAGTTCAGTGAAAATTAGGTATAGATATATGAGTATCACATTTTTTACATACCTTTTTACATTAGGTTACATAAAGCTTGTTAACTAGCCTACTTATTTGTTGTTTTGGTAATACTATTTATAAACTTGTCATCTGCAAACATAACAAACAGTTTAAAGTTTCTTAATTTCTATTTTTCGGTTCGAGAAAAAAGTGTCATTTCTGTTTAGTATTTATGATTTCTTTCTCTTTAGAATCTGGTTGTTGCTGTTAATTTTGTAATGTGGATATTACTTGTTTTACAAGTTTTGTTCGTGGTATGCATTACGCCAGTGTTAATATTCGGCGTATGAATACAGCTCAAAGCTGTTCATTTGTTCTCTGGGTGATTTGGTTTGAAGAGTTCCGCACGAAATACGAGTGTTCACTGTTAGTGTTGTATTATATTCATCTGTTGATGGGGAATGTTGGAATGAACCAGTATTGTGGATGTGTTTTCGTCTTGTTTACATTTCGTATATGCATATACATATGCCTGTGTGTGTGTGTGTGTGTTTGTTGTGTTTTTCTGTGTGTATATGTTGCGAAAATATTAGACGTTTGTTGGTTTTTTATTCATATCCACTAGTAGTACTAGCCCTCAAAACATGAGGGCACCTTGTATATTCTTATAGGCAAGGGGAGGAGGCGATCGACTGTAGTGGTAGATGAGAGAGATAGGAAAGGGTGGGGGGAGGATGGACAGACAGAGGGGAGGAGATGGGCTGAGATAGGGAGAGCAGAAGATGAACAAATGTAACAGGGAACCAGCACAGAAACAATCAAGTCAGAGCCCAGAAAAGACAAATATGTTCCTGCTTAAGAGATATTGACAGAAGACTGGCGAAGCAGATGCCTGAGTCCTCATTCTGTCTTCCTCAGAAAAACTTTTGCATTGCGAACACTTTGTTTGCATGAGATAAGAAGGATTCTTAGCCACATATGTAATAGCTCTTTAAAGCAGGGTAAGTTCCCTGAGAGACGGAAATATGCTAACGTTAAAACATCTCACTTCAGACTGCTTTATCAAAAATTTTTGAAAAAGTTATGTATTCTCGAGTAGTTTCACATATTAGGAAGGAAGAAGGAAGATTTTTTCAAGTCAAAATGTTCAAATGTTTGTAAATCTATTGGACCAAAATGTGTGGTCATCAGTCCGTAGCTTACAAACTAATTAAACTAAGACACACTAACCTAAGGACAACACACACAAAGACATGCCCCTGGGAGGACTCGACCTCCGACGCCGAGCAACCGCGCGCTCCGCAGCGAAGCGCCTTAGACCGCTCGGCTAAGTTTTCAAAAGATATCGAGTAGTTCCCGGCCACTTAGCATGTGCATGACCCATTATTCAGGTGCTACGTCCTTACTAATTTTCCGGACAGTTGCTGAGTGTTTAAGAAATTGAATACAGTCAGCACATCCTAAAACAATGGAAATGACCACTGCGCATCTTTTCTTCGTCTTCCCTGACATTTAAGAGCTGAGCTACTTGTCTGCGTCGGTCGCGACGCACGGTCGATGCATGGTCGACCCTCATATGTGGCTACAATTACGATAGTCCATAAAGATCGCAAGTGAAGGCTCCAAGAAAAATCATTCAAATACTTGTAATTATTTTACTAATGAAAATGTGTAAGAGTTACGTCAAAGTCTGTAAATTTCCTCTTAAGCATACCTACTTTATAATTCTTAAATTCAAATTAATTATCTACCTAATTTGGTCCTGAGAGTAGAAAGTTGAACAATAAAGTGCGACATGAAGTCAGGGTCATCGTATGATAAACTACCATACTTTGGTGGTTAGAATACATTGTGATAATTATCTGCCAGAATTTTTCCTTAGATAAACCTGAAGATATTTTGTTAACATGGCGTTCAGCAACAAAAATTAAAAGAAAAAAGTGTCACAGTAAAACAGCAAACATTGTATTAATATCCCCATCAGACAGCAACCAAAAAATGTTCAGTTTCTTTTGTGGTTCTTTCCGCAACAAAAATCTACTTCGTATAAATTCGTTGTTTTATTATGAAGCACGCTGTTATCTTGTGCATAAAACAGCGAAGAAAGTATGCCGTCAAGATTTTTTATAGCTGATTTATATATTAACTGTAAAAAGCTATTGTTCGTGAGTCAGAGATCGCTTCTTGAGAGGAACATCGACGCAGGAGTAGCGTATTACTTCACGTTAACTGCCGTCGATCTCTCATTACGCTGAGTAAGATATGTTATCCACAAAGACATCGATACGAATCGTGACATATTCGTAGTACTGAAAATACTAACGATCGCCAGATGCTAAGATCGTCATACAAGAAAAAGTTCTTTATCAATGTGACAACGATGTAAGAGCATCTCTGAAGATAGCAAGAATATGATAGATGGATAATGCATGCCTCCCGCCAGGGAAACAGAATCAAATACGCCATTAATAGTTTAAAAGTACCACCGTCATACGACTTCGTTGGTTCTAAGTAAGGGTTCATTTCTCAGTTTTACGACACTGTTTAAAATATATAAAACGGTTATTAATTTTGACATTGTCAGGGGAGGAAATGCGGTCTTTAAAAATTGTTAAAACTATTGAAAAAGTTTTGTTGCATTGTCAAAGTCATAATTTACGATGATGATTATATCAGTTAAACAGAAGCGTCCATTCATTTCTAATGGAATCACTGAAATAAAAAAGAACCCAACAAAAATTAGCAATACTGTCATTATAAAGAAAGTAGACGATACCGCTTTTCTGTACAGAGAAAATATCACTTAAAATGATGAATTCTAGTGTTGCTCAACTATGATCAATTTAAAGTGCACAAAATAGAAAAATTTATTAGGGTAATAGTTAATAGTTCATATTTAAAGAAGCCTTCACTTTCCAGAATTCAGATAAAACAGCTTCTACATCTTCATTTACATAAATACTCTAAAAGTCACACTGAAGTGCATGGCAGAGGGTTCATTGAAGTGCATGGCAGAGGGTTCATCGAACTGCTTTTATGATTCTCTAATAGCTCGCGGGAAAAAAGCAATACGTAAATCTTTCCGTTCTTGATCTGATTTATCTTATTTCAAGAAGATGATCATGTCTCCCCATGTATGTGCGTACCAACAAAAAATGTTCGCATTCGGAAGAGAATGTTGGTGAAAGAAATTTCACAAATTGACCTCTTTCTTTTAATGATTTCCACTCCGACTCGTGTATCATTTCCGTGATACTCTCTTCCCTATATCGCAATAATACAAAACGAGCTGCCCTTCTCTGAAAGTTCTCTAAATCGTTCGTCATTCCCACCTGAAGTGGATCCCACAATGCGCAGCGATATTCCAAAATAGGACGCGTAAGTTTAGTGTAGGCAGTTACTTTAGTAGAACTGTTGCATCTTGTAAGTGTTCTTCCAATGAAATGTAGTCTTTGGCTCGCCTTCCCTACTATATTTTCAATGTGTTCTTTCCCATTTAAGTTGTTGGTAATTGTTACTTCTAGATTAGAGCTTCAATTTGGTTAACACGTTGGTTCTCATTAAGATCCCAGGTAACGCTAAATTTGCATCCCTAGATAGTGTTAACATATATTCTAACGTTCCCATTAGAGAATGTTTAAATATTATTAAAGATAAACGAATAACGAAAAACACGTAATGGAAGCGAAATCAATGAATTAATTGAAATGTGAGAATTGTCGCTGTTCTACAACTGTCTAGATTTCATTGGTAAAATCTATCGTGAGAACGAAGGACTGGCAATTGGAAGTAATCACGCCAGCATGTTAGCAAAAATACAAACGCTAAAGGAGTAAACAGTGTATTATAATCGCTGTGCGGATGACATTTATCTTTTATTTGTTGGGAATGAGCAGGACATAAAATAATTTCACATCATTAATAAATACAATGCACCACTTAGGATGCGATTAAGACACCGAATACGTCCCAAATGTATTAAATGTAATACATCCGGGGCTTATAGAATTGAATGCAGCGAGACTAGTCGTTCTTTTGATATACGTTTCAGAGAGCTTACAAATTCCCAAAATAAAAGAGTTTCTGTTTTGAACATGTCCACTGAAAAACACACGATGCAAAACATTCTACATAGGTTAGAAATATTGCATTGTGCAGCTAAAGGTAGAAAGCTTTATTTACTTGAGGAATTGACAGATCTGTTCCTTTAATAAGAAATCCACAGATAAGGTTTTAAATGAACAAAAGTATTTCATTCAGAACGATATTTTTGTTGTCGTATTATCGCCCTTGCAGTTCAGCCTTGACATCCGACTGCACTTCCTTTGACCACTGTGATTCCGCCTTTTGCCTCCTTACCTTGCAGCGCCTTCCCGTAATTCTGCAAGCGAGCCTTCTTCAGCTTCATGGGAGAGAGCGCTATACATGCTAAGTGATCATCACCCGTTAGCTTTCAACTGATTTATTAAAGGCTTAATTTTTACTGATTTTAACTTTCTGTTACGAGCAACTATAGCTCTTTTTAGATGGTTAAATGAAACAATTTTTTTAATAATATTTTGGCTACGCTCCTACATTTTTTGTAAATGGTTTCATTTAAGTAAAACCTAAACATTTATTGTTCTTCTCCCCCATCCTACAAATCTCTGGAGATACTGGAGCGCCATGCCCCCCGCTTCGCCTTCCGTGTCCCCCTTTATCCCCCCTCTTCCATGCGGATCCTCTATGATCTCATTCCTTTCCCCGACTCGTTCTTTTTAATCAACATCTTCGCCTCCATTACATCTCCCGCAAATCAGACCCGATTAATCCTCTGGTCCATCCCCTCCTCTCTGCACCTGGTCCATTGCCACGCCTCCACTGTATTTCCCCAGCTCTCCACTTGTCCACACTCCAGATCCTTTCCCGCAGCAACTTCCGTACCCTACCCCTCCCGGATGATGCCCTTCGACCTGACATCTACCCTTCATACCAGCTGTGATTTTTCCCCTTGCTCCCTCTCCCCCGAGGGCCCCAACTATCCCTCCCTTCCCGTCCCTTCTCCCCACCTCATTCCACCCAGCTGTCCCTCCAGATACTCCTCTTACCGCCCTCCCTTTCTTTCTACCCTGTGGCTTCCTTGGATGGGTATCATCTCCCCCCGTCCCTTCCCCACCGGCCCCGTGGCTCCTCCCTCTCCTCTCATCCCCTTTTCCCCCACACCACATCATCAATACTGCGAGTGCTCCGCCATCTGTGGAACCTTCTTTGTGCTTCCGTGTGAGTGCTTCGACAAGTGTGGTGCCTTTTAGTTACATTATTTTACTTTTACAACAGTGAACGGCCAACCCGCAGCTGACACCATCAGTTTTGAATTGTGTTTCTCCGTGTATGTGATGTGTTTTTCGTTTTAATTCAACCATAGCCGCCGCCCTGCGCTTATTTTAGTGTGTGTCTGCCACTGACCTTCGAGCAGCTGTTTTTATTCTCCACCATCGCCGTATCAATTCTTTTATTACGCCACTGTTTCACTCCATTTTATATACTTTGTTTTATCTCCATTTCACATGTCCGTTTTATGTATGTTTTATCTCAAAAATTTTATCTACATTGTGTTCCTCTGTTTCTATTGTGTCAAATTTTGTTTTATTTCTGTAGGCTGAAGAGCGCCTGTGAGCGCTGCCAGCCGGCACCTTTTTAGGGGAATTGAAATTACCATAAAGAAAAAAAAATCATTGTTGTTTACCCTCCCCCTCCTGCTGTTCCACCCTTCCCTCCCTCCCCCTGGCTCCCTGGGGCATCCCCCCCCTCCAGTCCCTCCCCAACTGGCCCTGTGAACCCTCCCCACCATCTTCTCTCATCCCCTTTTCTCCCATATGTCATCTTTTAGTACTGAGAGTGCTCTGCCGTATGTGAAACCTTTTAATGTGTTTTTATTATTATTATTATTTTAACGTCCAGTGCACGGCCAAACCAAAGCCGACATCTCAACTATCGTGTGTGTGCTTCATGAAATATGGTTGTTTTATTTAACAACAATGAACGGCCAACCAGTAGCCGACACCTTGTTTTAATTGTATGTTTCTTCGAATGCGTGGTATCTCTTCGTGTTCTTGTTTTTACTTAGCAACAGCGAACGGCCAACCCGTAGCCGCCGTCCAGTGTTATTTTAATCGTCTGTGTTGATGTCATGTCCCTCCGTATCTCCAGCAGTTGTTTTAATCATCATCATTGCCACTATCAGTGTTTTTAAATACTTCAATGTTTCACTCAATTTTAAGCACTTTATGTTTCTCCAATAAAATCTCCGTGTTTTATTTGTAGTGTATCTCACGGGAGACCCAAACTGCCATTTCGCCTTCAGCGCATGACGTCATCGTAGAAGCAGGCGCTGCTGCGCGGCTACATTTATGAATAGCGTCGCGTAGCACAGTTGTTGTTCGTTTGATTTTGTGGTGTTATTTGTGGTTTTCGACAGAATTTTTCTGTTAAAATGCCCGGCTGCGCTGTAACAGTGTGCCTGTCTTACAGCAGGAAGACAAAAAGAGCAGATGTAAGCTATTATTCGTTTCATTTCACACACGACAATTACCTCCGTTAGTTATGAGCAGAACTTTACCGCCGAGGAAAGTGCTTAAACCGGACGCAGTGCCGAGTGCAAACATTTCAGGTAGTGTTCCCAGTGTTAGTGATCTAAGTGCAAAAGATACAGTTTCAACAAATAGGGCAGGCAGGTTGCAAGCAAGGAAGACAATGAAGAGTGCTCAAAATCTAGCTAATGTGTCTCCCTAAAAACGAAAAACAGACCAGACAACTGCGAGAGACGAGTGTGAAATTGAAAGTGAACAGATCAGAGAACTAATCAAACGCGTGGAAGAATTAGAATGTAGGAACCGCAGGATGACTACTTTGTGTGCAAACCTTCGGTTTAGAGAAAAGACCGAAAGAAAAATTTAAAGCTTCTGTCCACAAAATAAAACACCAGGAAAAGTGTCATAAGAAACTTGTGCAGGAGAAAGTGACAGAAATATTAGGCAAACTGTTTACGAGAACTCTAATAAACTGCTACTGCTTGTTGAGTGGAAGAGAAAAAAAAAAGCAAAAGAGGACATCTGCAAAGCAGTTACACTTCGTGCTGTATCTAGGAAGTGTTATTTATTTTTGAGAAATCATATTGGTGTCCCACTTCCAGGACTGTCAACATTGAAAAGGTGCACCTCAAGCTAGTTTAGACGCTTTCCTGGGTTGCTTACAGATGTTTTGCAGTTAATGAAATCCCAGTCAACTGTACTGTCGACATCTGAACGTGTATGTGTGCTCTCATTCGATTGCGAATGCTTCTGTCTGTAGGGCCGCACACGAATGTCTTATTTCTTATGATTCGCCGTTTGTTTCCTGGGTGGAAGCAACCAATTTACTATGATTTTGACAGACTAGTAACTTTTGAACAGTATTATATGTTCCATTCAATTTTTTTTAATTTTATTTAGAAATCACGTCAGCTCGGAATGACCTCAGCACCCCCCCCCCCCCCCCAGACGACGATCCTGGATATGCCACTGAAACCTGCAGTATTTAAATAAAATAATCTAGGTGTTTTCAAATGTTCCACATTTATTTAAATTGATGAGGAACCACTTTCTGGAAGAAAGGAATCAGGCTTCCGAGTGGAAAATTTGTTGATAAATGCATTATTGAAAGACTGCTCGCATTATATACCAGTGAGATGAAATTATGTGCTACATTGTCACAAATTCACCTAATTGTCAAGGGCAGAGAACGTCAAAGGTTTTTTTTAGCTACGTAGCTTTTTTTCAAATACAACAGCTAAATCCATTAGGTACTTAATGCCCGAGGAAGCGGAAGCAGCAAACTTATTTCAACTTGTAAATGATGCGTTTGACATCCAGAACGGCAGAAGAGTGAAGAAGAACGCATTATCGTCTGGTTATGGGATGCACAAGTGATGTACAGGATAGAATTTTAAGGGATCTGTACTCGTGTGTGGAAAAAAATGCTTGTAGGTGTTTCAAAAAGGAATAATGACCACAATTCGTTCCTTATTCGAACGGTTTACAGACCTGCAGAGAAGTATATTTCAACAGCACGAATAAACCTGGACGCAATGGAGAATTTTCTTTCACAGTCATCAGTCTCATGCATCAGTCATCTGCGCCTCTATCAAAGCTAAAACATTGTAAAACTTTATGTCAAACTAGACTGTTCATTGTTAAGAGGTTACTTGATACGAAACAAAAAATCAAAAAGCAGCAGCAGCAGCACAAAAGCGGAAATCACGGCAGTGGCACTCTTCATCCTATACAAGCATCTAAACAGGTAAATAAACTGCTTGAAATCAAATGTTTGTATCCTATGGGACCAAACTACGTTGGTCATCATTTCTTACTCTTAAAAACTATTTAAACTATGTTAAACTAACCTAAGGAAAACACACATTCATCCATGCCCGAGAAAGGATTCGAGCCTCCGACGTGTGATCCGTAACGTGGCGCTCCAGACCGCTCGGCAATCCGAAATGAAATCATTTTATGATAACGTATAGCAGTTATAAGTAGTAACTTATGTTTGCAAGCTGCTTGCTCGAGTGCCGCTACCGCAACGTCACTTTTATAATTTTTCTGACGTCTTTTTCTACTTTGTTATTAATACAAACATACCTTTTGCACCATGTTTTAAATTCTGTAGGCTGAAGGTCGCCTGCGAGAGCTGCTAGCCCGCCCTGTATTACGAAATGAAAAGATAGTAAAGGAAATTATTATAATAATTTACTGTTGTCTGTCTTCTACCTTTTTTTAGTATTTTAATGAAGTTAATATTTTTATTATGCAGATATACAAATGAGTTATGTAAATGCGTGAGTGTGCGTCACCTGTCACTTTCATGTTTGCTTGTCGCGAAGGAATGGCCGAGCGCTCTAAGGCGCCTTGCTGCAGGGCGCATGTTTGCTCTCCGTAAGAGATTCGAGTTCTCCCTCGGACATGGGTGTGTGTATGTGTGTGTCTATTGTCCTTAACGTTAGTAAGTTAAAGTAGTTCGTAAGCCTAGGGACTGACAACCACAGTAGTTAGGTCCGCCAGATCTGCAGACATTTGAAGACGTGAAGATCACGAGCCCTCGCTTAATAATGTTGCTAAACGTGTGTAACAGTTGTCAGACATGTGCGGTGCTATTAGCGCCAATGTACCTGCGAAAGTGCTTGACGTGTGTGCTACGTCTACTATCTACGTACCTACTTTTAACAATATTGGTGGTGCGCTTTACGAGTTGCCAGTCGAGATTACTCTTTATTTTGTGCCGATGTATAACGTTAGTATAACTTTTTATTTTATTACATTTACCATCTATTTCGTCCGCAGGTACAGATTTATTCAGCTATTTTTATTGCTGATGCAAAAAAAAAAAAAAAATCTACATATTTGTCAATAATTTTAATATCTTATACAGTGAGTGACCAAAAGTTTTTAAATAATGTAACTGGCACTCTAATTTTATCCATGCATTGAAAGACTGTGGTATGATGCAATTTTAGTGGCCTATTAGGGATAATCTTGTTTCACTTTCGTTTTTACTTCAAGTGTATTTGCCATATTATGTATAGATCGCCACAATTTTTTTTTTTAAATAGGGTTTGGCTATAGCACTTTTGACATATTCCTGAGCTTGATATAATTGGTCAAAAGATCACACCCGACTATTCACGAAAAAAAGTAAATAAATAAAATTCAGTTTTAAAGGTGACTGCCGCAGAACCACGGTAGGCAGAGCCCGGCCCGGCCAAAATAAAGCAGGTAGATAAAATATACTCAACTTCAGGCAGAAGCCGAAGCAACAAACCACTCAGACGGGCAAACCACAGCCCGGTCCACCGGGCCCAACGCCAGTCAACCAGGTACAACAGACAAGGCGTACAACTGCAAAACATAAATAAAAGGGGAGATTAATCATACATGCTAAGACAACAAACCTTTAAAATATACAATATATATAACAATATACCAATATGCATAAGATTTGGCACGCAAGCATACGCAAAGGGGAAACCAGGCACATACCTACGAATAGGGTACAACAACCATCACTGCTTGCCCTTAATACTCACAATTAAAAAAAAAAAAAAAAAAAAAAAAAAAAAAGAACATACAATCCATTGGTAAGATGTCGTCCACACGACTGCGTCGCCTTAACAGAACCACATTGAAATAAACAACTGCCTGTAACAGAAAGTACATTTGGTTACAAAGCACAGTAACCAGTACACAACCAGTACACAGTAGCCAGTACACAACCCGAATAAATCGCGCTTTCATGAAAAGCACTTTAATACAGTAAATTACTCACTGCTTGCAACCCAACTAGCACTCAAAACATAATAGCAAGTTCCATTACCTCAATTGCCTCAAATTAGAAAATCCAAAAGTATTCACACACATAAAGCCGACATATATATATATCTGAATATCGACCAAGTCACTCCGACACTTATCAGATATTGATGCCAATCTAATTCCTTCAGCGTTACCTGATTGTAGACTGCACTCCATTACCCGAATTTTTCTCTTGTTTAATGTTCTTCTCATATGCACCTTTCATCACACTGTCCATTCCGTCCAACTGCTCTTCCAGGTCCTTTGCTGTCTCTGACAGAACTACTGTGTCGTCGGCAAAACGCAATGTTTGTAATTCTTCACCCTGAACTTTAATTTTTCTCCAAATTTCTCTAACCTTCAAGCCTAAACAATTTTTTTTAACCTTCAATAGCCCAAACAAAAATTTTCACTGTAACTGAACAATCAACTCCGTGTCCTACCATTTTATTTTATTGTGTCCTTTGAGCAGAGCTTTTAAAAAAACCTTAAAAGAAAATTATAAATGATCATTTTTAAATAACAATATTAACAGATTTTTAATATCTGGCACAAGGTTTGAATCGCTACAGTTACCAAAACCACAAAACCCTACCAGCCAATTCAGAGTACCAAATGCACTTCACCACTTTTACTATTAATCATCAGTTTTCAGATATTGGCCAAGAGTGTAGCGCTTCGGCCACTTAGGAAAATTAACAGTTATTTACAGCAATTTACACACAGCCAGTTCATCAATGCTTGCCGTTAAACTTTAACAAGTTTACGAGAACATCCGATAAATAATTAGAAAGCTCAACCATAAAATTAACTGCTCCTATTCTCATGCAATATTTTCCAATCAGTTTACCACAGAAAATTCTCAACGCTTCATCATGAGAGCTCTCAGTGATATCCGTAATTACTACTCCGCCAATGCAAGGACTTTCAGCACTGCACACAATAACATACAGCGAGATGTTACAGTAATTGAAAATGCCTGATTAAATAAACTACCCTTACCTAAAATTATTTAATATCTACACACCCCTTAGACCGGTCATGCTTTCGTACCACTGGTACCCCTCGTTAAAGGACTGACTTCCTGATCAACAGATGTCCAACTAATACGGCAGGTAACAGTTCGTGCCTTAGTTCCAGCCAACCAAACGACTTACTCCCTACTGGTGCAGTCCTTATTTTGCCTTCTTAGAAAACTTCACAACAGTTCCACCAAAATGACAATAATACTCGATCGGGCCGAATTCGGGTTTCAAAAGTTCCAAGGCGACGTACCGTCATTCTACACAAGAGGCCTACCACAGCGTGCCGACGTCTTACTCAGAACTCGCGAAAGACTCTCCGCTGATCCTTGACACATGAACGTTCCTCAGCTTGCAGCCGCTGTCCACACATGCACCCGCTCGCTAGGCGCTCCGGTCACCAACCACACGCACGCACAGCGCCACCTCCTCGCTCGCCACAGAGCCTCCTCTTTGTCCACTCGCTCGCCTCGCATGCCTCCTATCAATTGCACCAAAGAGTTTCGATTAAGAGACAGCAGTCAGCCCATGGCAAAGGAACAGTCTAACCATGTAACATGCTTCAAATTTGTCTCTTAAATTATTGACTGATCCTCGTACATGTCAAAATAAGAATGTGTAATTGAACCATTACAGCGCTTGTTTGAACAGTACTATGAATCACAGGAAACTGAACTGGCTTCTCCAAAAGTTAATGTAATACCGTACTTGGTAGGGATGAGCTATTGTGCCATCTGGTTTATCATGAGCCTGCAGGTTCACCATAGCAAATCGCATAGAGGCAGTCTCATCAATAAATAAACCACAAGGAAGATGTCATTTCCTGTAATCTGCTGTAGGAACTAATAGCCAAAGTTGAGACGTGGATGTTAATCGTCAACGGCCGTCACCCTGTAAAGTCCTCAAAACACTTTGATGCCTCACACCCAACACATTTGCTACGCACATCTCTACAGCTCGTCGAAGGATTTTCCTACTGTGTTTATTATACTTTCTGTCACTGCAGGAGTTCTGCGATATCTTCCAATGTCACTTCCACACCCGGAAGCGCAACCATCCACTCGCGCGTAACTCCCGGTGAAGACGCTCGAACGTTCGACTAATCCGCCTATCCTTCAGTCACACCTCGTACATTCATTGAGCAGCTATTTTACACGAAATACATTTCGATCAGCTCTGCATTGGTGAAACGATCTATTCATTGGAAAAGTATATTATATTAGAAAAGAAATGTGATTACATTTTCACGCAATCTGGGTGCATAGATCCTGAGAAATCAGTACCCAGAACAACCACCTCTGGCCGTAATAACGGCCTTGATACGCCTGAGCATTGAGTCAAACAGAGCTTGGATGGCGTGTACAGGTACAGATGCCCATGCAGCTTCAACACGATATCACAGTTCATAAAGAGTAGTGACCAGCGTATTGTGACGAGCCAGTTGCTCGGCCACCATTCACCAGACGTTTTCAGTTGGTGAGAAATTTGGAGAATGTGCTGGCCAGGTCAGCAGTCGGAGATTTTCCGTATCCATAAAAGTCCGTACAGGACCTGTAACATGCGGTCGTGCATTATCCTGCTGTTCAAAGTTCCGTCGATGAGAACAAGAAATGTCCGAGACGTATAACCAATGGCACCCCATACCATCACGCCGGGTGATACGCCAATATGGCGATGACGAATACACGCTTACAATATACGTTCACCGCGATGTCGCCAAACACGGATGCGACCATCATGATGCTCTAAACAGAACCTGGATTCGTCCGAAAAAAATGACGTTTTACCATTCGGGCACCCTGGTCCGTCGTTGCGTACACCATCGCAGGCTCTCCTGTCTGTGATGCAGCGTCAAGGGTAACCGCAGCCATGGTCTCTGAGCTGATAGTTCATGCTGCTGCAATCGTCGTCGAACTGTTCGTGCAGATGGTTGTTGTCTCGCAAACGTCCCCATCTGTTGACTCTGGGATCGAGACGTGGCTGCACGATCCGTTACAGCCATGTGGATAAGATGCCTGTCATCTCGACTGCTAGTGATTCGAGGCCGTTGGGATCCAGCACGGCGTTCCGTATTGCTCTCCTGAACCCACGGATTCCATATTCTGCTAACAGTCATTGGATCGCGACCAACGAGAGCAGCAATGTCGCGATACAATAAACCGCAATCGCGATAGGCTACAATCCGATCTTTATCAAAGTCGGAAACGTGATGGTACACATTTCTCCTCCTTACACGAGGCATCACAACAACGTTTCACCAGGCAACGCCGGTCAACTGCTGTTTGTGTATGAGAAATCGGTTGGAAACTTTCCTCATGTCAGCACGCTGTAAGTGTCGCCACCGCCGCCAACCTTGTGTGAATGCTCTGAAAAGCTAATCATTTGCATATCACAGTATCTTCTTCCTGTCGGTTAAATTTCACGTCTGTGGCACGTCATCTTCGTGGCGTAGCAATTTTAATCTCCAGGAGTGTATAAATTAAGGTTATTGTGCCTATATTTCACTCTGAAGCGAAAACTACATATCGCAAACCAATAGTGTTTGTATGTGGTAGTAGATATGTCTCAGATTGTGCACTATGGTGGTAGAGGGTTGATAACGATTAGTGGTGGAAGATATGGTAGTTGAAAGTTACCTACTTATATAAAATTCTACATGTGGGTATCAATTTTTTCCGCTTAAGCAAAAACTACACGATGGATACGTACGATCTCTCAATGTTTTTGTAGTACAAAGTCTCCCGTTGTACACCATAGCAGTTCCGTGTCGATATCTATAAGAGGGTCGAAGATATAGTGGCTGAAAGTCCTCAGATTATGTAAAATTCGAACTGAAGACCAGCGATGACTTTTGACACTATATACAGCTGTGGTTATATACAGCGAAACGTGATGCACATTTTTCAGTTGGTCTTCTGCAAAAAGCGTACGAAAAAAGAAAAAATAAGTGCATATTGCAGTTTGATAAGTAAAACTACCAAGAAAGATGCCAAAGTTTCTAAAAGACAGAAAACAGCGCTGAAACGTGAATCTACAGACGACAGAAACTTGAAATTTGTAGACATTGTTTATATTACACTGCAGGCGTCAACGATTTTTCGATATTCCCACCTATAAGGGGGTGAAATAGGGGATGGACGGTTTACGTTGCTATTCAGGTAATTTTGAAGGAAGAGTTACAAAACTTGGGATTTAGATTTCTGATTGGAATGTTAAAACCACATGTTTCGATATTTTAGAAATTAAACCATTAAGCGGGTGAAGTAAGGGAAAATGTTTTAAGGGTATTACTATTTTGATGCTAGAAATGAGAAAATTTGGACTTGGAACAATGGTTTGAATTCTGCCATCAATGGTGCAATAGGGGGTAGCAAGTTGTAGCAAAGCATTTTTAAAGCTAAATCTTTGAAAATTTATATTTGGAAGTAGAAAAAACCAATGCAGATAACCCAGTCTACGCGTGCAAAGCAGCTGGAATAAAACTAGTACATATACTCTATATTCTTTCATATACAAGGTCAGTTACATAAGACTAACATATCTTTCCTTTTACTACGTGAACGATTCCAGATGTTAAAACGAGGTATTCGGGAAAAGATTGTGGCCGTTCTCCGTCGGGTGATCGAATCCCCCCTCGGGCATGGATGTTTGTGCCGTCTTTAGTATAAGCTAGTTCATAAGTAATTTGTAAGTTTAGAGACTGATAATCCCGTAGTTAAGTCCCATAAGATTCACAAACATTTTGAAGTCTGTAATGTAGAGTATTTACATGTTGACGGTTGTCTAAATAAACTACAAATATAACGATATTAAATTAAAAAAAATTAAACGAAGGTACTCTGAAAGTTGGCGTGGAGCAGTGCAGGTACTACGGATGCCCTCAGGTGCTGTCACTGCTGGACGTAGCAAGGTGTGGTCGTCTGCACTTAAGTAGCACATGCTCCCCCTCTTTGCTATTTTCACCTGTCATTAACTACCAATGGAATGACAAAGTTATTAAATCATGAAGAAAATTTTTTGTTCTTAATTTAGAATATTGTGTTTCGTCACTATAAGATGTAAAATTAACTACAGTCGTAATGTTTTACACAAGAAATAAAGCATAGTATTATAACAAATAGTGGTGTAAATTTCAAAGCCAACTGAATTCCCACAGCACTGCGCTCTACAGGAGGATTTGTATATCCATGACGCTGCTGTTTACTTAACAACAACTCTGTCGATATTTCGAAATATGTCATATAGGTTGTTTAGAAATATTACACACTTGTTTACGGCACTAGAGTACAAAATAAGAAGCTGATAAGATAACCTGCACTGCTTTCTAAAAGATAATTTTCTCTCTTACTAACATGAATACATTTCCTTAGCATTTGTCACAAATCGGCAGATATTTCTAGGTGGCTCTTTTTAAAGGACTATCAGAAAACAGAACTAGTTATGAAAATCTTCGATCATTGGTGCCACTAAATATAAATACATCACAGAGTAACCTGAAGATGACCCACCTCTGGATGAAAACTAGAGGCAAATAAATTCAAAAGCTTGTGCTCCAGACTGTTTTGCTGTTGTTGTGGTCGTCAGTCCAAAGACAGGTTTGCTGCAGCTTTCCACCCTACTCTATCCTGAGCAAGCCTCTTCATCTGCTCATAAGAAAGGTAACGCACATGCATTTGTATCTGCTTACTATATTCCTCCAATGCTAAATTCACTATTCCTTGATGTCTAAGAATATATTCTACCAATAGATGCTTTCTTTTCGTCAAGGTATTCTAGAATTATGTTCATTACCGTCACACTAGTTACCTAATCTTTAGCATTCATCTGTAGCACCACACGTCGAAAGCCTCTTCCTGTACAAGGCAACACTCCACACAAATGCCTTCAGAAAAGACTTCCTTACACTTAAATTAATATGCAGTGTTAGCAAATTTCTCTTTTTCAAAAACGTTTTTCTTGTCATTGCCACTCTGCATTTTTTATCCTCTGTACTGCGACCATTATTTGTTATTTTACTGCCCAAGTAACAAAACTCGTCTACCACCTTTATTGTTTCGTTATATAATCGAATTCCTTCCGCATCGCCTGTTTTTCTAAGACTGCATTCTATTAACCTTGTTTCCCTCTTGTTAAAGTTGATCTTACACGCTCCTTTCAACACACTGTCCTTTGTATTTAACTGTCCTTTACTGCCTCTTACAGAATTACGATGTCATCAGCAAAACTTAGGATCTTTATTTCTTCACCTTGAACTTTAATTCCTTGCTTCCCTTCACAGCTTGCTCAGTGTACCACCCTGTCTGAGTCCCTTCCCAACAATTCCCTTCCATGCGCTTCAACTCTAAAAATTGCTGTCCAGGTTTTTGTACAAGTTGTAAATACCCTTCCGTACCCTATATTTTACTCCTGCTGACTTCAGCAATTGAAAGAGTTTATTCCAATCAACATTGTCAAAAGCTTTCTCCAAATCTAGAAAAGTTATCCTGTTTTATTAAAAAATAACAAAAAAGTGCGGTTTACCCAAAATGTTTTTATTAAAGAGCGCTACGTACTGTTATTATAATTACCTGACATCGTATTCAGTATTTATATAGGATGCGATCTTAATATGATATGAATGTCTCATGAGATCTTTAGTTGCCATAGATCGCTTATATTCATTAATTTTGCATTGATGATTAGTTTCGACTCGTTAAAGAGTGGTTACCAAGTCTTAATTGTCCAGGCATGAGAAGAAACATGTTTCACATGAGTTACAATGTAGTGGAATACTGTAAATGGTATGCACATCACCAGTCAAATATGCCTCAATACAATGTACTTTCCTGTCCCACGTGTCCAGGCAGTGTGTCATCACAGCAAGAACTCACAAAGCACATTGTATCGAACAACATGACATTGAGGCATGTTTGACTGATGATGTGCATACCATTTATAAAAATGTTCAAATGTTTGTTGGGACCAAACTACGTTGGTCGTCTCTAGTCTTACAAAGTAAGACAACACACACATCCATGTCCGAGGGAGGATTCGAACCTCTGACGCGGGTGGTCGCGCGATCCGTAACGTGGCGCTCCAGACCGCTCGGGTACTCCTGCGCGGCCATACCATTTCCAGCATGCCACCATGTGTCCTACCAATCGATCGCTTCTTTTAGTCAAGGTATGCCAGAAATTCCTTTTCTCCCCAATTCTGTTTAGACCTTCTCATTAGTTACGCGATCCACCCACCTAATCTTCAACATTCTTCTGTAGCACCACTTTCCAAAAGCCTCAATCCTCTTCCTGTCCTCAATGTTTATCGGCCATGTTTCACTCCCATACAAGGAAACACTCCACACAAATGCCTTCAGAAAGGACTTCTTTAGGCTTCAATCAATATTCCATGTTAACAAATTTCTCTTTTTCAAGAACGCTTTTCTACCCATTGCCATTCAGCATTTTATATCCTCTGTATTGCGACCATCGTTTGTAGCAAATTTCTCTTTTTCAAAAACGTTTTTCTTGTCATTGCCACTCTGCAATTTTTATCCTCTGCACTGCGACCAGTATTTGTTATTTTACTGCCCAAGTAACAAAACACATCTACCTACTTTATTGTTTCGTTATCTACTGTAATTCCTTCAGCATCACCTGATTTTCTTAGACTGCACTCCAATGCTCTAGTTTTACTCTTGTTAATGTTCATCTTATATGCACCTTTCAGCACACTGTCCATGCCGTTCAACTACTCTTCGAGGTCCTTTTCTGTCTCTGACGGAATTACTATGTCTTCGGCAAAATGCGATGTTTTTGATTCTTCACCCTGAACTTTAATTCCTTCTCCAAATTTCTCCTTGCTTTCCTTTATAGCTTCCTTAATGTACAAATCGAATAACATTGGAGAAAGGCTACAAACCTGTCTCACTCCCTTCCAAACCACTACATCCCTTTCACGCCCTTCAACTCTGACAATCGGTGTCTGGTTTTTGCACAAGTTGTAAATAATTTTACGCTCCCTATATTTTACTCCTGATTGCTTCATAACTTGAAAGAGTTTATTCCAGTCAACATCGTCAAAAGCCTTCTCCAAATCTACAAAAGCTTGATATGTAGATTTTCCTTTCCTTAATCTATCTTCTAGGACAAGCCGTAAAGTGAGTATTGCCTCCCGTGTTCCTACATTTCTCCTGAACCGAAACTGATCTTCCCCGAGGGCATGAATGTAAAATCAATGTATAAAAGTGATCTATGACAAATAAAGATCTCAAAAGAGATAGTGAATACTGTAATTGTTAAGAGCTAGAGACTATAGTTATGGAAATTAATGGAAATTGTAGGGTTACGTTAATATCGAAACAAAAGTTGGGTGTAGCTTTGTGCACAATAATTTAGCGAGAACCTCGTTTCTATATCTGGAGATAACAGATGTGTTGCACCGGTCGAGCCTGGCCGAGTACAAAGTAGTAGTGGAGGCAGTGGCGTAGCTATCATAGGGCTGGGCGGGGCAGTGCCCCGTGGCTTCCGAGCTTAAGGGGCCCCTCGGCCTTCGTGAGCTGCCTCCGGAAAAAGTTACAAGAGAGCGTCGAAATTTTTTCCGTCCCCTCCCACCATGTCTCCAATAGTAACCGCATTGGGCCACCGCGTGGCGGAGCAAAGCTTCCTATTGGGGCCTTCACTTCACACGACGCCATTAGTAAGCGCAGCTGACCGGCAAAGCCGCCACTCGCTGTGTACAACAATCGGCACACTTCAGTCTTCAGAAGTAGCGGCAGCATCAAAGCTGCTCACACCAACAGCTGAGACTTCAAAGTGTTGCGACGTGCCGCTCGGCGCAGTGTGATCGCGCCTCCAAATACTGTATAACCTTCTTATTGGTAAATAGAAGTGCACAGTACGATTGTATAAACAGGTTTTTCGAACATCCATGTCTCCCAATTACTTTGGATAATCGACGTTCTACTCTATATAATATTTTAGTTGAATGAAGGATTTTCGACTTTACCCTAGACCAACAAACCTCAAAGCCACGAAGTGAAATCCAAAATTATTCCCACCTCAGGATGTTGTTGTTGTTATGGTCTTCAGTCCGGAGACTGGTTTGATGCAGCTCTCCACCCTACTCTATCCTGAGCAAGCCTTTTCATCTCCTCATAAGAACGACAACCCACATCTATTTGAATCTGCTTACTATACGCGTCTCTTGGCCTCCCTCTGCGATTTTTACCCCACACACTTCCCTCCAATGCTAAATTTACGATTCCTCGATGTCTAAGAATGTGTCCTACCAAGCGATCCCTTCTTTTAGTCAGGGTATGCCAAAAACTCCTTTTCTCGCCAATTCTGTTCAGTACCTCTTCATTAGTTATGTGATCTACCCACCTAATCTTCAGCATTCTTCTGTAGCACCACATTTCAAAAGCCTCTATTCTCTTCCTGTCTGCACTGCTTATCGTCCATGTTTCACTCCCGTACAAGGCAACACTCCACACAAATGCCTTCAGAAAAGACTTCCTTACACTTAAATTAATATTCGATGTTAGCAAATTCCTCTTTTTCAAAAATGCTTTTCTTCCCATTGCCATTCTGCATTTTATATCCTCTGTACTGCGACCATCGCATGTTATTTTACTACCTAAGTAACAAAACTCATCTACCACCTTCATTGTTTCGTTACCTAATCTAATTCCTTCACCATCGCCTGATTTTCTAAGACCGCATTCCATTATTTTTGTTTTGCTCTTGTTAATGATCATTTTGTACGCTCTCTTCAACACACTGTCCATTCCATTCAACTGCTCTTCCAGGTCGTTCGCTGTCTCTGACAGAATTACAATGTCATCAGCAAAACGCAATGTTTTTATTTCTTCCCCCTGAACTTTAATCCCTATTCCAAAATTTTCCTTGCTTTCCTTGATCGCCTGCTCAATGTACAAATTGAATAACATCGGAGAAAGGCTACAACCCTGTCTTACTCCCTTCCCAACTGATGCTTCCCTTTCATGCCCTTCGAGTCTAATAACTGCGGTCTGGCTTTTGTACAAGTTGTAGATAACTCTCCTTTCCCTGTATTTTACCCCTGCTGACTTCAGAATTTGAAAGAGTGTAGTCCAGTCAACATTGTCAAACGCTTTCTCCAAATCTACAAAGGCTAAAAATGTAGATTTGCCTTTCCTTAATCTATCTTCTAAGATAAGCCGTAAAGTGAGTATTGCCTCCCGTGTTCCTACGTTCCTCCTGAATCCAAACTGATCTTCCCCTAGGTCAGCTTCTACCAGTTTTTCCATTCTCCTGTAGATAATTCGTGTTAAAATTTTGCAACCATGACTTATCAAACTGATGGTTCTGTAATTTTCACACCTGTCTGCACCTGATTTCTTTGGAATGGGGATTATTACATTTTTCTTAAAGTCTGAGGGTATTTCGCCTGTCTCGTACATCCTACACACCAGTTCAAATAGTTTTGTCATGGCTGGCTCTCCCAGAGACTTTAGTAGCTCTGAGGGTATGTCATCTACTCCTGGGGCCTTGTTCCGACCTAGGTCTTTCAGGGCTCTGTCAAATTCATCTCTCAGTATAATATCTCCTATTTCATCTTGATCTACTTCCTCTTCCCTTCCTACAACATCGTCTCTCAGTTCATTTCCTTTGTAGAGCTGCTCTATGTACTCTTTCCACCTTTCAGCCTTCCCTTCTTTGCTGAGAACTGGTTTCCCATCTGAGTTCTTGATATTTGTAGAATTGCTTTTCTTGTCCCCAAATGTCTCTCTGATTTTCCTGTAGGCGGTATCTACTTTTCCCCTTCTTATACATTCTTCTACAGATTTGCATTTGGCTTCTAGCCACTCCTGCTTAGCCATTTTGCACTTCCTATCAATCTCATTTCTTAGTCGTCTGTACTCCATTTTGCCTGTTTCATTTACTGCATTTTTATATTTTCTCCTTTCATCAATTAAATTTAGTATTTCCTGTGTTATCCAAGGATTTTTTGCAGGTCTTGCCTTTCTACCTATTTTGTCCTCTGCTGCCTTCACTATTTCATCTCTCAATGCTACCCATTCCTCTTCTACTGTTTTATTTCCCCCTGATTCTGTCAATTGTTGCCTAAATCTCCCTCTGAAATTCTCCAGAACTTCACTTTCCTTCAATTTATCTAGGTCCCATCTCCTTATTTTCCTACCTTTCTGCAGTTTTTTCAGTTTCAGCCTACAGTTCATGACTAACAAGTTATGGTCAGAGTCTATATCTGCCCCTGGGTATGTCTTGCAGTTAATAACCTGATTCCGGAATCTATGTTTTACCATTATAAAATCTATCTGATACCTTCCAGTGTCTCCTGGTCTCTTCCACGTATACAACCTTCTTTTGTGATTCTTAAACCACGTGTTTGTTATGATTAAATTATGTTCCGTGCAAAATTCTACCAGGCGACTTCCTCTTTCATTCCTTCTCCCCAGTCCATATTCACCTACTATTTTTCCTTCTCTTCCTTTTCCTACTACCGAATTCCAGTCTCCCATCACAATTAAGTTTTCCTCTCCCTTAACTGACTGAATAATTTCCTTTAGCTCCTCATATATTTCTTCTATATCTTCACCTCAGGATATAACCATAAAAAGGTCTATTGCTTGTCCGCTAAGACGTGTACCGTGTCGCTATTAGCGTGTTGTCGGTTGAAGTCGTAGTTGCGAAATAAGTCAAATAAGTCAATGGCGCTGAAATACGAGCAGTGTGTTTGACAATACACGGTGTGACCACATTCGAATATGAAGTCTCTTTAGTGTATTATTACAGAACAGTATTGTTATACTAACCTCTTTGTGTAGTGAATACCCCCAAGTGAGTGCTCCTTAATCATAAATCCCAATTAAGTGCTGTAACCAATTACACTCTGAAATTTGTACAAGAAGAGAAAATGTGGATAGTGGATAGGTGGATCGTATTACTGATCGGCGAGTCATCAGAGAAGCTTCTGCCTGCAACTTCATTCGCCTAGTTTGGAGCAACTTCCAAAACTATCTCATGGGGCCGTTTTATCTGTGTGTCCTACCCAGGTAGAACTCTATTCCTGTCCAAAATTTCATCCAAATCCACCCATTAATTTTTGCTTGAAAACATAACAAACAAACTTACACAGTTATATTAGAGTGTACGATTAAAAATTATCTGGTGCATCGCACCTAATACTTTACTTAGTAGTATTTAGGTTTGCCTTATTATGTCTTCCAGTGGGCGGTAAGAAGCTGATGATGAAGTAGTTTTGTATCTGTACAGTTTTAGTTTAAATAGGGCCCCAATGTCATTTTTGCCCCGGGGCCCTTGGTGATACAGCTACGCCACTGAGTGGAGGTGGTCGCGAGTGCATTCATGGCAGCTGTTGAGGCAGGCAGCGGGCAGCAGACAGCGGCTGCAGCTTTCGCCGCCGTGGGCCACGCCGCCACCGCCCCAGTGCCCGTGCCCCGCCCTGACCTGCCTTTCTCCGCTAGCGCACTCCGTGGCCTGCCCGCTGCCACTGCACTTGCTAATTATACTCGCGTGTCGCAGCGCTATTACCGTTTCGCACGGCCAGCGATTACCTACGGCTCTGCAAACCGATTCGCATTCTTACCGCGATTGCCAAAGCTATTAATTACGAATAACAGGGTCCGACGATCGAGTATGTAAGAGAACGAAATGAGCAGCTAAGGCCAGAAAACTCGTTTAATCTTAGGTACTGTGGTTACGCTAAATACGATGAATGTGTTAGGGATACTTCTATCGTCGATCTAAAGAAGTAATAAGACTTAATCCATATCGATGCTTAAATTATAGAATAACTAGCTGAAAACCCGGCGTTGCTCGGGTATTTATTTATTCCAGCCTTGAGTTAGTACTTCTCGTATCCCTTCTCTCTCTCTCTCTCTCTCTCTCTCTCTCTCTCTCTCTCTCTCTCTCTCTCTCTCTCTCTCTCTCTCTCATGCCCGAATTATAACCCGACAGTGAACAAAATTTCTGATACATTATTTGGTAACTTCAGACCTATCTTGTGCAGAAATCATCACAATTTATCAACAAAGAAAAAAAAATTCGTAGAGCAATAGGGAGGTGTCCTCTAATGAGGACGGTGAGTACGAAATCTGCTACATTTTATATGGAACTTTAACTAATAATATCAAAGAATACATGAAGAGTGTACACTGTTTTGTATTTTCCATACAATGAAACTGTTTCAGGCACTCAGTTTACACTTTTCTCAAATGTGACGTGTATTCCGTCGGCAGATCCGACCATGCCACCTCTTGGCATTGGGATCAGCTGACTTGGCTGGCCAGTGTTATACCCCATCGAAGCGTAATTCGTTGGGTACCGAATGGCAGGCTTTTTTCCGATGTACAGATAACAATGTACTCTCATCTGAAGGCCTGTCTCTACTCTTTCTTGTAATCTGTTACCCATTTCTTTGTTAGCCCAACGACTGAAATTGATGTCTAGGAGACATTCTAGCATTCACTATTAGTCTACATATGAGGTACCTGTGCTTTTACGATCACCTCAGATGTAAAAGATGACAGAAATGAGACAAAATTTAAGTGTCCTCATTTGAGGACGCGACGCATGAGAGGTTTATGGGAGAATATTTTAAGAAATAAGGCTCTCACAATGTACAAAATTGTAAGAAACATAGTAACCAAAATACAAATGACATAAAAAATTCGTACGATCTCATGTTTCTTGACTTATATGTTGCACGAATGTATAATTTGTCAGGTATATATTTATAAAGAAGTAATAGATTAAAACTTGGTGCGTAATGGGGCGGTTTTCCATGAACGCTACTGTTTATGTGCTCATATTTCATGAACTACATGCCATACTGTGATACATTTTCAAAGGTACATTCAGCTATATGTGTTCATACTGCCTGCAAAATATCCAAATATCCTACGCCTACAATTTCTAATGTGGAAATTATAAATTGTAACGTTATACCGAAAGTCGTAGTTTTATTACATGAACAGCAGAAACGTACTGTGGTTGTCAGCGAGAAAAAATATAATAAACGTTTGAAATTATGTTTAAAGTTTGTTGCAAGTCTCTAAGTACTCTCATTCGGCCACGGCGGAGCGGCCCAGCGCATTGAGGAGCTATGCTGCGATTCCCGAGGCCGTTCCCCGTCGGGGATTCGAATACCCCCTTGGGCATGGATGTTTGTCCTTAGTATAAGGTAGTTCACAAATAGTTTGTAAGTTTATGGAATGATGACCCCATTAGTTCCATTAGCTTCACAAACATTTGAATATTTTAAACTCTCTTCCTATTGTTTATGATGTCATGTCTCCTGAACCATATGCCGTATGTGATTCTTAACCCTGCAGGAACTGTTACCTCACGGTAAGGAACATGTGTATCAAATTTGGTTGAAATCTGCCCAGTGGTTTAGGACGAAATGTGCAATATTGTCGCTTGATGTAACAGTTTCTCTCGCATCTCAATGTTTATGACGTCATATCTCGTGAACTGTGTGACGTACTATGATAAAATTTTGAACTTACGTTCAGTGGTACGTGTGTATACTGACTGCAACGTTTCTCGCGAATACCATTGATATTGTACGAGTAATAAATTGTAACGTCATGCCAAATTTCGAAATTTTACTGCATGAGCGCCGAAAAAGTAGTAAGCAACAAAGTTTTTTCATTTCATCATTTTGCTGGGGTAGTCAGCGAGAAAAAGTTTCCTAAAGCTTTGAAATTATGTTTAAAGTTTGTTGCAAGTTGCTAAGTGCTCTCCTTCTCAAATATTGGACCGATAAAGTCACTCTATTACATGCCGCAAGTCGGGGAAGTTTTCATTGTGTATGACGTCATATCTCCTGGACTATCGGCCCTATCGCAAAATCCTTTCTTAGCTGACCACTTCTACCTATAAACTACATTCCTGTCAAATTTCAGATTCATAAGTGAAGTAGTTTTCGAGATTTCGTGTTTAGCCAGTGAGTGAGTGAGTGAGTGAATGTGTGAATGAGTGTCCTTTCGCTTTTATATAGATAGAGATTTCCGGTAGCATGCACGACGTAAGACGTTTAGCCTCGCGACTGGTTTCCATTTTGTGCTCATCTTCAGGTCGTCTTAATATATATCAGTTATACATCTTCATGTGGTGAAGTTACACATAATAGTCACTAGTTGTTTCATATTTAATTTTCTCTGTAAACAGTGCACTCGGGAATTAAATATGGAGATATGTAAATTAATGTGTAGCTACCTGAAGTAAGCCAACAGTCATCACGAGATTGGAAAGAAATTACATGTGGTATCCCACAAGAATCCGTTTTAGGGCCATTTCTTTTTCTTGTGTACGTTAATGACCTCTCATCAGTTATACTGCCAGAAGCAGAGTTCGTTTTGTTTGCAGAAAATACAAGTATTGCCATAAATAGCATGTCAAGCATAGTTCTAGAAAGCTCCGCTAATTTTATCTGCCAAAGACGATTTAAAATCGTTCATGAGGTGAGCACCCATTTTTTTTTCAATGTATAAAAAAGTTTTTTATTAACTCTATACTGATTGGTTGCAAATAGGGTTAATTTATAGTTTTATTACCGTTTCGGGCGCTCGCATCATCAGGTATACTGTAAATGAAACACACAATCATGAGCAGAAAAGGATAACTGCTTACTATATCTATGTATGCATAGTACTTGTTGGAAAATTTACGAATTTGATTGGAAATCTGGTGTGTGAATTAGACCCTGTATGTTAACAGTATGCCGAATGTTGATTCTGGGCAGACTAAGGTGTAATTCTCATGTATATACATTGTGACTTGTAGGAGGTATTATCCGTTCTGTTAACTGATATTTGAATCCGTGAATTGAATTTCCCTGTCGTGATTTAATTTCTGCCCCGCTATCTGGGGAGTAGAGAATATTACCACGCAGATATGATAAAATTTCGCAATTGATATTCTACGCATGGCAAAGCTACAGTCAACACAAGCAGCGCACTTCCTTCCTGGTGTTATGACTGGAAACTATCGGCCCTCCTACCCAATCCGTCGCACTGGCGCTGCTCATGCGTGGCTGTTCATATCTTCGTGCGAGTTGAGTGACATCTATGGACAATCTAAGAAACTTGTCTTATTCATGGCAATATACACTTTCGACGTCGGCTTTCAGGAGACCTAGGAACCAAGGAGGCAACACTTTGATGTATGTATGTTTGTTTTCTACGCGACGAAGGCTTTTACTTCATTTATCCGTCGCAGATGCGGTAATATCTTTCGATCTCGTGCGGGAATACGAATGTTGAGTATAAGAGGGCATGGGTGCTGTGTGCGACTTTTCGGAATATCGGGCTGACGGAAGGCATTGTAGGATTGCCAAGAGGATCAAAAGAACCGCTCGCGTCAAGTGAGAAATCCCACTTGGAGTCCGACAATAATCGTCACTTGTCGCAACTGGATTACTTCTATGGACTAGTGCAGCTAAAGTCATTCCCTGTTTCCTCTACTTTCTACACAAATAAAAAATGTATGTTGCGTCACCTAAGTCCTATGATCTCCTGAACTCAGACGTTGCACGAGTGCATGAGTATATAGCAGCATGAACGCGGTTCTGTAGATTGCCCATATATGTCAATCAAACCACACACACAGGTTAGAGAGCGTGTATAGAGAGAGAGCGGCCATGCGTGAGACTGCTCCTGATTGCCTGATACCCCAGGACGCCATGTTTTTACCAGTTTTGGCGGGCTTTAAATGTCTGTGAATAGCTACAGTGTGCGTTTCTGTACTGTGGAGTGTCTTCTGACAGCCACTTCACTGAACAGTTACGTACAGGTTGTATTACGGTAGGCACTGCTCCACTTTTGCACGTCTTTTGTCGGTTCTATCTACGTAAATTAACTTGTTCGTTAGTCGTTGACGATAACCTTACACTTTCGCGGCAATTTTTAAGATTATATGTTGCATTGAAGTCATTTACTGAGTGTAAATAATAATTTGTTTTACCTAATCATTCAGCGCAATCAAGAGTAATGGCTCGTTATTCGTCTTTCTCTGTTGGCTGTAAAAACCGAAGATTTTTATGTGATGCTTGAGTTCGCAAGGAATGAGGAAATACGGGAAAAGCAGGCACTGAAAATTAACCGAGGAAAGCAAGAAAGGTATTGATGAAATTTAGAAACAGAACTACTGCCTGTGAAATTCCCGCATGGTGTAGTGGTTGCGTACTGAATCCATAATGTGACTATGTAAGTTGGAATCCGATAAGCGTTAATTTTTTTTAAACAGTATTTGCTAGCTTTTGTCAGTTCATGGTTCTGGTTTTTATATGTCGTGCTACAAGGTATGATATAACATTGCTACGACACCTCCCCATTGGCTGTGTATTATTGCCTATTCACAATCCCATAACTGGTTACGGGATGTGACGTGAGAAAGAGATTGTATTAAGATTTCTGTTATTCATCCATGCTTAAAATTGCGCTTTTCTTTTAATGATTTCCTTTCCCACTCTTGCATCATTTCTGTGATACTCTCTCCCCTACATCGCGACAATACAAAACGAGCTGCCCTTCTCTAAACTTCGCCGTGGTGGAGTAGCCGAGTTCTCTAAGACGCCTTCCTGTGTAGCGCTCAGTTGCTCACCGCCGGAGGTTCGGGACCTCCCTAGGGCATGGGTGTGTGCGATATCTTTAAGTTGATTTAAGTAGATTGTAAGCCTAGGGACTGGTAACCGAAGCAATTAAGTCCCTTAGATTTACAAACATTTGAACATTTTTTCTCTGAACTTTCTCTATATCATCCGTCAATCCCACTTGGTGATGAGCCCACAATATGCCGCAATACTCCAAAATAGGACGTACAAGTGTAGTGTAGGCAGGAGAACTGTTGCATCTTCTAAGTGTTCTGCCAATGAAATGAAGTCTTTGGTTAGATTTCCCTACGATATTTTCTATGTATTCCTTCCAGTTAAGGTTGTTCGTAATTGTAATTCATAGGTATTTACTTACATTTACTGTCTTCTCTGATATGGTACACATGTGTTTGAAGACTGCTTCGATAGTGCAGATAACATCTCGGTCTTGTGTCCTTGGAATTGGATCTACCATTACTTTTTTTCACTTTTTGGGAAATATTTTTGCTAGCAAAGATACTATTTGGGGATGCTTCATCTTCCACTCCTAAAGGAGTATGGTAGCTTTGGATTCTGGATTACTTTCAGGCACTTGTATTCTATCCGATCTTAAAGGTCTTCCCCACTTTTCTGTTTTTTTGTATCTGCAACATTAATCAGTCGGTTAAAATCTTCCATAACCGGCTTTACTGGTCGCGAGTAGAAATTATTTGGAACTATGCAACTAAATATGTTATTTGGTGCCTTGTACATGAGTGTTACTGTATTAGGTTGTGTTGCTGTATTCAGTATTTCTATGTAGTCGTCTACAGTTTGCGCACAAGATATTTACATTGCTGATAGCAAAGTTTACCATATTATGTGCTAGGCTTCTCAGTGATTAAGGTCATTAGGCCTCTATGAGTGTCGTAGATAAACATAAGATCACAGTTCTTTGTCTTACACACATTGCGTAGTAATATTATGTTGTGCAATTTCATTCCTTCTATATTTATGGAAATAAATATATACTTCGCACTAAAACAATTTTTATCCGTCTCCAAAGATGTCAAAGAGGTTGTTACATTTTGTGAGTCAACTTCTGCAATACAGCAATAGTATCCTTCCAAACACCTCTAAGTGCTTGCATAAATGAAATAAAATCGTCTATTTCCTCAATCACTAAAGCTGGAACTGAAACCGTTTTTCAATGGATACCAGTACATACAGGTATCCATGGGAATGAAATTGCAGACTTTTTACCCGAAAAAGGAACCAAGACCTTTCAAATTGCCCAGAATTATCATACATCTCCATTAAATGATTTATTAACACTAGTTTGAAGACTAAGTTTTATGACCATTGGACAACACAAGCGCAAGGAAAAACACGGGGTCTACTGTTAAAAGACAAGAACGCACTTCCTAAAGACCTCCTGATTGTGAAGAGATATGGAACAGAGAGAGATCTCTTCACAATCAGGAGTCACAAAATAAATAAATTAATTAATATATCAGTATCTGCCGCTGTTCTTTATGCAATCACATAAAACACACACAGACACACACTCTGACATAAAGCAAAGATAGGACAAACACTTACTCAACAGTTGGCAACACCAACCAAAACAAAAACACAACACAAACAAAAATGGCATGTGCCTAGTGGTGCCAGCTGTGAAGTGCTGGAACAACAAACACAGCAAAATGAACATAACTGAAGCCGAACAGCCAGAAGCCACCAATGAGCACTAGATGTAAGCAATATCCACGAAATATTGTAAGTAAAACATCCAAATATCAGTAACTTTACTTAAATAACGCATCAGAACTGTTCATAATCTAAAAATACTAAGAAATGTAAATATCAAATATTGTAAAACATAATCATGTATATATTACAGCCCACTGATGATGCCTTCCAAATAAAGGCGAAATGCATATGGCAATAAAATATTTTATTAAATCAGTTGCATAGACAGATAACCAAAATACCTACACTATAATAATAAAACTAATGACTATGTATCAAATGTCTGAGCATTAAATAAATATTTACAGAAATTACTGAAAAATTCTTTCAAAAAAGCATTTTTATTTATAATCAACACTGCAATGTTCAATAATATTATAGCAACCTGTCCCGCACAGAGGCTAATCAGTAAATTCTTGATCGATATTTAAAGTGATAACTGAAATATTTGAGTGGTTTGCGACAGCTTGAACTTTAAATATGAGATTGAATCTACTTTTTCCCGCGGACAACAAGAAAGCAGTATTGGCATCAGACATACTAATACTAAACTTTCGAGACAATCAAAAATATAAATTTGTTTACATGCTCTAAATAACTTGTAAACGTTGATGGCAGAGAGTTTAAAAACTTAGTTAGCCTTTTATATATATATATTACTAACTGCCTCTTCTTCTTCTTCTTTTGTCGGGTCTCCAACCGCCCCTGCACCCCGTCCTTCCGCTCACCAAAGTCGCCTTCTTCGGCGTCGGCTTCAATCGGCCTGTTTTGAAATTTTATTTATGTTAATGCTTCCTTCCATCTTGTACTTGCAAATAAAAGTCCTTTTTGTGGAAGTTTCGTTAAGAAGTGGAAAAATTAATAAATAAATATTATTTGACGAATTTTCGTCTTTCTGTGCCACAGCTTTAGAACCAAAGTACACCAAACAAAAAGTAAAGCCACTTATTTAGTAGCAGACATAATCCATTGTTCTTCTATTTACAATTGGAGAAAATAACTTTTTACTTCTTTTTCCATGGTCCTGCCCGCAGTCGATTTCAAAGTTCGTCTTCTCGGATTTTGTTCGCAGTTATTCGTGTGCGGTTGAGGTTCAGTTTCTTCGTGCTTTCTGTTATTTACTAATACTAAAGTGCTTCCTTCTCTAACTGTTGGCTGGACCACAGAAGTAATCTGTAATAAAATATAGATATGTTGTTGTTGTTATGGTCTTCAGTCCGGAGACTGGTTTGATGCAGCTCTCCACAATACCCTAACCTGAGCAAGCCTCTTCATTTCCTCATAAGAACGACAACCCACATCCACTTGAATCTGTTTCCTATACGCGTCTCTTGGTTTCCCTCTGCGATTTTTACCCCACACACTTCCCTCCAATGCTAAATTTACGATTCCTCGATGTCTAGGAATGTGTCCTACCAAGCGATCCCTTCTTTTAGTCAGGGTATGCCAAAAATTCCTTTTCTCACCAATTCTGTTCAGTACCTTTTCATTAGTTATGCGATCTACCCACCTAATCTTCAGCATTCTTCTGTAGCACCACATTTCAAAAGCCTCTATCCTCTTCCTGTCCGCACAGCTTATCGTCCATGTTTCACTCCCATACAAGGCTTAAATCAATATTCGATGTTAACAGATTTCTCTTTTTCAAGAACGCTTTTCTACCCATTGCCAATCTGCATTTTATATCCTCTGTACTGCGACCATCATTTGTTACTTTACTGCCCAAGTAACAAAACTCATCTACCTCCTTTATTGCTTCGTTACCTAATCTAATTCCTTCAGCATCACCTGATTTTCTTACACTGCACTCCATTACCCTAGTTTTGCTCTTTTTAATGTTCATCTTATAAGCACCTTTCAGCACTCTGCCCATTCCGTTCAACTGCTCTTCCAGGTCCTTTGCTATATCTGACAGAATTACTTCACCCTGAACTTTAATTCCTTCACCAAATTTCTCCTTGATTTCCTTTATAGCTTGCTCAGTGTACAAATTGAACAACATTGGAGAAAGGCTACACCCCTGTCTTACTCCCTTCCCAACTGATGCTTCCCTTTCATGCCCTTGGAGTCTAATAACTGCGGTCTGGCTTTTGTACAAGTTGTAAATAACTCTCTTTTCCCTGTATTTTACCCCTGCTGACTTCAGAATTTCATAGAGAGTATTCCAGTGTATAGATATGTAGAATGGAGATATATCTTGTTTGAAAACCAAAACTTATTCTGAAATATAGCTCTTTTCTTCTAGAAGCTGGGAACTGCTGAAGCGTAAGCGCTCCAAATTTAAAACACAAAAACGAGAAAGAGAAAATAGTGATAGACTATTTTCTGCTGTTAAATGATTCCTTTTCGAAATCGATGAGGCCAGTGAGCGGCGTAAACAGAAGCCAGCCGTCGCATGTTGAGTCAGAGGCGCGCTATCAGCAGCACAGGAAACAAAAAGAGGCCGTCTCCATCCGCCTGCTGCAGACGACGCACACAACTCTCTCACACACGGCTGCGCACAAAATTCACACTTTGTCAACATAAAGAAACTGGGTTAATTTTATATAGGAACTAGCTTATATGCCCGTGCTTCGCAACGGTTGTTAAAGAAGGTCCTGTGAATATCATGGTTCTTTGGGTTCCGGACGTAGGTCATCAAAAATACAATCCTTGTTGGATCTGTCTGTCAATAAACTCAGTTCTCCTAGCCAAGATGTCAAATTTAAGTCATTGTCGAAAACGATGAATGGTCATAAAGTTTTTCATACTGAGAGTGAACAATGTAAATTCAATGTTAGGTTGTGTTCATAAAGTTACACATTGCAACAGCAGCGCCGAAAGCGGCTGGCAAATTACATTTCTGAAAACGATATTGGATAAGTGCGAATATTAATTTGTAACAGTTTTCACAAATATCTTCTTGAATAGGAATTTGGAATAAATTGTAAGAGTGTGTGAATCATGAGACTCTATACAAAAGAGTTTCGCGTGAAAGTGCTGGTCATAATGAGATGTGACAACGGATGTATCTGATTCGGTAAAATTTTACTTTTTATCCTGGCGGCCTCGTGTTTTTATGTTGGCAACATCAATAACACGATATAAAATCGTTGCAAAGATGACCGAACCACATAGAGTGTAGATAAATACTGCTGTTCCTGCTGTATGCTTGATTTCACGACAAACTATTTGCGTGTCACGCGATTGGCTTAAGACGATGTCACGTGATTCTCGTTATTCAACATCTGTTGGCAACATTATCACAGGAGGCCGCCGGGATATGAGTAGGACTAAGTCGCATAGTTTTTCTTGACCCAGCTGTCAAACGCAAACACCTTTCACAGCAGAGAGCGTCGCGGCTATATGTATCAGAGATCACTGATTAGCACAGGCCAGTGAGCTTACTGGCACAGGCATATCAATATCTATGGCCTAACAGACATCCATTAATGTATGTGTGTGTTTCCACCACGCTTCCACGGCGGTGATCAATGTTCCACGAGTATTTTTATCTTTGAGTCTATCTGGATTTTATCTTTGTTTTGTGTCTCTGTTCATAGTCGGTACTGTGTGGTTGACGGAAACATGTGATCTATTTAAAAAATTGCGTATTTGATATTCCTCGTCCTTATTAAAGTCTGAAAGGACCGCATTGTCTGACGATTGAAAGAATAAACCGATTTTGACTCGTACCGTAAAGTTCGTAAGTCACAGTGCATATAGCTTTTCCTAAGAGTATTTATTGCATATTTTGCGAATTTTTGCTCATCACACTCACCCACTGCCACGCACCGCGACCAAACTCCCTTACTAATACCATTAGACCAAGGGCTATCTACCACCACAACCACGAGTGGGTTGCAGTACGTGGTCATGGAGAAAAGTCTGTCAGCACGTACACACACAAGCCTTTTATATATAGATATAGATTAGTATTCAACTGCAGTTGACGAACAGAACTTCGAATTCTTCAGTTTTTAAGTACATTAAAAGATCCAACACTGTTTACCAAAGGATAAGAAATAGGGTTACCATATGTTCATCACCAAAAAAGAGGACAGTTCATATAGAAAAGAGGACACTTTAACATAATGTAATTTACAACTTTATTAATGACTCACGTAAAACTACTACAAACTAAAACAGTAACCCTGTGTGGTTGTTGGAAAACGAAATATTATGAACCTTGACAGTTTATTCCTCATCACTAATCTCAATTGTCTCATTCTTGTCTTCTTAACTTTTGAACCAACAATATTCGGTGGACGACAAAATCTCTTTAAAGAGCTTTTTGTTTTTTAACAAGTACTGAGAAAAGCTCAGGCATTTCAAATGTTTGAAATTATACTGTACACATACAGTATAATTACAGTATATTTTAAATCTATTCCTGTCTTTTGTCCAGTGTGTGTTCACAAGAGAAAACACAGGCTCTGTGTCGGCATTGTGACTAGTTATAGAAAAAAAGAAGTCTACAATTTTGAGCAGTTCAGAATAACTAACAACACTAGATGACTGATTTAAATATGTACACCGCACTTCACCTGCTGGCGTGTTCTGTTTCCTCTGATAATCTTTAAAATTTTTCTTATAAAATTACAAAGCTCACCGGGGCACAATGTATCATTAATTCTTACATTCGTTTGATAATTCTCTTGAATGATTTGTATTTCTTCAGGAGCACTTATTTAACACTGACTTTCTTTTCGGCAGTATATATTTGTATTTAAGTTCGTAATTTATTTTGAAGCAAAAGTCTACCAACGATCTCGAACACACAATACAGCTTTAACGTAAACCACAAAGTATATCAAAACCAACGCCATAGAACGTAATGCAGAAGACAGAATACACTGGTTGAATACAGGAGAGACAACCGGGGTCCTTCGCAGATAAGTTGCAACTGAATCGTTTACAACTGTCAGACGCATGCGGAGAGCGAAATTGTGAACGGCAATTTTACTCTGTGTATAGTTGCGAACAGTTTGGAACTGCAGTGCGAATGCACGTGTTGCCAAAGACACAAAAATAAATTTTCTTTCTCGGAACCCAAAAGAGAACATTTTGTAGAATTTTATAAATTCCGGCCGGACACATTTTATTGCCTCAAAAAGAGGACATGTCCGGGAAAAAGAGGACGTATGGTAACCCTAATAAGAAATAAGGAGCAACTTTTCAAAACGCATTATTTCGACTGGTGGACAAAATTGAGTTTGGTATGACATCCGGTATTTTATTACCCGCTCCACACACTCCTGCAATCAGATTGTGTCATAACGCATTTTAACACCTTCAAAAAGAGCGCTGAAAAGTAGCAGATGCAACAAACAGCATTTCGTCCTCTAGTATGAATCAAACTGCATTAAGTCCAACAGGTGCCTTCATTTTGTTTTATTAAGCTATGTTGGCTGCAATGTAAGACTCGTGGACTAAAGCGAAACCATTTAACTGACCAACAATGATCAGTTAATATTCGTTTTCAGTATTACAGCATCGTTGTGTATAAACGTTTATCATTCTGTCTTTTAGGAAGCAGGCGTAAAATCATTGTTGTGCAAAGATGGAGAGTATTATAGCGCTTGAATGTGTGACTGTTGGAGAGGAAATGAAACGTGGACCGAGAAAACGAATGAAGAGAAAATCAAAAAGGACAGATTGTGCAACAGAACGCAACAAAACGCAGTTTGTCCATCACTAAAGTGCTCATAGCTTGAAACTATACAAAGCAATTTCCTTGTATTAAACACATTTGGATCTAAAGCCCTGCCTGAGTATGTGGTGTAAAATTCGGAATAATTAATCGAATATTTTTTGCTGTATACGTTTTTCGATTCTCCTAAAAAATTTACTTTTTGGGACATAATGCGTTTTGAAAAGTAGCTCCTTCGTAGTTTAGTGACAAAACTAGGCGTTACTTGGTATCATGTTTTGGAAGGACTGACGGAAATTTCAGTAAATGTAAATTGAAAATTATGTCAGAAATAACACAGACCGAGCCTTAAGAGAACTTCACACATTTTCAAAGAAAAGAACTAGCATGTTGCAGCAACTTGGCGGTAGATGAGTTTTACGAAATGTTTTACCTTATGTTCGCAGAGCCTCTGTGACAAATGCCTGTATTAATATCCAGCTCATTTGATTTATAGTTTCGGCGAAAACATACATATTCCTACGGCGACTATATGTTGTTTTTGTATGTCGCATATTTTGACACGTCAAAGTACACATTGTCGCTTCATAGCCTGGTAACCGTATTTTGTCCTCCAAGTTTAACGTAGACTCCGTACTACAATGCAACTCGGTAGCATTTTTCGCTTAGAGAAAAAGTTTCCATTAGTTTTAAACACAACCTTCACAAATGGGCCACGATGACAACATCAGATTTGAATAACGTTTCAGAGCTCACAGTGTAGGTCCTTTTTCGGAAAATTTATAGCTTCTTACTTTAAAAAAAAGAAAGCAAAGTTATACCTTCCGAAACTGTAATGAATATACCATTACCAACTGAAGATATTATCAGCTACTCCTTTAATTCGTCTGCTACAATTGCAACCGCAGTTTTGCGTCTAGAACGACCACACAAGTCGATCATGGCTCCAGTCGTCTTCGATAGTGTGGTTACGTCATAATGACGTCACGTCTGATTTTACCGAAGTGTAAATCGAATCACCCAAAGATATGGTCAGTGGCATCACGTTTCGCTGTATGTAACCTCCTTGCTATAGAGTCGCAAACATCATCGCTGGCCTTTAGTCAAATTTTTTTTTTTTTTTTTTTTTTTTTTTTTTTTTTTTTAAATATAATCTGACGACTTTCAACCACCATATCTTCCACCCCCTTATGGTTATCGGCATGGAACTGCTGCAGTGTACAACGGGAGAATTCGAACAACAATTACACACAGACCATTCGTTTGCGTTTTGTAGTTTTCGCTGCAGAGCGAAATATTAACACACACACACACACACACGTAGAATTTTATATACACCGATAACTTTTCATCCCAATATACTCTACCCTTTTATCATTATCAACCCTCAAGCAACAATGCAACCTGTAAAACCATTTTCAAAGAGTAAATATAATTTTCAAAGAGTAATCATTGTTTTGCATTTCGCGTTATATCCTTCAAATTACTAAACATCTATAAGATCGCTATAAAACCGTGCCTAAAACCTCAGGTATAAATTAGTTACTGTACAAATATTTAAGTCTCTGCGTCTTGTCGTTCGGACGTGAAAGCGTACACCGAACAGACATTCACATTAATATGTGTAGATAAATAACTATTCGATCGCCATAAAACCGTGCCTAAAGCCTTTCCCGGGTAGACTTTAGTAACGGTACAAATTTTTATCTTTTTATATCTTGTGGGTCAGACGTGATAAATGTACACCGAACAGACCTTCACATTTATAGATATAGATTAGGACGTTCTTGATTAATTATTTACAGTCCCCTAGCAACACCAACTGTCACAATCTAACCGTGCAAAATTTCAAGACTAAAGTGTCCCGCACCACAATATAAATCAGAAAAATATAGGATTAACTCCTTTAAACAGTTCACAAAGAGTAAATAAGGTTCTTGTATGATCGGGGCAAGGAAACTAGTCTGTGGCCGTTACTAAAATTTTACCGAAGTCAAACACAGGCACTACTGTTTGCTGTCGCTAACTTGTACTGAAAAAAATTAATATTCCACCGCCTGCTAAACACTGTTTTTCCATATTCACACTCGATACCAAGATAATATCACATTCGAAGCTAGTCAGTAGTAATTTTAATCAGAATTTAAATTGTTTTCTGAAATAAGTAGAAGTTCTTCACAAAATCAAATTACCTTTGCTGTAATATATTCTTGATTATAAATAACTTTTCATAAATGCAAGATACTTTTCAATATTAACAAATATTTATTTCCTTCTTATTAATACAAAGTCAGTTTAGCAAGAGACCTGAACCTGTACAACCAGCTTGGACTGACTCTCAAACAACAATAATAATTTAATGTTCTTTTCTTTTCTTCTTTGAAACGTTTGACGCGCGGCAATAAAGAAGACGCAGCTGCATTCGTAGCCCCGTAGCCGTCGGTTAAATTCTGCTAGCGGTCCCATACATCAAGGTTGACTGCGGCGGCGACGACGCTGCCCCTGTTGATTGCGGCGCCTCGATCGTACATGTAACATAGAGAAAATAAAACATTTTAAGAATAATATTGTAAAATAACATATTTTCATGAACATCAAATATGTATACATTTTAAATAAAAAGTTTCGTTTTTCCTATTTACAACTTCAAAACAGTGCTCACATAGGAAAATGTAGTACGACTATCTTGTCCCACTACAGTTTCCATTAAAATATATAGCCGAATCACGTTATATCCACCTACCTGACTCAGAGACTTCCAATGTTTGTTAAGCTTATCGGACTTAACTGCGGGGTCATCAGTCCCTAAACTTACAAACTAACTTTTACTGAAGACAACACAAACATCCATGCCCGACGGAGGATTCGAACCTAAGACGGGGAACGCCCTCGAGCATCGGAGCATAGCACCTCAATGCGCTCGGCCACTCCGCCGCGGCAATCCCAGACTGATCACTAAAATGTTGGTCGGTATTTGAAAGCGAATACTGAAAAAAAAATTAAGCAAACTTCGACAGTTTGAATTTTAATGTGTGATTGATTCGGATTTCCCCCTGTGGACAACGAGAAAGCAGTAGGGCGTTCAGACATCTAAATTTTCGCGACAGTCAAAAAACACTTGTTCATTTAACCGAAGTAAATGTGAGTTTGTTGGCAAGTCAGTTTTGATGTTCAAATGTTTGTAAATCTATCGGACCAAACTGCGTGGTCATCAGTCGCCAGCCACGGTGGCCACGGGGACTGAGGCGCTCCAGTCACGGTCTGCACGGCCACTACGGTCGGGGGTTGTGCCGTCCTTAGTATAAGGTAGTTCGTAAGTAGTTCGTAAGTTTAGGGACTGATAACCCCGTAGTTAACTCCCATAAGCTTAACAAACATTTGAACATTTGGTCATCAGTCCGTAGCTTACAAACTACTTAAACCTAGGTAAACTAACGTAAGGACAACACACACACCCATGCCCCAGGGAGGACTCGAACCTCCACGGCGAGCAACCGCGCGCTCCGTAGCGAGGTGCTTTAGACTGCTCGGCTACTCCACCGCGGCCTTCAATAGCAGCTCAGTGAACTAAGATTCTGTGTATTCCTTTCAACCAAAGATGTGTGGTATATATCTAGAAGGCTGTGATACATACTATTTGGTTTTATAGATCTTCTTTGACTCTGTTCCGTATCTTATAAACAATAACAAACTAACAAACTACCTGCATCGTTTACGACGAAGAAAATATATATTACGGACATTCTTTCTTCATTCAGTTATGCCACGATCACAAAGAGTGGATAAAAAACTGCATAACCCTTCGTGCACAACTGGTTTCACAATGAGTCCACCTTTAATTTAATGTGTCAAAAGCGTCTCAGTGGCTGCTCTTTAAAACCACCACGGCACTGGAGTGCTAACCTCTGTCATTAAGAAAATCAACTCGCTGCTCGCTCAGGAAATACGTTTGTGCGAGAAAGCAAGAAAAACATTCACCTGCGCAGTGTGTGCCGGCTTAGCTGTTGCTGCGAATCGTGAGGTTACATACATTGTGTTTTCCGCTATATTATCTTCTGATTTGACATCGTTCTGCTAAGTTACGAAAGTTAATGCATTGTAAAGTAGACTAATATTTTAGTTAAATCCATGTCTCTCGGAACTTTATGTACTGGAGCAGAGATTTCACTATGTAAACACTCGAGTACTTTTCTTACTTTACTTATTAGTTTTATATATCATTTGTAATGTAATTGTACAAAATAAAATTTGGTTCCTTGGGCCACAAAGAGATAAACTGCATTTGAATAAGTTAGTGAATAGAAAACATAAGAAACAACGACAAACCAGCAATGTGGATACGTCCAAAGTATGAACATCTGCTGAAAATGTGAACTCGTCTCCTATCAGGGAAAATGGTTCATACTACAGTGATGTTAGTGGCTGATTCTGCACTTCTCAAAAAGTGTGTTCATGGCACAACCCAGAATCCAAGTGAATCTGTAAATTCACTCATATGGAAACGTTACCCTAAAGTCACATTGTCATCTGCTACAGTTGTCAGAATTGCAACTTATGATGCAGTTATTGTACTTAATGATGGGAACGTCGAGAGGATGAAGGTATTAAAAAGAATGGGTTTCAAGAAAAATAGATTTACAGAGCATCTCTGCAGCTGAAAAGTTAGTTGAAGACCTAGTAGAGGAAAGAAGACAGACAAGAAACCAGAAAACAAGCCTTGAAGGGAAAGACGAGCCAGAATACAAATGTGGTGCCTTCTGAAGAAGTGACATAAGGAAAAAAGTTAAGTTGAACTTTAAATTGCGTTTCCTGACAAATGTGTATGTACCTTTTCCTCAGATTCTATGTATGTTAGAATTATGAAATTTTGTATACATATTTTTGTAAACCTAATAAACGTTGTCTCAAGAGTAAATTTTGAAATTCTGTTTGCAAGCTGCGATTTGTGCCAAAGTGCTTGGACTGTTGCATGAATTTAAAATTGTACTTGTGGAATTATAATTAAAAATTATGAAAATTCTCCTATTTGACATATCCAAAAAACCTCATGAGAGAAGCTTACAACATGCAAAGAGATGAAACAGAGAATTTTTCTAGGAAAAGTAATATGCTTTTTTTTTTTAAAATAAAACTTCAAACTAAAAGGATTGTATATGTAAATGTGTTAGTTTCATGTAAAGCATGGTACAAAATTTTATTGCCATATCTCCAAAACTGTGGATTTGGTGCATTTTTGAAATAGTGTGTGTTTTTCGTCAATTTCCCCCTTAACTGTTCATGAGTGTTTAGACCTTATTACGAGGCAGTGACTACGGTATCTACGGAATGCTTTGGGTGCTTGCTTTCAGTCTTGAGCCCATATTAAAGCAACATGTACTTACCGTCCTGAGCAGCTGAATCAGATAAAACTGCACATTGTATCGAATCTCCGCCCATCTGAAGGATTCTTGGCAGTGATGTCTAATGTTGACATAACTTTGATGCTGATTCCGATTACAAAATCGGAGTTCTACAGATAGTCAGCCGATGATTATCCCGTTTTAGGGTTTTAATGAATAGCATGTCATAAAGAGCAATGTACAAATAGATCAGCCGCGCTGGAGTGGCCGAGCGTTCTAAGGCGCCTCGCTGCAGAGTGCGTGGTTGCTCGACGTCGAAGGTTCGAGTCCTCCCTTGGGGCAGCGTATGTGTGTTTATGCTTGGGTTAGTCTAAGTTAGTTAAATTATTTTGTAAGCCTAGGGACTGATATCCAGAATAGCTCAGTTCCAGAGATTTACAAACATTTGAGCATTTTGAACCAATAGATCTATGTAATATTTCTATAGTTATCAGTAATATAGCAACTAGGATGAAAAATTCTCCTAACACAGCAAAAATAACATCTGAAATGAAGTAAAATGTACTACTAATGTACTATTGTTCCAATTGAAAACGTAATGGAACAAACTGTTGAAGTTATCAATCCTTAGACTTACAAACTAATTAAACTAAATAATGCCTAGGACAACACATACACCCATGCCAGAGGGTAGGCTCGAATCTCCGACAGGAGTAGCCGCGCAATCCGTGGCAAGGCGCGTCAGACCGCCCGGCCAATAACGCGATGCACTATTGCTTGTTGCTTTCAGGAAAGAGAGTGCGTTATTAGATTTTTACCACCACAGTCAGACACGTTCAGCACATTCAGCGTTCATCATGTGAAGAACAAAGGAACTACTGCTTATTTCTGCCTTTATGTATTGTGTTACGTGAGGTTTCAAGAAGATGCTCTCCATTGCCTCCTGTTCTGAGCCTCTTCCTTCATCTATTTGTACGTTCAACCTTTCCTAACATCATCCAACTTTTCCCTCTACCTCTGGTTATTTCTACTCTTCCTTCTATAACTTTTTGTTGCAGATAATTGCTACGCAGTATATGCTAGCCAAGGTTTTCGCTCTTTCTGATCTCTTCCAGTACTCTTCTTTCTTCCTTAGTTTCTTCATTACTTCTATATCCTTATGTCTGTCAATAGACTTCAGCTTAAGCACTATTCTTCATAATCTCATATTTCAGAACTTTCTAAATATCTTTCTTCTTTCTTTGTAACTGTCCACGATTTATTACAGTATAACATAATATTTAGAAAATCTTTTCTTCATATCAACTGGAATTTTTGTAGAAGTTATTAGCTACTTTACATTCTCGAATGATCCCTTTGCCGTGGATATCGTGGCCCTTATTTCTTCTGTAGAGATTCCATTCCACGTCATTTCTGATTCCACCAGCACTGGTTAATGATCCAAGTATTTTATAGCGTTTACGCAGTAGTTTCTCCTCTAGTTACAGTCCCTGTGTAATTCTTTAAACAGAAGTGCTAACTTCTTTTCATTTTTTTTTTTTCAAATTTCTTTATTGTGAATGTATCCCATTCGTCCTTGTCAACTTAAAGTTTATTAATAAATGAGTTTATTTATGTACAACTTTGTAATTTTACAGAGCCAATGCCAGCGCTGAGAGTAAAAAAGCTAGAAACGTAGTACCGTCTCTGACGAGTGTATATGACGTCAGAGAGGGGAAGGATATCCTTGGCTGTGAGACGCAGAAGTACACGGACGCACGAGTTGCTTGTTCTGCAGTAAACGACGCCTTTGTGAAGCGACACAGAGTGTGGGAAGATGTAAAAGGCTCTGATAAAATGAGAACCCTGCTCCATAATTGGTCATTGCTAATTGGAGTGTGCCTGCAATGTTGTATGGAGAATCTTTTGTCGTTTCCAGAAAAGGCGTCGTCCCAACACCTATGGCTAACTGTAAGATTTTTTTTTTTAATTTTCGTCCGCAGACAGTAATAGGAGTTTTGGGGGCTTCACCCAGTTATTCAACTTAATTGTTACCACACCTTATTCTTACGTATACAGTGTCCACTCTTTTTGCAGTTGATGCAAGTCCGAGTGTCGTTACTAAAGTGAAAGAAAATTACTCAAAATAACGAGTCCCATTTATTTAAATTTGTTTGCATGTGTAATTAAGAGTACTTTTCTATTGAGTCTCATTTCATGTAATCATTCCGTCCAGTAATATACAAACAAAAATTCATTATTGGTATATAGATACATTAACTTCAATTAAAGTATTTCTAACACTCATAATTTTATTTCAATTTTATTTATGTAATATTTAGTGTGAATACGTTGTGCCCCAGTCGACTTGTAGTGTTGAGATTCTTTACTAGATCTTCGTTTTGAATAATTTTCAACTTCATTAAAATAATTTTGGGTGTTTCTTGCCGAATTCACACAAGTTTATGCAAGTAAGTAACTGTTACTGTGAGGCCTTATGTAATTATTGCTGTAACGAAACTTACCCTCTGATCAATCGACTATTTCAATAACCAGTGAGTTTTCTTCTAAATTACTTTATTCGAATTTATTTTACCATTGAAAACAAGTAAGATTCTTTTTCATTTTGTCTCGTGAAGTGTCGTGTTGTTGAAAACGTGTTAACCTTCTGTTGCAGCAAGTCCATTAGAACAATTATTAATTCATGAAGCCGAAATATTGAAACATTTTGACCGTTTCGAGGCGTTGAAATATATTCAACGGCTAAGTTGAGAATCTTTGCTGGACCGGGATTCGGACCCGGATTTCCCGCCTTGGGCCGTCTTAACCAATTAGGCTATCCAGGCACGCTTTCCTTGCAACCCAAATTCTCAACTTCTAGCCCCTTGCCCAATGATTCCTCTTAATGGATTCCCGCAAGGGATAGAGCATTTGAATGCGTTCGCTAAGAAAAGACGCCATATCAACAATTGTAAATGTATCCACAACACGCAATGACAATTTGAATGCGGACGCATTCAAACTCTAGATTCCTTGCGGGACTCCAGTATAGGCTGCGGGCAAGAGGAACCAATGAGCAAGGCGCTAGAAGTTGAGAATTTGGGTTGGAAGGGAAGCGTGCCTGGATAGCCTAATTGGTTAAGGCGACCGCTGGCCCGAAGTGGGAAATCGGGGTTCGAATCGCGCTCCAACACAAATTTTCAAATTTGTCGATGAATTTATTTCAACCCCCCGAAACGATTGAAATATTTCAATATTTCGATTTCGTAAATTTACGGCCGTTATTGTCAACTAATAGTGTCTGTTCTTTCGGACGTGTTCGAAAAGAACAGACACCACTTCTGTTTTCTATGTTGACTGTACAATGAACTGACAACGCCCAGTAGCGCTGGTGGCAATATGTAAATCAAAAATGTTGAAATGTTTGTTAAGCTTAAGAGACTTAACTGCGGGGTCATCAGTCCCTAAACTTACAAACTACTTATGAACTACCTTATACTAAAGACAAAAATCCATGCCCAATGGGAAATTCGAACCCCCCACCGTAGCGGCCCACTGTGAATGGCGCGCAGCAGACCGCTCTGCCACTGCGGCCGACAATATGTAGTTGTTTCTGTTTGCTGAGTGTGCTTAAGTGTATACCAGCCTTCTGTGGCAATAGCAGTGGATGACCAAACGTTAGATAGAGAATTAAGGTATTGAGAATGGCCTCATATTTGAAAAACTAATGTCAGCAATAGTTTATTTGGGTTTGCGTTAGAATATTCAAGCCACGTGATAATCCTTTTTATTCTGTGGTATAACTCTGTGACTGCACTGTTAGTAAATTCATTAAACAACATTAAAAGAGATTAGCGTAGCTCGTTAAATTATTCGCTGAGGTAACTTGTTGAATGGTTTTCCCCAGCTAACTCTAAAAAAACATTCTCTCGCAAACGATTCCTTATTGAAACATTTATTGTTTCCATTAGGCGAACATAGTAACGGCATAAATTTCTAATTATCCGATTAGGAAGGGAGGTGTTACACCTGTTGCATTCTCTACGGCCTTACGTTTCATTTCTGCTCCATGTATACTGAATAATTGCGATAACAGTGAGCATCCTTCACCTGCATCCCTTCTAACGCTGATCTGTTCCGCCTCCTCATTCCCTACTCCGTCACTTTCATCTTTATTAACCTATCTTTCCAACCTATACCAATATCTTTTCAAATTGTTTTAATTATACTCCATTTGACTAACACAACCCTTCTCCCAGTCAATAAATCAAATATGTTGTTATTGTTTTAGTCAGTCCGGAGACTTGTGATGTTGAAAGCTTTCCCGGCGTACAGATATTTCCATAAAATCTCGGGCGAACTGCCGGATGTCCGTAACTTCTTGCCACGATATTTCGGCGCAGAGTCTTCTGGCCATCTTCAGGTGAGTACCGCCGAAGTACTGGCGAGAACGCTTTTTTTTTTTTTTTTTTTTTTTTTCTTTATTGTTCATTTCACTCCGACTTTCGTCGGCGGGCTGGCAGCAGCATCAGCGCTGCTCTTCAGCCGAGAGAATAGACACATGACAAGCGAGATAAAAGGAACAAAGACATGAAGTTAAAAACAATGAGTATAAAACCATGGTACGGAGGAAAAATGGAAGACTTACAAACTGGACATCGGAGACAATACTGCAGACTTAAGACACATGAACAAGAGAGAACAAGCAGATTAAAAACAGTCTGTGCCACGGTGGCGATAAAATCACATGGAGAGACAACACTGGACACACGAAGTCACACGATGATATAGGTGGTGACGACACGAGTTGCGACGCACTGGAGATGAACACACGGCGATGACGATGCACTTGACACGAGAATACACTGTTGTTAAAAGGCGACGCTGCAGCCCCCGCGGGGCAGGAGAGGGAGGAAGCGAGGAAGCGCGGGGGAGGGTCGAAAAGAGAGAGGGGGGAGAAGGTGGGGAGAAGGAAAGACAGGCGCGATTGAGACTCCAGGTGGGGAGAGGAGGGGGGAAATCCAAGCGGGGAGGGGGAGAAGGAGGGGATGGGGAGAGGGCGCCGCTAAGTCTACGGGGAAGGGATCAAAGCTGATAGGAGGGGTATATTTCGGGACGAAGGGCGTCATCCGGTAGGGGAAGGGAGCGGAAGTTGCCTTGGGAGAGGATATGTAGCGTGTGCAGGTGGAGAGAGGGAGGAATGCAGTGGTGGAGGCGTGGCAGAGGCCCAGGGGCGGTGAGGATAGGGTAAACTAGCGGGTTGCGGGAATCGAGTTTTCGGGTGACATACAGGAGGCGGAGGCGTTCAAGGTATTGAAAGAGGTGAGGGAAGGGGATGAGGTCGTAGAGGATCCTCGTGGGGGAAGGAAGGCGGATACGGTAGGCGAGGCGGAGGGCGTGGCGTTCAAGGACTTGGAGGGTGTGATAAAAGGTGGGAGGAGCAGATACCCAGGCAGGGTGGAAGGAACAGAGGATGGGGCGCATGATGGATTTGTATGTGTGGAGGATGTTGGAAGGGCGTAATCCCCACGTCCGGCCGGTGAGCAGTTTAAGGAGGTTGAGGCGGGACATGGCTTTTTCACGGATGGATTTCAGATGGGGGGTCAAGGTAAGGTGTCGGTCGAGGGTGAGGCCCAGATACTTAATGGTGTTAGTGTGGTGGATGGGACGGTCGTGGAGGGTGATGTAGAGATCGGGGATGCGGAAGGAGCGGGTGGTACGACCTATAATGATCGCCTGGGATTTGTCAGGGTTGACGGAGAGGAGCCACCGGTTGCACCATGCGGCGAACGCGGTGAGGTGAGACTGGAGCAAAACCTGGGATCGGGCAAGGGAGGGGGCAAGGGCTAGGAAGGCGGTGTCATCAGCATACTGTAGGAGATGGACGGGAGGCTGAGGTTGGGGCATGTCGGCGGAGTAGATAAGGTACAGGAGAGGGGAGAGGACAGATCCTTGGGGCACCCCGGCAGAGGGGTAAAACAAACGGGAGTTGGAATTGCAGACAGTGACATAGGACGGGCGATTGGTGAGAAAGGATGCAATGAGGCGGACATAGTTAATAGGAAGGGCATAGAGTTGGAGTTTGAAAAGGAGGCCGGAATGCCAGACACGGTCGTAGGCTTTTCCTATATCTAGGGACACAAATATGGCGGAGCGACGGGAATTGAGCTGGACGGATAAGAGGGGATGAGGCGAAGGAGCTGGTCGTCGGCAGGTGCTGTCGGAGGTGTTGGTGGATACGACGGGAAATGATGGATTCAAGGACCTTGCTAAACACGGAGGTGAGACTGATGGGACGGTAGGAAGAGGCTTGGGATGGGGGCTTGTTGGGTTTGGGGAACATGAGGATGCGGGAGATTTTCCACAGGCGAGGATAGAAACCGGTATAGAGGATAGTGTTGTAGAGGGCGGCAAGGACATTGTGGAAGGAGAGGGGACAGGCACGGAGGTGCCTGTAGGTGAGCCGGTCGTGACCGGGAGCGGTGTTGCGTTTGGTGCGAAGTGTAGCTATGATGTCGTGTGCTGTGATGGGTGTGTTTAAGTCGGAGGGAGGAATGTGCCCCAAGTACTAGAAGCTGGGGGCGAGCGGGGGAGAAGAGGTGTCGGTACGCTCATGGACATCGGGAAAGAGGGAGTAATCAAAATGAGGATTATCAGGAAGGGAGAAGACGTCGGAAAGGTAGGAGGCAAAGTGTTCCGCCTTACTGGCATTGTCGGGAAAGGGACGGTTATCATGGAGAAGCGGGTAGTAGGGGGAGGGGTGACGGCCAGTAAGGCGATTGAAGGCCTTCCAGTACTTTGAGGAGTTGATGGGGAGAGTGGCGTTAAGGCGGGTGCATGTCTGCCGCCAGTCCCGGCGTTTTTTCGCGGACAAAAGGTTTCTATTGTGACGTTGGATTTGCCGGTGGCGTATGAGTGTGTCCCGGTCCCGGGTACGGAGGTACGAGCGGTAGAGGCGTCGGGATTCTCGGAGGAGGAGGACAGCCTGTGGAGGCAGGGTAGGACTGTGCGGGTATATTGCTTTGGTAGGGATGTGGGCTTCAAGGGTTTGCTGGAGAAAGGTGGAGGCGTGTTCAATATCTTCGGGTGTGCGGAGGGGAAGGGGGTGGCTTTCGACCGAGGTATCTATGGAGCGACCGTAGGCATTCCAGTCGGCACGGGAGTAGTCATGAATGAGTTTGGGAGGAGGTCTAGGACGGGGAGCTCGGGCAGGGCGGGGGCGGTGGTCAAGGGTGAGCAGGACAGGGGCGTGATCACTGCCTATAAGGTCAAGGACGTCTGCCGTGATACGCCCAAGGAGGTTGGGAGACGCCAAGACGACGTCAGGGGTGGTATTGCTTTCGGGGCGAGTCGGGCGAGGGAGGGGCAGGATTCCGCCCTGGAGCGAGGTGGTGACAAACTGATGCCACCGCCGGAGTTCAGCAGGCGGACGGGAAGACAGGTTTAGGTCTGCGGCGACCACATAGGTCGTGTAGGTGCGGTCAACGTGGGAGAGGGTCATACGGGAGAGGAGAGGTGCTGCGGACGTAGATGGTGGCGAGGGTGACGGTGAGGGATGGGAGGAAGAGACTGAGGATTAAATGTTCTGTAGGATCATTGAGGAGCGGGCGTAGCCGGACGGGGTGGTGGCGGAGATGGCCGATCGCCACTCCGCCTCTGGCCAAGGGAGGGGGACTATCAGTGCGATGAAGGAGGTAAGGAGCGGTAGTACTGACGGGACGACGGGGTTGGAGGAAGGCGAAGACGCCCTGAGCTGTGCTATTTACGCCCAATTCAGCCGACATTGCGCATGCGCGTACCTAGCGTGCGCGTTCACTACAACTACGTACGCTGCTACGAGCGCCCTCCGTGGGGGAGGCTTGCCGCTTCGATATCAGATCGATTCTCATCGTCTCCAAGACTTTTTACATAATATGAACTCCATACATGAAAACATAAAGTTTACTATGGAGATCGAGAAAAATGGTTGTTTGCCATTTTTAGATGTTTTCGTGCGACGCAGAAGTGATGGCTCACTTGGTCATTCGGTATACAGGAAGCCCACTCATACGGATTTGTACTTACAAGCTACTAGTTGCCACCATCCAGCACAAACAATGGGCGTCCTCAAGACTCTATTCCATCGAGGCCATACCATCTCTGATGCCGACAGCCTTCACACGGAACTTGAACACCTGTAGACAGTATTCCTAAAGAATGGATATACAAGGAAGCAAGTAAATCGAGCGATGCACACCTCCAAACGACAGAACAAGGAAGAAGAAGAGGCTTTCAAATCGACTGCTTACTTCCCATATATTGGGAACATTTCATCGCAGATAGGCAGAATACTAAAAAAGCATAAAGTAAGAGTCATCTTTTGCCCCCCTCCTAAAATTTCATCGCTGTTGGGTTCTGTCAAAGACGATCTGGAGCTGCGTAAAGCAGGTGTTTACAGGATTCCGTGCGAGTGCAGCAAGTCATATATAGGGCAAACGACACGCACTGTGCAGGACCGCATCGTGGAACATCAACGTCATACTCGGCTACTCCAACCCACCAAATCCGCAATCGCCGAACATTGTATTTCCACAGGTCATTCAATGAAATACAATGAAACGAAAATTGTGACCCACACATCAAACTTTTGGAGCTCAATTATTAATGAAGCTGTGGAAATAAGATTGTCTGACAGTGAGACTCTTATCAATCGAGACAGCGGTTTCCAAATAAATGCGGCATGGAATCCTGTCATTGAAAAACTTCGTAGACGGCGTAGTTTCCTGCAACTGAATGACGATGAGAATCGATCTGATATCGAAGCGGCAAGCCTCCACCACGGAGGGCGCTCGTATCAGCGTACGTAGCTGTAGTGAACGCGCACGCTAGGTACGCGCATGCGCAATGTCAGCTGAATTGGGCACAAATAGCACAGCTCAGTGAGTCTTCGCCAGTACTTCGGCGGTACTCACCTGAAGATGGCCAGAAGACTCTGCGCCGAAATATCGTGGCAAGAAGTTACGGACATCCGGCAGTTCGCCCGAGATTTTATGGAAAAAAAAGTCCGGAGACATGTTTGATGCAGCTCTCCACCCTACTCTAACCTGAGAAACTCTCTTCATCTCCTCATAACAACGGCAACCCATATCCATTTGGATATGTTTACTGTTTTCGTCTCTTGGTTTGCCTTTGCCATTTTTATCCCACACACTTCACTCCAATGGTAAATTCGCGATTCCTTGATTCTAAAAATATGTCCTACCAGTTGACCCCTTCTTTTAGTCAAGGTATGCGAGAAATTCCTTTTCTCCCCAATTCTGTTCAATACTTCCTCATTAGTTACGCAATCAACCCACCTAATCTTCATCATACATCTGTAGCACCACATTTAAAAAGCCTCTATCATCTTCCTGTCTGAACTACTTGTCCATATTTCACTCTCTTACAAGGCAACACTACACACAAATGCCTTCAGGAAAGACTTACTTACACTAAAATTAAAGTTCCATGATAATTTTTTTTTTTTTCATTTTCACAAACGCTTTTCTTCCCATTGCCATTTTATATAATCTGTTCTGTGACCATCGTGCATTTCACTGCCCAAGTAACAGAACCTTTGATGGCCCGTTTCCTAGTCTAATTCGTTCAGCATCGCCTAATTTTCTTATACTGCACTCCATGACCCTTGTTTTGTTCTTATTAATGTTCATCTTATGTGACCCTTTCAACACCCTGTCCATTCAATTACTTTTCCAGGTAGTTTGCTGTCTCTGACAAAATTCTATCAGAAAAACGCAATGTGGTTTTATTTTTTATTTATTTATTTATTTTTTTTTTTTTTCTTATCCCGAACTTTAATCGCTTCTCCAAATTTCTCCTTGCTTTCCTTCACAGTTTTCTCAATGCACAAATTGAATGACTTTAGAGAAAGGCTACAACCCTCCTTATTCCCAGCCAATGCTTCCTTCTCAAGCCCTTCGACTCTAATAACTGCTGTCTGATTTTTGTACAAGTATCAGGCTTGATATCATGGTAGAACTTGTGCTCAGCAACTGTATTTGATTTGTAGAAATTTTCAGCAATTAGCAATTGGCAGATCTAGATTTCGACCACTGTGTGGTTTTTATCAATTCTTAAGAAAAGATTAAAACAGTTAAAACATTTTAAGTATTTTAGTCGTTTTTTAAGCATTCATAATTCATTCGAAATCTAGATCTGCCAATAAATAAATAATATTTACGACTGGTTGCTAAAAATTTCTACAAAGTGCCTCCCGTGTTTATATATTTTTCTAAATTCATATTGATCTTCTCCGATTTCAGCTTCTACCAGACTTTCCATTTTTCTGTAAAGAATTCTTTTTAAAGTTTTGTAACCATGACTTATTAAACTGATGATTCTATAATTTTCAAACCTGTCTGTCCTTGCTTTCTTTCGAATGTTTATCTATTTATTTGTGTTAAAGCCTGAGGGCACTTCGCCGGTTTCATACATCTTACATACCAGGTAAAAATAGTTTTGTCACGGCTGGCTCTCCCAGAGATTTCAATATCTCTGGAATTTACTCCGGGGTCCTTGTTTCGATTCAGGTCCTTCAGTGCTCTGTCAAATTCATTTATCAGTATATTATATGCTATTTTATCTCCCTCTTCCCTTTCTACAACATTGACTCGAAGTTCATTTTCTTTGTATAGGCCCTGTATATATTCTTTTCACCTTGTTCAGAACGAGTTTTCCATCTGAGTTCTTGATATTCATGCGGCTATTTCTCTTTTTGCCTAAAAATGTCTCTTTATTTTCCTTTTGGCGATATCTATTTTGCCCCTAGTCACACATTCTTCTACAAACTTACATTTGCCCTCTAGCCACTCCTCCTTGGCCATTTTGCACTTCCTGTCAGTCTCATTTCTTAGTCGACTGTACTCTATTTTGTCTGCTTCAGTAACAACATTTTTATATATCCTCCTTTCATCAATTAAATTCAATATTTTATGTACGTCATGTCTTTCTACCTATTTGGACCTCTGCTGCCTTCAGTATTTCATCCCTCAAAGCTACCCATTCATCTTTTACTATGTTACTTCCCTCTTCCCTTTCTGTCTCCCTCTGAAAATTTCAAGAACCTCACGTTCCTTCAATTTATCCATGACCCATCTCCTTATACTCCCTTCCTTCTGCAGTTTCTTTAGTTTCAGTCTACAGTTCATAACCAATAAAATATGGCGTAGTCTAGATCTGGCCCTGGATATTATGTCTTACAGCTTGAAACCTGGTTCCGAAATTTATGTCTTACCATTATAAATAAATAATCGATTCTTTTTTTCTCTCAAACTGTGAAACGTCTGATACTTCTCGGTGTAATCTCGCTGCAGCTGTAAACATTTTTCACAGCGACGATTCCACAATTGCATGGCCGCTACGAATGTTTCTTCGGGACCTTTCCACATTGGCTGTGACCTTCCACTGAGCTGACTGGCGCTCCGTTTCAGAATTAAAAACGGCATCCACGTCTTATCCACAGTTTAATCGATGGAAATAAAGTCCCAATCATGCTGTTATGCGTCATCCTTTAGCATTTGTGGGACAAACTTGTAGGACAGTCTTCGTATTTTCAGGTAATAACGGATTGTGTGCATAGATCCCACGGAAATGACAAATTCTGGGGCGATGTGTTGCACAGTCCTTCGGCAGACTCCCAGTACCATTTCCTCCGATAGCTAGAGCATGTCGTCAGACCGCCTGGTGGGAGGCCGAGATTATCGCGACGTACTGTCCCTCTTGCTCTTGCCATCGACATGGGATCTCAAGTCGATTCCATATTTCTGGATTTCCGGAAGGCTTTTGATACTGTACCCCACAAACGGCTTCTAATGAAATTGCGTGCTTATGGAATATCTCCCCATTTGTGAGATTGGATTCACGATTTTCTATCAGAAAGAACACAGTTCGTTGTAATTAAAGGTAAGTCATTGAGTAAAACAGAAGTGATATCTGGCGTTCCCCAGGGAAGCGTTATAGGTTCCCTACTATTCCTTGTGTTAATAAACGATTTAGGAGATAATCTGAACAGCTCCCTCAGAGCTGTCGTTTATCGGTTAGTGAAGTCAACAGAGGATCAAAAGCAACTGCAAAGCGATTTGGACAAAATTTCTACATTGTGCGAAAATTGGCAATTGACACTAAATAAAGAAAAGTGTGAAGTAATACACATGACCACTAAAAGAAATCCGCTGAACTTCAATTACGCGATAAATCAGTCAAACATTAAGGTCGTAGATTCTACCAGATACCTAGGAGTTACAATTACGAACAACTTAGACTGGAGAGAACACATAGAAAATATTGTGGGGAAGGCGAACCAAAGGTTGCCGGCCGCGGTGGCCGATGGGACTGAGGCGCTTCAGTCACGGTCTGCACGGCCACTACGGTCGGGGATTCGAATCCCCCCTCGGGCATGGATATTTGTGCCGTCCTTAGTTGTAGGTAGTTCATAAGTAGTTTGTAAGTTTAGGGACTGATGACCCCGTAGTTAAGTCCCTTAAGCTTAACAAACATTTGAACATTTGATTTTGAACCAAAGGTTACGTTTCATCGGCAGAACGCTTCGAAGATGCACCAACTCCACCAAAGAGACTGGCTACATCACACTTGGGCGTGCTCTCCTGGAATACTGTTGCCCCTTGTGGGACTCTCACCAGGTGGGACTGACGGAAGACATTGAGAAGGTTCAGAGAAGGGAAGCTCGTTTTGTTCTATCACATTACGGGGGGGGGGGGGGAAGCGTCACGGAAATGTTGCACGAATTGGGGTGGAAATCATTAAAAGAATGACGTTATTCATTGCGGCGTGATCTGTTTGCGAAGTTTCAATCACCGACTTTTAGTTCTCAATGTGAAAATATTTTGCTAGCACCCACCTATTTAGGGAGATATGACCATCCCAATAAAATAAGAGAAATCAGATCGAAAACGGAACGATTTAGGTGTTTTTTTCTTCACTCGCACTATTAGAGAATGGAACGGTAGAGAAAAGTTATGAAAGTGGTTAATGAACCCTTTACCAGGCACTTGAATGTTATTTGCAGAGTATCTATGTAGATGTAGATGCCAGACACTTAAATGTGATTTGTAGAATATCTATGTAGGTGTAGATGTAGATTGAACTGTCGCACCCACGAACGCACATTGGACACATCCATGACGAAGTCATCACACCTAACTGGCGATGAATTTCAACCGGTGGCACACCACGCAAAAGGAGAAAACGAATGATTACACGCTGTTCTTGTGCTGAGAATGTCGCTATTGCAAGGCCTATGTGCCGTACAGTGCTTCCATCTATATGACGCATTCACCATAAGATCGCGTTTTTTTTTTTATTATTTAATTTAAGGAAAATTTATAACTACAAAGAATCTTTTTCTGTTTGTAACATTATCTCTCCATTCGCTCACAAACAGCCAATAGTATCTGTAACTCCGCTACTCATTTTGATTCCAAACTGGTGTTCCCCAGTCTGGTCTTCCATACTGGTAGATCTAGGTTGAGGTATTTTAAGATTCTCTGGTACTTAACAACCAGAGTTGTACATGTTGTCCTTTTAACCTACCCATACTTACCCCGTAGTGAAGCAGCGGCTAAGGCAAGCTGCTTTACTCCCATCCAAACAAAGCTTCTCCTAAGTCGTACAGGGATCTTGCTTTTCTGCTGGTGTTACCGCTGTGAAACAGTTTACCTCCTTCGCTTTCATTGTAGTGTTGTGAGTAGGACTTGAGATTGATCGGAACCAGCGGTGGACTAAGGGTAGGGGGTGTGGAGGGTGAGGACCGCCCCGGGCCTCCGGTCTTGTTGGGAGACCTCCAAATACCTCGAAGACAAGCTTTTTTCCTCGCTCTGCTGGGGCTTCTAAATCTCGAAAGTTATCATTTTTAGACTGTCCTATTCCTCTCGTCCTATGGGGGCCTATCAAAAGTTAATGCTTTATGGTAATACATTTCCAAGTGGACCGCGGGGGGGGGGGGGAGGCTCATTTTGTTTCGCCACCACCCCAGGCCTCCAACAGCCTTAGTCCGCCACTGGTTTTTTTAATTTTTTTTTTTATTGTTAATTTCACTCCGACTTCCGTCGGCGGGCTGGCAGCAGCATCAGCGCTGCTCTTCAGCCGAGAGAATAGACATATGACAAACGAGATAAAAGGAACAAAGACATGAAGTTAAAAACAATGAGTATAAAAACATGGTACGGAGGAAAAATGGAAGACTTACAAACTGGACATCGGGGACAATACTGCAGACTTAAGACACATGAACAAGAGAGACTGACACACATAAGCAGATTAAAAACAGTTTGTGCCACGGTGGCGATAAAATCACATGGAGAGACAACACTGGACACACGAAGTCACACGATGATATAGGTGGTGACGACACGAGTTGCGACGCACTGGAGATGAACACACGGCGATGACGATGCACTTGACACGAGAATACACTGTTGTTAAAAGGCGACGCTGCAGCCCCCGCGGGGCAAGGAGAGGGAGGAAGCGAGGAAGCGCGGGGGAGGGTCGAAAAGAGAGAGAGGGGGGAGAAGGTGGGGAGAAGGAAAGACAGGCGCGATTGAGACTCCAGGCGGGGAGAGGAGGAGGGAAATGCAAGCGGGGGGGGGGGGAGAAGGAGGGGATGGGGAGAGGGGGCGCTAAGTCTACGGGGAAGGGATCAAAGCTGATAGGAGGGGTATATTTCAGGACGAAGGGCGTCATCCGGTAGGGGAAGGGAGCGGAAGTTGCCTTGGGAGAGGATATGTAGGGTGTGCAGGTGGAGAGAGGGAGGAATGCAGTGGTGGAGGCGTGGCAGAGGCCCAGGGGCGGTGAGGATAGGGTAAACTAGCGGGTTGCGGGAATCGAGTTTTCGGGTGACATACAGGAGGCGGAGGCGTTCAAGGTGTTGAAGGAGGTGAGGGAAGGGGATGAGGTCGTAGATATCCGCCACTGATCGAAACATCCATTTTACCCCACATTAGGAGACCCAATGTTATATAATTTTGGTTATTGCAGGCCAAAATAGCATGAATATTTTTTTTTCTAGTTTTTCGATCCATTTATTTATTTTCGACATGGTTAGTTTTCTGTGCAACCAAACTGAACCATGGAGCCCAGCAATCATCCTCTCGCGCATTATATGTTTCTGCTCTTCTGGAGTACTGAGTTTTGCTCGTGAGTGATTGGTTGGCGGTGTTGTCAAGAGAGGGCGCAACGGCGGGGAGCGGCAGTCGGGGTGTCGGCAGTCTGCGAGGTGCGGGCTGTGGGGCGGCGGGTGGTTGCAGCCAGGGGGCTGAAACTCATGTAGGGATTTCCGGTAACACGATGTTGGTTCGCTGCCAGGCCACATGGAGCGCTGCGAGCGTTGCGATTTTTCATCTCGCTTTCCTCTTGGATGATTTACGCTTTACAATCCTCCATATTTGTTTTGATTCGTAGGTGGTGTTCTGTGCTGAGGTGCTATAGCAACGTCTTCCTAATTGCGATCTTCTGTGTGCATTTTGTGAGTTTCATAAATTTCATTTCTTTGAACTGTACAGAAGTTCCATTTCATATGACTGAAGATGCATAAATAGTAATCAACAGAAATAAATATAAATTGGTTTTTGTAGACATCGCAGTAGGCCTACATTCTTGTTTGCAGGACAGTGTATATGGCTGTAAAATTATTTATTTGTACAACCTACTATTCCTCTTTTGGTCACATGAGTGGATATAATTGTGCCTTAGCGTATGTGAAAACTGAAAAATCATTTATATAGTTGCATGCAGTATCAGATGATTTTTCGTATGACATGCGCAAAATCACACTTATTTCCATGGGATAACGCCACACGGTGAAAATCGCAGTACCGAGTTTTAGAAACAAACAATTTTACGGTCAAAAAGATTACCACAACATCATTTACGAAGTTTGGCCGACTTTAAACAACAGCCACAAGCAATTAATGTTAGTTTTTGATTTAAATTTCTCGTATATATTACTTTGCTAGCTCTCAAAAACCTTTCTATGAAGTCCACCCTCAAAGAATAAATGAAAAATATTGTCATCTAACACCAATATAACGTTTTCTCATTCGTGTATTTAGAAGTAAACATATGGATTTTCGCGCCACATTTTTCGGATTGAAAGTTGACTGCCAGGCCGCTAGTAGCGCTGCTGTCGTTCTGTGTGTCCGTGTGATAACATGGTCTTGGCACTTCTGTTATTTTTGGTGTTCTGTGGTTGCAGTGCAGACTGGCACGGCGTGGGGAGTGCCGCCGGCGAGCTGTGTTTACCTGCTGTAGTTGCGCGAGGCCGTCTGAGTGTGACGGAACTGGCTTCGCTGCTGTCCGATAAACAGACCGTGGTTGCAGGTGGGCCGAGCGATGCCTGTGCGTGGCCGTGGACCGTGTCTGGTGGGAGCCGTATATCCGTACTTCTCAAGTTTCGTTGTGTTCGTCTGGTATGGTAAGGTGTAGACTTGCGGATAATAGTTCGCGATCGAGAGCGCTCACTTCGCATCTCTGCCGCGAACTAGTTCGTTCTTTTAGTTCGTCCGCTCCCAGTGACGGCTCAGCGGCGTGGTCTGCGCATGCAGCTGGAGGGAGAAGTTCCCCCACCTAGCTGCCTCATGCGCTTGCTGCGTGAGCCGCTAACGATATCACGCAAACCAAAAGAAACAGTTTGTGGATAATTTCTCGCGTTTAAGTTTAGAGTTACCTCTATATCTTGGCATTATGGAATTTATTAGTCAGATATTGCAGAGTGCAGAATACTTCAAACCAGAAATGTAGCACTGAAATGTGTAATCTAGGAGGCAGACGCTCACCTCCAAATGGCTCTCATCAGCAGAAGGCAAACACGTGACTTTTAATTCTGCTGCGCGGCCTCTCGCTACTGCCCGTTGGTCTTCGGAAAAGAATCCAACGAACTATGAAGCGAGATACGTTTGGCATAATAGTTCGCGACCCATCGCGCATATTTTAGTTCGCGACCAGTAGCTCTCCTTTTATTTCGCAGCTCGGCCGCGAAGTAGGTCGCTCTTTTTAGTTCGTCCGCTCTTTTTTGCTTTTGCTACCGCTACTAAAAGAGCTCTTTCTTTTGTTATGACAACTTTTTTTTATAATGATCAGTGTTGCCCAAGCGTGTGCTATTACCCGTATTTGTGGACACTTAGACATCAAATACTTATGCAAATAAACCAGTTATTTACACATATGGGTGATACAATGGTATTCAACTACTTTGCATACATTTATTTAATAGGTCATTGAAGGAAATGCTATAGTATGGAATGAGGTACTGCTGAATTCCTTAGAACATTTGTGGCTGTGAACTATGAAACCACAGTTGAGCTGCATCTCAGCTCTAAATGACGGCAGCTGGCAGAAGAGAATTACGCGATTCTGCGCGCCCTCGTTGTTCCCCGTCAGTCTTCGGAAAAGGAGCGGACGAACTAAGAGGCGAGGGATCTGCGAACTAGTTCGCGTAGTTCTCCTATGGGAGCGCTCTTCCGAAATACACAAGACTACTGAGGTGTCACGCTCGTACCTTTATGACCGTCTAGTGTGTCCATCATCTGCGTCTTGTAACATTTTTCTAATTGACTGGCGTACATTATTCTGTGGCGCTGGCTGAGTTGTGCCCTAGTGTGTTTTCCTGTGATCAATGACCTTGCGGCTGTTTGTGTTTTGTTCGCAAAAGGAAAAGGAAGGTAAAGCTGCTTGTATAAGACTTACTAACCAGAAGGTTGTTTGAGCCGTTGCGGTAAGGTTAGTGAATTAGCTGTTTACAAAAAGCCACTGATCGCATATGCTACTGTTGGGTTATTTAATGCTGTCCAAGCTTGCACCAAGGACAGTTAACAATTTTTTGTTCCTGAGGAACTAAATTTAAGCGAATTCTGTTTCTTGCGTTATTTCTAATGTGTGTTTACTATCGTGGTTACCAGTTATCAAAATGTTCAAATTCAAATGTTTGTAAATCTTATGGGACTTAACTACGGGGTCATCAGTCCCTAAACTTACAAACTACTTACGAACTAGGACGGCACAAATATCCATGCCCGAGGGGGGATTCGAACCCCCGACTGTAGTGGCCGTGCAGACCGTGACTGAAGCGCCTCAGTCCCCTCGGACATCGCGACCGGCTACCAGTTATCCACTGGATTTCATACTAGTTTAGTGCTACACAAGTAAGTTCTAAATTCTCTAAAGCAACTTGATTCTGGTCTATTCACTCACTTATTATATGTCATGACTGTTTTCAGATTGTCCAAGAGCATGTGTATTAATACTTCTCTCATGTGTTGTAGAACAACCCGTCACTAGTTCAGTTGATGGGATGTTGTAACGTGTTTTGCCAGTGACTTTGCTGGTCGTAAGGAGCAAAGCAGCTGCAGCGTTGCGTTACCTGAATTACGTTTCTCAGTGAGCTCTGATGATTATTTTTGTGAGTTAGTTGGCTTATACTTCCACTCTGACCACTAGTGAGCTCTTATTTGGTTTAGCGACGGCGGGCCTTACTTTTATTTAAATTAAAAAGAAAAGAAAGGGAAAGAGTAAAAACCTTTTGAAGTATTATTTAATTAAGATGTATGTAAAGGTTTCCTGCAACGTGCTTGCCAGTATTTGAGCTGGCTTAATATGGACTGGCCTTTCATTTTAATATTTTGGTTTTAATCTCTATGTGTGTGTATGTTGCCTGTTAGGCTATCAGCATTGATGTGATAACTTCAATTCACCCTTGCCGTTGTTAGATTTTACAGTCGACGAACTTGTAAGAAATTACTGCTACTCAAGTGTGGATAATGTGTTTAAATTGTAAGGTTTAATTCTGAGTATTGAAATTTTGGTTGGTTATGTAAGTGTAGATAAGTTGTAGTCTGAAGTAAGAACTGAATCTAGTATTACTAAATATTATCTTTTATTACCAGCGTGTGATTGTATAAATAAGTTGCAAATACAGCTTGTTATCTTGCACATTCATAATGGGCTCAATCCTTCGACCTCAGCAGCTCCTGTGCCCTGCTACCACATCTCACTATCTTTTTCCACTAGTAATGGCTATTTTGAATTCCCACCCTCTTCATGTCGCATATAAGAAATGTTTTCTGTTGTAAGTACCATCAAGTCTCAAAATCGAGATTCTTTGCTTCTTGCGACCTTCCTATCGGTTCTTACCAATAACCTTATGGCTCGTTGTCTCTGTACATAGGGGTGATATATGTATGTCAGCTTCTATGCCCTAAACAGCTACCCAATCTGTTTAAAGAAGATCAATAATGAATCTGTACTTCCAGTAATTTTCGGGTGTGCAGCCGGATCCCATTGACATTCTGCAACGATATTTCGGCCCAGAGACGTCCGGCCATCTTCAGGTAAGTAGGCAACTACTGAAGAGCGCAGGTACGTTCGCGGTATTTATACCGAGTATTGCGCATGCGAGATACGCTGGAGTCTTACTGCGCATGTGTTAGATGGTGACATGCGCGGCACGGCCGAGCTGTGTGTGCTGCCCTCGGTGGTGAAAGTGAACACTCATCTAATCATTGAGAATCGAATGATTCCGTCGATTCCGCTGTGCCTCAATAGCTTTAAGAACAGGGTTCCAAGTTTTATCCAGCTGAAAGCCGTTGTCACGATTTATTAAATTGTCAGCAAGGCGTATTTCAACCGCTTCTTTGTAGACTGAGTTCCAAAAGCCGGAAACTGGAGCTAAAATTGTGGTTTTGTTGTATTCCATGGAGTGTCCCATGGAAATGCAGTGCTCTGCTACAGCTGATTTCGACGGTTGCAGAAGACGGGTGTGTCTTTCGTGCTCCGTACAGCGCTCTTGAACTGTCCGAGTCGTCTGGCCTATGTAAGCAGAACCACACTCGCAGGGAATTTTATAAACGCCCGCTTTTTTCAGTAGCAGATCGTCTTTTACAGATCCGACTAGAGCTATATTCTTCGCTGGTGGACGGAAGATGACCTGGATTTTATGTTTCCTTAGCAGTCTGCCTATTTTAGAGGACACATTGCCAGCATAAGGAAGGAATGCAACTGATTTGTAATCTTCTTCATTGTCCTCAGTGCGTTGCTTCTTGTTGTTATGATTACGTATGGCCTTCCTTATTTGGCGTGGTGTGTAGCCATTCTCTTTGAACACTTTCTCCAAGTGTTCCAGTTCTGCAGAAAGATTTTCTTCGTCCGATATCAAGTGTGCTCGATGTATTAGCGTACTAAGGACACCAGCGGTTTGTGCGGGATGATGGCAGCTGGACGCCTGGAGGTATGGAAACATTCAGCTTCCCCCTGTACCTGTAATATCACAATCTGAGGACCAGTACATGGAAGTTATAGTGCAACGACAACTAAAGTAAAATTTTTGTAAGTCTAGCTTATGCAACTTTAATGTAACAAATTGTAATGTAGCCTGTTTGATGTCCCAGGCGAGTACCTAGTAACGTTTTACATATTTTACATGGGAAAACACCGATTTACACAAAACAAAAAATGTTTGAAATCACCTTGGTTGCAATGAGTGAAATCTATGGACAGTCTATGGAACTGTGTTTTTGATGCAATACACACATTCAACGTCAGTGTTCTCGAGACCTCGCGACCAAGGTGATAGGACACTTTTTTTGTTGTGTGTAAATCGGTAGGTGTTTTCCCTTGTAAAATGTGTAACACGTTACTAGGTTCTCGTCCGGGACATCAAACAGGCTATGTGACGATATGTTACATTAAAGTTGCATAAGCTAGACTTACAAATATTTTACTTTAGTTGTCGTTGCACCATAACTTCCATGTTCTGGTCCTCAGATTGTGATATTACAAGTACATGGGTAAGACGGCCGATCGGCCGCGGTAGAATGGCCGACCGATCTAAGGCGCTTTGTTACGGAGGTTCGAGTCCTCCTTCGGGTATGGGAGTGTGTGTGTGTTTGTGTGTGTGTGTGTGTGTGTGTGTGTGTGTTGCTCTTAGTGTAAGTATAAGCAGTTTGTTAGTCTAGGGACTGATGACCATAGCTGTTTGGTCCAGTAGGTTTACAAACGTCTATAAAATGTTCTCCATGTACATGCAGCGTCAAGTCGAATAAAATCCTCGAGCTTTTGACGGCAAGCTCTGCCATCGTCATCAAGAGAAAAACTGACTGCCGAAAGTGGCCTCGTGTCCTGCTTTTTACAGCAACCTAGCTGCGTACGGACCTTTCAGGAGTGCCGCAGAGCACGTGCGCAGAACGCCAAGGCGGGCAGTTCGCTGCGACACCGTGTAAAGTCGCGAGGCGGGGACAGCCAACACCACCTGAACATTTAAAGCCCCCACACACGCTCCGATTTATCGTACGACCAACAAGATATCCAATGAACCAACCAACTGGTACCAACCCACACACGTTCCGACCAACTGCACGCAGCGCCACCCTGTTCTGGTGTCTGTTTGTCGAAATGTGTGTTCGCTGTGCAGACGACCTCAGGCATGGAAGTTGGTCGTGAAACGCTACACACGGTACAATTTGTCGGGTGAAGTGGTAGGGGAATCGGAGATCGTGTGGTCAGGCACAACCAGCCGGCCGACAAGGAAAATTGGTCGGGTGACCAACGAATTGGTCCAATAAATTGCATCGTATGTAAGGCCCTTTAAATGGCGTTGGTACAGCCGGCGCCATATTTGAACCTGACGCTCCGGCTTCCTCACAAGCGCCAGACCTCTGCTCCCTCTCCATGTCCAGAGCTCGCCCCCATGCCCTCCCGAGTGTATATCCCTGCTCTCTGTTGAAATTGATATTATTTAATCTAATTTCAGCCGCTTTTTGTATAACATATGCCCAGTAATACGGTGTTTGGGACGTAATTCTCGTACTTTCAGCCTGAATTTTATGTCCGTTTGTTAGGCAATGTTCTGCCACGGCTGACTTAACAAGTTATCTTTGTTTTATGTGTCGCGTGTTCTCTGCAGAACGCTCAGCAATATAGTGTGACCAATATAAAATTTCCACACTCACAGCGAACACTATAAACGCCCGGATCACGCAAACCTATGCTGTCCATAATAGGGCTTAACGTGTCTCTAATCTTGGAGACGCGCCGAAACATTGGACTCAATCCCTCATTACGCGTTCTACTTTGCTGGTCGTTGCTCCACAGAATGGAATGAAAGCCGCCGGCTGTGCCTTGTCCGCTGATTCAAGGGGTCTCTTACGTTGGTGCCAACGGAAAGCCTTAGCAATTACACCCATGCTGTAATCGTTTCCGTTAAAAACAAACTGGAATTTAGACTCCAGATGTTCGTCGTCAAAAAGAACCTTCGCCCTGAGTACCAACCTATTCAGAACAGCTTTCTTATGTACACAACGTTGGAAACTCTTGCGGTTCAGGTAACGATCAGTGTGCGTTGACGTTTGCTACATAGGTTTACAAACCTTTAAACGGCCGATCGGTTTCAGCCATAATTCGAGATAGGAAGTACACTTCTTGTGTAGACTGTAGTTCCGCCATGCCTAAAAGGTCAATTTCCAGGTTTGATCACATCCGGTGTTACTACACTGATCAAAACAATGTATCAGTTGAGATATCAAAGATCTGAAGTATTGTCATCGGCAGAATGAACTAAACAGTTTCGAAGTCTTTCTGTCGGTTCTACCGAGTGGAGACAACAATATTACAGCAACTGAGAGTGATAATAACAGATAGTTGCTGCAACGGGTTAGTGTTGACTAGTGTTTACAAAACAAATTACACAAGCAGTTTGGTACAAATAGTGTAGTGAGCAGTTGGTGCAACAACAACAACAACAACAACAACGTGACTTACCTGAAGCTACGGCATGGTGAGCCATAGGAAGGTTAGAAGCGGAATAGACAGAGCAGCAGCTATTGCTGTAGTGTCCCAAAGTGTAATTTTCAGGACCTGAAGGGGATTTCACAGAAAGGGAACTGTTAAAAGAAGGCAAGACGAAGGTCGTCCACAGGTAACATCAGCAAGAGATGACCGTTATCTCTGGTTAACCCTCTCATTCCCAGTGTTCCTCGACAGCAACGTATTAAAAGCTTATTTATGCCATGTTTTATGTATCAGTCCTTAAAGTTTCCTTGTTGTTGGTGAACAACATGCTTCTAGAATGACATTTTGCCCCTTGGTACGGTGTGTAGCAACTTCTGAGGCATTAATCCACCCGTCTTGGAGGATGTGGTACGTTGCCGTCTGTACGCGGCTGTGAGTGTGAACATCAGAATGGTTCATCTACATGGGATACTCTGTAACTCACATTTAAGTGCCTGGCAGAAGGTTCATTGAACCAGCTTTATACTATTTATCTGCCATTCCATTCTCGAATAGCGCGCGGGAAGAAAGAACACCTGAATGTCTCCTTCGAGATCTGATTTATCGTATTTTATTCTGATGATCATTTCTACCTATATAATTTGGGAGTCAACAATATATTTTCGCATTCGGAGGAGAATGTTGGCGATTGAAGTTTCGTAAGTAGCCCACGCCGCAGCGATAAGCGCCGTTGCATCCCAGATCCTGTATCATTTCCGTAACGCTGTCTCCCCTGTATCGTGACAATACGAAACGAGCTACTCTTCTTTGGACCTCCGTCAAACCCACCTGATAAGGATCCCACACTGGGCAGCAATACTCCATTTCAGCAGTGAATTGTCTTCTCTTTGCTGCTGTGGCGAAGTTATGCTAGTATTATTGATCTGGCAATGTTAACTATCAACAAAATAACGTCCTAAGTAATTAAATAACTCGATACTAACGTCTGTGTTATGCATGACATGACGTAAAACCAGTGCAATAAGAAAAAAAAAAATAAAAAGACCTATTTTGATGATCAGTGCACTGTATTAAAATAGAAAATACTGAATTTTAATTTTTCCAAACCTGAATCCATAATATGGTGCTGAAGGGTTTAGCAGCCCGTCGAGAAAGGAGGATGAACGAGTCAGCTGCCATGCACTCTCCAGGCAGCATCAGGACGCTCAATAGCAACACAGGCAGTCCGAAATTGCCTTCTGGAAAGTGGCCTCTACGCACAGAAGCCTACGGTGTGTCCTGCATTAAAACCACGACACCGTTTAGCTCTCAAGAACTGCGCAAAGGAACATCAGGATTGGAGTCGTAATGATTGGCGCCAGGCTCGTATGATAGTGGCAGACGAATGGTGTGGGCAGCAGTCAGTATTAGCGAACGTGCAGACCTCTGTTCTGTGGCGCTTTGAGTGCTTAGAGATATAGAACATTTAACAACATCTACACATCATACAACATTTTGTTGTGACACACGCTGATGTCATGGAAGATGGGTTACTTCTGGTGGATGGTAATGCTCGTCCCCACATATGCATGAAGCTGAGGCAAATGAACGAATGGTCAGCTTGTTCGTAGGACTTAAACCCAATTGAGTGTTTCTGGGGTACACTTGTCATAAGCATTGCAGCCAGACCAGCAACTTCCATAACGGTTGCAGAGCTGAATATTGCACTCGTGGCAGAATGGTCAAATATCCCTCAATAACTGATTGATATCGTCATACTGTCCATATCACGCAGGTGTGGAACTGTACTGGCTGTACGAGGTGATCACACACGTATTATGGGAGCTCCAAGGTGCCTCCGAGTAAACGCCTCGCTAACTTCAAGTAAAGAGTTGAGACAGCAAAATATCGCACTGACAGCTGAGCAGAGAGAGCCATGACTCAGAGCACAGGCATCCGCGCTCCACCAGGAACTGCAGCCGCTGACTCTCTGCGCTGCACCGGCCGCACAACACTCCACTCACTCTTCTGCTAACAGTAGGTCCGCAAGAGGCAGGGCAAGGCAGCAGCCGGCCGCGGTGGCCGAGCGGTCTGCGGCGCGCCAGTCACGGTCTGCACGGCCAATACGGTCAGGGTTCGAATCCCCCCTCGGGCACGGATATTTGTGCCGTCCTTAGTATTAGCTAGTTCATGAGTGGTTTAGGTACTGATGACCCCGTAGTTAGGTCCCATAAGCTTTGCAAATATTTGAACATGTTGGAAGGCAGCAGCGCTCGCCACTCCGCCATTTGGTACGTGCCCCACCAAGAGGCAAAACCTCGTTCTAGAAACATGTTGTTTCTCAACAACAACCACGACATACAGCTGTAACAAATACCTTAATAAAAAACGTTGCCGTGTGTATATTGTATATTTTTTGTGCAGTGTATGTGTCAGGTGGGACTATGATAAGGGATGTTTCCGGACACCTCGAAAAGAACCGAACCAGTTTTGTTCCTAAGTAGCAGTACACAGTACGTTGTTCTCGACGGCGAGTGTTCATTAGAAACGACTGTATCGTCAGACGTGCCCCAGGGGAGTGTAATAGGACCACTATTATTTTCTATATAAATGATCTGTAATTTGCGGCAGTTTGCTGATGATGCTGTGGTGTATGAAAGTGCTCACAAAATCTCTAGTTGGTCCGAAGGATTGGAAGCTAGTCTCAATGTAGAAAAATGTAAGGTCATGTGCATGAGTAGGAAAACCAGTCCCATAATGTTCGAATAGAGCATTAGTAGTGAACTTCTTGATAAAGTCGCGACGTTCAAACATCTAGGCGTAACATTGCAGATCAGTTGTGAGTAAGGCGGACAGCCGACTTCTGTTTATTGGGAGAATTTTGGGAGAGATGTACTTCATCTGTAAAGGAGACCGCGTATAAAACGCTTGTACGACCACGTCTTCAGTATTGCTCAAGTGTTTGGGTCCCTCAACAGATAAGTTTAAAGGAAGACATTAGAAGCAGTTCAGAGGCGAGCAGCTAGATTTGTTACTGGTAGGTTCGACCAATGCGCGAGTGTCACGGAAATGTTCCAAGAACTCTATTGGGGATCGTTGGAGGAAATACGTTCTTTTCGTGAATTTCTGTTGAGGAAATTTAGAGAGCCGGAATTTGAAGCTGAGTGTAGTACGATCTTCATGTCACCTACTTACACTTCGCGTAGTGATCACAAAGACAACATAAGAGAAATTAGGGCTTGTACAAAGGTATATATGCATTCTTTTTTTCCTCGTTCTATTTGATACTGGAATAGGAAAGGGAATGCCTAGTAGTGCTATAGTGTACCCTCTGCCACGCAGCTTACGGTGAACTGCGGAGTATGTATAAAGATGAAGATGTAGATGTAGGACTTAAAGAGATGCGGAAATGTCTGAGTTAGCCCGAAGCCTGCCACAGCATCTGATGATCGGTACTTACGGATTTCATCTGGAAGGGACCCAGAAAGAAACTCCACCATGCTGAATAATGATTTTCGAGCGACCATAGCACGTCGTGTTTCGATTCGAACTGTGATAGGCTGCATGTCATTCACCTTTACTCCCGACGTACATGGCGAGACCCATCTGTAACACCTAGACAGCATGCAGCGTCGCACGGATAGGCATAACAGCATGCTGAATGAACTTTTCAGAACTGTCACAAAGTGTTATTCACAGAGGATACTTGCATCTGCCTTCAACAAGACAATCGTCGGAGACGGTTCTGGAAGCAGCCTGGTCAGCCTGAACGTCTTACAGTCCAGCGAGTGCAGGAAGGTTGTGGTTCCATGTTTTCGAGTTGCATTATGTGAGGCCACGTACACCTCTGCTGGTCTAGAAGGCAGTCAAACAGCGCGTATGTGTTTGTGTCAAATTTTCAACTTTCCCCACTGATTTAATTGTGCCCATTGGCAAGCTAATGTCGTAAGTTCCCTTCTACCAGCTACAAGATCAAAAATGCTGTATGATCTTGCCGACATGTCACAAAACAATTATGAATTATTAGGTACTAATTATTAAACTACTTGAAACAAAACCTAAATTAGTTATGTACTACGACATGCACACACTTTTACATTTAGACGTCATTACACTTCCGATTTAGGTTATGGCGTGTTTGATATGCCTGCCTTCCGTGGGTGTAGACGAACAGCGAAATTGTGCTTGATCCGCTAAAATGTTGGGACATTGATGCTGTCAATGACCCCCCCCCCCTCCCCATGAAGCGCTGTTTTTAGCTCAAAAAATGTTCAAATGTGTGTGAGGTCTTGTGCGACCAAACTGTGTGGTTATCAGACGCTAGACTTTCACACTAATTACTTGACTAAAACTAACTCACGCTAAAGACAAACAAACACTCATTCCCGAGGGAGGATTCGAACCTCCGACCGTAGCGGCCGTGCAGACTGTGACTGGCGCGCCGCAGACCGCTCGGCCACTGCGGCCGGCCTGTTTTTAGCTCCTCATTTGTCTTAGGGTTATTGATCTGCACTTTGTCTGTAATATAGCTCGACCAAAAGAAGTCGCATGTGTTCATATCAAGAGAATAAGCACTAATCGAGGCCGGTGCCATTGGCCTCTGGGTAGCACAGTGCCAGATTGTGGTCCCCATAGTGAGCCAACAAGACATCACTCTCCTTCTTCGGCGGAGTCGAACCACATCTTTTAGAAATCTAGTCGCTCTGGATAAGGTAGATCTTCCAGCAATGAGTAACGTTAGATAGTCAGTTGCGTCAAGGAATATCGGACCAATTATTGCGTGACTCTACACTGCACACCACACGGTCACCCGTTGAGGGTGAAGAGACTCCCCGATCGCAAATACGGATTCTTCGTCCCCCAAATGCACCAGTTTCGCTTATTGATGACCCTATTCAAATAAAAGTGGACTTCGTCGTTAAACGAAACCATATTCACGTCAATGTTCGTCAGCTCTGTGGACCATAGTGTGGGCGAAATATAACAGCTGTTCCATAGCTCTAGAACTGAATGGCTGATTTGAATTTTGTACAGGAAGAGATGCAGGTCTGCAACAACAATTTTGGCAGTGTCTCCCGGTTGATTGCCACCTATTGCGCAGGCTCATCTGATCGATTTCCTGTGGCTGGTTTGAAACACAGCGCTTGTCTTCACGATGTTTTCAGACGTTTTCAACCTTTCTTGGAGTACCGATATTGTCAACACCCCCATCACGTACATCAACTGTTGCATCGAAAATGTTGTGATTTAAATGTTTAAATGTTTGTAAAACTGTTGGACCAAACTGCTATTGTCATCACTCCCTAGACTTACAGACTACACTCCTGGAGATTAAAATTGCTACACCACGAAGATGACTAGCTACAGACGTGAAACTTAACAGACAGGAAGAAGATGCAGTGATATGCAAATGATTACCTTTTCAGATCATTCACACAAGGTTGGCGCCTGTGGCGACACCTACAACTTGCTGACATGAGTAAAGTTTCCAACCGATTTCTCATACACAAACAGCAGTTGACCGGCGTCACCTGGTGAAACGTTGTTGTGATGCCTCGTGTAAGAAGGAGAAATGCGTACCATCACGTTTGCGACTTTGATAAAGGTCGGATTGAAGCTAGTCGTGATTGCGGTTTATCGTGTCGCGACATTGCTGGTCGCGTTGGTCAAGGTCTAATGACTGTTAGCAGAATATGGAATCGGTGGGTTCAGGAGGGCAATACGGAACGCCGTGCTGGATCCCAACGGCCTCTTATCACCAGCAGTAGAGATGACAGGCATCTTATCTGCATGGCTGTAACGGATCGTGCAGCCACGTCTCGATCCCTGAGTCAATAGATGGGGACGTTTGCAAGACAACAACCATCTGCATGAACAGTTCGAGGACATTTGAAGCAGCATGAACTGTCAGCTCGGAGACCATGTTTGCGGTTACCCTTGAGGCTGCAACACAGACAGGAGCGCCTGCGATAGTGTACGCAACGACGAACCTGCGTGCCCGAATGGCAAAAAGTCCTTTTTTCGGACGACTCCTGGTTCTAACTTCGTAAGCTTTCCCGGCGTGTCAAATCTTCGAAGTCTCTGCGGGTTTTCTGCCGGATAATAAAATCAAACTGATTCAATATTTCGACGGTACAGCTGTCCGCTATCTTCAGGAAACTGCTGCTGCTGTGTCCCGCTGAATACTGGACCAAGATCGAAGTACGGCGTCCTATATAGGCGTCGGTCGCGTGCAGGGCGCATGCGCCGGCCGTCACAGTTACTACCTCCTAGACAGGGCTTGTGGCGCCGCCTCTAGTGGAACAGGGCACAACGGTATATCGCACCTAACATTAATCAGTCCCAGGTGCTGGAATCCGGGTCGAACATTGCAATTTGATATTATTTAATAATGGATTCCATGTTCTACTAAGAGGAAACCCCATGTCTCTATTTATTAGATTGTCCATCACCCTGATTTCAATGGCTTCTCTGTAAACACTTTTCCAGAACCCTGATGTATTGGATACAATTCGGGTTTCATCATCCAATTCTATGGATTTTATTAGACGTTTGAAGTCCTTGAAGCTGGGTCCTTCGGATATACTCGTCAGCTTTGACGTGGTATCCCTCTTTACACGGGTACCACTGGAAGAGTCCTTGAGTTTAATTAGTGAAAAACTAGATGAAGAGGTGGTGAAGCTCTGTCGTCATGTACTGACGTCCACGTATTTTTCTTTTGGTGGCAAGTTCTTTGAGCAAAAGGACGGAGTGGCTATGGGCAGCCCTTTATCACCCATAGTCCCCAATTTATTTATGGAGGAATTCGAGGACAGGGCACTGAGAACTTCCACGTTGCAACCAACGTGTTTTTGGAGATACGTTGACCTTTTTCATCTGGTCTCATGGACGTGATAAGCTCAATCGATTTTTGGATCATTTTAACTGCCTTCACCCAAACATTAAATTTACTATGGAGGTCGAAAGTGACGGTAAACTTCCATTTTTTGATGTAATGGTTTACAAAAAAGTGCTTGAAGAGGAGTACAGGGCTCTAGCCTACATTCCTTACGCCGGGGGCGTTTCTTTTAAAATTGGAAGACTATTAAAAAGTTTTAACATAAAGACTGTTTTCCGTCCGCCGTCCAAGATTAGGGCATTGCTCGGCTAGGACTCAAGAAACCCGGTGTTTATAAAATACCGTGTGAGTGTGGCAAGGCATACGTTGGCCGTACGTTTCGAACTGTACATGATAGATGCGTCGAACATTCCCGCCACACGAGACTATTGCAGCCGGATAAATCGGCGGTAGCAGAACACTGTTTAACGGAAGGCCACAAGATCATGTATGATGAAACCCGAATTGTATCCAATACATCCAGGTTCGTTCTGGAACAGTGTTTACAGAGAAGCCATTGAAATCATGGTGACGGACAATCTAATAACATGGGGTTTCCTCTTAGTAGAACGTGGAATCCATTACTAAATAATATCAAATTGCAATGTTCGACCCGGATTCCAGCACCTGGGACTGATTAATGTTAGGTGCGGTATATCGTTGTGCCCTGTTCCACTAGGGGCGGCGCCACCAGCCCTGTCTAGGAGGTAGTAATTGTGACGGCCGGCGCATGCGCCGTGCACGCGACCGACGCCTATATAGGACGCCGTACTACGATCTTGGTCCAGTATTCAGCGGGACTCAGCAGCAGCAGTTTCCTGAAGATGGCGGGCAGCTGTACCGTCGAAATATTAATCAGTTTGATTTTATTATCCGGCAGAAAACCCGCAGAGACTTCGAAAATCCAGGTTCTGTTTACAGCATCATGATGGTCGCATCCGAGTTTAGCGACATCCCGGTGAATGCACATTGGAAGCGTGTATTCCTCATCGCCATACTGGCGTATCACCAGGCGTGATGGTATGGGGTGCTATTGGTTACACGTCTCGGTCACCTCTTGTTCGCATCGACGGTACTTTGAACAGTGGCCGTTACATTTCAGCAGGATAATGCACGACTGCATATTGCAGGTCCTATACGAGCCTTTCTGAATACGGAAAATGGTTGATTGCTGCCCTGGCCAGCACATTCTCCAGATCTCTCACCAACTGAAAAGTCTAGTCAATAGTGGCCGACCAACTGGCTTGTCACAATACGCTAGTCACTACTCTTTATGAACTGTATCGTTTTGAAGCTGTACACTCCATCCAAGCTCTGTTTGACTCAATTCCCAGGCGTATCAAGGCCGTTATTACGGCCAGAGGTGGTTGTTCTGGGTACTGATTTCTCAGGATCTGCACCCAAACTGCGTGAAAATGTAATCACATCTCAGTTCTGGTATAATATATTTGTCCAATGGATACCCGTTTATTATCTGCATTTCTTCTTGGTGTAGCAATTTTAATGGCCAGTAGTATAATTAAACTAACTTAGGTTCCCCCCCCCCCCTGTTCCTAGCATGACGCTTTAGTTTACGCGGCTTTTCCGCACGGATGTGAATCAAATTGTATTATTGTTCGTACACTTTAATCGGCTGTCTTCTGTTCGGTTGAAAACTTCCTTCAAGTCAGAGATGGGCTGTTATATCTCGAATAGTAGGCCTTCATTGCGCTGTACCGTGACATGGCCGGCAACAAGAAGGCGCGTGCGTCTGGGCATACTAGTTCCCACCATGTTCCGCGGCTAAGCGTGAAATTCGTTCTGAAGCCATGACGATTTTAATTCATATAGTTCAATAATTGTCATCCTGTATTATATAATTACGACGAAGATAGCGAATGTTCTTTCTTCACAGAGGAAGCGGACCAGGTTCGAACTCTTACGAAAATCAGCGAAATTCCGCCAGTAATGATTAAGATGGACAGGGACACTTTGTTAGTAGTGTGTGGATAGGTTGATAATTTGTGTGTGACGAGAGGCGAAAGACTCGCGCAGTCGGGGTGACCAGTTTATCGCATGGTGTAGTGATTAGCGGGACCGCTGGGCACAAATATTCGAATTTTCCCATTGATTTTTTCCACTGTCCACTTGTAGCCAATGCCGTAAATTGCTTTGTATTTGGATTAATAATAGAACGGGATTTAAAATAGTATCTGTCCTTTTAGACATGTTTATAAATACGAGGGTTGGAATATAAATAGTAACAATTATTTAGTCATAACCGTTAGTAGTCACCAGCATTGAGTAGAACCCGTTGCCAGTGATGTGGAAGGCGTAATATACCGTTAGCAGAGACTGTTCTGTTGATGGTACGAACGGAGCTTTCTACTGCCTGTCGAATCTCTGAAACAGTTCTGAAGCGAATGCTACGATTTCTTTATCTTCGGAATCAAATCAAAGTCATGAGGACTTAAGTCCTGAGAGTATGGTGGCTGGGTCTAAAGCCCCTCGCTGCGGAGCCCGCGGTTGCTCGCCGTGGAGGTTCGAGTCCTCCCTAGGGCATGGGTGTGTGTGTATGTCCGTAGGTTAGTTTACCTAGGTTTAAGTCGTTTGTAAGCTACGGACTGATGACCACGCAGTTTGGTCCGATAGATGTACAAACATTTGAACACTTTTTGAAGTATGGTGGCTGGTACAGTACTTCCCAGTCCCATCGAGCGAACAGTACAGCCACAGCTTGCGCTGTACGCGCCCGCGCATTTTCGGCAAAATGATGGTTGGGTTGCGCAGAAAGTGTTGCCGCTTCTTTCGCAAAGCTGGTCGCAGGTGATGCTCCGAAAACGAACACTAATACTGTGCATTGACGGTCAGCCGCGGAGAAACGTAATGCGTTAGGATAACACCATCACAGTCGTACACGAGAATCACCACAACTTTCACCATACTGGGGCTCTGCCGCACTTTCGACTTTCGCGACGACCCATGATGACGCCATTCCTTGGACTGGCGTTTCGGTTTTTGGCTCGTACGATGTGGCGAAAGGAAGCCCGTCCTTCGCGTTCATAGTGCTCCAAGTGCGTCTGAGCAGCCTCGGAACGCATCCATTTCTGTATTTGTTCAAATGTTTGTATAGCTGATGGGACTTAACTGCGGGGTCATCAGTCCCTAAACTTACAAACTACTAATGAACTAGCTAATCCTAAGGACGGCACAAATATCCATGCCCGAGGGGGGATTCGAACCCCCGACAGTAGTGGCCGTGCAGACCGTGACTGGAGCGCCTCAGTGTCCTCGGCCACCGCGGCCGGCCATTTCTGTATATCCGTCAGTTCACTGAATCCATCGTGATGCAATTCTTCGCATGCCCAGGCGTTCCTTCAGGTTGCGAAGCACAGTCGTATGCGTTAATCCGGTTTTGTGGGCGAGCTCACGAATCGTTTGACGTCGATCACCGTCCAGTGACGTAGCAACGGTATGCACTTCTTCTTTAGAGACGCTAGGTCGTCCTGCCCGATGCATGTTGCCTGTTGCCGACCGCTGAGGGCTGTTACCCAACGTCAAACGTTTTATACGGCAATGCCGATTCCTCACACGCCTCTTGAAGATCTTGATAACACTGTCGTGTTGTACGTTCTCTGTCACATCCAATCTTGATCCAACTCCGTTATTCCTTTTTTAAGGCATTTAAGCAATGTACTTACTTGCAACAGTCGCTATATTACTTATAATATTTCTTTGTTGTTCCACTAGTTTCACTGAAGCTTTGTCACCATTTTCAAGTACTTCTGCAAATTATTAATCTTCTACAAAACAAAACAAAACAAAACAAAAAATCCCTCTTTCTAAAATTGAAGTACTTACTCTGTACTGATATAAATGCTTATAAAATGAATATAGTAAAAATGAAACATCGTGTCTAAAATAATGGATTCCTATATATGGTTGTTACACCAGTCCTGTAATAAGAGAACAGGTCTGGGGTGAATTATTATAGGAACAAAGGTTATAATAATTGAGCAAAGACCTGTTCTCTTACTACAGGAATGATATTAACAACCTGATGTAGGAATCCATTATTTTAGAAAGGATGTTTCGTTTTTATTATATTTATTTTTAGACGCATTTATATAAGTACAAAGTCAGTACATTAATTTGGGAAAGAGGGTTTTTTTGTAGAGGATTACAAAAGTCTCTGGTGATACAGAAGTACTTGAAAATGGTGACATAGCTTCACTGAAGGTGATTTCCAGAAGGCTTTTGACACCGTACATCAGAAACGGCTTTTAATCGAATTGCATGGTTATGGTACATCGCCCCAAATTTGCGACTGGATAGGGGATTTCCTAAAATCATTTGAAGATCAAAACCAGCTGCAGAACGATTTAAATAAGGTATCAGTATAGTGTAAAAATTGGTAATTGACTCTAAATAATGAGAAGTGTGAAGTCGTCCACAGGAGTACGAAAAGAAATCCGTTAAATTTTGTTTACAAGATAAATCAATCAAAAATGAAGGCCGTAAACTCCACTAAATACCTAGGAATTACCATACTTCAGACTTTAACTGGAAAGAACACATAGACAATGTCGTGGGAAAGGCGAACCGGAGAATGCGTCTCATTGGTAGAACCCTTATAAGGTGCAACAGAACTACAAAAGATACTGCATACACTACGCTTGTCCGTCCATTTTTGGAGTATTGCTGCCCAGTGTGGGATCCTTATTAGGGGGGTTTGACGGAGGACAGACATCGAAAGAGTCCAAAGAAGGGCAGCTCGTTTCGTATTGTCACGATACAGGGGAGACAGCGTTACGGAAATGATACAGGATCTGCGATGGGAATCATTACAACAACGGCGCTTATTGTTGCGGCGTGGGCTACTTGCGAAACTCCAATCGCCAACATTCTCCTCCGAATGCGAAAATATATTGTTGACTCCCACTTACATAGGTAGAAATGATCATCAGAATAAAATACGAGAAATCAGAGCTCGAATGGAGAGATTCAGATGTTCTTTGTTCCCGCGCGCTATTCGAGAATGGAATGGGACATACATAGTATAACGGTGCACCAGGTGCCAGGCACTTAAATGTGATTTGCAGAGTATCCCATGTAGATGTAGTTGCCGATGTTGGCTGAAACTAGTTGTACAACATGAAGAAATATTATAAGTAATATAGCGACTGTGGCACATAAGTAATTAATTAAATGCCTTTAAAAAAAGTTACTTTTCCATCGCATTCCTGATAGTCATTGTCTGATGTTACAGTCCGTTGTTCTTGTTTCTAAAGCATAGTGACACCGTTACGTTAGACCGCTCGCTCACAAGTGACTGTTTTTCCATCGATTGTGCGCATGCCGGTGACGTGGGACGGGCGAGTCCATTTGCTGGGAGGTAGGTATGTCAACAACGTGTGCTATCAGCGACAATAGAAGATTCGATTGCATAGTGTCTCTACAGCAGTGCTGTCACTATTTAAGTTCCAACCTGTATCCCTAAGTGAAGCTGTCAGCCGTGACACATTCCGCCGTTTACTGGCGAACAAGTAATACGGATATACCGGGTAGTTTTGAACTCCTAGCTACCGAGGAGAGGCGAGTGTCGGCTTGGAGAAGGCTGCTGCCTCTCCCCTGCCTCCTGCCGCTGCACGTTGTGCTGAATCAACGCCACCTAGATACAAGGTCTGTGCGCTGCCTGCCAAGAGTAGTCATAACACGAGCATTCTATTTGTCTTAAGTAACCTTGTGATGAGTTTCGGAATATTTCCACGTTGCACACTGTGTATCAGAATGTTCTTGAAGTAAATTATGTCATTCTCCGTACATGTTTTTGCTGGTAAGAAACAAAATGCCTAATATGAATCGTCCGATACCAATACCGGTAAGATATGTTACTAATAGTTCAAATGTTCAAATGTTTGTAGAGTTTATGGATCTTAACTACGGGGTCATAAGTACCTAAACTTACAAACTACTTATGAACTACTTACGAACTAGAACGGCACAAATATCCATGCCCGAGGGGGGATTCGAACCCCCGACCGTAGTGGCCGTAGTGGCCGTAGAGCGCCTCAGTCTCCTCGGCCACCGCGGCCGGCTACTAATAGTTCGTAAATATCTTACACCTACACAAATTTGTCTGTGAATCGCGTAAATAACATTAATAGCATTCTGAAACACAGTGTCGATTGTCTACGTATTACCAAACTCATCAAAAGTGACTGTTTCCGACAATTGTGCATACGCCGGTGACGTGGGACGGACGAGTCCATTTGCTCGGAGGTAAGGTAGGTATGTCAACAACGTGTGCTATCAGCGACAATAGTAGATTCCGTTGCACCGTGTCTCTACAGGAGTGCTGCCACTATTTAAGTTCCAACCTGTATATGTGAAGCTGTCAGACGTGACATATTCCGCCGTTTACAGGGGGAAAACTAATACGGATATATCTGGTACTCCTAGCCACCGAGGAGAGGAGAGTCGAGTTGGAGTGGGCTACTTCCTCTCCCCTGTTCAATTGTTGAAATGTTTGTAGAGGTTATGGGACTTAACTACGGGGTCATCAGTCCCTAAAGTTACAAACTACTTATGAACTATCTAATACTAAGGACGGCACAAATATCCATGCCCGAGGGGGGGATTCGAACCCCCGAATGTAGTGGCCGTGCAGACCGTGACTGGAGTGCCTCAGTCCCCTCGGCCACCGCGGTCGGCCTCTGCAGTGCCCCTTGCCGCTACACGTTGTGCAGAATGCGCGGACCGGCCGGGCGCCGACGGCAGAGTGAGGTGCGGCTGTAGTTGCCGGTGCAGGTGGACGGCGGATGCCGGCGCGGTTAGTCACAGCGGCAGTGGCCGGCACTGGCACTGTTAGGCGCGCGCCATTAGCCCGGGCCCGCGGGCACGCGCCAGCGGCTGTGGCGGCCGACCTGTTATTCGCTAACGAGCGCGCCCAATTCTGGGAAACGCGCGAGCGCCCGTTTATAAGGCTGCCGGGGCTTTCGCCGCCATATACGGACAGCGCCGCAGCCGAAGGCCGCCGCGCCAAGCCGCACCGCTAGGCGCCTCCGTGCTGCCTGACAGACGGCTACTTGCTAGTTGCTGCTCGCCGCACTGCCGCTCCAGGTCGCATCCTGCCCGCTCCTGTCCAGGCGTCGCACCTGCGCCGGTGCACTTATCAGCACTTGCGTTGCTGTGAAACGTTCGTTCCAGAGGGACAGACATTGCCGATGGCCTGCAGCATGGCGTAACTAGGCTTTGGGGGGGGGGGGGGTAGATCTGCTTCACGAGCAAAATTTTAGTTAGTTTCCAGACAAACTACCATCTACCACTCCCATTGAAGAAACTAATTCACTCCCATCCAATGAAAGATTAGGTAAAACACCCCAAGTTTTCAATCTTTACCTTTACCAGATTGCTGTTATACGAATTCCTCTATTTTTTTTTTTTTTTTTTTTTTTTTTTTTTTTTTTTTGAGGGGTGTTCTGGGCGGGGTTCTATCCATGTCATCCCCCCTCCCCCACATAGTTACGCCACTGGCCTGCAGCTATACAGGGTTAATCACCGCAAACATTGCGGAACCGGAAACTGCGATTGATGTGCGGTTTTCACAGAATGGATTGGTCGGGCACGGTGGTCTTGGGGTAAAGCGCTCGCCTGGAAGCCGAAGAGTCGCCGGTTCGAAACCAGGTCAGACATCGGATTTTTTCAGTCGGCGCTTTAACCCATCCTTGACGTCTCAACGATGTGAGGAGTCGCCAGAAACGACACGTGGTTCGGATTCCAGGTTAAGCTATAGGTCTCCTTTCCCTGGTTGGATGACTGGGGTAGGCTAGGGATATGCAAGTCGCCGAAGTGGCGTCCAATTCAAAGACTTGCACCTGACCAATCGCCCACACGAAATAATAATAACAGCAGAATGGATTGGTAGTCGAGGACTGGTATTGTTAGCCAATAAAGTACCTAGAAAGTGTACTTTTTTGCAATTTTTTTTTAATTGAACAATTATTGTTTCTATCATGCATAGGAATTTCTGACACCAGCTGTGTACTAAAAATTTTGAATCACATTTTTATCACGTCTAGTTTGGCAGCTACAACGATTAAAAGTTTCTGGGGCGGAGGCTGCCATAGCGTAGCTGACTGGCAGAGTAGCTAGCCCCTGGGGCACGGCCCACTGTCTCATAACCACCAGCTAGTCAGATACGCTGTCGTAGCCTCTGCCCCCAAAACTTTGAATGGTTGTAGCTGCCAAACTAAACGTAATAAAAATGTCATTCAAAATTCTTTGTACACAGCTGGTGTCAAAAATTCCAATACATGACAGAAACAACAATTGCTCCATTTAAAAAAAAAAAACGTATGTTTGCATAAAATACACTTTCTAAGTAATATTACAATGTGTTTGTTGGCTAAAAATACAAACCCCTGACTACCGATCCATTCTGTGAAAACCGCACATCAATCGCACTTTCCGCTTCCGCAGTATTTGCGGTTCAAGGGTTAAATGATTCAAATGTTCAAATGTTTTTAGAGCTTATGGGACTTAACTACGAGGTCATCAGTCCCTAAACTTACAAACTACTTATGAACTAATACTAAGTATGGCACAAATATCCATGCCCGAGGGGTGATTCGAACACCCGACCGTGGTGGCCGTGCAGACAGACTCGGCCACCGCGGCCGGCGTTAAGTGATTCACGCTGTATACATGGTGGTCGGAAATTCCCGTTACAATTTTCTTGGACTTGTAGACGGTAGGAGCCAATGTTCGACGGTTCCAATTCAGATGATTATCTCATCCACTCCTGCTTGAGGAATGTAATAAGGAGTGACTCAGTACAATTCCTGCAATCAATTTGAAAAGAATACTGAATCGTTCCGTTACTACTTATGCATTTTCGTTGCAATTTACACCTAATGGTATACATTAGTCGACGATAACAAGAACCCAGCATCTACGGCACCAGCCGCAACGTACTGACAAGAGCGTCTCGATGTGGCGACCACCACATTGTACCTTTGAAGCATGTTCTGGTAAACTCTCTCCATCCCATCTGGCGTCTCTTCAGTGTCTCGCGCAGCGGCCAGAAGTCGTGCCAGCAAATCCTCCTCTGTCTCTACAGCTGTCTCATAAATTAGGTTATTCATACGACCCCACAAGAAGTACTCCATCGTGGCGGCCACGCGCTTGAACCACCACGGCCTATCCATCTTTCACCACATCGTCTGTTGAGATGTCTCTGGACAGTCAGTGAAAAGTGAGGTGGTGCACCATCATGCTTAAATCACATTTTCTGACCGACATGCAATGGCACATTTTCCAAGAACGGCTCCAATACGTTTCGTAGGATGCCTGACTATGTGGGGCCCGTAAGCCTTGATGAAAGGAGGTATTATCCGATCAAATAACCGTCCAGAATACATTCCCACACGTTAATTCCAAACCTGTATTTGAATGTATACATGTGGCGTCTATTCCGAAAGAACAGACGTCACTTCTGATACTTCAGTTGTTATTCTTTCATATTCACAGAATATATGACATTATTTACGCATGGACAAAGCTGAAAATGTGTACCCAGCTAGGATTAGAAACCGAGTCTTTCGCTATCTAGGCAGTTGCGCTGACCCCTACAGCACTGGGGACCCAGTAATCACCGCACCTGCAAGGACTACCTAAGTACGCCTCCCGTCAGACGCAAATTTCCATCTCTACCCTGCCCAAGGTACTCAAACTCGTAGTCGCTATGTTCTAAATCCCTGAACATGTCTGGCATGACATGAATATTTCGAGCATTCAGAACACACTCCCTTGTGAACCTTCATTCATCTGTGAACTCTTCGTGGAAACAGGGGCGCGTCGTTACAACGGTGTAGGAACCATGAGCAGAAAGTGACGCGTTGTGGAAAATCTGCTGCATCCATAGCGTGTAGCCTTTGTAAGTAGTACGGATGTAATGTTGCTTATGCAGGACGTCAAAGACGGTACTGTGACTGACAGCCATTGCACGCACTCTTCAATGCGACGCAGTACACCTTCTTCAAATTCGGGAGTGTGGTGTGTCCGTGGAGCACCACAGTCCTACCCGTCACGGTGAAGGTGCCCATTTCTCATAGCCACTGTGTAATAGTTTGTGCGATGGAGTGTGACGTTGTGGAAAACGTTCGTGATACAGACGACTAGCAGCTCGTCCGTTACCTCCATCTGCGCCATACACAAGGAGCTACAAATGTTCAAATGTTTGTAAATCTATCGGACCAAACTGCGTGGTCATCAGTCCGTAGCTTACAAACTACTTAACGACAACACACACACACCCATGCCCCAGGGAGGACTCGAACCTACACGGCGAGCAACCGCGCGCCCCGCAGCGAGACGCTTTAGACCGCTCGGCTACTCCACCGCGGCACACAAGGAGCATGTCTGTGTATTACCAAACGTGTACTGCACCATGTTTACCGGTGATGCACAGGTATTGACTCGGTCTCAAAGCAAAGCACGCGATAGTGACATGTGGTGATCTTTTGACGTAGTACACGTCATAGTGTCCACCCTGTTGCATACCAGGACAGGAAACTCTGAACGTTTCTCTGTCCCTAAGCAGAAGTTTATTACACATCTGAACTGAAACTGTCGTAGAACGGAAACGATACATTTCCGGATATGGTTTCCTATTCAAAATGTTATGTACTCACTACCCTCTACAAGTTCTATAAGTTGGTAACGGGAATTTTCGACCACTAAATAAACAGTTGTTAATTCAGTGTCTATAAAATTCCTCTGGGCATTGGTCCACATCGTTAATATATTAAATTCCACCTACGTTTCGGCCACTGTTGGAGGCGGCCTTTTTCTGGGTGACGTGTTAATCGCTATTTTCGAAAACTAGCGACTTTAGCTGTTCTTCTAAATGTATTCTATCATTACGAAACGTACGAAAATTTGTGCCCGATCGTAACTCGAACCCGGGTCCCCCGCTTTTCGCGAGCGGTGGCCTTAACTTCTCGGCCATCGGAGACCACACTTAGGACAGCAGCTAAAATCGGTAGTTTCTACAAATAGCGAATTACATCTGTTCATTCGCGTTTCACTTATGTGCGCTGCCCTAAATACCCTTTGTACGATCGACTTCATTATTTTAACACCTTCATTCCCAGTGTCGTTCCTTCAGAATACCGTATTAAGAGCTGTTTTACATAGTATTATGTGTATCAGTTCCTTAAGACGCATTTTTGTTGAGAAATTTTGCCGCTTGGTGAAGCTTGTACCAAATTCAGAGTAAAGCCCTGCCTATGGATATTTTTGTCTTCTGAAAGCTCTGGAGGGACAGGTTGGCACCGGTATGAATGCCGCTCTACAGTCGAGCGCTTTTTCAACATTGACAATGGTGATGTAAAAACGATGATAGAATCGATGAATTAAAAAACAGCAGTTGACATGCAGGTAAAACTGAAGACGTATACTGACGTTAATTAGTCTTTAGTATTATAGTACGATCTTTGATTAGCAGTAAGCTGTATTATCTTATAATGTTAAAGTCAACCAAAGACTAAATAAGTAAAACCATGTCAAACATAAATGTATCGTCTACATTTCCTCCTAAAATTTCTAATAAAAATCTTTAACCATATTCCCTACACAACACACACATAAATAATAGATAAAATTATACCATCTCTGTTAACTTCAATATATTTTTAATGCAAAAAAATGTTAACTCACATTATCTGAGGAATGGCAGATAACTGACTAAAATTCGTTGATGGAAATATATCTCACCTCATAAATGGTCAGTTAAAGCAGTTAAAACCTCTGAATATAGTATGTACTACGCTACGAGAACGTAGCTGACTGGCTTGGTTGAAGTGTTGTAGCTCCCAAACTAACAGTGATAGGAATGTAGTTTAAATTGATTTGGACGCAGCTGGTTTCAACGAATCCAATACACGATTTATTTTAAAAAATATGTCTTTGTGGTGTAGCTCTTTGGAAAATGATACAATAAACTAAGTTCATAGCCCCGCAGAAACTGTAACATTTCTTGTGTTGACCTAACGCATTAAAATTTCCCGTCGCCTATTATTTTATAAGTTACAGAGGCAAACACACTTAGTGTCAATCTACGACATCTGTAACACTGTGGGCCCAAGATATAACAAGTTGAAAACGGACACACCAACATGTAGAAATAAAAAGCACAGATAGTCACAGCGGCCACGGTGACTAAGAAGTACATAGTTTCAACGTGAAAACTGAACGGAGACGGAGACACTCCTTAAATTTTGTTACGGGACATATTTATTTATTGTTTTCATGGTCCAAGCTGTCATTTTACATAATGTTTACACAACACTCTCTGTATCAGTCGCCATGACACCTCATCAAAGATATATCCTGTGATAGCGGTCAAAGATATACTATTTTCGCACCTTGAATACTTCGATCTCTGCAAATTTCATCAAACCAACTATTTAGTTATCAATCAGCCTAGTTTGTAAGTATCTTCTGGATTACACGGCTATGTTATGTCATATTTCATTGTAACTTGTGTATAATTCATGATTGTAAAACTTTTAACAGATTCTTCTGAAGATAGATAATATCCTAAATCGGTATAGTTTTAAATACAATAAACAGCTGTGGGTTGACTATGCATTTTTTAAAAACATTAAAATATACACAGAATACTTGTCTTGTCAGTGTCGATGGTTCCACAATTTTAAAAAGTGAGGCGCAACACTGAAACACCTACGATGCAGACGCAGGGGATGGAGAGGGAAAGAAGAGAGTAGCGAAGGTAAATGAGGGGCGGCGGCTGTGGAAGGAGCGTCAAGATTGCAAGAAGAGGGGGGAACGGAAAGGAGACCAATCGAGAGGAAGGAAGAAGTGATGAGGGGGACACAGGGCGCTACATACACAGGCAGTGGGCAGGGGATTATAGCCGGTAAGAAGATGTCACGGCGGAGAGCATCATCCAGGAGGGGCAGACGGCGAAGTTACCGTAGTACAGAATGAGGAGCGTGTGGAGGGGAAGGGAGGGAAGGGCGCAGTGGTGTAGGTGCGGCAGAGGGTTTGTAAGGTTGGAAGCGACCAGAGGGTTGCGGGGGTCTGTTTTACGGATGACGTACAGGTTGTGGATGTGCTCCACAAACTTGAGTAGGTGATGAAAGAGGATAGGATCCGTGTGGGGGATGGGAGGCGGGTGCAGTAAGCGAGGCGGAGGGCAGGGTGTTCAAGGATCAGGAAGGACTTGTAGTAGGCGGGGGAGGTGGAAACACAGATCGCGTGCACGCTCCAAAGGACGGGACGCATAATGGATCGGTAGGTGTGTACGATGGCACAGAGTAACATATACAGAGGAGCAGCCCTCCCTAAACCACTGTCCTAAGCTCCCCTCATAGTTCCTTAAGATGCTAGCAGGTGTCAGGCAGATCGCTGGCTTAGGGTGCTTCTCGCACGTCAGAGGGTAGCGTGGAGGGGACTGTGAGGGGAGAGCTCATGCCGCCTGCCACGAGGCCACAGCTGTGTCCGGCTTGCTGGCGTTTGAGGGGAGGTGGTGGTGCGGGAAGCCGCTACCTGCCGCCTGCTCTGGCCAGTTTAATGGGCTGCTTCTGACCTCATCGCCATCATGGGACATCTTACGGAACTGCTGGAAAACCACCCTCCCCGCACCCCTGGGCGTAGGACCGGGCCCTGACGGAGGTTTCCCGTCTGTGACGATGGTGAGGGCCCACGTCCGGTTGGAGAGGAGCAAGTTGAGGCAGTTAAGGGCTTTCTGGCAGACGATTTGGAGGTGGGGGTTCCAGGATATGGAGCGGTCATGGGTTAATCCAAGGTTGAAAGACGGCTGTCTGCCGTCTTCGCTAGGTTTTTAATCTTGTAATTTATCTAGGGTCACTAGACGACCCTTTTTGCCAAACGAGAACCCCTTTGGTTCGGAGGCATGAGGAATAGCATTTTATTTCATCTTTATAAATGTGTTTCTGTAATGTGTTAATAATGCTGGGATTTTATTACGCTAATAATTTATCATTGTGTCTATGAATGTGGCAACATGAACGGTATCTCCGTAACGCCACTGTCCCTGTGAGAAAGTGTACTTGCTTTATTCTGTATGTACATGTATGGGAATCTTCTAGCATGGGAGTCTCTACATATGAGAATTTTCGTCGTCGGTTGCTGGCTGCTCTCTATTAAGAGTTCCTCTGGCTTCGTGTCGATAGGTAATTGTTACCAACTTCTGGTTTTGATGCTACCAAAGAGGTTCCTTCTTCCTTTAGTTTCAAGTTGGAACGCGCGAGTCTACACGCGAGTCTACGCTCTCCCCACCACCTCGATTTCCCTGGATTTTTACCGATTTCCGGCCGCTTGCGTGCCTCTCGCTGGCCGTCTGGACACTCTGTGGCTGCGCTTCGACCTGGTAAGACGTTCTGATTTTCTTTCCTCCCTTGAGATGGTAGCGTTTCTTTGTCTGGTGTTCAAGTTATATTTGAGAAATTAGGTTCATTTTTTGGAATAAATTTCTCCAATCATGTACAGAAGTGTATTCAATTCCATTGTGGTGATTTTGCGTAGGTAAACGCGGTGAATATGTAACTAATTCGGTTTGATAACGGCGGGGATTCGGTAAACTTTGTGAGACTAGCTGGTGGTGTACGAACTCGGTTTAATTTCTCTCTAGCTTTTTGGGATGCGAATAATGTGCGGGAATATTTTTATTCTGTGTAGTGCATCCGTTTTCTCCTTGTGCGAGTGAGATGTACTCCACATTGTGTGTTCTCAGAACAAAGCCTTCAGCTACTTCTGTGTCTGTTTCTATGCCCTCCAGGCAAGAAACTATGCATGTATCTTTCTGATTTCCATTAATACCTCACGATCTCCTCTCCGTTTATTTTAAATTGCTGTTTCGTTTCCAAACGTGTACTTTGCTTTCAGACTCCGCCAGTAAATTTTCTAGCCCTGTACAACCCTCTTTATTAGCTTGCTTATGAAATACAATGTATTTCTAGGGGCTGCATGCCGTATTTCTTAGTTGATTTACTCCGACTTTGAATTTATTCCACTTTTCTGATTTTTGAAGCATGGACTTCGTCCATCAGTTTAAAACCTTCCCAGTCACGTCTAACTGTGTTTCTTTTGCTTCCTTATGATATCCTACACATTTCTAAGGGTTGCATGCAGTAGCTATTTTTCTTCGTTTTTCGGAAATTGAATTTTGTATTTTTACTGGTTTTCGGAACCACATGGTTCTGAACTCCGACTTCAAGGGTTTATAGCTAGTCACTTGAGTTCTCGCCATTGCTCACATACCAGTGCCTTACTATTGTGCATTCTTGCTTCGTAATCTATGATTCCGTTGATTTTTGTTGAAATGAATACGACCTTTATGCACTTCGCCTTCAGTGAGGTGCGAATATGTAATGTAACAGACACGTGTCGTGTGCTCACGATTTGATTTAAAAATAGAAATTAATCTAACTGGGTGTTTTTACAGCAATCAGTTGTTATGTATACGAAATTGCTTTATTTTTCACATCTAGATTTCGGCAAGTTACTTGCCATTGCAATTCTAAATTAACAATGATACAATGCACATCCATAACATGCTAACATAAAAAAATGTATGGTATGTAAAGTACATCTTATTCACTCTTCTCTGATTTGCCATTGTTATATTTCATATAAAGTATGTATACAGACGATTTTGTTAATTTAGCATTGATAATAGCAAGTCACTTGCCGAAACCTAGATCTGCAAAATAAAGCAGTTTCTTACAAATAGCCGGCCGCGGTGGCCGAGGAGACTGAGGCGCTTCAGTCACGGTCTGCACGGCCACTACGGTCGGGGGTTCGAATCCCCCCTCGGGCATGGATATTTGTGCCGTCCTTAGTCTTAGCTAGTTCATAAGTAGTTTGTAAGCTTAGGGACTGATGATCCCATAGTTAAGTCCTATAAGTTCTACAAACATTTCAACATTTTTTTCTTACAAATAACGACTGATTGTTGTAAAAACACCCATTTCGACATCATAATACAGTCGTGGATGCAAAAAGAAAAAGAAAGCCTTCTTTACGGAAGTCAACCTGAGGAAATTAATCTCGCTATTATCGTGTACCATCTCATGTAAAGAAAGACAAACCAGAGACACATACGAAGTTTATTTTCCTTGTGTGGTACAGCCTGGTTCGCTGAATTTCGCCAACGATAAAGGCGCCTGCTTCTGCTTCGTATCAGCATGCTGAGTTGGGTGAGTTTCGCTTTGCTTCGCGCGTGTGAGTGGCTGAATGCTTGTTGATTGTAAATCCCTCCCTGTACGATGTTCAGATTACTTTGTTAGTGGTTCAAAGGGATGCACTTTTATTGTTTAACAAAACTGGTTCCTCCATTTGCTCATGTTTGAACTGAATAAATAATTTATTGTCAGTGAAACTTATCCTACTTATGAATATTTGTTAATGTTGCTTTTCATCAGTGTTGAGAACAAATTCAGATGCATATTATCATATTTTTAATTCCGTTGCGCCATAAATGTTCTCACAGACAACTTCTTGAAATGGTTTAATTTGGGGTGGCTTGTATATTAATGATTGTGTGTAATTCTCGTGATCTACGATGTGTGTTGGCCACCGTCTCTTTGTCTTCCTGCTGCTAAAGTAAATTTCGACTAAGTTCTAAATTCTGGGCCAGGGAACAAGATTATATTGCAGGAAGTAGTCCGCAGTTCACGCGAATCCTTTAACTGCTTTTTACGGCCAGAATTACAAGGTACTTGAGAGTATGTGTATGATGAATGGATGGTCGTGGATGGTAAGGTAAAAGTCATGGAGGCGGGTGGTACGACCTCTGATGATTGCCCTGGAAGTGTCGGGATCGATGGAAACGAGCCAGTAGTTGCACCACGTGGCGTATTGGGAGAGATGAGACAGAAGTAGGTGCAGTGAGAGGACGAGGGAGGGGACGAGGCAAGGAACACGGAGGCACAGACAAATATATACAGACGCGAAACCTCTGTAAGGGCCCGGTCCTACGCTCTGGGGTGTGGGGAGGGAGGGTTTCCAGCAGTTCTGTAAGATGTCCCATGATGGCGCTGCGGTCAGAAGCTGCCCCCACTACCACCTCCCCTCAAACGCCAGCAAGCTGGACACAGCCGTGGCCTCGTGGCAGGCGGCACGAGCTCTCCCCTCGGCCTCCCCTCCACGCTACCCTCTGACGTGCGAGAGGCACCCTAAGCCAGCGATCCGCCTGACACCTGCTAGCATCTTACGGAACTACGAGGGGAGCGTAGGACAGTGGTTTAGGGGAGGCTTCTTCTCTGTATATGTTACTATGCGACGGAGGTCAGCATACTGCGGAACGGAAGCCTGAGGTTGGTGTATGTCGGCAGAACAGATGAGGCTGACGAGTAGAGAAAGGATGGAGCCGAGGGGCACCCCGGCATAGGGATAGAGCAAACGCATAGCGTACAGAAATTTGCAACAATTATTTTATGTGTGGATTCCCGACAATCGCGTATTACCATTGATCATTAGAACATCATGTGGTACACCGTAGCCATTCCTGGGCCAACCTAGGCACTGTGTATGTTGTGGGGAAGTATTAACTTAAGATTTATGTCTCTATACGAGGGCTGTGTACTATAAAAGTTCGTTTTCTATTAACTAAAGAAGATACACTGTTTTGTGGTATACAGTTCAAGCCTGCACAAGGCAGCTTCGTATGTAAATCACTGTGGTGTCCCGAGCAGTATCGTTCGAATTTCTGTGTCCTCAAGTCAGCCTGATATTTAATATGATATCTATATGCCCTCTTTTGCATGATCAACAAAACATTCTATCATTTCACTTAATAAAACTGTTACAGAGCCGTAGTTACATTACATAGAAGTACGGTGTACGTGTCCCTCAGTCAGTTGATAGTGGTGCTTCTCGTGTCGAACAAGCAGGTTGTCTGCTTCCGCCTGTTCCGCAGCGTCGTTAAACTTAATAGCCGCATGTAGTGTGTGTATCTGCGGAGTCACATCGCACGTGCCGAGCAGAGTTTTTGTTGTTTTACACGTGGCAGCGGTGGCCATGGTGTCTGTCGAGGTTGTTCCTCGCCGTACTACCGTTCGTTTTACTTATGACAAGAGTACGGGCCATGATCAACCCAGGTCTTTATAAATTGATGATTGTTTGGCTGACGTATTCGTGTCACACCTGATCAGGAAAATACTGCTTACTTTCATTCTGACTTTACGTATTCTTTGTGAAGCTCTGTGATCTCTTACAAGTAGAACTGCTTCTATCTCGTCTTGGTTTTAATGTGCTGTTTACACTTCGTGATGGTTCTGTTAGTCAAGTTCTTCTTGAAAATACCTCGCTTGAGTATATTCCGATTCGGGTTTATAATTTTCCTCCTGAAGTGCATTACAGCATTACAGCAGCGTTGCTTTCTTATGGAATAACACGGCAAAACCGGTAGAAACGTTGGTCAACGCAACATCGCTGCCAATGTCATAACGTTATTCCTTCACATCTAACGGCTTTTCATTATCGGATCCACACCATATATTCAGGGGAAGAGGGAACATATTTTCACAACAACGGAAGCGGTCACCTCATGTCACACTGTCCGCATCGTGCTGCGGTTCTCGCGTCCGCCTATAAGGCAGTAAGCCGTTGTCGTTAACTGAAGTACCGCCTTCGCAATCTGTCGGTTCGTCTCCAGCTTCCGGCGTTGTTGAGGAAACATTATCCGCAGCGGCTCGCGATTTTTTCTTCTCTTTCAGGAAAACTAAAAATGATAAAATGTAATACATAAAACAACTCAGTCATGTAAAATCAGTGTAAATGTTGTGTTTTGTACATAAAATTTTAATAAACGTTATTTTTCGAATCCCGGCCGTGCACAAATTTTCATTCGCGGCCCTTTGGTATTCAATCTAAACAGTGATGCCATAAGTTATCGCAAATTGCGATTTATTTCATCAAAAGGGGGAATCGTTTGAAACAGCCTGTTCTGAGGAATCAAGGACTAAGTAAGGAGGGATGGACAAGGGGAAAGAATTGTGGAGGTAAACCAAGATTTTAATACACCAAGCAAATTCCATTAAATGTTCAAATTCAAATAACTTATTGATTCAAATAAATAATTATTCAGTAAATTATTGTTGTTGTTATGATCTTCAGTCCGGAGACTAGTTTGATGCAACTCTCCACCCTACTCTATCCTGAGCAAGCCTTTTCATATCCTCATAAGAACGGCAACCCACATCCACTTGAATCTGCTTACTATACGCGTCTCTTGGTCTCCCTCTGCGATTTTTACCCCACACACTTCCCTCCAATGCTAAATTTACGATTCCCCGATGTCTAAGAATGTGTCCTACCAAGCGATCCCTTCTTTTAGTCAGGGTATGCCAAAAATTCCTTTTCTCGCCAATTCTGTTCAGTACCTTTTCATTAGTTATGCGATCTACCCCCCTAATCTTCAGCATTCTTCTGTAGCACCACATTTCAAAAGCCTCTATTCTCTTCCTGTCCGCACAGCTTATCGTCCATGTTTCACTCCCGTACTAGGCAACACTCCACACAAATGCCTTCAGAAAAGACTTCCTTACCGTTAAATTAATATTCCATGTTAGCAATTTTCTCTTTTTCAAAAATGCTTTTCTTCCCATTGCCATTCTGAATTTTATATCCTCTGTAGTGCGAACCATCGCATGTTATTTTACTACCCAAGTAACAAAACTCATCTACCACCTTAATTGTTTCGTTACCTAATCTAATCAGCATCGCCTGATTTTCTAAGACCGCATTCCATTATTTTTGTTTTGCTCTTGTTAATGTTCATTTTATACGCTCTTTTCAACATACTGTCCATTCCATTCAACTGCTCTTCCAGGTCCTTTGCTGCCTCTGACAGAATTACAATGTCATCAGCAAAACGCAATGTTTTTATTTCTTTTTTCTCGATGTACAAATTGAATAACATCGGAGGAAGGCTACAACCCTGTCTTACTCCCTTCCCAACTGATGCTTCCCTTTCATGCCCTTCGAGTCTAATAACTGCGGTCTGGCTTTTGTACAAGTTGTAAATAACTCTCCTTTCCCATTATTTTACCCCTGCTGACTTCAGAATTTGAAAGAGTGTATTCCAGTCAACATTGTCAAATGCTTTCTCCAAATCTACAAAAGCTAAAAATGTAGGTTTGCCTTTCCTTAATCTATCTTCTAAGATAAGACGTAAAGTGAGTATTGCCTCCCGGGTTCCTGAATCCAAACTGATTTTCCCCGAGGTCAGCTTCTACCAGCTTTTCCATTCTCCTGTAGATAATTCGTGTTAAAATTACTAATATTATAAATTATTAAATCATATAACTGAACCAGAGATTAACAAATACACACCCGTTAGGCTAGCTTATAGATGTGCCCGAAACCAGTCTTTTGAAGGGCAGCCACATTAACAATATCAATTTACAATTTGTGAGGCCTTTATGCAAGCCTTCATATAATTCTGTTCACATTACCGCAGACGGGGCAGCCTGAAATATACGTAAAAATCTGTCGAAGGTGGTGTGATGTGATGTGTGGAAGCTGACTGCATGTCAGTTGTGTGGAATCTGAGGATCATGTTGTCTAAAGTGTTGGGGCCGACGCTGAGTGACAGGCAATTTCAACAACGCCGCCGTGGGCTTAGGTGCTCGGTATGGCAGTGTTACAGTCCAACGGTTATTGATCAGTCACGTCTCGGTCGAAGCACGAGTCCGCTGTTGCCCTGTCAGCTCACAGACGATTCTCATCAAAATCATTATCATTACTGCCCACACAATCGTAAAATTCTCTGTTCGTAATCGTGGGCGCGCACCTAGTTTTCGATTAGTTTTGCTAAAGTAACGAAATACGATAAATAGTAGGAATTTAAAAGAAATTAATGTAAATTATTAAGTAATATTACTGCAGTAATAACCTGCGATGGAGTCTGGCAAATGTGAATGTGATTTCGTTTCAATTTTGTGCTTCCAGTTCAAAAAATGTTCAAATGTTTGTTAAGCTTATGGGACTTAACTACAGGGTCATCAGTACCTAAACTTACAAACTACTTATTTACTACCTTATTCTAAGGACGGCACAAGTATCCATGCCCGAGGGGGCGATTCGAACCCCCGACCGTAGTGGCCGTGCAGACCGTGACTGGAGCGCCTCAGTCCCCTCGGTGTATTACCAGAACTCTCTTTCTATCCTCACTCATCTTACAGAGGCCAAGACAGTTTTCCGAACGAAATTAATTGTGGCTAAAACAACTGAGTTTCTTTAAGAGAGCCTGGACGTGAAAATGAATGAAAAATAAAAATAAAATAAATTGCCCCCATCTGAAAGAAAAATATCTCTTGTTCCCAAAAATTTATGGTTTATTTACTTTTGAATAGTTAGTATAGGGGAAGAAAAGCGTTTCTGAAAAAGCGAAATTTGTTGACATCCAATATTAATTTAAATGTTAGGAAGTCCTTTCTGAAAGCATTTGTCTTGAGTGTAGCATTGTATGGGAGTGAAACGTGGACGATAAGGAGTTCAGATAAAAATATGAAAGAAGCTTTTGAAATGTGGTGGTACAGACGAATGATGAAAATTAGATGGGTAGATCACGTAATTAATGAGGTGCTTAACCGAATCGGGGAGAAAAGGAGTTTCTGGCATATCCTGACCAAGAGAAGGGATAGATTGATTGGATACATTCTGAGACATCAAGGAGTTGTCAACTTATCATTAGAAGAAAGCGTGTTGGGTAAATATCGTAGAGGGAGACCGAGGGACGAATATAGTAAGCAGATTCAAAAGGAGGTATGTTGCCGAACGTATTCTCAGATGAAGAGACTTGCACAGGACGGGGTAGCGTGCAGAGCTGCATCAAAAACCAGTCTGCGAACTGAAGATCACTACCTCAACAACAGTCGACGACGTCACCCGGCAGCATACCCGTAAGTTGTTTGAACATTCCTTACGCCGGGAAAAGTTAAAGTCTCACATTGTTTACCTCTACGGGGAGGAAATGTATCGGTGTTTACGAAAGTTGGATAAACTTCGTAGCAGTAGAGTAAGGTTGCAATGTGCTTTGTCGTTCTTGTTGAAGTGTCGCAATCATAATATTGTCCCTACGTTTGCTAAGATTGTGCACCATATTAATTCTCCTGCCGCCAATCGTATAAAGCAACGTGCTGGCTTGGATCTTGTTCGTGAAAGGATCCATTTTACTCGTCGTCAATTAGATTTTGTTTCGAAGGAGTTATTTCGGCTTCATTTGATGATTGCTGCTAATGTGTCTCAATTTTCTTGGGATTGGTTGGACGGTGCCTCTTCGACACAGTCTGATTGGGAATTTCAATCTGTAACGGCACGGCATTCGGCGAAATTTGAACGTTTCCCTTGGCTCAGAGTCTGATTCCAATTTAGTTTCGCAACGATCTGTGATCAATCTCACGGAGAAAACCTATGACGACGCAGCTTTATCTGTGTTGGGGAAGGGTTTGAATTTCGCACCGACGCCTAAGCGTTTGCCGGTCGTTGATTTCATAAGTTCTATTGAACAGGCTGTTTCCAAACTACCTTCCGATTCTGCAGAAGAGGCTAGGAGGGAAGCTTGTCGTGTGTTGACTGGGGCCCGTCCACCCAAGTGTAATATAACAGCAGCTGAGGCGTCTGCTTTACGGTCTCTCAGAATGGATCCTGATATTGTTATCTTGCCTGCGGACAAGGGAAACGCCACGGTTTTGATGAATAAAGATGATTACATTCAAAAGATGCAATGTTCACTTTCTGATTCGACATATCGTAGGATCGGTGCTGACCCCACAAAGAGTGTTGAGAGAAAGACTAATAACCTCCTGAAGAAAAGTCCTTTCTCACCGGAGACCATCAAAAGTCTTAATTCTTACTGTGCTGTACCACCTAGATTGTATGGCCTTCCTAAGGTTCACAAATAGAACATTCCTCTGAGGCCTATAGTGTCTAACATTGGTGCTCCGACATATCGTGTAGCTAAACATCTTGCTAGTTTGTTGAGTCCAATAGTGGGCAGGTGTGAACACCACATTAAGAACTCGGCGGATTTCTTACCTCGATTGCAGGGATTGCGTTTGAATGACTCTGATATTTTAGTGAGTTTTGATGTTGTGTCTCTCTTCTCTCGCGTTCCTATGTCAGATTCGTTGCAGCTAATTGAGGTTAAGTTTGGTGTCGAGTTAACAAACCTTTTTCGACATGTGCTGACTTCCACTTACTTTTTATTCAATGGTCAGTACTATGAACAAACTGATGGAGTTGCAATGGGAAGCCCGTTGTCACCTATTGTGGCCAATTTGTTTATGGAGGATTTTGAGGAACGTGCTTTAGCGTCAGCGACTCTGAAACCTGCGTGTTTTCTCAGATATGTAGACGACACTTTTGCTGTTTGGCCTCATGGTAGTGAGAATTTAAATGGTTTTTTGGAACACCTAAATTCAATCCACCCGAATATTCAGTTCACAATGGAGGTGGAACAGAATGGCTGCCTTCCTTTCCTTGATGTGTTGGTCAGAAAGAAGGTTGATGGTACATTGGGACATTCTGTTTATAGGAAGCCTACTCACACAGATTTGTATCTGCGAGCTGATAGTTGTCACCATCCAGCTCAGCGTGAAGGAGTACTTCGTACTTTGGTTCACAGGGCACATGTCATTTCAGACCCTGAAAGTTTGTCAGCTGAGTTGTCCCATCTCTAGGTGACCTTTCGTCAGAATGGTTATAGTGCGAGACAGATAAAACGTGCATTGCGCTATCAGCCTTCTGTGCAACGGGTGAGTGACGATAGTAATGAAGTGGCACCTAAATCTATGGCCTTTTTGCCTTACGCAGGAAGTATTTCCAACAAGATTGGTCGTATTTTACGGAAATATGATGTGAAATGTGTTTTTCGACCACCTTCTAAGATAAAGGCCCTGTTGGGGTCCGTAAAGGATGATCTTGGTTTGCGTAAGGCAGGTGTATATCGTATTCCTTGCAGTTGTGGCATGTCATATATTGGTCAGACAATCAGGACTGTGGAAGACCGGTGTATTGAACATAATTTTACACACGCTTACAACAGCCCAACAAATCCGCTGTTGCAGAACACTGTCTTGACACTGCTCATCCTATGGAATACAACAACACGGAGATCCTGGCATGCACCTCCACCTATTGGGATAGTGTTATTAAGGAAGCTGTTGAAATTAAACTAGCAAGCGACCTTATAAACAGAGATGGTGGTTTTTGTTTAAATTCTGCTTGGAATCCGGTACTGTCTCTCGTCAAAAAACAGAGGGATAAAATTAATGTTGCCTCACCTGTTGATTAAGTCACTATCGATATTTTTGATGTTTGGTCACCTTTGGTTGTGTTGACTCTGCTGTGACTTGTACTGCGTGTGTTATCTTCCTTGTTTACACTTTGCAAACCGAGGTATTAAATACGCTTGCACATTGCTTCCTTAAGTGCAGTTGTGCCTTGAGTATGGCAGGGTGTTCTCCTGCCGAAATATCGGCGGTTGTCGACGACGTCACCCGGCAGCATACCCGTAAGTTGTTTGAACATTCCTTACGCCGGGAAAAGTTAAAGTCTCACAACAGTTAATATAGTCTTAAACACTCTTTGAATAAATGTTTGCACACTGGCTTATGCTTCAGTCAGTGAATATCACCACAAACATTCCATACCTGCCACAGTCATGGAAACAATAAAGCCAAGGTACCTTGCATATAAAAAATTACTTAGCAAATGCCGGTACGCAAAATCCTAATGAGAGTTTCAACAGCTGTGTGTGGCAACGAGTACAGAAAACAGGGTTTGTTGGATGGACAGTACTAAAAATAGGGCCGACTGCGGTGGCCCAGGGGACTGAGGCGCTTCAGTCACGGTCTGCACGGCCACTGCGGTCGGGGGTTCCAATCCCCCCTCGGGCATCGATATTTGTGCTGTCCTTAGTTGTAGGTAGTTCATAAGTAGTTTGTAAGTTTAGGGACTGATGACCACATAGTTGTCCCTTAAGCTTAACAAACATTTGAACATTTGAACTAAAAATAGGTGTGATGTATGCTGTTATCTATTTCAATGATGATGAAATTAGCAGGAAAAAATTATTGGACAAATGAGGATCCAGCCAGGAAATAATATGATACCTGCTCTGCCATAGATCTTCAGCGATTAGCTGAAGCTGAAAGGGCTGCGGAAGCCTCCATTAAAGAGTCCAGAGTAAGGAAAAGACTACAGAAAAAGTCTGCAGAGGCTAAAGAAGCAGCTGGACAGCAAGATTATGCCACTGGAATGTTCTGAAATAGGTATACGGCGAGTCAAAAATACTGTGGACATTTTTTATCATTTACTCGAAACTACATTTTCAGAACATTAGGTAACGGTTAGTATATCTTCATAATAGTTTTAGCTATGTTCACCAAATTTCTCGTCCCAATTGAAGAATGGGACAGTATTTGTGTATTATGCCTAATACATTGCAGAAATGATCTATGTTTGTCGTTCTGTATATAATTTTAACGGTAATTTTTAGACAAAATAGTAATGAAGTGGTAATAAGGGTTTTTCTATTTCATCATGAACTAGCTGAAAACCCGGAGTATTTATTTATTTATTCCTGCCATTTTTCAGGTATATATTCATTTTTAAAAGTGCTGTATGTCTGTAAAATCTCTGGGGAATACAATTAATAGTAAAGGAGTAATAGATTAAAACTTGGTGCGTAATGGGGCGGTTTTCCATGAACGTTACTGTTCATGTTCTCATATTTCATGAACTACGTGTCGTACTGTGATACTATTTAGAACGTACATTCCACTATATGTGTGTATACTGTCTGTAAAGTTTCGTGGCTACAATTTGTAGTGTAGAAATTATAAACTGTAACGTCATACCGAAAGCCGTAGTTTTAGCCCATTAACAGTGGAACGTTACTATTTATGTGCTCACATCTCTAATGCGGCTATAATTTGTAGTGTACAAATTATAAATTGTAACGTCATACCGAGAGCCTTAGTTTTACTCCATAAACAGCGGAAAAGTAGAAAGCGAGAAACTTTTTTCCTCTCATTATTTTACTATGGTTGCTAGCGAGAAAAAGTTTAATAAAAGTTTGTTGCATGTCATTCTCATACAGGGTATTTCGAAAGTCTCGCCGCATTATATGGCATGTTTTTTTTTTTTTTTTTTTTTTTTTTTTTGCTATTTTTATTGGTTATGACGTAATATCTTTTGATCCATGTGCCGTATGTGATTCTTAATCATGCATCAATTGTTACCTCACGGGAAGGAATTTGTGTACCAAATTTGGTTGAAATTGGTCCAATGATTTAGGAGAAAATGAGCAGCATTGTCGCAAAATGCAACAGTTTTTCGCGCATCTCATTGTTTATGACGTCATATCTCGTGAACTATATATCGTATGTGATTCTTACGCTTACGGCGACCGTCCTTATGGCTTGAAGCTTACGTGTACAAAATTTCATAAAGATTGGAACAAAACTGTAGATTTGTATGCAACACGTACAAATATACGGACACTCTGCTTTATATATTAGAAGAAGATGATCCAAACTACACAACAAAATGTGTTCCTACGAACGTTGACAGCAACCTGCCACAGTCTAAATGCTATTAGACTGACGATGCACCAGAAAATGGTTCCATAATGCGAACGAGTATTATAAAAACATCTATTAGGCAAATATTGTAATGCTCATTTTTGTTCCCACATGTTGTATCGCAGCTCAGTCTCACCAAGGAAAACATTTAAAATGTAATAAGGCAAAGGTCCCGGCAACGATTCCTGGCCTGACATACGTTTTTAATCTGTCAAAAAGTTTCATCTCACCGCACACTCCCCTACAGAATGAAAATGTCATTTTCGAAACATCCCCTGGGCTGCGGCTAAGCCATTCTCCTTAATAACTCGTTTAATAGGAGTACTCAACTGCAAGTTTCGTACGAGAATGAAGTTTGTAAGGTAGCAGGCGAGGTGCTGGTGGAAGTGGAGGTTTGAGGATAGGCGGTGAGGCGTACCAGGACAGCAGAGTCGTTATAAAAAGGAATTGATAGCGCGCTTGTCCACGAAAGGCAAAAGATTCAAGTTCGAATGCCGGACCGACCCACAGATTTTTAGTTTCATATCAGCGTTCACTCAGCTGTAGAGTGAAAATATCATTCTGCCAAACATCACTATTAGTCGTGGAGCAGCGGTGGAGTAGCCGAGTGGTCTAATGCACCTCGCTGCGGAACGCGCGGTTGCTCGCCGTGGAGGTTCGAGTCCTCCCTGGGGCATGGGTGTGTGTGTTTGTCCGTAGATTAGTTTACCTAGGTTTAAGTAGTTTGTAAGCTAAGGACTGATGACCACGCAGTTTGGTCCGATAGATTAAAAAAAAAAAAAAAAAAATTAGTCGTGGACAGAGCCAGCTGCTTACACCACCTACGTAATCCAAAGGTGGACGCTACCAGCGCCCTCTGTATTGCACACACTGTTGTTACATAACATCAGTTTGCTAAATGAAGACAACGATTTAGACAGAAAATCTAGGTACATTAAAATAACAAAGCTTAGAACTGAGTGTCGCGTGGAATGGAGTGGGCTGCTTGCGGAGGAGGGCAAGTCGACAGTGCACCATCGGTAACGTATTACTTCATGTGGTACTTCTGAATGTTGTGCGTTATCATGTGAATTCCTCGATATGTGTTACGCTGAATTAATATTTTTATATACATTGCACGCAAATTCTTAGCTTCAAGTTAAAGTGGAGTGCGGTGCAGTCACCCTACGTTACCCCACAGTGGGTTCGTCCATGATTGTAATGAGCGTACCTTAGTGTAGATTCCTGTCCAAACAACTTCCTTCTCTCGGATTTATTACTGTTTTATGATAAAATATTAGACGCGGCGGAATAGCCGTGCGCACTGAGGCGCCGTGCTGCGGTGTGCGCGGCCGTTCGACGTCGGAGATTCGACGCATAATTCGGGCATGGTTGTTTGTGTTTTCCTTAGGTTAGTTAGTTGAAGTAGTTTGTAAGCTAGGGACTAATAACCATGCAGCTACGTCCCATAGATTTACAAACATTTGAACATTTGATAAATATAATTCAACGACTATGTTATTTATTATCAACAAAGATTTCACATGGCTTGCAGACAGAATGAAATCTGAATATTTGATGAATATATCCATCCACATTCTTTCTATTGGTTTGTGTTTCGGTTTATGCGATTTTTTATTTACGACCACCTAAACGGCTGTGTTTCACAAAGACAGTTAAGAAGGAGCCTTAGCATAGCATTCTGTTGCTTTTTGGAGTTCAGTATCTCAGCTGTTTCTCTTAGGCACTCAAATATAAGTAAAACCTATCGAAAGAAAACAAAATCAATAAGTTTTTAATAAAGGAAGCGACATTATTAATTCTGTATATACACTGAAGAGCGAAAGAAACTCGTATAGGCATGCGCTTGCAAACATAGAGTTACGTGAACACTCTTGAGGTGGGCAACGCCTGGGGCCTATATAAGACAACAGTTGTTTGGCGCAGGCATCGCTGCTACAATTGCTGGTCATTACTGATTACGTGACTTTGAAGGTGATACTATAGTTGGCGCACGAGAGATGGGACACAGCATCTCTGTGGTAGTGATCAGGTGGGGGTTTCCCGAGCGACCATTTGACGAGTGCTCCGTGAATATCGGGAATCCGGCAAAACATCAAACCTCCGACATCGCTGTGACCTGATAAAGATCCCGCAAAAACGGGATCAACGACGACTGAACAGAATCGTCCAACGTGAGAGGAGTGCAACCCTTCCGTAAATTCCTGCTGTTTTTAATATCAACAGGTGTCAGCGTGCGAACCATTAATGGAAACACCACCGATATGGGCTTTCGGAGCCGAAGGTCCACTCGTGTTGCCTTGCTGACTGCACGACACAAAGCTTCACGCCTGCACTGTGCTGTATCGATAGCTACGATACGGCGCCTGATGCGAGACAAGTCGCACCGCAACAGGTAGGCAGTAACGTCTCCGCGGCCTGCCACCAGTGGTCGCCCCGTGGAGCAACGTCCTAAAAGGCCGTTTCACACCGCGGTCACACTATGTCACGTTACGTAACGTGACAGATTTTTCAAAAGATCTGTTTCCATAGTTTTAAATTGTGTGATTCACACCGACCTCGCAGAGCCTCACAGACGCCACAGACGTCGACAGACGAATCTGCGGGATCCCTCCGAGAACGATCTTTACAAAACGTCTGCAGCCTCGCGCATGCGCAATGGCAGGTACCCCGCGGCGAGCATGACCACACCTGTCGCGCAGTTTCGTGCTGTGACACCTTACAAGAAACTGTATTTTTTTCTTACTTGTGGAGAAGTTAATTGAAGCCGTCAGAACGCGTCCACTGCTGTGGAATACAGATTGGAGGAGTATAGAGACAACAATTTAAAGGACACTGCATGGGGCGAAATAGCAAAGCAACTGAAACAAAACAGATTAATTCTTAATTGTTCTATTTGAAATATACACAAATATATATTAATTTTGAAAATTACTTAGAGTTTATTTAAAAATTATTAACATTTAGCTGACTGTCTACTTTATTTATAAACTTTACAAGTTACAAGTTATTTTAAGCCGAGCGGTCTAAAGCACCTCGCTGCGGAGCGCGCGGTTGCTCGCCGCGGAGGTTCGAGTCCTCCCTGGGGCATGGGTGTCTGTGTTTGTCTGTAGGTTAGTTTACCTAGGTGTAAGTAGTTTGTAAGCTACGGACTGATGACCACGCAGTTTGGTCCGATAGATTTACAGACATTTGAACATTTTTTTTAGTTATTTTAAGTTAATAGTAATGGAGAAGGAATCGGCTCCAAATATTCACATTGTTTATACACGGTGTTTCACTAAGTGTGTTTGCCTCTGTAACTTATAAAATAATAGGTGACGGTAAATTTTAATGCGGTAGGTCAACACAAGAAATGTTACACTTTCTGCGGAGCTATGAACATAGTTTATTGTATCATTTTCCAGAGATTACAAAACGACATGTTGACCATAGCTGTTTATTAATTCTCAAGTATCCTGAAGTACATAAAAAGTTCTTAAAGTATTAGTCAACAAACATAAAACCTTAACAAAATTACAGCAAGATACATGTGAAGTACTTACAGAGATTAGCTAATAGCTTAACATGTCGGAATATAAAAATACAAAATTATACCTCAAGTATTCGTTGTCATTGTTCAAGGTATTGTCACAGTAGCTGACTACTATAGAACGAAGGATACATTGATGAGTATGAAGTAACATTATTTTATAAAACCCAAAGATAAGAACATGTTTACATTAAATTTCACTGCACAAAGATTATAGGGCATACAGGTTATGCTATGTCTATAACTGTCTTTGGTCCTTAGGATCTATGATGTAAACAATGTGACTTATGTTTATAAACAAGTGCTATATAATATGATGAAGTGGAAGTTTGAGATGTACATATTCAATGCTATGCAGCTGTGATGCTAATATATTCTACAATTTGTAGCTATACATTACATCAATGAAATGACAAGTGCCTATTTACCTATGAGAAAGGAAACGTAATTTCGGATACTGAAGTCAAGAATAACGTAATTATGAAGACCTTTCGAGTTAATTTTCAAGCAGTACAGATTATGACATTAAAAGTAATATGGAAATGTTATTTCTAATAATTTGAAGTGACAAAGGTAATAGCACATCTTAGTTTTGGTGTAAACATAGCATAGTTGTAGCATATTAATTTAACTGCCCAACATTGAAAATAAATGTGTGAACCACAGTAACATTCTGGTGCTTTTTATACTATTGTTTGATATGAATACATGGAGAGAAAACATTGACAACAAACCTTGCTTTGATATTAACATAACAAAGTTACAGCCATAGGGAATTAAGGTAAGTTTATTACATCATTCACTTAAGTAAACAATCTTTTGTAAACATGCATTTGAAATTTGTCATTATGAGACACACAAACATATTAACCAAAAAGGTTATGTCAGCCTAAAAACACAATTGTCAAGAATAAAATTTAAAATGTGATGTAGCTTAGAAATAAAGTGTACTTATCTAAGATATTGGGTTCAATAGAAAAATATATTGGGTCCTCGATATGTGGTAAGTAAGGTACTGTGCGGGGGGGGGGGGGGGGCATATGGTGGGTATGTACAATTGTGATGGGTGTGGTGGAGCTTAATGAGCCAACTATAATGAAATTAAGAAGCAGGTGCGAGACAATGATTGGGGGAAGCAAGATTGTGAGTGCATTGTATATACCATATGAAAGATGTAAGTGGCTGTGGAGTATTGCGATGTGTGCAGGTGTGGTTTAAAGCTATGAATTGATTGTGCGTGTTTGTGTGTGTGTGTGTGTGTGTGTGTGTGTGTGTGTGTGTGTGTGCGCGCGTGTGTGTGTGTGTGTCCGTCTGTGTGTGTGTCTGTTTGTCTGTCTATGTGTTTGTCTGTCTTATGAAACACTTATGTGATTATACATGTTAATGGATTGGTACGGACAACTACTGGTAAATATATAATGGTGTTTCTTACTGAAAGTTGCAGGATATATTAAAAGATGTAAGTCAATTGATAAAATTGCAAGCACTGCGAGTGATAAAAACGTTGAGTGTAGACTTGAGCAACTACAGTAAAGTAGTGCAGAAATCATTTTTTTCCATCCACAGGTATAAAACAACCGAGTAGCAAACAGTGAAACCCAGTGCTTTAGCCCAATATTTTAAGGAGGTAAGTACAAATTAAAGAACAACAATATCAGTGAAAGTACAAACTAAGTTGTTTATAGGTTTGTAAATCACTTAAGAAATATTATACATATTCTATAGTTGTACATATGGTGTATTGTGTGGTGAAAGAACAATGCTTTAGACATAAGTAAAAACATAAGAAGCCCTGTAATAGGGCTTGCAGAGGATGGGCAAATGTTTCAGAACAGTGGTATACTGTTCTTCACTTTACATATTACAGTAGTAGGTTTATGAAAAATGCTACAGTAAGAATTGTACAACTCTTCACCAGTTACTTATAGTGGTATAAATAATTATATTTAAAGAGACATAAATTACTTTAATGATAATAATATAGCCTGATTTGCTTAAACATATATATATATATATATATATATATATATATATATATATATATATATATATATATATATATGCACTCTATCTCTCACTATTTGATAATCCTAAGTATAAAAGATATAAAGGAATTCAGAATAAACTTGCATTATTATTGTTTCATGCTCTCTATATACCACTATTGAAAATTAGTATAGTGTAAGTACAAGATTACACAAAGTGTATGTTGGATGTCATCCTGATTAATAATGACATGTACATGAAGTAAATAGGAAAGAGCATGACATTGTGTAGTATTTAGTAGGAGATAGTATAAGACTATACTTAATATGAAATATAATTTAAGAAGCATATAAAAAGTCCTGTAATAAGGCTTACAGAGAATGGGCATATGTTGCCGAACATTGGTATACTGTTCTTCAATTTAAATGTTACAGTAGTGGGTGTTTGAAAAATGATACAGTAAGAATGGTACAAATGCACCAATTACTTACAGTATTATACATATTTATATTTAAAGAGTCATAAATTACATTAGTAATAATAATATAGCATAATTTGCTTAAACACACACATATATATATATATTTTACTCTATTATTGTTTCATGCTCTCTATATACCACTATTGAAAAAGAGGATAGTGTAAGTACAAGATTACACAAAGTGTATGTTGGATGTCATCTTGATTAATAATGACATGTACATGAAGTAATTAGGAAAGAGCATGGCATTGTGTAGTATTTAATAAGAGGTAATATAAAACTATACCTAATATGAAAGATAGTTTAAGACTACACTTTACATTGTTGTTATGGTCTTCAGTCCGGAGACTGGTTTGATGCAGCTCTCCACCCTACTCTATCCTGAGCAAGCCTTTTCATCTCCTCATAAGAACGACAACCCACATCCACTTGAATCTGCTTACTACACGCGTCTCTTGGTCTCCCTCTGCGATTTTTACCCCACACATTTCCCTCCAATGCTAAATTTACGATTCCTCGATGTCTAAGAATGTGTCCTACCAAGCGATCCCTTCTTTTAGTCAGGGTGTGCCAAAAATTCCTTTTCTCACCAATTCTGTTAAGTACCTCTTCATTAGTTATGCGATCTACCCACCTAATCTTCAGCATTCTTCTGTAGCACCACATTTCAAAAGCCTCTATCCTCTTCCTGTCCGCACTGCTTATCGTCCATGTTTCACTCCCGTACAAGGCAACACTCCACACAAATGCCTTCAGAAAAGACTTCCTTACACTTAAATTAATATTCGATGTTAGCAAATTTCTCTTTTTCAAAAATGCTTTTCTTCCCATTGCCATTCTGCATTTTATATCCTCTGTACTGCGACCGTCGCATGTTATTTTACTACCCAAGTAACAAAACGCATCTACCACCTTCATTGTTTCGTTACCTAATCTAATTCCTTCAGCATCACCCGATTTTCTAAGACCGCATTCCATTATTTTTGTTTTGCTCTTGTTAATGTTCATTTTATACGCTCTCTTCAACACACTGTCCACTCCATTCAACTGCTCTTCCAGGTCCTTTGCTGTCTCTGACAGAATTACAATGTCATCAGCAAAACGCAATGTTTTTATTTCTTCCCCCTGAACTTTAATCCCTATTCCAAATTTTTCCTTGCTTTCCTTCACCGCCTGCTCGGTGTACAAATTAAATAGCATCGGAGAAAGGCTACAACCCTGTCTTACTCCCTTCCCAACTGATGCTTCCCTTTCATTCCCTTCAAGTCTAATAACTGCGGTCTGGCTTTTGTACAAGATGTAAATAACTCTCCTTTCCCTGTATTTTACCCCTGCTGACTTCAGAATTTGAAAGAGTGTATTCAAGTCAACATAGTCAAACGCTTTCTCCAAATCTACAAAAGCTAAAAATGTAGGTTTGCCTTTCCTTAACCTATCTTCTAAGATAAGACGTAAAGCGAGTATTGCCTCCCGGGTTCCTACGTTCCTTCTGAATCCAAACTGATCTTCCCCGAGGTCAACTTCTACCAGCTTTTCCATTCTCCTGTAGATAATTCGTGTTAAAATTTTGCAACCATGACTTATCAAACTTATTGTTCTGTAGTTTTCACACCTGTCTGCGCCTGATTTCTTTGGAATGGGGATTATTACATTTTTCTTAAAGTCTGAGGGTATTTCACCTGTCTCATACATCCTACACACCAGTTCAAATAGTCTTGTCATGGCTGGCTCTCCCAGAGCCTTTAGTAGCTCTGAGGGTATGTCATATACTCCTGGGGCCTTGTTCCGACCTAGGTCTTTCAAGGCTCTGTCGAATTCATCTCTCAGTATAGCATCTCCTATTTCATCTTGATCTACGTCTTCTTCCCTTCCTACCACATTGTCTGTAAGTTCATTTCCTTTGTAGAGCTGCTCTATGTACTCTTTCCACCTTTCAGCTTTCCCTTCTTTGCTGAGAACCGGCTTCCCATCTGAGTTCTTGATATTCGTAGAGTTGCTTTTCTTGTCCCCAAATGTCTCTTTGATTTTCCTGTAGGCGGTATCTACTTTTCCCCTTCTTATACATTCTTCTACAGAGCTGCATTTGGCTTCTAGCCACTCCTGCTTAGCCATTTTGCACTTCCTGTCAATCTCATTTCTTAGTCGTCTGTACTCCATTTTGCCCGTTTCATTTACTGCATTTTTATATTTTCTCCTTTCATCAATTAAATTTAGTATTTCCTGTGATATCCAAGTATTTTTTGTAGGTCTTGCCTTTCTACCTATTTTGTCCTCTGCTGCCTTCACTATTTCATCTCTCAATGCTACCCATTCCTCTTCTACTGTTTTATTTCCCCCTGTTTCTGTCAATTGTTGCCTACAGCTCCCTCTGAAATTCTCCACAACTTCACTTTCCTTCAATTTATCTAAGTCCCATCTCCTTATTTTCCTACGTTTCTGCAGTTTTTTCAGTTTCAGCCTACAGTTCATGACTAACAAGTTATAGTCAGAGTCTATATCTGCCCCTGGGTATGTTTTACAGTTTATCACCTGGTTCCGGAATCTATGTTTTACCATTATAAAATCTATCTGATACCTTCCGGTGTCTCCTGGTCTCTTCCATGTATACAACCTTCTTTTGTGATTCTTAAACCATGTGTTTGTTATGATTAAATCATGTTCCGTGCAAAATTCTACCAGGCGACTTCCTCTTTCATTCCTTCTGCTCAGTCCATATTCACCTACTATTTTTCCTTCTCTTCCTTTTCCTACTACCGAATTCCAGTCTTCCATCACAATTAAGTTTTCCTCTCCCTTAACTGTCTGAATAATTTCCTTTAGCTCCTCATATATTTCTTCGATTTCCTCATCATCGGCAGAGCTAGTTGGCATATAAACCTGTACTACTGTTGTCGGTGTTGGCTTCGTATCTATCTTGACAATGATAATGCGATCACTGTGCTGCTCGTAGTAGTTTACCCGCATTCCCATCTTCTTATTCATTATCAGTCCTACTCCTGTGATACCCCCAACTGATTTTGTATTTATAATCCTGCACTCACCTGACCAGAAATCCTGTTCATCCTGCCACCGAACTTCACTAATCCCCACTATATCTAACTTCAACCTATCCATTTCCCTTTTTAAATTTTCTAGCTTCCCTACCCGATTAAGGGATCTAACATTCCACGCTCCGATCCGTAGAATGCCAGTATTATCTTTCCTGATGACAACATCCTCCTGAGTAGTCCCCGCCCGGAGATCCGAATGGGGGACTATTTTACCTCCGGAATATTTTACCTAAGAGGATGCCATCATCATATTTTCATACAGTAGAGCTGCATGTCCTCGGGAAAGGTAACGGCTGTAGTTTCCCCTTGCTTTCAGCCTTTCGCAGTAGCTGTGTGGCAAAGCCACATTAGCTGATGTTACAAGGCCAGCTCAGTCAATCATCCAGACTGTTGCCCCTGTAACTACTGAAAAGGCTGCTGCCCCTCTTCAGGAACCACACGTTTGTCTGGCCTCTCCACAGATACCCCTCCGCTGTGGTTGCACCTACGGTACGGCTATCTGCATCGTTGAGGCACGCAAGCCACCCCACCTCGGCAATGTCTGTGGTTCATGGGGGTACATAATAAAGGATAATTTAAGATTACACTACATATATAAGAGTGTTTACATCTTGTATAGTGTTAATGTGGCCACAGTAAACAGCAGTTTATAGCATCCTATTATTGAAACCGTTATGTAGGCAGGGTAATGGTAGTATGTTGGTAGATACTTATGTTGTATAATGCCTATGATGTGTTTCATTTAAAAGTGTGGAATATTTTCCTATGGTAGTCATTGTAAGAGAGACAAATTTTAAAATGAATGTGGGGATCATGACTATAAAAGATCTATAGAATGTGCAGTATTGATATATATAATTACATATTTAGCCCAATGCCTGAGTGACTGATTACACAAAGTGGAGATGTAGGATTTAAGACTGATTTAAACAGGATCCACCCTACAGGTTAATGGCAGGCTGTGGTGGCACAGGTGCAGTGGTGGGAGGATTTTTCATTAATGGGCAGATCTCATTTTTGAGCAAAACATTGGTAAAGTTATCTAGGTAATCTTTGCATTTCAATTCTTTTTGCTCATTTAAGATTAAGTCTGGAGAGCATTTTGAACCAACATAAATTTCAATTTGTTCTAAGATGTTCATTAAGTGTCCTTTCTCACTTCTGTGTAACAAATGCATACTATCGGAAATGTTACCTATAGAGTGGTTTGTATCTCTTAGGTGTGCAGCAAGGGCAGATTGGCTTGTTTGATGGGTGTGCTCATTGAATCTGATACTTAACTTTCTGCCAGTTTGTCCTACATAAAACTTATTACACTCTTGGCAATTGATTTTATATATACCTGAATTGTCATATACAGAACTAAGTGTTTGGGGGCTTTTCAAAGTAGAGGAAATACTTCTTCCTGCTTGGAAGACGATGTTAATGTTGGTATTTTTAAAGATATCTTTGATTTTTTGGGATACATCTCCTACATATGGGAAGCTGACGAATTTAACTTGGTTCTCAGATTTTAACTTAGTGAGCGTGATATCATTAGATGTCTGTATGCTCTTTAATTTTACTTTTTTCCGTTCCAAAATATGATCTACTAGCGTCTGTTCATAGCCATTACTAAGAGCTATGTGTTTGAGAGTATTAATTTCCTCATTAAACTGTCCATTACTGAGTGGAATTTTAAATAATCTATCTACCATGCTATGGAAGAAGGCATGTTTGTAGCCCATAGGGTGACATGAGGTACTGTGAATAATAATGTCAGTTGTGGAGGGCTTTCTGTATATATTAAATCTAAAGCGGTTCTCAACTCTAGAAATTTCTAGGTCCAAGAAATTAATTTTTTTTTCTTCAAGTGTAAAAGTCAAATTTGTATGGGCATTATTGAATAAATTAAGAATATCTTCTATATCTTTCTTGTTTCCATCTACTACAATTAGTGTGTCATCGACATATCTTCGGTACATTAGAATTTTTCTGACAAGCATTGGGCCACTGTTTAGGATCCCATTTTCAACGTGATCTAAGAATATATTAGAAAGTGTTGCTGCAAGGGAATTGTCCATTGCTAAACCGTGTGGTTGAACATAGAATTTATCATCAAATATAAAGAAATTTTGGGAGAGGACAAGCTGTAAGCCTTCTAAAAGTTCTAATATTTCAGGTATCTGCAACTTTCTGTGCTTAACTAAGTTTTTTCTAATGAGAAATAATGTTTCTTCAATTGGCACATTTGTGTACTTATTAGTGACGTCAAAAGATATCAGTTTTGCACTATCCGGAACTTGTACATTCTTCAGGGTGTCAATGAGTTCTGCAGAATTTTTGAGGAAATATTTATTTGTAAAAACATAATTCTTATTTAAGATACGATTAAGTTCTTGACTTAATAAGTATCCAGGGCTATTTATACAATTTACGATTGGACGTATCGGTATGTTATCTTTATGTATTTTGGGTTGTGCTCTTAGTTTTGGAGGGGTTGGATTCATGACAGCAAGAATTTTTTTTGTCTTTATCACTAAAGAGGAAATCGCAATGTTTTAGATATTGTTTTACTTGGGTCTGAAATTTGGGTGTGAGGTCCTTATTGACAACAGATATGTTATTAGCAGTGAAAAAATTTAAGGTTTTGTCTACATATTCTTGTTTATACATAATAACAACTGAGTTACCTTTATCTGCTTTAAGAACAATTAAATTGCATTCATGTATTTTCTGGTTGAGTGTCTTTATGGCATTATCTCTTTTCCGATTTGAACGTTTTCTCTTGTCAGCAGATGTTTGTCAATAACTTGCGCTATTTTGACTGTTTTTGAATTCTTATCTATGGTTGAACCTTCTAATAAGTCGATTTCTCTCTTACTGTCTGCAATTAGTTGTTTAATACATTTATCATTCAAAGACTTTTCTGGTACAAATTTAAAACCTTTAGTGAGAAGCTGCAGTTCGTCCTGATTAAAAACAACTTTAGTTAAATTAACAACTTTCTCATAAAATTTAAAATTTGATTTAGGGACATTAATGTCTGTAGGGCACTGCATTTGAATTAGTTTATTAAACTTTTTGTTATGTCTTTCTTGAATGATCCCTCTTTCCTCTGTATTATAATTATCTACTGTTCCAATAAAATCATTAAGATCTTCATGTGCTAGCAAACTACTTAGATCACTGTATATGAGATAAATTTGCCTGTTTAAGGATGTTTGGAGTTCATATTTCCATTTGAGTTCTTCATTAAGCCACTTGTTTTCACTGTATTGTTTCACTTTGGCTGTAACTTTGTTACTCACCTTAATTCGTACATTGACAAATGAAGGTATGACTTGTGCAGCAATGCACCTTTTAATGAAGTTAATTGCTTCAAAACACTTCAATAACTTAGTCTTCAGTCGCTGGAAATTCAGTACCACCTTGCGTGCTTGGTCTTGTATATTGTTAAGCTATTAGCTAATCTCTGTAAGTACTTCACATGTACCTTGCTGTAATTTTGTTAACGTTTTATGTTTGTTGACTAATACTTTAATAACTTTTTATGTACTTCAGGCTAACGCTTGACAATGGTACAAAACCGAAACCGGTAGCATTGAGAATTAATAAACAGCTATGGTCAACATGTCGTTTTGTAATTATCTGAAAGCTGTTATTCCCCGTCTATTCACCTTAATTTTCCAAAGAGTTACAGCACAAAGATACAATTTTTTAAATGGAACAATAGTGGTCATGAGACAGTGGACCGTGCCCCAGGGGCTAGCCACTCGGCCAGTCAGATACGCTATCACAGCCTCCGCCCCCGGAACTTTGAAGGGTTGTAGCTCCCAAACTAACAGTGATAGGAATGTAGTTTAAATTGATTTGGATGCAGCTGATTTAAACGAATCCAATACACGATAGAAAAAACTATTGTTCCATTTAAAAAATTATATCTTTGTGGTGTAACTCTTTGGAAAATGCTACGATAAACTATGTTCATAGCTCCGCAGAAAGTGTAAGATTTCTTGTGTTGACCTACCGCATTAAAATTTCCCGTCACTTATTATTTTATAAGTTACAGAGGCAAACACACTTAGTGAAACACCCTGTATATTTGAAAGAAATTTTATCAAAATTATAAACCACATACAATAAGATTTCAAAAAAAGTAAATTGTATAAGGCTTACCTCAGGCATAGTACTATTCTTTCACTGGTGGAAATAGGTCACCTGTTGTTGGTGTCTTTTCTACTAATATCATTACGTATCAATATTAACATCTCTTCATACTCAGATTTAGATAGCCGAAAGTATGTTCTGAATCTATCATCATCTAGTTCCAAGTTCTCCATCAGAATAAGCGCGCTTATTCCTTCTGAACCTCTGGCACTGCAATTTATGTTTGCCGAAACTTATTTCGACACAGTTCCAGTTACATTCAGTGCATTCACAATGCTTGTTTGAAGGATACACTGAAGATGATCACTATGTGATTAAAATCGATCTGTTGTTTATAAATAAAACATTAACGGCCAATGCTCCTCATTACATCTGGTGTGTTCATCATTGTGTGGTCGTTGAGCACCATCCTGAAAATGGAATCAAACCTTTGGATACTTCTTTCAATGGGATCTATCCCAGTCAGAATTCTCATTCATGTAGACCGCCTCCGTCTGGTTTAGCCAGCAGGTGCACCCTGGATAATGCTAAATGTTCAAGATGCAACTCAATACAAAAATGCACAAAAATGGTTCACAGGAAAGAGATGAATGTCAGCATCAAATTAGCGCCCAGCATACTTTAGTTATGTAAAAAAGTCAAACTTCATCCTGCCCCTCTGTGTCCATCTCCTCTTCCCCTCTTTCACCTCACCTCCCCTCTTTCTAGCAGTATCCTCCTCATCTTCTCAGCTCTTCAAGCTCTTTTTCGCCTATCTCCCCACCTCTGGAAATTTCCTCCTCTTTCCGTCCATCACGTCCTTCCACTATCCATGAGAACTTACAGGTATCTGCCAGTTTTCATGGTGATTGATCAAACAGTGTCGACGTAGACTACGCAGAGGCTTGCGAAGTACCTAAACCTTCTCATCGAAAAAAATACTTACTTGTACCAGACGGTACCGAAGTCTGTTGTAAGGTACCTTTCGCCATGCACCAAGCCTTGTCTTGTGGAGTATAAAAATCTTCTCCATGAAATAACTCATGGATGTGTCAGATCTCATGATGATCTGTCATATACGTATGTCATTGCTGTCGTCAGTTATATCGAGAGTGTTTTGTAAGCACGAATTTAGCATTTTATCCGAATTTTACGTATACTATTTGAAAACTGATAACACTTTTTGTTTTCTTGAAAACCTTTACAAGACACGAAAAAAATCAAATTGTTCTGACAACCGTGCCAATTGTCCTTTCAAACCCGCTTTGTCCTGTCAAATATGAAAAACCAACTGTCAGCCAAATCAGTTTATGCTCTTTCATACATGCGGCAACTGATTTTTATTTATATAGGTAGAAGAGAATATTTCAGAGTGAAACATCTGAAGATTCATTTCATCCTTTTTCCACACCATCTTATGAGTAAGTTACACCTGAGGTATGTTATATTGTGTAAGCGTGAAAAAGGAGAAAAGAGTCCGTCGAACATACTTCCCAACCGATTGGACACCTTTCATCCAAAATAAATTTATTCAAAGTTTGTGAAGAAAAGTGATATAGACAGAGACGAAAACATTATATGTAGTCTATAAACACTCACGAATAAACGATCTCTGATACGTTGGATGAGATTTTTTACGATCAGATCACAGGGAAACAAAGAGGATAGCGTGAATGAGAAGAAAATTCGATCCAAAGTGATAAGTTTTCGCCTTTGAAACTTTTAATGAGTTCACGCAAAAGAAAGTTGTGTGTTTCCTATCGAGGTTCTTTCTTAATTAGTTCCTGTTTCATGCGATCCAGCAATGAATCAGAATTCTTTCGCCTTTGTAACAGTAATTTATATAGTTATCCCAAAAATCAGTTCAAAAATGTTCAAATGTTTGTTAAGCTTAAGGGACTTAACTACGGGTTCATCAGTCCCTAAACTTACAAACTACTTATGAACTACCTACAACTAAGAACGGCACAAATATCCATGCCCGAGGGGGGATTCGAACCCCCGACCGTAGTGGCCGTGCAGACCGTGACTGAAGCGCCTCAGTCCCCTCGGCCAACGCGACCGGCAAAAAAAAAAAAAAAAAAAAAAAAAAAAAAAAAAAATATCAGTCGTCACCACGTGTACACAAGGTGTAAAAGTTGTAGAAAAGACATATCCATCCACGTTTCATCCACGGCCGTGTCCTCGAAGTGTAAATTAATTTTTGAATATTCTATATTCCAAAGACTTTTGCATATATTTTAATCAAATTACAGTGTTTGTGGCTCTCAGAGGGAACAGTATTTATTTGTGCACGTTTTAGATTGTTCGTTTATTTACACCCCTTCCGTTTAACGTTTAAGCTATTTCTTGCTCTTCTTCCACTACCGTGTTGTCTATTCATTGGTTCCTATGTAATTATTTTAATGAGCAGGCACGAGCCGAGATCACCAATCGTTCCTGCAATCGTTATTAAGCTCATTAATTCAGGAATAAAGAGATTCACATATTGTTGTCGAATCTGCAAGAATATGATACCATGACTGTCTCTTGCTTGCGCTGTCAAACCTTTTAAAATAAAAATCTTTGGTAAAATGCGTCAGTAATTTTCCTCCACGTCACGTCAAATCGACTGGAAACTAACAACTGCACGCCCTGCCCTAACGAAACATGCAACAAAAGGGTGTCAAGATAATCGTTGCTATCAACAGTTGCAGTTCTTCTCAGTTTCATAGAAGTTAACCTGACGTACGTTCTCGACCTGTTATACAGTTAGTCTTCGGCGACTCTGTGTGTGTGTGTGTGTGAGAGAGAGAGAGAGAGAGAGAGAGAGAGAGAAGAGAGAGAGAGAGAGAGAGCACGTTTTGAATTAAAAGCTCGCTTATTACTGCTCCCACGTTTATAATTACTGGGTGGTTAAAATTTTTAATATGAGTTCATATAAATGCTAACTCAAATTGATAGCAGCTAATCCGCACGCTTCGGCGCAGGGGAGCAAAGTAACTCTCTCTCTCTCTCTCTCTCTCTCTCTCTCTCTCTCTCTCTCTCTCTCTCTCATACACACACACACGCTCACGTTCACGCACACGCACACTCACACGCATGCAGGCGTCCAATGCCTACCTCATGTCATAATGTACTGCACCCTATACGACAGAACAGTGTAACATATTGCACATGTGTAGTGATTATTATATTTACATTCTGAATCGTCCATCTCAAAGAACTACACTTTGAATTTCATATTTTGAAGCAACTTTACTACAGTTTTTGAAAGCGGGAACGGAACGGAACCACTTTCTTTGAGTTCTTCCTCAATAAATCGTACGTACTTTCAAGTACTATTTTGCCACACACCTACAATGCATTTTCTTTCTCTCGCACCCCTTTGATCCAACGCGATTCGTTTTGCTCTACTATTACGCTACCTAGAACCTTGCACGTAATACTTACGCTTGTACATACCTTATATTAGGATCACTGAACTTTTTAAAAATACTTCCGACACCCTCTTATCCCTTCTTCAGAATATTTAGTTCTATATCTTTAATCGTATTTTCAGTCTTCCGCATATATGAGAATTGAGCACTTAATGTAAAAATCAAAACAACATTTTTTGAGTAAATGAACTATCAGTCAACATAATCTACATCTACATACTCTGCAAGTCACATTCAATTGCATGGCAGAGGGTCCATCGAGCTGCTTTTATGATGTTTGTCTACAGTTCCATTCTCTAATAGCTCGCCGACCGCGGTGGCCGAGGGGACTGCGGCGCGCCAGTCGCGGTCTGCACGGCCACTACAGTCGGGGGTTCGAATCCCCCCTCGGGCATGGATATTTGTGTCGTCCTTAGTGTTAGCTAGTTCATAAGTAGTTTTGTAAGTTTAGGGACTGATGACGCCGTAGTTAAGTCCCATAAGCTATACAAACATTTGAATTTCTAATAGCTTGCGGGAAAAAAGGAAAATGTTACCGTTTTCGATCTGATTTCACTTTTTTGATCACGTCTTCCTATATAGGTGGGTGCTAACAAAATATCTTCGCATTCGGAAGAGGAAGTTGGTGAAAGAAATTTCGCAAATAGATCTCGACGCAATGAATAATGCCTTTCTTTTAATGATTTCCACCTAACTCGTGCATCATTTCCGTGACACTCTCTTCCCTATATCGCGATAACACAAAACGAGCTGCCCTTCTCTGAACTTTCTGTAAATCGTCTGTCAGTCCCATGTGGTGTGGATCCCACAATGCGCAGCGATACTCCTAAATAGGACGCACAAGTGTGGTGTAGGCAGTTTCTTTAGTAAAACTGTTGCATCTTCAAAGTTTTCTGTCAACGCAAAGTTGTCTTTTGTTCGATTTCTCTACAATTTTTTCTGTGTGTTCTTTCCAATTTAAATTGTTTGAATTTACGGCCTGTTGTTATGACTGATTTATCGTGTAAATGGAGTTTAATGTGTTTCTTTTAGTGGACATATGAATGACTTCAAACTAGTTATTATTGCAAGTTTTGTACCACGTAGATATCTTATCCAAAACAGTTTGCAGCTGCTTTTGATCTTCTAAAAGCATTTTATATTTTTCTGTACGAATCAGAAAGTAATTCGAAGCAGGAGAGGTGCTATGAAAGAAGTTTAAAATTGTCACCTGTACATGTTTTTAAGTGCTAAATTCAGTGTTGCACGCTCAAAACAGATTATTTCCGCTAGGTTTTGTTAGCTTTCAAAATTTTATGATTCTTAAAATTTGATCATGTAACAAATTTGCAGACAGTAACATTGTCCTTTATTTTTATCATCGCGCACAAATTCACTCCCACATTTCCTTTCTTTCTTTGGTGTTGAACAAATCCTATTATTTAGTAGCCTTATACCTTTAACGTTACTATATACAAATCAGACGTATTCCTTTCAAAGCACTTCTTGTGATAATTAGGTTTAATATCGAGTCGTAAATCAGCTACTTACCACACTGCACAGTTCCAATTATTATTGTCGACTGCAAAGTATCGTCGGCATCCTTTAGTATAGATGACAAATAAAATTTTACTGTCTCAGATCATTCATATCCTAAAGAAAAATGAAATTGTATGTAACGTATGCATTGATTAATAGAAATGTGTTAGTCTCCAAATTACTAACGTTTTAAAACTTGAATGACATTGATTTCTTATTTTATTAATATTTATTTATTATAGTTTGGAAAATAAATTTCCTGACTTTAGCCAAAACTGTTCAAATGTTTATAAATCCAAGGGGAGTAAGTACGCTGGTTATCAGTCAATAGACGTACAAACTACTTACACTAACTTAAAGTAACTTATGCTAAAGAAATCACAAACACGCATGCCCGAGGGTTGACTCGAACCCCCCCGAGGGCGAGCAATCGCGCGCTCTGCAGCAATGCGCCTTAGAACTTTATATATATATATATATATATATATATATATATATATATATATATATATATATACACCGTTGTTCGGAACCCACATTAAACTGTAGGTCCCCCTATAACTGGCTGGGTAAGTCAGTTCGAAGGTCGGAGGAAGGGAACGGCATACCACCTCCAAACAGGACCATGCCTAGTAAAGCACTGTGGTGTTCGAACCAATCTTCGGATTGTTGACTGCTTTACCTTATATATATATAACTGAGGTAAACTAACCTAAGGACAACACACACACCCATGCCCCAGGGAGGACTCGAACCTTCGACGGCAAGCAACCGGGCGCTACGCAGCGAGACGCCTTAGACCGCTCGGCTGCTCCACCGCGGCGTAACGTTCGGCCGATCGACGGCGGCTGACTTTAGCGAAAGGAATTTCGGTTCCACTACATTATTCACAATTTCAGAATTTCGCAGCTTCGTAGCAAAGGTCCACAAATTCCGCTATCTTAATAAAGACACCCCTGACAGTAGCAGTGGGCTGCTTCAATCTGGGGGCACTGCCTGAGCGCACAAGACCGCACGCATACCTCAACTACTCGCGTAACATGATGTAAATTTCTCTATGGGAGTGCCTCGGTGTTCAAAAAAACGTTCAAATGTCTGTTAGACTTATGGGACTTAACTGCGGCGTTATCAGTCCCTAAACTTACAAACTATTTATGAACTATCTTGTACTGAAGAAGACACAAACATCGATGCCCGAGGGGGGATTCGAACCCACGACGGCGGACTGCCACGCGCAACTCGGCGCCCCAGCACGCGCGGCTAATCCGCCGCGGCACGGGTTAAATCCGGCGATCGTGCCGGCCACGCGGTTGGACCACTACGCCCTATCCATCTTTCACCAAATCATCTGTTGAGAAGTAGGAGTGGATGAGATAATCATCTAAATTGAAACTGTCGTGGAACGGAAACGATACGTGTCCGGACATGGGTTCCTATTTAGAATTGTGGCGGACCCGAGTGTTAAGCTATGTAAATTATATCTCTGGAACTTCATTCAATTTTTATTACTTCAAATGTTTTTAATTAGTTTTCTGTTCTTGTTTCTTGTCTGCAGTGTTTGTGATCATTAAAAGTTATAAACACATCCTTTCTTTCATTTTATGAACCTTGTACACAAACAATAACCATATTGGTGACCGCGACGTGATTAATACGGAGCGGAACGCATTTTTAATTTGTGAAGTGCAAAAATGACCGACAACGGCAACGACGCAAATTCACGGCCTACATCAGCATGGGACGAAGCGGGTATTGCTCGTGTTTCAGTGAAGATTCCACCTATCTGGAAGAAAAACATAAAGGTATGGTTTCTTCAAATTGAAGCTCAGTTTACCACGTTGGGTATCTCTAACGAAACCACGAAATTTAATCATGTTGTGGCATCATTAGGAGCGAATGTTGTGGAATTAATTTCCGACTTTTTAACTCGACCATTATCTACCACTCCATTCACAGAGCTTAAAACAAGATTAATTCAGGAATTTGAAGAGTCAGAAAATAGAAAAGTAACAAAATTATTAACAGAACTAGAATTAGGTGATAAGAAGCCAACTCAGCTGTTACGTGAGATGCGAACTTTAGCTGGTATACAAGTCAAGGACGATTTTTTGAAAACCATGTTTATGCAGCGGCTTCCTGTTACCGCACGTTCTATACTAGCTACAAGTAGAGACGAGCTTGATACCATAGCCACAATGGCTGACAAGATTGTTGAATTTTCACACCCAGGATCAAATATTTGTGCTCAAACATTGCAGACAAGAAACAAGAACAGAAAACTAATTAAAAACATTTGAAGTAATTTACACCGACCACAAGCCACTCACCTTCATGTTCAAGCAACGTCCAGACGAAGCTTCTCCACGTCAGATCCGACACATTAGTTTCATTGGACAGTTCACTACAGACATACGTTACACTACGGGGAAGGAGAACATCGCAGCTGACGCATGTTCATGAATTGCTTCAATCACTGTACCTCCAACTGTTACCTTGGAACAAATTGCAGAAAGCCAACAATGTGACGAAGAGCTTCCACACATTAAGAATACGACATCCCTTGTACTTCAAACAATAATGTTCCCAAATGGTAGAGAACTTGTTTGTGACATGTCTGAAGATATGATTCGCCCATACGTACCCCAACAACTACGACAGGCAATTTTCAACTCACTACACAATCTAGCTCATCCTGATGTTCAAGCAAGCATTAATTTAGTGAGAAAACACTTCATTTGGCCATCACTAAAAAAGGACGTGAAGACCTGGACTTCAACATGTATTCCTTGCCAAAGAAGTAAAGTCTGGCGACACACCAATAGCGCAGTGGGACATTATCCACCAACGACAGCAAGATTCAGTCACATTAACATAGATATTGTTGGACCCCTACCTCCATCACAGGGATATCGCTATTTACAAACAATCATTGATCGTTTCTCTCGATGGCCGGAAGCAGTTCCATTAGCTGACATCACAGCAGAAACAGTTTCATTTGCCATCATCTCAACATGGATATCTCGTTTTGGTGTGCCTCAAATCATAACTACTGATCGCGGAAGGCAGTTTGAGAGTCAGATTTTCAAATGTCTCACAAGCACACTAGACATTGTCCACATTAAAACTACAGCATATCATCCTGCAGCAAATAGAAAAATTGAACGCTGGTACCGTCAGTTAAAATCTGCTTTAAAAGCACAAATGTCTGATGATTGGGTTTCGAAGCTTCCTCTGGTCTTATTAGGACTTCGCTCCTACATAATTCCGCAAGTCAATACCTCACCAGTGGAAATGACTTATGGTTCAGCAATTAGGTTACCAGGAGCAGAAATTAGTAACTGGCATCCCAACTTTTGTCTTCAAATTGAAGGAACAGATGAGAAGCCTAAGACCAGTTCCAGCAAAACATTGCGCCGACAAAAAGATCTTTATTCACCCTCAACTGATGACAAGCAAGTTTGTTTTTGTGCGACATGATTCTACCCGAACACCGCTTCAACCAACATATGACGGGCCATATCCAGTCTTGTCTCGCAGTGACAAGCACTTTGAGGTAGAGATGCCAACAGGAAAACAAACTATTAGCATTGACAGATTGAAACCTGCCTTTCTTCTGACAGACTATTCATCGAATAACATGGAAGACACATCAAGAGAAACTTCTCCAGACATTCCATCACATTCCATCCCAAAGACTAACAACCTTCAGAAGACAACAGACAGCAATCCACCCAGTGCACCTTCACCACGGGTCACCAGATCAGGTCGACAGTCAGCTTCCCTCGAAAATACATGGACGCTGTCACTGCGGAGGGAGTGTGTGGCGGACCCGAGTGTTAAGCTATGTAAATTATATCTCTGAACTTCATTCAATTTTTATTACTTCAAATGTTTTTAATTAGTTTTCTGTTCTTGTTTCTTGTCTGCAATGTTTTTAGTGATCATTAAAAGTTATAAACACATCCTTTCTTTCATTTTATGAACCTTGTGCACAAACAATAACCATAGAATGTTATGTAGTCACTACCCTCTACAAGTCCTAGAAGGCTGTAACGGGAATTCCCGACCACCCGGTATAATCTGATTCACCTAATACATCTCCAAGGACATTTTCCTATACACATTAACGCCTTAAAAACTAGGGAATTATTTATTGAATGTATCTATACATATACATTCGTTCAATAAACTGCTGATAGTGTATTAGTGGTAAAGACAGCCAGTCTTGCTTGCAAGATGAAAGCAGAGCTTACCATCTGCAGCATAGTTGACAGGACCGACTGTGGACCTCTGGTACAGAGCCGAGTGGAGGGTCTGAATCAGAGGCTCAGACGGTTCTGCGACCGTGTAGGCTGCAGATTCCTTGACTTGCACCATCGGGTGGTAGGTTTCCGGGTTCCGCTGAATAGGTCAGGAGTCCATTATACCCAGGAAGCGGCTACACGGGTAGCGGGGGCTGTGTGGCGTGGACTGGGCGGTTTTTTAGGATAGAGGGCTTCGGGGAGAAACAAACTGGGCAATTTCAAAGGGATCACAGGAGAAATGCAGATCTAGGAACTATCGGCATAACATTTGAAAATTGTCGTAGCTGTGTCGGGAAAGTACCAGAAGTCCAAGAGTTAATAGAAAGCACCGAATCACACATCATTCTTGGCAGTGAAAGTTGGCTCAAGCCAGAAATAAGTTCAGCAGAAGTTTTTGCAAAAGATCTAACTGTTTTCAGAAAGGATAGATTAAACAAAATAGGTGGAGGCGTGTTTGTCGCTGTCAAAAGTAGTCTTTCGTGTAGCAAAGTTGTGAGTTATTATGGGTAGAGGTTGTACCTGAAAATCGTAAGAAGTTAATAATTGGTTCCTTTTACCGGCCTCCCGACTCTGACGATATAATAGCAGAAAGGTTCAAAGAAAACCTGAGTCAAATTACAAAAACGTATCCGACTCATGCGATAATAGGCGGAGATTTAAATTTACCCTCCATCTATTGGCGAAATTATATTTTCAAATCAGGAGGTACGCATACAACATCGTGTGAAATTGTACTCAACGAATTCTCTGAGAATTACTTCCAACAATTAGTTTATGAGTCAACTAGAATTGTAAATGGATGTGAAAACGCTTTTGATCTCTTAGCAACAAACAATCCTGAGCTCATAACGAGCATCAAAACGGATACAGGGATTAGTGAACACAGAGCTGTCGTAGCGAGATTGAATATCGAAAGTCCCAAAGTTACCAAAAATAAACGAAACGTATATTTGTTCCGGAAAGCAGACAGAAATAAAATACATTGCTTCTTAAAAGATAGCTTCCACTCGTTTCTAACACTAAATGTAGGTGTAGACCAGATGTGGCTCAAATTCAAAGAAGTGGTATCGACAGCAATTTACAGTTTTATACCAAATAAATTAAGAAAAGGAGGAGGTGATCCTCCTTGGTACTCAAAACAGGTCAGGACACTGTTGCAAAAGCAACGGAAAAGGCATACTTAATTTAAACGAACACAAAATCCCCAGGATTGGCGATCCTACATAGAAGCTCGAAATTTAGCGAGGACTTCAATGCGAGATGCCTACAATACTTATCACAACGAAACTCTTTCTCGAAATTTGATTGAAAACCCTAAGAGATTTTGGTCATATGTTAAATATACTAGGGGCAAAACACAAACAATACCCTCACTACGTGATAGTAATAGCGATCCTGCCGATGACAGCGCTACTAAAGCAGAGTTACTAAACATAGCTTTGAGAAACTCATTCACCAAAGAAGACGAAATCAATATCCCAGATTTCAAATTACGAACAGAGGCCGTAATGAGTAACGTAGAAGTAGATATTATCGGAGTAGTGAAGCAACTAAAATCACTCGAAAAGAACAAGTCTTCTTGTCCGGATTGTATACCTATTAGATTTCTATCTGATTATGCTGAAGCGATAGGTCCTTACTTAACAGCCATGTACAATCGCTCTCTCAAAGAAGGATCTGTACCAAAAGATTGGAAAGTTACACAGGTCACACCTATATTCAAGAAAGGCAGTAGGAGCAACCCATTAAACTACAGGCCTATTTCATTGACTTCAAATTCCAGCAGTGGTTTGGAACATATCCTGTATTCAAATATTATGAATTATCTCGAACAGAATGATCTATTGGCCCAAGGTCAACATGGATTTAGAAAATATCGTTCATGCGAAACACAACTAGCTCTTTACTCACACGAAGTGATGTGTGATATCGACAAAGGTTCGCAAATCGATTCCGTATTTCTTGATTTCCAGAAAGCTTTTGACACCGTACCTCACAAACGGCTTTCAATCAAATTGCGTGGTTATGGTATATCGCCCCAAATTTGCGATTGGATAGGGATTTCCTGTCAGAGAGAACACAGTTCGTAGTAATCGATGGTAAAGCATCGACTAAAAAGAAGGTGATTTCGGGCCTTTCACAGGGTAGTGTTATTGGTTCTCTGCAGTTCCTTATTTACATAAACGATTTAGGGGAAAATCTAAGTATCTCTCTTAGGTTGTTTGCAGATGACGCCGTCATTTACCGTCTAGTAAAATCATCTGAAGATCAAAACCAGCTGAAGAACCATTTGAATAAGATATCTGTATGGTGTAAGAATTGGCAGTTGACTCTAAATAATGAGAAGTGTGAAGTCGTCCACATGAGTACGAAAAGAAATCCGTTAAACTTTGTTTACGAGATAAATCAATCAAAAGTGAAGGCCGTAAACTCCACAAAATACCTAGGAATTATTATTACTTCAGACTTAAATTGGAAAGAACACGTAGATAGTGTCGTGGGACAGGCGAACCAGAGAATGCGTCTCATTGGTAGAACCCTTATAAGGTGCAACAGAACTAAAAAAGAAACTGCATACACTACGCCCGTCCGTCCATTTTTGGAGTATTGCTGCCCAGTGTGGGATCCTTATCAGCTGGGTTTGACGGAGGACATCGAAAGAGTTCAGAGAAGGACAGCTCGTTTCGTATTGTTACGATACAGGGGAGACGGCGTTACGGAAATGATACAGGATCTGGGATGGGAATCATTACAACAACGGCGCTTATCGCTGAGGCGTGGGCTACTTACGAAACTACAATCACCAACATTCTCCTCCGAATGCGAAAATATATTGTTGACTCCCACTTACATAGGTAGAAATGATCATCAGAATAAAATACAAGATATCAGAGCCCGAACGGGAGATTCAGCTGTTCATTCTTCCCGCGCTCTGTTCTAGAATGCAAAGGGAGATAGAATGGTGTAACGATGGTTCGATGAATCCTCTGCCAGGCACTTAAATGTGATTCGCAGAGTATTCCATGTAGATGTAGGTGGATTAAATTTGGTTCAAATTCAATTGTAAACTAACCTAAGGACAACACACACACCCATGCCCCTGGGAGGACTCGAACCTCCACGGCGAGCTACCGCGCGCTCCGCAGCGAAACGCTTTAGACCGCTCGGCTACTCCACCGCGGCTTAAATTTGGTGTTCCCTACATACCTGCACAATACCGAGGAGTGGCGAGCGCCTCATGAATCTTCATAATGGTGTCTACAGAAGACACAAGCAACGTGTTGTAATTGCATTCTTGGTTGGTTACGAGAAACAAAACGTGGTGATAATGCATCTGAGTTTGTTTACATTGCAATTATATGGTGGTCCATTGATAGTGGCCGGGCCAAATGTGTCACGAAATAAGTATCTAGCTTGAAGGGGGAAAACAGATGGCGCTGTGGTTGGCCCGCTAGATGGCGCTGCCAGAAGTCAAACGGATATCAAATGCATTTTTTTTTTTTTTTAAATAGATGATGGGAAAACCTTGGATAGCAAACGAAGATTGACTGATTCTATGATATACCTCTTTCAGAATTGCTATGGCCTTGCAATCAGGCAAAATACAGGCAGTCTTGACGAAATTAGGAAAGCTATATGGGCTTTCCACACCACATCCATAGATGAGCATCCAGAACATGGTTTGTGCCACCAAAGGTGAAAAGAGCTGGTGTAAATACAATAGTACCAACTGGAGGCTGAGTCGGTAAATAAGTTGCAAACTGAGGTAGACACGTCGGTACTGCGTTTACAAGCCTGAAAATTGCTTTGCTCTTCAGCTGACTGCACCTGTAAATTTAAACACTCGTCTCATCGTTAAAGAAGTCTCCAAAAGCCTGGAGTTTGGAATTTTTGTGGCAGCGTTTTCATCCTGTGAGTGACGCTATTGAGCTGTGACTTTATTTCGTCCCTAAAACTGCTACAACTCACAAGACGGATGTGTCGCAGTGGTAGAGAAATACTCGCGGGTCTGCCTCAGTCTGCGACTTATTTATCGACTCACCCTCATACATTCAGCTCCGCAGCCTACCATTAGCCATCATGGAAAAAATAAAGCCTATTTTCAGAGATCTGGCTGACAGAAGACTTCTGATGAAATGTCTTTACGGAAAAACGCAGAACCCCAACGAGTGCTTGAATAGTGTGATATGACATCGTCTCCCAAAAACACTGTTTGTCTGAATTAAAGCACTACATTTTGGTGTGTGTGGTGTTTTAGCAACCTTCAATCTTGGGAATATAACTAAATGCCTGTTCCTCAACAAGTTGGGTTTGCGTGTTGGTTCCCGCAAAGTACGTCCTATGTTGACTTTAGACCAGCACAGACTTATGCAAAGTGTTCAAATGTTTGTATAGCTTATGGGACTTAACTACGGGGTCATCAGTCCCTAAACTTACAAACTACTAACTAATACTAAGGACGGCACAAATATCCATGCCCGAGGGGGGTTCGAACCCCCGACCGTAGTGGCCGTGCAAACCGTGACTGAAGCGCCTGTCCCCTCGGCCATCGCGGTCGGCACTTATGCAAGCTGACAAAATAATCAAGACATTAGTGAAAAAAGCAAGACAAGTGCAGAGGGGTGCCAAAAGAAAACTTCAAGGTGTTTATGATGACTGAAGGGGGTATTGACTATGGACGTGGATATTTTAATCTTCTGTCTCCATTTCCGATAAGTTTACTTTTTACTTCTGCTAGGAAAATTCTCAGGTACTGGTGAACCTAGAAGTCTGAAATGTATATAACTTACAAGGAAAGTACTTGGGGTCGAACAAACACATATACACCAAAATCGTATGAGAGATAATGTAAAGATCCGTTATTGCACTAGTGATACTCCCGTGTCTGCAAAACTCTGTAGTCGTCCGTTAGAGGCCTCTGCCTGTGCCATGCCGCATTGCACTTTGACCTGTCGGTTCGCCAATAGGGGCGTTGCAGGTGCCTCCGAAGTTGCGTTTTATGATGTTACTTGAGTGGGGAAGCTTCAGATGGGGCGGCGATTGCTAATCAATCCTGATAATGTATTGCGATTAGTTGAGATGAAGTTACGAAGAACCCTTCTTCGTGAAGATGGTATTAGTGTAGAAGATGAATCGTTTGCATGCTTTCTCGTATCTGTTATGATACAGAAATATGAGCAAAAGTTAGATACTGTTGTTACAAACTCATAATAATGATAATAGGGATGATAATGACGAACAACTCATTGCAAGCGGTAGTGCTACGGTAAGTGCGTGAAGAGGCGATGGAAGCAGTGGCAGTGAATACCAACAGTCTTTCGGGAAGAAGGTTAAAGTTGCATCTATCATCACGGCTTTTGATGACAATTCGCTAGAGAACATGTACGATGATTATTACATAAGTTATAGTTAATATATCTGCATTACGTATGGGGTCTACAATTACATCTACAGTGCTATCTTGAGCATGGTTGCAGAGCTTTGCAGAAAAACGTCACCCACCAGCACATTGGGGTGTACGTAGAGATCCTGTAACCAAAAGTTCATACAGATGTGTTTGTTCGAGCCCAAGTACTTTCCTTGTTAGTCACATGGGTTTCCTTTACATACTGCAACAATGATTTTTAATTACTTGATTTGCAAAAGACTTAGCGGTGATAAAGTAGTAAAAAGTGATGGAAAAAATTATTTTAAAATAAATATAAAATATCTCTGTGCGAAAATACTTTGACTGTTGTTTCAGTATTGTTAAAACATCAATACACATACAGCAAAAACTTTCTCCCTATGTCCAGTAGTTTGTGAGAAAATGTTCCCTATAGTAGGCATATTTTAACATTGAGGGGATAGGCGATACCGTTCCCCCCTAAAGTGATTTCTCTGTAATTTTTTTTTTACTAAGCAGTAAATATACTAAAATTAGACGTGAAATGTAAAACAAATAATTTCTTCACCTTCGTAAAACAAAATTCCACGTAATACGTTTTTCCATTGAAACTTACCCATAATCAGCAGTTTAAGTTCGTAAAAGTGATGGAGGCCACCTGAACATTGTGAGTGTATTTAGAGATATGGCGTGTTGTTCCACGAGCTGCGAGGTCGGTGGGTGGTGCTTTAGCGTCGCGGTACCCGCATGGCCGAAGTGGCATCCGTCAATCCGGTGAAGAGCGCGCGTTCACAACAGCAGCCGGCGTGGCTCCCGTTCTGCGCATGTCGAGATACCGATCGACGGCCCGACATCCGGGGGTAATTACAAGAAACGAGAGTGCCGGAGAAAGCAACCGCGTGCATTCATAACTGCACCAGAGAGAAACGGCGCTCTGAATTTAATCGAACCTTCTGACACCGAGAATATTGCCTCAGTTGTTCTACACGCTTCAGGCGTTGTACTTGAGATCAGAGGATAAGGAAGCTAAGTGGCAGAGATTTATTGTTTCTATCAATTCCATTCATGCGGAACTGAATGAACATTTACAGGGTTGAAGGAGAGGCTTTGCATTAAAATTTGTGCCGCGGACGGCATTCGAACTCAGGACTCCCTCCTCACTCAGCAAGCGCTATAACCACTAAGCCACTGCGAGCTGATGGTTACGGCGACTGTACGTATAAATAACATTGCTGCAGCCATATGGAGGACCAAGCGAGTGGCGCAGTGGTAACACATTGGACTCGCGTTAGAGAGGACGGTGTTTCAAAACCACCGTCAGCCATCTCCGTGATTTTCCTAAATCACTCCAGGCAAATGCCACGATGGCTCCTTTGAAATGGCACAGTCGACCTCTTTAAGGATCCCTACACAAATCTCCAAGCGTCTGCTCCGTCTCGAATGACCATGATTCGACGGGAAGTTAAACACTAAGCTTCCTTCCTCTCCTTTCCATCAGGTCGCGGTGGCTTAGTGCTTATAGTGCTTGCCTAGTAAGCAGGAGGTCCTGGGTTTGACTCCCAGCCATGGCACAAATTTTAATTCAATGGCTCTCCTTCAAAATCTTTGATATATATCGAGACAAAATATGTCTTTGGACATTGAATTATTGATACTAGTATTGCCTGGTGTTTACAATGGTCACTGGGGGTAAAATTTTACGTATCAAATCGGCGGCCTCTCGTGATTATGTTGGCAACATCAACAACACGATAGAAAATCTTTGCCCATTTGTTCGAACCACATAGAATGACTCGATTAGTGTATCGTACAGACCATGAAGTAAACAAATAATGCTGTTCCTGCTTTATGGATGACAGGTTCTGTATGTACCCTCGTCCGCTCAGTAAAACTAATTGCCCTCGTAAAGCAAAGATTCCATGAGAAAACATCAGCGTTGTCAAGCAATTGGCTAAAATGAAGACTCACAGGATTCTCACTATTCAGCATCTGTTGCCTTGTACGGGAGTGAAACATGGACAATAAGCAGTGCGGCAGGAAGAAGATAGAGGCTTTTGAAATGTGGTGCTACAGAAGAATGCTGAAGATTAGGTGGGTAGATCGCGTAACTAACGAAGAGGTACTGAACAGAATTGGTGAGAAATGAATTTTTGGCATACCCTGACTAAAAGAAGGTATCGCTTGGTAGGACACATTCTTACACATCGAGGAATCGTAAATTTACTATTGGAGGGAAATGTGGGGTAAAAATCGCAGAGGGAGACCAAGAGACGCGTATAGTAAGCAGATTCAAGAGGATGTGGGTTGTCGTTCTTATGAGGAGATGAAAAGGCCAGAATAGAGTAGGGTGGAGAGCTGCATCAAACCAGTCTCCGGACTGAAGACCATAACAACAACATGCCAACATTATCATAGGAGGCCGCTGGGATACTTGGTAAAATTTAACCGGCCCTGGGAGGTATGAAACGGTATCTTTTACGTGTTGAGGAAAACACAATAACAATAAATAACAACAAATAAAAACGGAAGTTTATACTTCTCATGTCATTTTAGAATTATGCAACTTTCATTAACCTAATATTTGAAATGGAATTACAATTTCGGTGTTCGTATATTTACACTTTGTAGTTCCACCCGTGCACCGCTACATGCCTCTCCCAGTGCATCATCGTTTATATTGGTATTCTCGACTTCTTAGTTCCATCCTAGCACCGCTAGATGCCTCTCCCGGCGCATCATACTTTATATCGGCATTCATATGAAATATCCATTTTCTTTAACCACTCTTAGTCACGGCGAAAATGAAGCATTTGAACGGCACAAGAAAGTGAATTGGGAGCACTCCATGTTTAATACTGCAGATGCGCTGCATTACAGCGTCTTTGGTCGAGGCGAATAGCCAATCAGTGAGCTGATTTTTGGAGAATGTAAAACTTGATACAAGCTGTAGATAGGAAAATTTTTACTTTCTTTTACCACTTTTAATGGCTAAATGCAAACATAATATTTATATTCGTGAAATCTACGACAAACAACCTTTCGAATTATGTAACTTTCATTGGCCTTCTTGTACGAATAAATTAGTAATCTGCACAATTTTCCTGTTAGCGTATTTATGTAATGATCTATTCGTAGTACTTCAGGAACAATCTATATCTATATATAAAAGGCTTGTGTGTGTACGTGCTGACAGACTTTTCTCCATGGCCACATACTGCCACCCACTCGTGGTTGTGGTGGTAGATAGCCCTTGGTCTAATGATGTTAGTAAGGGAGTTTGGTCGCGGTGCGTGGCAGTGGGTGAGTGTGACGAGCAAAAATTCGCAAAATATGCAATAAATACTCTTAGGAAAAGCTATATACTCTGTGACTTACGAACTTTACGGTACGAGTCAAAATCTGTTTACTCTTTCAATCGTCAGACAATAACGACGAGGAATATCAAATACGCAATTTTTAAATAGATCACATGTTTCCGTCAACCACACATTACCGTCTATGAACAGAGACACAAAACAAAGATAAAAAACCAGATAGAGTCAAAAATACTCGTGGAACATTGATCACTGTCGTGGAAGCGTGGTGGAAACATAGACTTACTAAATAACACAGACATACGCTGTGTTTACATGCAACACATCTTCCGGAAGACGAATATTGTAGGAGTTGGTAGTATAGAGAAATTGCAAAAAAAAAGGCTATGTAACATCTTTCCAATTTTTATTGAGTACACAGATACAAATGTTAGTTCGTAACCCATAACAACTTAAAGCAAAGGCAAATGGGAACATTTTCACTGATTCTTCCGTTGTTTCTTGGTAGAAGATCATCATACTGTATTTTTTTTAAACTCAAATTTTTATGTGTTCTACAAGTTACAAGACATTAAAGTCTGAAGATGGTCTTAGAAGCCGAAAACCGGTTAATTGAGTAAAATAAACGTGCAGAAGATACAGAAAATTGTGCTTTTAAGTCAATATAATGATGGTCTACAAAGAACCGGAAGAACAGTCAGTGAAAATGTCCTCATTTTCCTTTGATTTAAGTTTGTTTGAGTTATATACTAACAGTTGTATCTCTGTATTCAATAAAATCATTTTTATTGCAATTAGTCTATGCTAGCCTAGCACCTCCTTAAATATTTGCTATTCACCCTGAAACATCCTGTATACAGTGTAAACAAAAGTATCCCGACACCCGATTGCAGTACTGAATGCTTCACTGTCCGTATAAAAGGCGTCGATGAGTATTTTGCTGCCATTAGGTTTGCTCATTCATTTCGAACGTGGACTAAAGAGACGTCACCTGAGTACGCTTCTTAAGTTACATAGGCCCACTGTTAGCAGTGTGGCTGTCAAGTGGGAAAGAGAAGGAACAACCACGAAATTAGGTAAACCTCCAATACTGACGGACAGGGATCGGAAGGTGAATGTACAAAAGTATTGTCTCTTGACAACTTACTAATGCTTGGAATGCATAATCATTACAGTTGTTTAGCTACAAAAACAGTTAATAACAAACGTTTCTCTTACGGAGGTTTACCCGCCGCTAGGGGCGCTAGTTTTGTTGCAACTGGCAGACGGTTTGTGGTAGGGGTTTGGTCTCTTTCTGCGACTGAATAAACGGTACACATAAAAGAATTAATACATTCTAAACAGCATCGTGTACAGACTTGAACAGGAGACCAGGGACTGTTTCAATCAGAATGAAAATGCATCCTGCCATTAAGCAACACACGAGATGCAGTGGTTTGGGGTAGAGGTGAACTGGCCTTGCGACTGAAGAAACGGTACACATAAAAGAATAAACACGTTCTATACAGCATCGTGTAGACTTGAACAGGAGACCAGGACTGTTTCAATCAGCATGAAAAAGCATCCAGCAATTAGGCAGCACACGAGATGCAGTGGTTTGGGATAGAGGTTGACTGGCCTGTCCAGGTTGCCGATTTGGACCAGCACCACCAGAAGAGAAGGCCGCGGCGCGCCCGTGCTGGCCGGTGGGGCACGACCCACCAGGCCCTATCGACCAGCCACTCAGCTACGCGACCGCCACCTGCTCTGCCTGACTTGGCACGGGCGCGCCGCGGCCTTTTCTTTCGGTTGTGTTGCCTGGACCCGATGGAAGACCTTTGGGACTAGTTCCAACGTCGACTTGGTTCAGATCTCACCGACACAACTATCTCTCTGATCGAATTTAACCTTCGGCGCTGACACTGTCATACTTTAACTACTCCACTTAAACCCATACTGTTGTAGAGCCACTTTATTGTTCACTTTAAGTTTCAGCGCTTCTAGTCAACTATTCAACTATCTTCATCGTCCTCAAATCGGCGATCGAAGATCCTGTAGATCAGGCCTGTCCAACATACGGCCCGTGGGTCATAAAGCGACCTGCGCTGACAAGGAATCCTGCGTACCCTGAGACCTAATTTTTTTTTTTTTTTTCAGGCACAGTAGTAAGTGCGTTATTTCTCCGCTAGTGAGGACCACGCCACACTTGTCCGGAAGCCGACAAAACGCCGCCGCCTACACAGTATGTCGCCGTGCTTACCTTGATGAAGAAACATACAGAGGAAAGGCAGTTGGGTCATTTGGGAGACCCTGTCTAGACGAAGAGTCATTGGATTTACTCAAAAAATAATGAATGAGTTTGAGGAAAGTTTCACAGATTTTAAAAATAAGAACCCTAAATGAAAGTGTTCAAAAATCCTTTTGAGACTAAGATTGAAGACACCATGTTTCATATACAGATTGAGTGGCTTGAGCTTCGAAAGAATGAAAGTCTATAAACATCCTACCACAGCTGCCTGTAGAATGAAGGTCTGCACGGCCACTACGGTCGGGGGTTCGAATCCCCCCTCGGGCATGGATATTTGTGCCGTCCTTAGTATTAGCTAGATTGTAAGTTTAGAGACTGACGACCCCGTAGTTAAGTCCCATAAGCTATACAAACATTTAAATATTTTTAAACTGCGATAAATCTCAGTCAACTTCAGTACCGTAGTTAAGCTGATACTCTTTTTATTTTGAAGAGAGAAATAGGTAAACAATATTAAAAATACTAAGTGCGACTTGTTTATGGAATCCAAAACTTCCTTTTAACAGTGGCTTCCCGTGCAGGTAATTCCTGGTTTAACAACGTGAAGAGTTTTCTGTCTCGGAACCCATTCGGAATAGACAATATCTCCATAGTAGAGTTTTTTGCTGCGAATGAGTGTTCGTGTCATATCCTTTATTATTGACGGTCCCTCATGGCACACCTGTAGAACGATGAGTGGTAATTGTACATTGATTGGAGATCGCCGTTCGACCAGCAGCATATACGTACACACTGCAAGCTTCCTTGCGGTCTACAGCGAAGGTGTTTGTGTTATCATTACGTTCTTTTCATTTCCTTTTCATCCGTGAAGGAAGAAACACTGTCAATGACGTCCCTTCCTTTTTTCCCTCCGCGGTTATTCCGCGAAGTGAAAACCACAGGAAGTAACAGGTTATGTGAATTTTCTTCGGACGTACACACTCAGAGTCTTAAGAGTAAACCTCACAGTGATTTGCACATTTAATGTGCCGGTATTTCGAACTTCGGGTCTCCAGCTCCGGGCCAACGGTCGCCTTGGCTACCTGCGCTCGCCTCTCGTTCGTCCCAATGTTACAAGTCACACATTACGATACGTGCTTTCCATATCAATCATGCCCTCCGGATTCCCTCACGAAGCCTAACTATGTAAACTATATACCGTCGTCTCGTAGGTATGTCCGAAAGAACAGACACCACACCATTTATATTCGTACATTTTTGCTGCGAAACATAGCTTGCCCTTTATTCCCATGAAGTGATAAGTGCCATCGACAAGGGATCTCAAATCGATTCCATATTTCTGGATTTCCGGAAGGCTTTTGAGATTGTACCTCACAAGCGGCATCTAATGAAATTGCTTGCTTATGGAATATCGCCCCAATTGTGCGATTGGATTCACGATTTCTTATCAGAAAGGACACAGTTTTTAGTAATTGACGGTAAGTCATCGAGTAAAACAGAAGTGATATCTGGCGTTCGCAGGGAAGCGTTATAGGTCCCTTACACTTCCTTGTATTTATAAACGATTTAGGAGACAATCTGAATAGCTCCCTTAGACTATTCGCGGATGATGCTGTCGTTTATCTGTTAGTGAAGTCAAAAGGAGATGAATAGCAACTGCAAAGCGATTTAAACAAAATTTCTACATGGTGCTGTCATAGTCACCGCCTCACTAGAAGTGTATGTCAATGGAGTTTGATAAACAGCTGCGCTTGCTAATTGTATTTTTGATCTAAAGGGGCAGGGAAAGCTGTTAGCTACACCATTACCCGCAAGAAAAAATCAATTTCCTGCTTATTTGAGCTTTGTAACTTCTTAGGATAAAACAACAAAAGCTTTCATTTGAGGTTATTGCTGTAGCGAATAGGCAACGTTCGTATAAATACGGACATCTATCCAAGGGACGAGTGGGGAATCTTTCTGATGCATGCTGTAGATGCGGAAACGTGAACTATAGTGACTTTAAGTCAAATGAGTACAAATAATCTGGCTGCCGAAAGACAGACAGCGACAGACATTCACCGCAGAATTAATTTGTATGGTATGCAGCAACATGTTTGTCTGAAATCACGGCAGTGGAATCGTTAGCGACAAGGGGTACTTTTGCTTCATGATAACGCACGTTCACATGATGCAAATACCGCGACGCAGAAGTTACGCCAACTCAAGTGGGAGGCACTCAAACATCCGTCCTATAGGCCTGGTAACATCTCATGCGATTGTAACGCATTCAGTCCCTATCTGATGAGGTTTAGTTGCGTAGCATTCAGTTACGCTGCAGGACACGCTGTTTTAGAAAGACGGTGTCTTCAACCTGGTGCTTCGGTGGGAGAAGGAAGGAAGGAAGATTAAGGTTTATCGTCCGATGACATCGTGCTTATTTGAGACGGCGGTCAAGCTCAGATAATTTTAGTAAGGGTTTGGGAAGGGAACCGGCTGGGCTCTTTGAAAGAAACTATTCCAGCCTTTGCCTGAAGTGATTTATGGAAGGCCTAGTCACGCTTCTCTACGATGATTGCCTCATTGCTGACAGCGATTTTACGTGATTGACCTACCGATTCTGGGCTGACCGTCTTTCGAACAGAAACTAACGATTGCCGCTTATAAGCACATTGCATAAAAGAATTAAAGTGTGCACACAAACATGAACTGTCAAGTCCTTGCAGCTGGAGGAAGTGTAGCCATAGAATCACGTGGCCAACCCCACACTCACAGCCTCCTAGTGAGCACATGGCAACAGCGATCAACGAAACAATTATGTTTCAGGCAAACATTACACTTTAACCTAAGGTCGTGACCGTGTGCCAAAAAGGGGCAATTGTGTTTGACCATGACCGTGTCCATACAGTGAATGAAGTTTTGTTAGTGTCTCGCAGCGTACAGTATATGTGGTGCAGTACACGCGGCCTCGAAAGAATTGTGGTCTCGAAAGGATTATGGTCGAAGAAAGACCCTAACGGAGAGGGATTGGCTTGTGAAACAAAATCAGTGCTAAACCGGTACGGTATTGCTTCAGGGAGTGAATGTGGGTCCATCCAAACCTGTTAGCGACAGAACATTGCGACTACATCTGTCATTGAACATAAGCATGATGAATATGCTGTGGATATTACTGATAAACTGTCCCCAAGTTTCACGAAGGCAACTGCAGATATTATTGGGCTAGAAGAATATGTTTTATGCACTCTTTATCTCTCTGTTTATTCATCTCGATTAGACTACAAAATCTCCTGACTTGTATCCCCATAGAAAATTTATGGTACATTTCGGGACGGTAGTGACTACGCCGACTTCAGCATCCCCAAAAGTTGGTTAATTTGCCCAATGAAATCAACAGAGAGTGGCTGAACTTGGATGCGACATAGCTGGACAATCTTGTGGACTCACTTTTAACGGAATCAAAACCGTTATACAAGGCCTAAATCTTGCTTGATGTATCAAGGAGTGATTTTCATCGTGCCAGCAGAATATTACTTATACCGTAAGTTAATAAAACAACACAGACCCTCAAGAAAAGTCAAACAAATCTGTGGATCTACATCTACATAAAAACTCTGCAAATCACACTGAAGTGCATGGCAGAGGGTTCATCGAACCGCTTTTATGATATTTCTCTACAGTTCCATTCGCCAATAGCTCGCGGAAAAGGGAACACCTAAGCTGTTCTGTTTCCGATCTGATTTCTCTTATTTTATTATGATGATCATGCCTCCCTATGTAGATGGGTACGAAGAAAATATATTCGCATTTGGAAGAGAAAGTTAGTGAATTTCGCAAGTAGATCTCGCCGCAACGAATAACAGCTTTCTTTTAATGATTTCCATCCCAACTAGTGCATCATTTCCATGATACACTCTCCCCTATATCGAGATAATACAAAACGAGCTGCCCTTTTCTGAACATTCTCTAAATCTTCCGTGAGTCCCACCTGGTGTGGATCCCACAATGCGCAACAGTAAAAGTGGGCCACTGTACGAAATAAAAGCTTAATTCTGGTAGGAGGTACCCAGATAAAAGTTTACTGTTGTAAATCAGTTTAATTTTAGCAGTTTCTGTAGTAGAACCGTTGCTTTTTGTAAGTGTTATACCAATGAAACGTAGTCTTTGGTTCGCCACTCCTACAATATTTCCTGTGTTCTTTCCAATTTAAGTTGTTAGTGATTGTCATTCATAGGTATTTCGTTGCATTTACGATTTGACTGATTTCGTGTAAACATCTACATACATACTCCGCAATCCACCGTAACGTGCGTGGCGGAGAGTACACTGTACCACTACTAGACATTTCCTTTCCTATTCCACTCCCAAATAGAACGAGGAAAAAAAAGAATGCCTATATGCCTCCGTACGAGCCCTAATTTCTCTTATCTTGCCTTTGTGATCATTACGCGAAATGTAAGTAGGCGACTGGAAGATCGTACTACACTCAGCTTCAAATTATGGCCCTCTAAATTCCCTCAACAGAAATTCACGAAAAGAACGTCGTCTTTCCTCCAGCGTTCCCCAATTGAGTTGCCGGAGCATTTCCGTGACACTCGCGTATTGGTCGAACCTACCAGTGCCGGCCGCAGTGGCCGAGGGGAGTGAGGCGCGGCAGTCACGGTCTGTACGGCCACTACGGTCGGGGGTTCGAATCCCCCCTCGGGCATGGTTATTTGTGCCGTCCTTAGTGTTAGCTAGTTCATAAGTAGTTTGTAAGTTTAGGGACTGATGACCCCGTAGTTAAGTCCCATAAGCTACACAAACACTTGAACCTACCAGTAACAAACCTATCTGCTAGCCTCTGAACTGCTTCTATGTCTTCCTTTAAACTAATCTGCTGCGAATCCCAAACACTTGAGAAATACTCTAGACGTAGTCGTACAAGCGTTATATACGCGGTCTCCTTTACAGATGAAGTACATCTTCCCAAAATTCTCCCAATAAACCGAAGTCAGCTGTCCGCCTTACAACTGTCCTTACATGTTCGTTCCATTTCATACCGCTCTGCCTAGATATTTGAACAACGTGACTGCATCAAGAAGCTCACTACTAATTCTGTATTCGAATATTATGGGATCAGTTTTCCTACTCATGTGCGTCACCTTACATTTTTTTAAATATATATTTAAAACTAGCTGCCATTCTTCGCCTAAACTTGAAATTTTGTCTAAGTCAACCTGTTCGCTATTACAGTCAATTAAATACGACACCCTCCCACACAATCATCAGCAAACAGCCGCAAATTACAACTTACTCTGTCCATCAGATCATTAATAAAGATAGAAGAAGATAGAAGTTAGAATTTATAGTATCTATTATGTCTTGAGAATAATGCATCTGTTTTTGTGATAATACTGTAGTAAATAAATAGTGCAACCGTCTTCCAGCCGTCACAAATCTGTGACCTATTCCATATGCTCGTATCTTCGTTATCAGTTTGCTGCGTGGTACCGTGTCAAATGCTTTTTTTGAAATCAAGAAAAACACGCTCTACCTTTTGCCCTTCATCCATGGCTCGCAAGATGTCATGTGAGAAAAGGGCCAGCTGAGTTTCACATGAACAATGTTTCCTAAACCCGTGCTGATTCGTAGAAGGAGCAAAGATAAACAGATATTTAGTGGGCATGTGGATGACTTCACAGTTATCATTATTAAGGGTCGGTTGCCAATTTTTGTACCGTGCAGATATCTTATCTATATCATTTTGCAGTTGCTTTTGATCCGCAGAGAGAGCACCTGATTCACGGGCATGGTCTCATCCAGAAGAATTCCTTCCACGCCAATGAGCGAATGTGGATTCCGGCCAAACAGGTGCACTTTTGACCAGGAGTCATTAGAAAATAATGAATTCGTTGTATGCGTTTGCCATTGATCTTCACTCTTTGTTAATTTTCAGCAAGCATTTGATACTGTTAACGGTTTTGTACAGTATAAAGCCTTAAAAAAAGAATTTGGCGTCTGTGTTAGAAACAGACGTTAACCTCATTAACAATAATAGACACATGGGTGAAATATAAGTTGTAAATGTTGCTGGGATCCGTATGATGTTTTGTAACAAGAATAATATTTTGCTTCTAAGATGGCGTGTTGTATTTCTTTTTAATTTTATTCCCTCATTAGGGCGCTTTAGACATATTCTAGCTGAAAGGTGAAACGGCGGTGCCGTTAACGAACCATTGTAGCCACATCATCACCGCAGAAAGGCAGCGCACACGGTGGCTGCAATAGAGAACACGGAGGAAGCCATGTGGCGCTTCTCAAGTGCGGCCAGGCAGCGCGTGTGAAGGTAGTTCCGTGTCGGTCAACGCTGTATCAGCGCACAGGTCGAGTTTCTGTTTGCAGTGCGTCACGTTTCCGCGTGGGCGTCACAAGTGCAAGGCGGGGAGCGGAGTACAATCGCCATTGTCGTAGGGACTGGTACAGGCAGAAGGTACGTCTGCTCGAGTAGCTTTCACTCAGCATCAGTGGTAGGCAGTCCGCCGACGTCGACACAGACTGAAGTACAGGAGTGTCAAGACAGAGAGAGAGACACATTTAGTTAGACAGTATGTAGTATGACAAAATTCGCAACACAGTGTGTTTGTGTGTAACTGCTTCCAAACATTTCCTGTTGTTGTCGTGGTCTTCAGTCCGGAGACTGGTTTGATGCAGCTCTCCACCCTACTCTATCCTGAGGAAGCCTTTTCATATCCTCATAAGAACGGCAACCCACATCCACTTTAATCTGCTTACTATACGCGTCTCTTGGTCTCCCTCTGCGATTTTTACCCCACACACTTCCCTCCAATGCTAAATTTACGATTCCCCGATGTCTAAGAATATGTCCTGCCAAGCGATCCCTTCTTTTAGTCAGGGTATGCCAAAAATTCCTTTTCTCACCAATTCTGTTCAGTACCTTTTCATTAGTTATGCGATCTACCCACCTAATCTTCAGCATTCTTCTGTAGCACCACGTTTCAAAAGCCTCTATTCTATTCTCTTCTCAGCTTATCGTCCATGCCTCACTCCCATACAAGGCAACACTCCATACAAATGCCTTCAGAAAGGACTTCCTTAGGCTTAAATCAATATTCGATGTTAACAAATTTCCCTTTTTCACGAACGCTTTTCTACCCATTGCCATTCTGCATTTTATATCCTCTGTACTGCGAGCATCATTTGTTATTTTATTGTCCAAGTAACAAAACTCATCTACCTCCATTATTGCTTCGTTACCCAATCTAATTCCTTCAGCATCGCCTGATTTTCTTACACTGCACTCCATTACCCTAGTTTTGCTCTTGTTAATGTTCATCTTATATGCAACTTTCAGCACACTGTCCATTCCGTTCAATTCCTCTTTGCTGTATCTGACAGAATTACTATGTCGTCGGCAAAACGCAATGTTTTTAATTCTTCACCCTGAACTTTAATTCCTTCTCCAAATTTCTCCTTGCTTTCCTTTATGGCTCGCTCAATGTACAAATTGAATAACAATGGAGAAAGACTACAACCTGTCTTACTCCCTTTCCAACCACTGCATCCGTTTCATGCCCTTCAACTCTGACAACCGCTGTCTGGTTTTTGTACAAGTTGTAAATAACATTACGCTCCCTATATTTTACTCCTGCTTGCTTCAGAACTTGAAAGAGTTTATTCCAATCAACATTGTCAAAAGCCTTCTCCAAATCTACAAAAGCTAGAAATGTAGGTTTGCCTTTTCTTAATCTATCTTCTAGGATAAGCCGTAAAGTGAGTATTGCCTCCCGTGTTCCTATATTTCTCCTGAAGCCAAACTGATCTTCCCCCAGGTCGGCTTCTACCAGCTTTTCCACCCTTCTGTATATAATTCGTGTTAATATTTTGCAAGCATGACTTATCAAACTGATGGTTCTGTAGTTTTCACACCTTCTTTCTTTGGAATGGGGATTATAACATTTTTCTTAACTGCTTTGGTGAGGCAACAGCCGTAATATATTTCATAAAATGCAATTAAAATAAAATAAAATCAGCTGTTTATTAAAAACCTTTACCAGTTTCGGTCATGGACCATCTTCATGGATAAAAAGGTGTTAAAACAGAAATGTAAAATGCATAAAAAATGCATTTTACCATTCTGTTTTAACACCTTTTCATCCATGACCGAAACTGGTAGATGTATAAGGTTTTTAATAAACAGCTGATGGTTTTTTTTAATGCATTTTATGAAATTTTTCTTAAAGTCTGAGGGTACTTCACCTGTCTCATACATCTTACACACCAGGTGAAACAATTTTGTCATGGCTGGTTCTCCTAGAGACTTCAGTAGCTCTGAAGGAATATCATCTACTCCAGGAGCTTTGTTTCGACTGAGGTCTTTCAGGGCTCTGTCAAATTCTTCTCTCAGTAGAGTATCTCCTATTTCATCTTGATCTACATCCTCTTCCCTTCCTATAATATTGTCTCGAAGTTCATTTCCTTTGTAGAACCCCTCTATATACTCTTTCCACCTTTCAGCTTTCCCTTCTTTGCTGAGAACTGGTTTTCCATCAGTCTCCTTGATATTGATAGAGCTGTTTTTCTTATCTCCAAATGTTTCTTTTATTTTCCTGTAGCCTGTATCTATTTTTCCCCTATTTAGGAACATTTCCTATGTATTGAAAACAATTTATTTTTCCGTCACAGTTGCACTATTTAGGAGTTGGTAACTAGTTTCGGACTTAATCGTCCATTTTCAAACAGTCTGAAAATGGAGGAAGTTAGAATTTATAGTATCTATTTTGTCTTGAGAATAATGCAGCAGTTTTGTGATAATATAGCAGTAAATAAATAGTGCAACCAGCCACACTATTTAAATGTAAAACCAGTTATTGCACCGTTACTATTTATGCACCTGAGCTAATTATTGGACGGTAGTGTTGATACCATCTGAGCTCAGGCCATATTTAAGGAAAAGACGGAAAAAGTGAATATGAATGGTGAAAAAAAAAGTTTGGCTTTAAAGTGTTTATTTACTAGAGTATTAATATGAATTTAGTTTAACTGTATGAAAACGCTAGGCAATACTTACGAGGAAAGATAAACCTACGTTTATAGCTTTTGTGAAAGCTTTTAACCATTTTGATTGGAATTCACTCACTGAACTTCTAAAAAGTAGCAAGGCAAATATGCAGGCAAACGATATACATTTATAGAAACTGAGCGGTACTTATGAGTCGAAGGGAATGAAAGGGACACAGTAGTTAGGAAATGAGTGAGACAGAGCTGTAGCCTGTACATTGAGGGAAAGCAAGGAGAAATTTGTTTGGAAATGGAATTATATTTCAGGGAGAAGCGGCACTCCCTGCTATAGGCAAAAAGAAGGGAACCACTAACAACAACTAAAAAGGATCCTTTAAGGACACAAAAAAGTTTGATATGCTCCTTTATAACAAGCAGTGATGAAAATATTTGTTGTGTACATTTTTATTATTATTATTATTATTATTATTATTATTATTATTATTATTCTTTTAATTATACAATAACCCAATACCTATACATAAATGGGTCTTCTTAATTATACAATAACCCAATACCTATACATAAATGGGTCTTCTTATGCTACTACATTTTTTGTGCTTTTTGTGCTACTTCTAATGTTTCTACAGAGTTACATGATATGTTTTGTTTGTGCTGTTGTGTCTGACGTAAGTGCTGTGTCATGCAGGGTGCGTTGGCATGTTGTGTTTCGTGTGGAAGTCGCTACTGCTACGTTTAGTGTCTTATTTTGTGTCCCTCCCCCCCCCCCCCCCCTGCAGTGCTCACAGGTGTGCCAGTAATGTACAAACCTACTGGTTGGCCTGTGCCCCCCGAACTAATTCCGGAGGGCGTGCCCCTGGCACTGGGCTGGCCTTTTGCACTGCAGTCCTTGTGTTGTTTTCGTGTTTTCTCTTAAGCCTAACTTAATCTAACTTATATCTAGCGTCGCAATCGGTGATTTGGCTGCACTCAGTCCTGCTGATCCAGGGCACGGCGGAGTACCCCGGCGGCACGGCCTGGTGCAGCAGTCATGCCTGGAAAAAAATGTCTCATAATCGGTTTATAAATTCATGTCTGCTGTGGTTTGAGATTTTGTCGGTTAATTCATTGAGAATTTGAAAATGTGCTTCATGTCCGATGAGTTATACATTTTCGCCAGAATAGTTCCACGTCTGTAGCACTCACAAGAGCCGCACTAGAGGGAAGCGAGTGCGGCGGCATAGTACTCGCGAACTCAGGATAGCGGGCCAAAAAATAGGAGAAAGTTTTCTGCCGTTACACTTGAGTCCACTGCCAGGTTGATTACTATAATATATTCTAACTGAGGCTACGGTCCAACTCGACTGAGATTCTTTTCTGAGTAGGCGTACACAGTCTCGAAATGGCGCATTCCAGGTCTATTGCTACCGCCTGGCCATTGTGCGCTAGTCTAGAGTACGGGTAGATGCCCCGAGCCTTTCAAAGATTTTCGCCTTTTTGTCAGAACCTATTTTTTTGCCCCGGGCTGCTTCTCCTTTGCGTTTTGCTGCTCTTTATTTCACTGTCTTTGTTTTTGGCCGTGAATGCCGGAATTTACTCGAGTGTATATGAGAATCCATCTCTTTTCCCTCCCTCCTTTCTCTCTCTCTCTCTCTCTCTCTCTCTCTCTCTCTCTCTCTCTCTCCCTCTCTCTTTCTCTCTTTCCCTTTTTCTGTGTATAAGAGCGTCTTTCGAGGCTGAGGGTTGTTTCCGTTCGCACTTCCACGCTAAAAGTTTAGTTCCCCCTTGACCACTGCCGTAACTTGAGTTTTTGCTCTCTTTGTAAGGTACATCCAAGAGAGCGAGCCGTTTTGCAACGGTATGACACGGAACGGGTCACAGGCGGCAGTAAAGCGTAATGTTTATGCACCTCGCTGTTGCTTCCAGAGTGCTGTTCTCGCCGACTCTCTTATTTTGGGCACATAAAATGGGCCGCGTGCGTAGTATTTCTTCTGCTGGGATTAGCTTCAATAAATTCTTGCGTAAAAAGAAAAGCTCTCGGAACGAAAGTCTTCACTAAAGGTTCAGAGGAAAGAAAAGCCTTGCGAAGTAGGCGCATAGCAGAAGCTAAGCTTATTCCCTGTTCTACCTGACGAATTTAAAGGCAAGATCTTGTGGATTTCTAAGACAGCTCTCCCCACAATTTAACCCGAGTGTGTCACACAAAATAAACAACTTTATAACATTCTACATTGCTAGAGAGTTAAGCCGATGACAGCAAAATAAAAACTATTTCATAAATAAGTCTAGAAAATGAGTGTTCCTTCAACGGACTGGAATTTGAAACTCAATCCCTTCCTTTGCAAGTAAATAAGCTACCACTCATGCATTCTCGGAGAAAGGGTATTGTGGCGATTGTGGCTTATCCACGAATCTGTTGCAGTGTTTCTGAAAAACAATTCTTTGAAAAATATCAGAGTAATACGCATTCTGAAGAAGACTATAACCAATATATAGGGTGTTTCACTAAGTGTGTTTGTCTCTGTAACTTATAAAATAATAGGTGGTGACGGGAAAATGTAATGCGGTAGGTCAACACAAGAAATGTTACACTTTCTGCAGAGCTATGAACATAGTTTATTGTATCATTTTCCAAAGAGCTACACCACAAAGATATAATTTTTTAAATGGAACAATAGTTTTTTCTATCGTGTATTGGCTGGTGGTCATAAGTCAGTGGGCCGTGCCCCAGTGGATAGCCACTTGGACAGTCAGCTACGCTATCGCAGCCTCTGCCCCCGGAACTTTGAAGGGTTGTAGCTCCCAAACTAACAGTGATAGGAACGTAGTTAAAATTGATTTGGACGCAGCTGGTTTAAACGAATCCAATACACGATAGGAAAAACTATTGTTCCATTTAAAAAATTATATCTTTGTGGTGTAACTCTTTGGAAAATGATACAATAAACTATGTTCATAGCTCCGCAGAAAGTGTAACATTTCTTGTGTTGACCTACCGCATTAAAATTTCCAGTCACTTATTATTTTATAAGTTACAGAGGCAAACACACTTAGTGAAACACTCTGTATATCAGTTTCTTCCGGCAGTGTTTTTATTCTATAGCAACATTTTTGAGAACTCGATATGGGCGTTCATCCCCCCCTCCTCTTTCGCCGCACACACACACACACACACACACACACACAATAGTTTTAATTATTACCATCAAATTAAAAAAAAGCCTACATCAGTCACTTGCAGTGGTCCTAGGTCACTTGTTCTCCGCGTAGTCTCCCTGCTGAGTCATATTTTTGCCTGCGTTTCTTTACCTGTTTCAAGCCCTCTTTGGAGAAGTCCTCCGCTTTGATCGAAAACAACTGTTCCACTTCCTGAATTACATTCTCTCTGTCGTGAAATCGCATTGACCACCAACTCGTTTCTCCATCTCAGGAAAGAGGAAGAAGTCACTTGGCGCAACATCAAAATAATGATTTAATGAATAAAGCACCAGTCGTTAAGATTATGAAACTACTAATTTCACCGGTTTCGACAATACAATATTATTATCTTTAGACCTTGCTTAGCATACAAATTTTGATGTGTTGAGTTGCATCCTGTAAACAGTGTATCAGAACGTATCGACGTACTAGTTAAGCGATATAGACTCTGTATACAGGATGCAATTGAACACATAAAAATTGGTGTGCTGAACAGGGGTCTGAATATTATAATATTGGATTATCGAAATCAAACAAATGAAAGTTTTAGAGCATTAACGACTGAGGGTGTCTATTCATAAAATCAACAGTACATCCTTTGTTCATATCATCTTTATTCAAGCTGAAATTACAAAGTAAGGCGAATAAAGTCGATGCTGCAAAAGTTGATAGTACCTTCCGATTACTGAACCTCCTTGACAGGGGTAGATCACTCCTGCTTGTTCATTTCCATGTTTTCCGGATCAAAGACTTATACCAGGCACTCGTCCATAGTGAGGAGATAAGCAAAAATTTATTTCTTGCTCCGTTCCAACAGATTCTCCTGGGAAAAGTCGTGGCGAGTTTGCTTTTGAAGAGGTTTCAATAATCGAGATACCCAGAATACAGGCACTTAATTGACGTGCGGCTCCTCATCAATGATCCTCCACGCAATTAAACAACTTATCCCATTATCCTAGTCTCCACTCTTCCCACCGTCAATCTTGTGCCGTCTAGGATAATGACCTCCACTTTCTTTACAATAGCAAGATCGTCCTTGGCTGAGTCATCGGCGTGGTTTGTCTGGCAGGGACATGTGACCATTTTGAAAGTTCCTCTTCCAACCCATATCCGTGGCTTTCTTCCGCATAGGCAGCGTTCATTTCGTACTGAAATTGGCGTGTGTTGTTACCCTTCAAATAGAAGAACTTTGTGGTATTTCGGGCTTCAGTATGTTCACCATGCAAGATGATATCGTGTACAGCTTGTGGAAAGAAAACCGTTTTATACAAACATTTCATGTTTGCAAAAGTATACATGGCCATGTCACTGATTATGCACGAAAGGTTTACCGTAAAAATCAAGCTCGTCGTAACCTCCATCAAATCTGTTCCTGCCAGTGGCGTAACTAGGACTTGGCTTTGGGGGGGGGGGGGGGGGAAATCTGCTTGATCAGCAAAATTTTAGTCTGTTTCCACTCAGACTACCATCTACCACTCCCGTTGAAGAAACTAATTCACTCCCTTCCAATAAAAGCTTATGGTAACACACCCCAAGTTTCAAATCTTTACCTTTACAAGATTACTGTTATACGATTTCTTTCTCTCTCTCTTTTTCGGATTCTGGGGGAGGGGGGGGTGTCTATCCCCCTCATCCCCCCCCCCCATAGTTTCGCCACTGGTTCCTGCCATCCAAGAAGAAATTATTGGCTCTCTGCAACACTGTGAGTCATCCTACACCATTGGTTGTAGATTGGCAGCAGGTGATTTAGGTAATTAGCATCCCATGTGTCGGTAACACTACAAGAGCCGGTTTCGTTGCATTTGGAGTGGTGCTGTGAGTACGAAGCTTGGATTAGAGATGTCGCATTGTGCCCAGCAATGAATCAATACCAAATGTTTGTACAGCTATGGGTCGAAACTGCAGTGTTCATCAGACCTTAGCCTTAAAAACTATTTTAACTAACATGCTGAGAACAGCACACAAACCTTGAGTGAGGGGGACTCGAACCTCGACGAGGAGCAGACGCGCACTCCGCAGCAAGGCGCCTTAAGACCGCGTGGCCTCTCCCGAGCTGCGATGAATCACTGTTGTGGACTATCCCAGATGATCATTATCAGTGTACGGCGGTCACCTGGCGAGAGCTTCTAACGACCGTCACCCCTTTTCGGAATGACTCAAACTGAGCCCTAATATTTTCCTAAATCACGGAAAGTTTTATTAGTTCACAGTTGAAACGATACTGTAGTATCATTCCATTAATTCCTTGTATACTACAGTGTACGTTACTTTCATGTGATTATCATTTCGTAAAAGTGTGCTTGGCCTTTAGTGCCACTATAATGGGATATGTACTAGGTGGAGACAAGAATGCTCTATTATTTATTAAAATTGTTATTATAGGACAAATAAGTGAGCGCCGCTCACATAAGGAGCTTTGCTCCACAGTACCCAACTCATCTTATACCTTATGTGATTGTGTGTGTGTGAGGGTCTGTAAGTGTGCATGAAGACGCGGCTGGGAAGCCAGAGATGCAGAACACTCGGTAGGTTTGCCAACTTTAGTTTTGGGGTGTGGCAGAGAGGTTTCCTTGGGGATGAGATGGTAAAGTAGCTGCGACTTGCGAGTTCCTTCAGAATTCGGAGGTTGGCAGAAGATCCCGTTAGATCACAAGCCAATGAGGGCGCGGCTACTCGCGAACGGGAACGGGGGGATCGGTTAGGACGGGGAGCGGCCACGAGAAGAGAGAACGTTTCCAGGTGACGAAGAGGAAGGATGTGAGTATGGTGGCCTCCGTGGTAAAGTATGAGGAACTGTGTTGGTTGTTAATTCTGTCTCTATTTCAGCGGGGAAATGATTTTGTCTAATGGGAATGTTGTGCATAGCTACGTGGGTGCAGTATGAGAGAGTAAAGAATGTACGGTATGAATGTAAGGTTACGATCCTTGTCTCAATCCATTGGTGATACATTTAGTGAATGAATATTTTGTATTTTGGCTTTAAGAATGATGATAGGGAGATATACAGTGAATTTAATAAACTTGTGTAAATAGTATACATTTCGTCTCTAGTTGTTTTTATTAAATTCTGAGTCCCAATTTTGCTTAATGATTAAATGGGGGAATTTCAACTAGTAAGGGAACTGCCACCGGTATGCTATCAGTTGCTGCAGTCTTTTGTGTGTAAAAAAAAAAAAAAAAAAAAAAAAAAAAAAAAAAAAAAAAAAAAAAAAAAAAAAAAGTCGTTCTCCGTTGCAATGCAATTTTATCAGGGCAATAACATCTGCATTTAAGACCGAAAATAATCACTGAGCAAGGTGGCAACTGGTAGGAAGCGGAGGGTGGTTAACTTACACAGTCTCTATAACAAAGTCATTCCACTGTAGGTGAAGTTGAACTTATATGCTGGCTGAAGTCCATTGCGTTGTGAGCTGTCTTCGGCATTCACTAAAAGATTTGACGTTACAGGATCTTTTCGTAAATCATAAACATGTCAGATGATATGGAAACGATTTTATTTCCATTTAAATAAAGTTTAAATGAATCACATTGTTGCACAATCAAAAAATGCAGCGGCAAGCCAACAGAGCTGCTTACAGGTTTGTGACTGCTAGAAGACTAACTAAACATGGTTTCTCTCAAACATCTTTCTACCTAACCGCGTAATATGATTGATGACAAAGTTTTGTAATTCACAATTAAACAATATTCTTTTACATTAAATATACCAAAATACAGAAATTAAAACATTACATTTAGGCTTTAACTATTTATCTATGTATGTACATGTTTCATGAAATTTTTATTTAATGTGGTACAAAAAATTAAAGTCATCCTTTGACTAGTGTTTACAGTGCTCAAATTATTTACATTATTTTTGTTTTCGAAGTGCACACATATTTGTTTTGCCAATATTTGTAGGCGTAATATTATTGTTACATGGAATTTTAATGTATTTCAGTTTGCGGTCTAATTTTTAATTAATACGGATTTGTATATGGTTGTCGTAGTTTTGTTAATTACGAAGATAGTTTCTTAGTACCAAACGGATTATTAATTTTAGTGCATGAAAAATTATCAGTATTTAATTTAGACTCCAGTGATATATAAAGCATGGTCTGCCCTAATTTATTTAAACAAAAGGTATATATGTAATCGTCTTGTGCAATAGTTATAACATGCAGTATTGTTGTTTTTATACAAATTAGTATCTATATAGGTTCAGCAATTTCCGGAACTAAGTGTAATGCATTTTTAGTGTTTGCAGCTATTATTTACGAAAGTGATAAAAATTGAAAATTATGTAAAAGACCAGCTAGAGTTATGTTTAAATCAACGTACTATTTCTTAAAAGTTGTTTTACTAATATTGTTAATAGAACTTCAAACTGAAGGCGAAATTGTGATATTTTACATGTCCGGTAGTGATGTTTTACTTTAGGTGTCATAAATTTCGTGTTTATATGTTGGCAACTGATTTTTGTATGGAGTGTGCAACATAGCAGAAACGTTACAAGGTCCGTCCCTCCAGTTGTCTGGAGTCGTACAGAAATGTTACGCAAGACGTAATGGTGTGAGGGTCATCGGTTATGACTTTAGGTCCTAACTGGAGGTGTCTGCGGGAACTCTGAGAGACCAGCGACATGTCACGGTGTCCCCATGCGTTGGCGCTCCTGTGGAAGTATCTACTCACCCACACGTGTCATCTGCCTGCACCATGTTGAGTTACTATCGTGCCCAGCAACACCCGCAGACCTGTCTACGACAGATATGAGTGTGGAAGGATCTTAGACGATAATCAGTGTCACTACCAGTATCGAGGAAGGAAGAGACCCATTAGAAGGCTGCGCGGAAATGGCCGCGGGCTCGGCTCGCGTTGCTGAGGAGTGCGCGATTGATCCCCGTTGGAGCTTCGAGTCCTCCCCCGGCCATGGGTGTGTGTTGTCCTTAGTATGTTAGTTTAAGTAGTTATTGAGGAGTACTCCAGATTGGTCCCATAGTTTTACTAATATCTCAACATTTTTGAGCCAGTTACGAGAGTTGTGCCCCAACTTGACTCACGAGGACATTCAATGATCAGCAAGATCATTTTGAATTTTGAATGTCTACCTAATACGCGGTATGTCCTTTAGCACGGACAACAGCGGTGACGCGTCTTGGCATGCAAGCAGTGAGCCTTTGATAGGTCGTTGCAGGAAATTGGCACCCTATCTGCACACACTGCGACGAGCTCTGGCGTTAAATTCATTAGACAAAGGTGTTCGATTGGGTTCAGATGTGGCTTTTTTTGTGTAAGGGAGATAGCTGGGAAACATGATCGTCATGAAGGGCTGTGCGTAAACTAGTGTAGTATTACTTCTAGGTTGACATGGTGTCCTCCACGACCTCCACTGCCTACATGTATGCCGACGAGCCCAAGGCATGCATGAGACGCAGTAAACTTGACTCCTCCTGCAGTACAGGAGGCAATGAGCTGTTCTCCACGAAGACGACAGATTAGCACCATCAGTATGATGAAGATGGTATCAGGATCTGGATCTTTCAGACGAACAGTGGCGGCTGGTGCTTCAGATGACCAGGGGTTCACTTCTCTGAGTGTCCTCTACGACCTCCATTGCCTACATGTATGCCGACGTGCCCATAACATGCATGAGACGCTGTAATCTTTACTCCTGCAGTACAGGAGGCAATGAGCTGTTCTCCACGAAGACGACGGATTCGCACCATCAGTGTGATGAAGAAGATATCAGGATATTTCAAACCATCAGTGGCGGCTGGTGCTTCAAATGACCGGGGGTTCACGTCTTTGAGTGTCCTCCACGACCTCCACTGCCTACACGTATGACGACATGCCCAGGACATGCATGAGACGCAGTAATCTTTACTCCTCCTGCAGTACAGGAGGCAATGAGCTGTTCTCCACGAAGACGACGGATTCGCACAATCAGTGTGATGAATAAGGTATCAGGATCTTTCAGACCATCAGTGGCGGCTGGTGCTTCAAATGACTGGGGGTTCACTTCTTTGAGTGTCCTCCACGACCTCCACTGCCCACATGTATGCCGACGTGCGCCGGGGATTCATGAGACGCGGTAATCTTGACTCCTCCTGCAGTACAGGAGGCAATGAGCTGTTCTCCACGAAGACGACGGATTCGCACCATCAGTATGATGAAGAAGGTATCAGGAACTTTCAGACCATCAGTGGCGGCTGGTGCTTCAAATGACTGGGGGTTCACTTCTTTGAGTGTCCTCCACGACCTCCACTGCCCACATGTATGCCGACGTGCCCAGGGCATGCATGAGACGCGGTAATCTTGACTCCTCCTGCAGTACAGGAGGCAATGAGCTGTTCTCCACGAAGACGACGGATTCGCACCATCAGTATGATGAAGAAGGTATCAGGATCTTTCAGACCATCAGTGGCGGCTGGTGCTTCAAATGACTGGGGGTTCACTTCTTTGAGTGTCCTCCACGACCTCCACAGCCTACACGTATGACGACATGCCCAGGGCATGCATAAGCCGCACTAATCTTGACTCCTCCTGCAGTACAGGAGGCAATAAGCTGTTCTCCACGAAGACGACGGATTCGCACCATCAGTATGATGAAGAAGGTATCAGGATCTTTCAGACCATCAGTGGCGGCTGGTGCTTCAAATGACTGGGGATTCACTTCTTTGAGTGTCCTCCACGACCTCCACTGCCTACACGTATGACGACTTGCCCAGGACATGCATGAGACGCAGTAATCTTGACTCCTCCTACAGTACAGGAGGCAATGAGCTGTTCTCCACGAAGACGACGGATTCGCACCATCAGTATGATGAAGAAGGTATCAGGATCTTTCAGACCATCAGTGGCGGCTGGTGCTTCAAATGACCGGGGGTTCACTTCTTTGAGTGTCCTCCACGACCTCCACTGCCTACGTGTATGCCGACGTGCCCAAGGCATGCATGAGCAATGAGCTGTTCTCCACGAAGATGACGGATTCGCACCATCAGTATGACGAAGAAGGTGTCAGGATATTTCAGACCATCAGTGGCGGCTGGTGCTTCTAATGACTTCTTTGAGTGTCCTCTACGACCTCCACTGCCTACATGTATGCCGACGTGCCCAGGGCATCCATGAGACGCAGTAATCTTGACTCCTCCTGCAGTACAGGAGGCAATGAGCTTTTCTCCACGAAGACGACGGATTCGCACCATCAGTGTGATGAAGAAGGTATCAGGATATTTCAGACCATCAGTGGCGGCTGGTGCTTCAAATGACCGGCGGATCACTTCTTTGAGTGTCCTCCACGACCTCCACTGACTACACGTATGACGACATGCCCAGGGCATGCATGACACGCAGTAATCTTGACTCCTCCTGCAGTACAGGAGGCAATGAGATGTTCTCCACGAAGACGACGGATTCGCACCATTAGTGTGATGAAGATGGTATCAGGATATTTCAGACCATCAGTGGCGGCTGGTGCTTCAAATGACCGGGAATTCACTTCTTTGTGTGTCCTCCACGACCTCCACTGCCTACACGTATGACGACGTGCCCAGGACATGCATGAGACGCAGTAATCTTGACTCCTCCTACAGTACAGGAGGCAATGAGCTGTTCTCCACGAAGACGACGGATTCGCACCATCAGTATGATGAAGATGGTATCAGGATCTTTCAGAACATCAGTGGCGGCTGGTGCTTCAAATGACTGGGGGTTCACTTCTTTGAGGGTCTCCCACGACCTCCACTGCCTACATGCATGCCGACGTGCCCAGGGCATGCGTGAGACGCAGTAATCTTGACTCCTCCTGCAGTACAGGAGGCAATGAGCTGTTCTCCACGAAGACGACGGATTCGCACCATCAGTATGATGGAGAAGGTATCAGGATCTTTCATACCATCAGTGGCGGCTGGTGCTTCAAATGACCGGGGGATCACTTCGTTGAGTGTCCTCCACGACCTCCACTGCCTACATGTATGCCGAAATGCCCAGGGCATGCATGAGATGCAGTAATCTTGACTCCTCCTGCAGTACAGGAGGCAATAAGCTGTTCCCCACGAAGACGACGGATTCGCACCATCAGTATGATGAAGAAGGTATCAGGATCTTTCAGACCATCAGTGGCGGCTGGTGCTTCAAATGACCGGGGGTTCACTTCTTTGAGTGTCCTCCACGACCTCCACTGCCTACATGTACGCCGACCTGCCCAAGGCATGCATGAGCAATGAGCTGTTCTCCACGAAGATGACGGATTCACACCATCTGTATGATGAAGAAGGTGTCAGGATATTTCAGACCATCAGTGGCGGCTGGTGCTTCAGATGACCGGGGGTTCACTTCTTTGAGTGTCCTCCACGACCTCCACTGCCTACATGTATGCCGACGTGCCCAGGGCATGCATGAGACGCAGTAATCTTAACTCCTACGGCAGTACAGGAGGCAATGAGCTGTTCCCCACGAAGACGACGGATTCGCACCATCAGTATGATGAAGAAGGTATCACGATCTTTCACACCATCAGTGGCAGCTGGTGCTTCAAATGACCGGGGGTCCACTTCTTTGAGTGTCCTCCACGACCTCAACTGCCTACATGTATGCCGACGTGCCCAAGGCATGCATGAGACGCAGTAATCTTGACTCCTCCTGCAGTACAGGAGGCAATGAGCTGTTCTCCACGAAGACGACGGATTCGCACCATCAGTATGATGAAGAAGGTATCTGGATCTTTTAGACCATCAGTGGCGGCTGGTGCTTCTAATGACTGGGGGTTCACTTCTTTGAGTGTCCTCCACGACCTCCACTGCCTACATGTATGCCGACGTGCCCAGGGCATCCATGAGACGCAGTAATGTTGACTCCTCCTGCAGTACAGGAGGCAATGACCTTTTCTCCTCGAAGACGACGGATTCGCACCATCAGTGTGATGAAGAAGGTATCAGGATATTTCAGACCATCAGTGGCGACTGGTGCTTCAAATGACTGGCGGATCACTTCTTTGAGTGTCCTCCACGACCTCCACTGCCTACACGTATGACGACATGCCCAGGGCATGCATGACACGCAGTAATCTTGACTCCTCCTGCAGTACAGGAGGCAATGAGCTGTCCTCCACGAAGACGACGGATTCGCACCATCAGTGTGATGAAGAAGGTATCAGGATCTTTCAGACCATCAGTGGCGGCTGGTGCTTCAAATGACTGGGGGTCCACTTCTTTGAGTGTCCTCCACGACCTCCACTGCCTACATGTATGCCGACGTGCCGAGGGCATGCATGGGACGCAGTAATCTTTACTACTCCTGCAGTACAGGAGGCAATGAGCTGTTCTCCACGAAGAAGACGGATTCGCACCATCAGTGTGATGAAGAAGGTATCAGGATCTTTCAGACCATCAGTGGCGGCTGGTGCTTCAAATGACTGGGGGTTCACTTCTTTGAGTGTCCTACACGACCTCCACTGCCCACATGTATGCCGAAGTGCCCAGGGCATGCATGAGACGCAGTAATCTTGACTCCTCCTGCAGTACAGGAGGCAATGAGCTGTTCCCCACGAAGACGACGGATTCGCACCATCAGTATGATGAAGATGGTATCAGGATCTTTCAGACCATCAGTGGCGGCTGGTGCTTCAAATGACTGGGGGTTCACTTCTTTGAGGGTCCGCCACGACCTCCACTGCCTACATGCATGCCGACGTGCCCAGGGCATGCATGAGACGCAGTAATCTTGACTACCCCTGCAGTACAGGAGGCCATGAGCTGTTCTCCACAAAGACGACGGATTCGCACTATCAGTATGATGAAGAAGGTATCAGGATGTTTCAGACCATCAGTGGCAGCTGGTGCTTCAAATGACTGGGGGTTCACTTCTTTGAGTGTCCTCCACGACCTCCACTGCCTACATGTATGCGGACGTGCCCAGGAAATGCATGAGACGCAGTAATCTTGAGTCCTCCTGCAGTACAGGAGGCAATGAGCTTTTATTCCACGAAGACGACGGATTCACAACATCAGTGTGATGAAGAAGGTATCAGGATATTTCAGACCATCAGTGGCGACTGGTGCTTCAAATGACCGGCGGATCACTTCTTTGAGTGTCCTCCAAGACCTCCACTGCCTACACGTATGACGACATGCCCAGGGCATGCATGACACGCAGTAATCTTGACTCCTCCTGCAGTACAGGAGGCAATGAGCTGTCCTCCACGAAGACGACGGATTCGCACCATCAGTGTGATGAAGAAGGTATCAGGATCTTTCAGACCATCAGTGGCGGCTGGTGCTTCAAATGACTGGGGGTTCACTTCTTTGAGTGTCCTCCACGACCTCCACTGCCTACATGTACGCCGACGTGCCCAGGGCATGCTTGAGACGCAGTAATCTTTACTACTCCTGCAGTACAGGAGGCAATGAGCTGTTCTCCACGAAGACGACGGATTCGCACCATCAGTGTGATGAAGAAGGTATCAGGATATTTCAGAACATCAGTGGCGGCTGGTGCTTCAAATGACCGGGAATTCACTTCTTTGAGTGTCCTCCACGACCTCCACTGTCTACACGTATGACGACATGCCCAGGAAATGCATTAGACGCAGTAATCTGACTCCTCCTGCAGTACAGGAGGCAATGAGCTGTTCTCCACGAAGATAACGGATTCGCACCATCTGTATGATGAAGAAGGTGACAGGATCTTTCAGACCATCAGTGGCGGCTGGTGCTTCAAATGACCGGGGGTTCACTTCTTTGAGTGTCCTCCACGACCTCCACTGCCTACATGTACGCCGACGTGCCTAGGGCATCCATGTGATGCAGTAATCTTGACTCCTCCTGCAGTACAGGAGGCAATGAGCTGTTCTCCACGAAGATGACGGATTCGCACCATCAGTATGATAAAGTAGGTATCAGGATATTTCAGACCATCAGTGGCGGCTGGTGCTTCAGATGACCGGGGGTTCACTTCATTGAGTGTCCTCCACGACCTCCACTGTCTACATGTATGCCGACGTGCCCAGGGCATGCATGAGACGCAGTAATCTTGACTCCTCCTGCAGTACAGGAGGCAATGAGCTGTTCCCCACGAAGACGACGGATTCGCACCATCAGTATGATGAAGAAGGTATCAGGATCTTTCAGACCATCAGTGGTGTCTGGTGCTTCAAATGACCGGGGTTCACTTCTTTGAGTGTCCTCCACGACCTCCACTGCCTACATGTACGCCGACGTGCCCAAGGCATGCATGAGCAATGAGCTGTTCTCCACGAAGATGACGGATTCGCACCATCAGTATGATGAAGAAGGTGTCAGGATATTTCAGACCATCAGTGGCGGCTGGTGCTTCAGATGACCGGGGTTTCACTTCTTTGAGGGTCCTCCACGACCTCCACTGCCTACATGTATGCCGACGTGCCCAGGGCATGCATGAGACGCAGTAATCTTGACTCCTCCTGCAGTACAGGAGGCAATTAGCTGTTCCCCACGAAGATGATGAATTCGCACCATCAGTATGATGAAGAAGGTATCACGATCTTTCACACCATCAGTGGCGGCTGGTGCTTCAAATGACCGGGGGTCCACTTCTTTGAGTGTCCTCCACGACTTCAACTGCCTACATGTATGCCGACGTGCCCAAGGCATGCATGAGACGCAGTAATCTTGACTCCTCCTGCAGTACAGGAGGCAATGAGCTGATCTCCACGAAGACGACGGATTCGCACCATCAGTATGATGAAGAAGGTATCAGGATCTTTCAGACCATCAGTGGCGGCTGGTGCTTCAAGTAACTGGGGGTTCACTTCTTTGAGTGTCCTCCACGACCTCCACTGCCTACACGTATGACGACATGCCCAGGACATGCATGAGACGCAGTAATCTTGACTCCTCCTGCAGTACAGGAGGCAATGAGCTGTTCTCCACAAAGATGACGGATTCGCACCATCAGTATGATGAAGAAGGTGTCAGGATCTTTCAGACCATCAGTGGCGGCTGGTGCTTCAAATGATCGGGGGTTCACTTCTTTGAGTGTCCTCCACGACCTCCACTGCCTACATGTACACCGCCGTTCCTAGGGCATCCATGTGACGCAGTAATCGTGACTCCTCCTGCAGTACAGGAGGCAATGTGCTGTTCTCCACGAAGATGACGGATTCGCACCATCAGTATGATGAAGAAGGTATCAGGATATTTCAGACCATCAGTGGCGGCTGGTGCTTCAGATGACCGGGGGTTCACTTCTTTGAGGGTCCTCCACGACCTCCACTGCCTACATGTATGCCGACGTGCCCAGGGCATGCATGAGACGCAGTAATCTTGACTCCTCCTGCAGTACAGGAGGCAATTAGCTGTTCCCCACGAAGACAATGGATTTGCACCATCAGTATGATGAAGAAGGTATCACGATCTTTCACACCATCAGTGGCGGCTGGTGCTTCAAATGACCGGGGGTCCACTTCTTTGAGTGTCCTCCACGACTTCAACTGCCTACATGTATGCCGACGTGCCCAAGGCATGCATGAGACGCAGTAATCTTGACTCCTCCTGCAGTACAGGAGGCAATGAGCTGATCTCCACGAAGACGACGGATTCGCAACATCAGTATGATGAAGAAGGTATCAGGATCTTTCAGACCATCAGTGGCGGCTGGTGCTTCAAGTGACTGGGGGTTCACTTCTTTGAGTGTCCTCCACGACCTCCACTGCCTACATGTATGCCGACGTGCCCAGGGCATCCATGAGACGCAGTAATCTTGACTCCTCCTGCAGTACAGGAGGCAGTGAGCTTTTCTCCACGAAGACGACGGATTCGCACCATCAGTGTGATGAAGAAGGTATCAGCATATTTCAGACCATCAGTGTCGACTGGTGCTTCAAATGACTGGCGGATCACTTCTTTGAGTGTCCTCCACGACCTCCACTGCCTACACGTATGACGACATGCCCAGGGCATGCAAACACGCAGTAATGTTGACTCCTCCTGCAGTACAGGAGGCAATGAGCTGTCCTTCACGAAGACGACGGATTCGCACCATCAGTGTGATGAAGAAGGTATCAGGATCTTTCAGACCATCAGTGGCGGCTGGTGCTTCAAATGACGGGGGGTTCACTTCTTTGAGTGTCCTCCACGACCTCCACTGCCTACATGTATGCTGACGTGCCCAGGGCATGCATGAGACGCAGTAATCTTTACTACTCCTGCAGTACAGGAGGCAATGAGCTGTTCTCCACGAAGACGACGGATTCGCACCATCAGAGTGATGAAGAAGGTATCAGGATATTTCAGAACATCAGTGGCGGCTGGTGCTTCAAATGACCGGGAATTCACTTCTTTGAGTGGCCTCCACGACCTCCACTGCCTACACGTATGACGACATGCCCAGGACATGCATGAGACGCAGTAATCTTGACTCCTCCTGCAGTACAGGAGGCAATGAGCTGTTCTCCACGTAGATGACGGATTCGCACCATCAGTATGATGAAGAAGGTGTCAGGATCTTTCAGACCATCAGTGGCGGCTGGTGCTTCAAATGTCCTGGGGTTCACTTCTTTGAGTGTCCTCCACGACCTCCACTGCCTACATGTACACCGCCGTGCCTAGGGCATCCATGTGACGCAGTAATCTTGACTCCTCCTGCAGTACAGGAGGCAATGTGCTGTTCTCCACGAAGATGACGGATTCGCACCATCAGTATGATGAAGAAGGTATCAGGATATTTCAGACCATCAGTGGCAGCTGGTGCTCCAGATGACCGGGGGTTCACTTCATTGAGTGTCCTCCACGACCTCCACTGCCTACATGTATGCGGACGTGCCCAGGAAATGCATGAGACGCAGTAATCTTGACTCCTCCTGCAGTACAGGAGGCAATGAGCTGTTCTCCACGAAAACGATGGATTCGCACAATCAGTGTGATGAAGAAGGTATCAGGATCTTTCAGACCATCAGTGGCGGCTGGTGCTTACAATGACTGGGGGTTCACTTCTTTGAGTGTCCTACACGACCTCCACTGCCTACATGCATGCCGACGTGCCCAGGGCATGCATGAGACGCAGTAATCTTGAATCCTCCTGCAGTACAGGAGGCAATTAAATTTTCTCCACAAAGTCGACGGATTCGCACCATCAGTGTGATGAAGAAGGTGTGAGGATATTTCAGACCATCAGTGGCGGCTGGTGCTTCAAATGACTGGGGGTTCACTTCTTTGTGTGTCCTCCACGACCTCCACAGCCTACACGTATGACGACATGCCCAGCACATGCATGAGACGCAGTAATCTTGACTCCTCCTGCAGTACAGGAGGCAATGAGCTGTTCTCCACGACGACGACGGATTCGCACCATCAGTGTGATGAAGAAGGTATCAGGATCTTTCAGACCATCAGTGGCGGCTGGTGCTTCAAACAACTGGGGGTTCACTTCTTAGAGTGTCCTCCACCACCTCCACTGCCTACATGTATGCCGACGTGCCCAGGGCAAGCATGAGCCGCACTAATCTTGACTCCTCCTGCAGTACAGGAGGCAATGAGCTGTTCCCCACGAAGACGACGGATTCGCACCATCAGTATGATGAAGAAGGCATCAGGATCTTTCAGACCATCAGTGGCGGCTGGTGCTTCAAATGACCGGGGGTTCACTTCTTTGAGTGTCCTCCACGACCTCACTGCCTACATGTACGCCGACGTGCCCAAGGCATGCATGAGCAATGAGCTGTTCTCCACGAAGATGACGGATTCGCACCATCAGTATGATGAAGAAGGTGTGAGGATCTTTCAGACCATCAGTGGCGGCTGGTGCTTCAAATGACCGGGGGTTCACTACTTTGAGTGTCCACCACGACCTCCACTGCCTACATGTACGCCGACGTGCCTAGGGCATCCATGTGACGCAGTAATCTTGACTCCTCCTGCAGTATAGGAGGCAATGAGCTGTTCCCCACGAAGATGAAGGATTCGCACCATCAGTATGTTGAAGTAGGTATCACGATCTTTCAGACCATCAGTGGCGGCTGGTGCTTCAAATGACTGGGGGTTCACTTCTTTGAGTGTCCTCCACGACCTCCACTGCCTACATGTATGCCAACGTGCCCAAGGCATGCATGAGACGCAGTAATCTTGACTACTCCTGCAGTACAGGAGGCAATGAGCTGTTCTCCATGAAGATGACGGATTCGCACCATCAGTATGATGAAAAGGTATCAGGATATTTCAGACCATCAGTGGCGGCTGGTGCTTCAGATGACCAGAGGTTCACTTCTTTGAGTGTCCTCCACGACCTCCACTGCCTACATGTATGCCGATGTGCCCAGGGCATGCATGTGACGTAGTAATCTTGACTCCTCCTGCAGTACAGGAGGCAATGAGCTGTTCCCCACGAAGACGACGGATTCGCACCATCAGTATGATGAAGAAGGTATCAGGATCTTTCAGACCATCAGTGGCGGCTGGTGCTTCAAATGACTGGGGGTTCACTTCTTTGAGTGTCCTCCACGACCTCCACTGCCTACATGTATGCCGACGTGCCCAAGGCATGCATTAGCAATGAGCTGTTCTCCACGAAGATGATGGATTCGCACCATCAGTATGATGAAGAAGGTGTCAGGATCTTTCAGACCATCAGTGGCGGCTGGTGCTTCAAATGACCGGGGGTTCACTTCTTTGAGTGTCCTCCACGACCTCCACTGCCCACATGTATGCGGACGTGCCCAGGAAATGCATGAGACGCAGTAATCTTGAATCCTCCTGCAGTACAGGAGGCAATGAAATTGTCTCGACAAAGACGACGGATTCGCACCATCAGTGTGATGAAGAAGGTATCACGATCTTTCACACCATCAGTGGCGGCTGGTGCTTCAAATGACTGGGGGTTCACTTCTTTGAGTGTCCTCCACGACCTCCACTACCTACATGTATGCCGACGTGCCCAAGGCATGCATTAGCAATGAGCTGTTCTCCACGAAGATGATGGATTCGCACCATCAGTATGATGAAGAAGGTGTCAGGATCTTTCAGACCATCAGTGGCGGCTGGTGCTTCTAATGACCGGGGGTTCACTTCTTTGAGTGTTCTCCACGACCTCCACTGCCTACACGTATGACGACATGCCCAGGACATGCATGACACGCAGTAATCTTGACTCCTCCTGCAGTACAGGAGGCAATGAGCTGTTCGCCACGAAGACGACGGATTCGCACCATCAGTATGATGAAGAAAGTATCAGGATCTTTCGGACCATCAGTGGCGGCTGGTGCTTCAAATGACTGGGGGTTCACTTCTTTGAGTGTCCTCCACGACCTCCACTGCCTACATGTATGCCGATGTGCCCAGGGCACGCATGAGACGCAGTAATCTTGACTCCTCCTGCAGTACAGGAGGCAATGAGCTGTTCCCCACGAAGACGACGGATTCGCGCCATCAGTATGATGAAGAAGGTATCAGGATCTTTCAGACCATCAGTGTTGGCTGGTGCTTCAAATGACTGTGGGTTCACTTCTTTCAGTGCCGGATCTTGATAGTGACGACGCCTCCTCTCCCCCTCCTCCAGCTCGGTGCGTCAATCTTTCGGGGTCCCCACTCCCGCTCGGCATCCAAAGACACCACGGATGTCTGCGAGTGGCGCCAGGGGAAAGCGCCCCGTTTTTCCCCACCCCATTAGATATATTTTCGTTAAAAGCTCTGGAGAATGTCTTTCCTCGGCTTGTTTGCCTTGTTTCAACTCGAGCTGAGGCGTCGGCCTACCAAGCTGCTTTATTTCACACTTCTCTTCCAAGCTTAAAGCTGAGTAATTTTCCTCTAAAAGAGGGATAACAAACACAAAGAACATATGATATGCACATGAACACTAAAACACAGTAAGTAACAGATTACACTGTTTAGAGACTGTACCAAAATGAATCTGTTAGGATGAAGAGACATGTAACCTTCAGGTCACGTGACACTGTTAGCAGCACCCCCTCTTAATCTTATGCATGTGCAAAGGCTGCTCTCCCCCACATCTTTTCAAACAATTAAGTATTTTTTACAACGAATAGAATAAATGTTATTTACCCTCAAAATCGCGACACATGTGCTATAACGTCCAAAGATATGTGCCAAGTAAAAATACAAAACTGGTTGTTGTTCCCGTTTCTGTTTTTTTAAAAAAAAATTGCCTTTAGTCGGTCTCGAACTCCCTACCTTGAACGCCGCAGTGCGATTCTGCTAACCACGTGGCTATTCCAGCTAGGTGGACAGTAGTGACTTCATTGTTATTAATGATCGGATCCTCTGAAGGCTTTTACAGTTGATGCGTCTTTAATTTATAGTTATAAGATATTTTACCAAATATGACGTGTTTTTGATGAATCTTAAATACACCATCATGTCGATTTACGCAAGTGCAAAGTGAGGTACGCAGTAGCTCAATTGTGTTCCTTCGAGACCATTCTTGCATAACCGCCAGAGTTTGTGTAGGCCGGAGCTCCGTCTCCACCAGCTCCATCGCCAGTGTTAAAAGCGGCGTTTCCCCTCACCCCTCCCTGCCGTGGGAGTGGCCATATGCTGCCTCCAGGGGGTTCAGAAGAGAATTTGAACCTCAGCCCCGCATGCACATTGTAACTCTGCGCCACTGTCGCCTATGTTAAGTGGGCGTGCTACGACTAGTGTACATACTGTCTCTGCGACGTAAAACGTTTTTTATGTGATAAAAATATTTTGAATGTGCATTTAAAATGTTCTGATATAAGAACAAAACAAAGAATGATAGTTTAAAAACACTTTTTATTAAATTTATTTATTTACTTTTTTTCACGATGAACCAGTGAACACATAGGACCCGCCGCCACTGCAGACCATGCAAGGCTCTGTCATGGTCTCACCATCCAGTGACGATGACCACTTGCCAGTGGCGGACTAAGGCCGACGAAGGCCCGGGGCGGTGGCAAATCAAAATGAGGTTCCCCGTCCACTTGTAAGTACATGTATTACTAGAAAAAATAAGTCTTGAAATTTGGAGGCCCCCCGGACGAGAGGCACGGGACGGTATAAAAAATTGGTAGAGATTTGGAGTTCCCAGGAGAAATAAAGAAAAAACCACTTGCCTTCGAGCACAGACAAATATATACAGACGGGAAACCTCCGTAAGGGCCCAGTCACACGCTCAGGGGTGCAGGGAGGGAAGGTTCCGTAAGATGTCCCATGATGGCGCTGCGGTCAGAAGCAGCCCTTTAAACTGGCCAGAGCAAGCGGCAGGTAGAGGCTGGCCCCACCGCCACTTCGCTTCAAACGCCGGCACACCGGACACAGCCGTGGGCTCGCGGCAGGCTACCCTCAGAAGCGCCTCTAGTGTCGTCTACCGGTACTAAGCCGGGGAACCGTCTGACACCTGCTAGCGTCTTACGGAACTACGAGGGCAGCGTAGTACAGAGGTTTAGGGAGGGCTTCTCCTCTGTATATGTTACCACAGAGTAATATATACAGAGGAGAAGCCCCCCCTAAACCACTGTCCTACGCTCCCCTCGTAGTTCCGTAAGATGCTAGCAGGTGTCAGGCGGTTCCCTGGCTTAAGGTGCCTCTCGCACGTCAGAGGGTAGCGTGGAGGGGAGGCTGAGGGGAGAGCTCGTGTCGCCTGCCACGAGGCAACGGCTGTGTCCGGCTTGCTGGCGTTTGAGAGGAGGGGACAGCCGCTACCTGCCGCCTGCTCTGGCCAGTTTAAAGGGCTGCTTCTGACCTCAGCGCCATCATGGGACATCTTACGGAACTGTTGAAAACCCTCCCTCCCCGCACCCCTGAGCGTAGGAGCAGGTCCATGGAGGTTTCCCGTCTGTATATATTTGTCCTGTGATGTTATTCTGTGCTTCAAGGTATTTGGAGGCCCCCCCAAGACCGGAGGCCGGGGCCGGTCCGTCCCCTCCACCCCCCTCCCTTTGACCACCACTGCAACTTGCTCATTTCAGTCATAGCAGCCGACGTCGTGGTGTTAACATTGGCATATGCATACATTGTTGGCTGCGGAAGCTCATAGTTTGAAGTGTTTGGTGGACTGTTTGTTCAGACACAATAGGTACTATTCCCAACATTGGAGTCTGATGTTTGTTCCGCCGCAGTTGGCCGCTTGTTCTTGTTTATGAGTCTACCATGTCCTACGTCTGTAATGGGTGTGATCGCCCCACCGCAACACTCCTCAAACACCCGCCAAGTTGTGTATTCTCGACATGCTCATGCCGAAATACCAGGCCATCACAGTCTGCCCTCGGTGAAACGCAGATAGATCAAGGCTTTCCCCATTTTACACACGGGCAGCAGTCTTACTGAAACAAAATGCACCGTGTGTGTGCGACTAGCAGTGCATCCTCAGCAGGTGAGGTTCGGTCGATAGTAAATCGGTGGTCATCTTTTTCTGGTTGTGTGGCGAAACCGAATAAGTGTAAACTTCTAGGCAAGGACGTCGTACTGAAGTGGATTTATACTGTCAGTTTATTTGCAAATTCCACTCCATTATGCAATCACTGAAGAATAGGCAACTGCTCCAGTACACTACAGTCGTCAGGATTCTGCTGTGTAGAATAATGTGACGAGGTCCTGCTGAACGCCTAATCTACAAAAAAAAAAAAACAAAAAAAAAAAAAAAAAAAAAACAACATCTTGAGTTAGTGATAAGTATGGGCCTTTAGTTCGGGCATATGTAGTTACTCTCTTTCATGACTAATTCTCAAAATAAAATCTGGAAAAAAAATACAAATTATGAAAGTCCGTCACCGCCCCTGTTTTCGGTGCTAATATGGTGGCGTTATGAAACAAGAAATTAATACCCACACTTGGTGGACAAAGGCGTCTACTTTCAGTTTTGCTATTTGCAACCACGAATTATTAAATTGATAGTCATCTACTTTCTTTGGTATTAGAATTATTACATTCTTTTGAAGTGTCGGAGTATTTCGCCTGTCTTATGCATCTTGCGCAAGAAGTGGAACCATTTAAGAAATATGTTCGCATAATATACGGCTTACCAAAATATTGTCTTATCTAACTCAAATTCACATTAAAACAATTCACATAAAACGTGCAGCATTATTAGGTTACACCTTCACCAAAAAAAGTGCTGGTTTAATTTGTAAGAACATGGAATTTCGCAAGGGAAGACTGCCTATATATGCGGGGAGTGCCCATTATACAGAGACTGTGCATCATAAAGTTTTATTGGTGAAAAATGGCGACTATAAACGTAGTTTGGTGACCTCATAACCCTTGTAATATCTTGTAATGTCTCATATCCGCTATTACGCACAAATTTTACTTGCGTAAGTACAGTATATTTGATATTCTCGATCTTGGCAGTGGATAGAGACGCCGAAAAAAGTTTCAAGGTTCCTTGTGAACATTGTCTTAATTAAAGTAAAAATTTAGACGATATACCGTGAATAGAAATGATACAAATTGCCATTCCCACAATCAGTACTTTTGATGTACCAAAAGTCATCGTTTTCAAGAGTTTATTGATAACAGACAAAATTACCTACATAAAGAAAATGACATTTCTCGACTAACGTCTAATGAATTCACAGTTAAAGTTTGGTAATTTTCTAGTCACTTACTTAGATTATTGCGGCACACTGTTCAAACACTGCTAATAACCTGTGTGCATTGACGGTAACTTTAAATCTCTTATAACATACGGTAAAAAAAAAATTCGAAGATTTTTCTTAAATAGAAATTACAGAAGACGGCGACTGGTACTTTTGGAACCCAAAAATCGTGCTTTCCGTGGTTTTATAAGGAACCGCACGTGACGAAATGGTGCTTTTAGAAGCCGTTGAAGTCCACCCTAAGCCACACGTTACGTACAAAACCCAAAAAATTTTCTAAATTTGCTGCGCTGAAGGAAGTGTGTAATGTTTAAATTTTGAATATTGTAGATTGCTACAGTATGTCAGTTCTTAATATCAGGTATGCAAATGGTAGGAAGACAACGGGCTATAAAAAATACTTGGCTCACTAAACCTGAAATAAATAGAATCGGAGGTACGAAATTCTGAAGAACATATTTTCCGCTCAAGGCCTTTATTGGAACATTCTGGTACCCTGTCATTTTACAGTCATTACTAATTATTTAAAATATTGTAACGCAGACTTATTACAATTTAATTAAAAATGTTTGGTTGAATGTAGTAGACACCTTGGAAGAGACGGTGTTTCTGTTATTTAATACACTATTGCACATAAATGTACCACCGAAAAGGACAGAAGATATCACAGTCAAATATCAGAAGATCGAAAACACAGCCCCAGGTGAAGTAAGGAAGACGATCAAATCAGTATTGAGTATTGCCGCCATTTCATTAGCATACGTATTAGCATTGTGCTAGTACAAAATTCTTCGGAATGAATGCCTGTTTTTGAATTTGGAAGACATTAGGTATACTTCTCATAAATACGAGGCGCGTCCAGAAAGTAAGTTCCGTTTCAATTTATCTCCGCTGCAGCGCTGCGATTGCAGTTCCGCACATGCGCTGTAGACGATGTGTATCAAGGAGAAGAACGTGCGCCATTTGGAGATCGCTGTCAGTTACGTACGCATTGTTGTGCTTGTTTGGAATGTCGGCGTTGATTGAAAATCCCGCCGCCTGTGAAATCAGGTCAGTGATTCGGTTTCTGAATGCGAGGAAAGTGAAATCAAGTGAAATTTATCGGCAAATTTGCGATGTTTACCGACCAAATGCGATGAGTGATCGATGGTGAGAAGATGGGTCCGACAGTTCAATGGCGGGCGTAGTGATGTGCACGATGAAGAACGAAGTGGACGTCCACCTTCGGTTACAGAAGAACTCGTTCACGCGACTGATGAAAAGATCCAGGAAAACCGTAGATTTACAATTAGTGCTCTCGCTATGGACTTCCCCAAAATTTCATGATCAGTGATGCATGAAATTGTTACCAAACACAGGCGGCAGATTTCTATGAAGAAGGTATACAAAACCTGGTGCCACGCTATGACAAATGCCTGCACAATTTCGGCAGTTATGTGGAAAAGTCCACCTCCATGAACCACAGACATTGCCGAGGTGGGGTGGCTTGCGTGCCTCAACGATACAGATAGCCGTACCGTAGGTGCAACCACAGCGGAGGGGTATCTGTGGAGAGGCCAGACAAACGTGTGGTTCCTAAAGAGGGGCAGCTGCCTTTTCAGTAGTTACAGGGGCAAAGTCTGGATGATTGACTGAGCTGGCCTTGTAACATCAGCTAATGTGGCTTTGCCACACAGCTACTGCGAACGGCTGAAAGCAAGGGGAAACTACAGCCGTTACTTTTCCCGAGGACATGCAGCTCTACTGTATGAACATATGATGATGGCATCCTCTCGGGTAAAATATTCCGGAGGTAAAATAGTCCCCCATTCGGATCTCCGGGCGGGGACTACTCAGGAGTATGTTGTCATCAGGAAAGACAATACTGGCATTCTACGGATCGGAGCGTGGAATGTTAGATCCCTTAATCGGGTAGGAAAATTAGAAAATTTAAAAAGGGAAATGGATAGGTTGAAGTTAGATATAGTGGGGATTAGTGAAGTTCGGTGGCAGGATGAACAGGATTTCTGGTCAGGTGAGTACAGGATTATAAATACAAAATCAGTTCGGGGTATCACAGGAGTAGTACTGATAATGAATAAGAAAATAGGAATGCGGGTAAACTACTATGAGCAGCACAGTGATCGCATTATCATTGTCAAGATAGATACGAAGCCAACACCGACAACAGTAGTACAGGTTTATATGCCAACTAGCTCTGCTGATGATGAGGAGATCGAAGAAATATATGAGGAGCTAAAGAAAATTATTCAGACAGTTAAGGGAGAGGAAAACGTAATTGTGATGGGAGACTGGAATTCGGTTGTAGGAAAAGGAAGAGAAGGAAAAATAGTAGGTGAATATGGACTGGGCAGGAGGAATGAAAGAGGAAGTCGCCTGGTAGAATTTTGCACGGAACATGATTTAATCGTAACAAACACCTGGTTTAAGAATCACATAAGAAGGTTGTATACATGGAAGAGACCAGGAGACATCGGAAGGTATCAGATAGATTTTATAATGGTAAGACATAGATTCCGGAACCAGGTTATAAACTTCAAGACGTACCCAGGGGCAGATATAGACTCTGACCTTAACTTGTTAGTCATGAACTGTAGGCTGAAACTGAAAAAATTGCAGAAACGGAGGAAAATAAGGAGATGGGACTTAGATAAATTGAAGGAAAGTGAAGTTTTTAAGAATTTCAGAGGGAGCTGTAGGCAACAATTGACAGAAACAGGGGGAAATAAAACAGTAGAAGAGGAATGGGTAGCACTGAGAGATGAAATAGTGAAGGCAGCAGAGGACAAAATAGGTAGAAAGGCAAGACCTACAAAAAATCCCTGGACATCACAGGAAATACTAAATTTAATCGATGAAAGGAGAAAATATAAAAATGCAGTAAATGAAACAGGGAAAATGGAGTACAGACGATTAAAAAATGAGATTGACAGGAATTGCAAAATGGCTAAGCAGGAGTGGCTAGAAGCCAAATGCAAATCTGTAGAAGAATGTATAAGAAGGGGAAAAGTAGATACCGCCTACAGGAAAATCAAAGAGACATTTGGGGACAAGAAAAGCAACTCTACGAATATCAAGAACTCAGATGGGAAGCCGGTTCTCAGCAAAGAAGGGAAAGCTGAAAGGTGGAAAGAGTACATAGAGCAGCTCTACAAAGGAAATGAACTTACAGACAATGTGGTAGGAAGGGAAGAAGACGTAGATCAAGATGAAATAGCAGATGCTATACTGAGAGATGAATTCGACAGAGCCTTGAAAGACCTAGGTCGGAACAAGGCCCCAGGAGTAGATGACATACCCTCAGAGCTACTAAAGTCTCTGGGAGAGCCAGCCATGACAAGACTATTTGAACTGGTGTGTAGGATTTATGAGACAGGCGAAATACCCTCAGACTTTAAGAAAAATGTAATAATCCCCATTCCAAAGAAATCAGGTGCAGACAGGTGTGAAAATTACAGAACCATTAGTTTGATAAGTCATGGTTGCAAAATTTTAACACGAATTATCTACAGGAGAATGGAAAAGCTGGTAGAAGCTGACCTTTGGGAAGATCAGTTTGGATTCAGGAGGAACGTAGGAACCCGGGAGGCAATAATCACTTTACATCTTATCTTAGAAGATAGATTAAGGAAAGGCTAACCAACATTTTTAGCTTTTGTAGATTTGGAGAAAGCATTTGACAATGTTGACTGGAATACACTCTTTCAAATTCTGAAGTCAGCAGGGGTAAAATATAGGGAAAGGAGAGTTATTTATAACTTGTACAAAAGCCAGACCGCAGTTATTAGACTCGAAGGGCATGAAAGGGAAGCATTAGTTGGGAAGGGAGTAAGACAGGGTTGTTGCCTTTCTCCGATGTTATTCAATTTGTACATTGAGCAGGCGATGAAGGAAAGCAAGGAAAAATTTGGAATAGGGATTATAGTTCAGGGGGAAGAAACAAAAACTTTGCGTTTTGCTGATGACATAGTAATTCTGTCAGAGACAGCAAAGGACCTGGAAGAGCAGTTGAATGGAATGGACAGTGTGTTGAAGAGAGCATATAAAATGAACATTAACAAGAGCAAAACAAAAATAATGGAATGCGGTCTTAGAAAATCGGGTGATGCTGAAGGAATTAGATTAGGTAACGAAACAATGAAGGTGGTAGATGAGTTTTGTTACTTGGGTAGTAAAATAACATGTGATGGTCGCAGTACAGAGGATATAAAATGCAGAATGGCAATGGGAAGAAAAGCATTATAGTCGACATGGTCGATTATAGAGAGTCCGCAACTGCACTACGTTATTTTAAATGTGTTTATTTCCGTCAACAGTTGCTATAAAATTGTTTCATAACATGTTTCGATCACTTGGATCATCTTCAGATCTTATAGTTGCGTCCGCAACTCGTCTGGCTGAGTACTAATTAGTACTCAGCCAGACGAGTTGCGGACGCAACTATAAGATCTGAAGATGATCCAAGTGATCGAAACATGTTATGAAACAATTTTATAGCAACTGTTGACGGAAATAAACACATTTAAAATAAGGGAAGAAAAGCATTTTTGAAAAAGAGAAATTTGCTAACATCGAACATTAATTTAAGTGTAAGGAAGTCTTTTCTGAAGGCATTTGTGTGGAGTGTTGCCTTGTACGGGAGTGAAACATGGACGATAAGCAGTGCGGACAGGAAGAGAATAGAGACTTTTGAAATGTGGTGCTACAGAAGATTGCTGAAAATTAGGTGGGTAGATCGCATAACTAATGAAGAGGTACTGAACAGAATTGGAGAGAAAAGGAATTTTTGGCATACCCTGGCTAAAAGGAGGGATCGCTTGGTAGGACACATTCTTAGACATCGGGGAATCGTAAATTTAGCATTGGAGGGAAGTGTGTGGGGTAAAAATCGCAGAGGGAGACCAAGAGACGCGTATAGTAAGATTTCTCTTTTTTGTTTTGTTTTTGGGACCATCATATAAAATCAGTCATGGGTAAGTCAGATGCCAGACAGATTTATTGGAAGAATCCTCAGTAAGTGTAGTCCGCCAACAAAGGAAGTTCGGCCTTGGCTTGAGTTTTGCTTGTCAGTGCGGGATACATACCAGGTACGGTTAATAGGAGACCAGAGAAGCTTCGTTACGGGCTCATTTAGTAATCGCGAAAGCATCACAGAGATGTATCAGACGCTTCGAGAGAGGCGTTCTCTATCGCGGTACGCGCTTTTGTCTAAGTTCCAAGACCAAACGTTTCACGAAGACACAACCATACTACTGATTCCTCCTATGTATATCTCGCGAAGCGACCACAAGTCTAAGTTCAGAGAGATTAGGGGCCACACAAAGGCGTACAGAGAAATCATTTTTTCCGCGAACCAAACGCGAATGGTATAGGAGGAAGACACAATGGTACGCAAAGTACGTCCCGCCACGTACCGTGAGGTGCCTTGCGGAGTATGGGTGTAGGCGTTCAGTAAGGATTATTTCAAAGAGTTGTGATGACAATAAGAAAGTAAAAACATTAGCTGCTGTTGGCTCACCACGTGCGTCAGTTGGTCGGCAGAAATGAGTGTACGGGAGGGGCAGAAATCAACCCTCTATGGGATGTCTGTATTACTTATCACTTGGTTCATAAAACCATCCATTCTTGTTGGACACGCGACCTTACGTTGGCATGTATGAAAAAAAATTGTTGAAATGTCTTGGTCGCAGTTAGCTTTATTTCATGACGCGTTTCGAGAACATTATCATCAGACTGTGGTACAAAAGAAGAAAATTACATTTTTGGATGTATATAGAACGTAATAATGATATCTATAAGGAGTATAAATCATACTAATACATGTATACTTACAAAAGATTTTTAAAAAACGATGGGAATTACACCATCTTGGTATAGATTCCTGATTACAAATTTAAAATACCATCATGGATGTCTGGTGAAGGTGTTCAACCAGACTTACATGCTCAACTGTGGTGAGAGGGGGGAAACACCGTAACAGGTAACCTAGGTCTCATTCGCCACCAGATGGCGCAGGGTTGGCATTGAAAGTTACGTGAATAAAGCTATACATAAAACATCTTGGGCATACTATACTGTGTGCAGTCATAGAAACTGTGAAAGTTGCGTGAATAAAACTACACATAAAACATCTTGGGAACAATATACTGTGAGCAGTCATAAAAATGTGAAAGTAATTTCTACGAAAATGTGTTAAGTCATATAAAAATATATATAACCGTGAAAGACATTTCTACAAAATGAGTTAAGTCACATAAAATCATACAAAACACCAATCTGAGCACATCAAAACCATCAACGGGACAGGGCGCACGACAAGGGAGGCGTGGGAGGGCCAAAGGATAGGATTTGGCGTTGCTAAATACAGCACAAAACACATGACAAATGTTAAAAAATACGCAACCCGGCCACTGCGACGTTACAGTGACACAGCCGCTCATCACAGGCTACAAGCTAAGACTGCAGAATAATCTTTCACAATTATTACATTATTACACATTATTACGTTCTATATACATCCAAAAATGTAATTTTCTTCTTTTGTACCACAGTCTGATGATGATGTTCTCGAAACGCGTCATGAAATAAAGCTAACTGCGACCAAGACATTTCAACAATTTTTTTCATACATGTCTGTATTACGCTACATAAAATGGGTATCGGAAGGTCAGCATTTAATTTAACGTCTCATCGACAGCCTCACGCTCAGAGTTTTGGGTAGGGAAAGAGAATATAATCTGCTGTGCTTTTTGGAAAGAAAAAAATGTTCAAATGTTTGTTAAGCTTAAGGGACTTAGCTACGAGGTCATCAGTCCCTAAACTTACAAACTACTTATGAACTACTTACAACTAAGGACAGCACAAATATCCATGCCCGAGGGGGGATTCGAACCCCCGACAGTAGTGGCCGTGCAGACCGTGACTAGAGTGCCTCAGTCCCCTCGGCCACCATGGCCGGCAAGGGTAGCCGATCACAGGCCTATATCCCTGACATCGATCCGTTGTAGAATTCTGTAACATATTTTGTGACGAATATTATGCCATTTCTGGAGACCGGTAATCTCCTTTGTAGGAAATAACATGGTTTCCGTAAACAACGATCATGTTAAACGCAACTCGCGCTACTCATCCGCGATATCCAGAGGGCAGCCTGATACAGGGAGCCGATTTTCTTGATTTCCGAAAGCCGTTCGTCACTGGGCTGAGTTGATTCTAGCTAACACAACGCGGCATCTCATTCTCTTCAGACTTTAAAACTGATATGAGACGTGCTCCAGAGTTATATTATAGGACCTTTGCTTTTTACAGTGTATATGACTTCATAGATAACATCGGAAGTTCAATGAGGCTTTTCGCGGATGATACTGTAGTTTATTGAGAAGGCGCAACGCTGGAAAAAGGTAGCATGTTGACGCATGGTGTTGGGGTTGGCGATTGAGCCTCAACATTAACAAGTGCTGCGTTTACATAGAAAGAAAGAGCCTTTATTCTGTGAGTACGCAATAACAGGACAAACACTTGATGGAGTTATTTTCATTAAAAAAAAATCTAGGAGTGGAGAAAAGCTGTGTGTGTGTTGTGGATGTTGAACCTATCGTTAAATCAGACAACAAATTGTTCATTAACACAGCAATTTGGTTTAATTATGGCCCTGATATTGATGTATATACTATTAAATAAGAAACAGTGCATTAAACTGATTATGTGCGCAACGGATATTTTAAACACAGAACAACTGTGGCAAGTCACCATTTGAAACACACACTGACTATACTCAAAAATTTTGACTGCGAGAAAGATATTAAAAAAACCACAAACCACTTTCTTAATGTTTGACTGTGAGAATTTTATGCAGATCAGTTTCTGATTATTGAAATTTAGTATCATAGTCAATTAACTATCATTTACTATGGCACCAATAACGAAATCTGTTCAACAATATTATCAAATCAATGCTGCACTTTAAATCCACTAATAACTAATTATCAAATGAAGGAAGTAGGTTAATCTTCTAACTACGTAAATGAAACAGGAAAGAAAGGTCAACTTTGTTAATTATTATTAATAATCAGCATGACCCCGTAGTTAAGTCCCATAAGCTTAACAAACATACGAATTTTCGGCTACCCTTCATGAACTTACGACCAAGCACTGAAGGGGTCCCTCGTCAGCTATGGAAGCGGACAGTACAAATGTTTGTAAAGCCTATGGGACTCAACTACGGAGCTATCAGTCCCTAAACTTACATACTACTTATGAGCTACTTACGAACTAGGACGGTACAAATATCCATGCCCGAGGGGGGATTCGAACCCCCGACCGTAGTGGCCGTTCAGACCGTGACTGAAGCGCCTCAGTCCCCTCGGCCACCGCGGCCGGCAAGCAGACAGTTAACTACTACTACTAGGGAAAAAAGTGTAATCTCGACAGGCCTTCTTGGTGTTCGGTACAATTCTGACCTTGGTGGCGCTGTCCGAACACACCAGAACACAAGAAACAACGGCCTGGTTGTTAGTCGCTGAGCAGTCGGTGGTCGGCGCAGTTGTGAGCGGAGGTGGCAGCAAGTGAACCTGCGCCACGCGATAGGCGGGAGGAAGCTGCGGTATCTGCAGATAGCCGCCGCTAGCCTTCCCTTCCCTTCCGGCGTCTCCCTGTGAGTAAACAGCGCCGACACCACACCACACGCCTGCAATCACGCCGTCCCGTCTGCTGTTGACTCACTACGCACTCTCCAATTTATTAGGCACTCGGTCTTTGACCCGCACCCGTAGCTGAAAGGTGCCGGCAGATGGATGGCCACCCTGTGTAACACCACATCAAAAACAGTTTTGCATCACCAGCGTATGTAATAAACACATCTCTCCAGGATCTAAGTTTACACGGTTCAAGGAACGTCGTCCTTCAACTGGCATAAAATGTACCAGGGTTGGAACTTATATAGTGGCAACACTGCTGTGGTGACGCTAAGGCCGTGGAATACGTGAGCGACAAAAGCGAACGACAGCTCGCGACATGCAGCTACTTTCGTAGCTTCACGCTACAAGATGCCTGCTAGAACCGATCAACTGCTTCTAAACAGGAACAACGGAGTCGGATCAAGATTAAATATGCCAGAGGTCGTACAGCACGACAGTGTCATCAAGGAGAGCAGAGAATCGGCATTGCTGTACAGAACAGTGGCAAGCTGGGTAAAAGCCTTCAACGAAGGTCGGCTAACTGTGGCAGACATGCATCTGGAAGGTCGTCTCTCAAGAATTCCACACTGTTGCCGCGTTAGTGAACAGTGTTCGAAGCCAGACGATTCGTGAGCTCGCCTATTCTCGTGTACCACTGTGATGGTGTTATCGTAATGCATTACGTTCCTCCACAGCAGACCACCAACGCACAGTATTAGTGTCGTTTTTGGAGCATCACCTGTGACCAGCTTTGCGAAAGAAGCGGCAATACTTTCTGCACAACCCACCATCACTTTGTACGACAAAGCGCGGACGCATACAGCGCAAGCTGCGGCTGCTATATTCGATCGTTGGGCTTGGGAAGTACTGTGCCATCCACCATACTCCTGGATTTAACTCCTTGTGACTTTGATTTTATTCCGAATTTGAAGAACCACTTCACGGTATTCGCTTCAGAACTGTTCCAGAGACAGGCAGAGACAGGCAGGAGACCGCTCCATTCGCACCACCAACAGAACAGGCTCTGCTAACGGTATACTAGGCCTTCTACATCGTTGGCAACGGGTTCTGCACAAAGTTGGTGACTACTTTGAAGGATAGTAACAGATGCAAAGATGTATCGCTTTTGCATCCATTGTGAATAAGTAGTAAAATTAGTAAAACCCTCGTAAAATAACTTCTCTGATCCCATTTATTACTCGGACACTATATCTCACAGCAGTTTCTAGTTGGAAGGGGAGGGGGGATTCGTTCTGCGGTTACTAAAACCACCAGTAGCGGTCGTGTCTGTCTGTCTGCTGCTTTTACGGTTCTGCCAACGTTTGCTGTTGCTTTGTGTTCTCTCTACTCGGCGTTGTTTCGCTTAGTGATGCGTCGCTATTTTGTTTCTTGTCCATGTTTGGTATTTCAAAATTGGTGTCGGGTGATGGTGGATGTAGCAGCAACTGGCACACAGATAGAGATGCGGATGTGGAAGGAAAGCTAGAACAGCCGTACTCATTAATACAATAAATTTATTGGACGTACAAAAGAAATACGTAAATTCCTCTGACTTGAACAGGGACAGGCTTTTTTCATACTTACAATGTTAGCATTGCAAAACGTTGATAATTCTTGTTGCTGCTGCTCCTGAGTGCAGAGTCGACCAGTCTTGGTCGCCCAGCACTGTGCGGTTGGTTAACTCTTTCATGGGCGGTGGTTATCGATGTCGACGGCGTAGTTTACAACGCCTGCCTACCAAATGGGGCAGTAGTTCTCATTGTGAGTGACAGTGTTTGTTGTTGGGGGATTTATCAAGAGAACTCCCTAGAGTGATTCACAACGTCTGCTCTCACATTTGGTCGCCAGGCGTCTTGCAATAAGTGATTTTTTAACCACCATCCCTGAAAGAGTTAAGTCAGAGTTGCAGAGGGCGCTGACATCTGCGCCGGCTGTAGGCGAGGGCGTGGCCGCGCGTCTTCCTGCAACTGCGAGCCTTGCGGCGCCTTCTGATTCTCGTTCTGGCAGTGCTGCTCTGGGAGTTGTTGTGGTGCGCCATTATGATTTATCTGCAAGAAATCAGACTTCACCACTTTAACAAGAAGCTTGACGTAAGAAAAAGAAAAAAAGAGCCAATAACATTGTATTGTATATGCCACGTACGTGTTTCTGTGCGTTTGTGTGTTTTAGACATTTTCCGTCAACCCGCAGCAAGCCATGAAGTCTGGTGGTGATGCAAGCCATCGTGCACTGGCCGACTCCAAACAGCTGCCGCGCTCCATCTCGCCGGCGAGCTGGCCACTACCCGACAGCAGCAGTACGCCATTCAAAGAATGACTGTATTGTCGAACCACAGACATACATAACTAGACTGGCAAACTTGCCTCTCTGACTGAAGCCTGACTCCGCCATCTTGCCTTACCTCACGTCTTCTTACCTCACGTATCTTCTGATACGATACGACGATATATGCTCTACTATTTGGTTTGAACTAGGGATGGCGGTTATCGCTGTAACAACCGGTTTTCGGTTATACCGGTTCTTTTCATCTCCAGTTTAACCGCACCGTAAAAATTGCTCAAGATAACTGATTTTTTAAATAACCGGTTTTCGGTTTTTATTGCTATTATTTCCAGTAGAGTTCGAACGAAACATATTTTGCGGCCGAAACAGAAACCGTAATCGTCGGTTCTTCTAGTTTCGGCCGAAACCGAAACTTACGAAATTTAGTTAATATATAGGTAATTTTACGTTATACGATAAATCACTAGTCTTTCCATATTTTGAAAGATCCCCTCCCAATACTACGCCTTCTTGAGTGTGTGTAACCCTAACGACGAGTCCGTAGAAGACGATATACGAAGCATACAGATTTACTGATTTACTGGCCTAGTATTTCCATCCGGCAGTTGCGAATATTGAGCCAACCACTCCGTCAGTTGGACTTGTGAGCCAGCTCATAAGAATATCTCGTTATACACACAACATATATAAGTTACAGTCAGTAAATAAACTTCAATCAGTGCTGCAGAAGTATTTCGAAAAATAAAGTCACAGTTCCGACTAACAGTATGATTGTTGTCAGAGTAAATTTACGCAAATTGAACTAGGAAAACTCTGTATTACATGATCAAAGAATGTTTAAATGGGTGTGATTTCTTATGAGACCTAAATGCTTAGGTCATCGATCCCTAGTATTACAGACTATTTAATCTAACTTAAACTAACTTACGTTAAGGACAACATACACATCCATGACCGAGGCAGGAGGGAGGACTCTAACCTCCGACTGGAGCAGCCGCACAGTCCGTGACATGGAGCCTCAGACCGCACGGCTAACTCGCGACGCACCACATGATCAATGTTACCTAAACCCATATTGGTTATTAAAAAAGTCCCTCGCTTTCAAGGAATCACATTAATAAAAGTTGTTAGCATAACAATATGATAATACATTAAAAGTTAGTATTCCAAGCTTAGAGTACATCACTTACATAATAGGTATATGAATCGAATTTACCTTCTCTTCCAAGGAACATTTTGGATGCTTTCTCCTTAAATGACACAGCATGTTTGTAGTACCTCCACCCGTTTTCAGCTTTTTAAAGCAAATGGAGCATTGTACTTCACTGCTCCCGTACTTCATGAAGTACTTCCATACTCGGGATGGTGCCAACCGATGTCTGGCGACGACAGCAAGGAACTGCCGCATGACCAGACGGAGGCAAGTCTCGTACACTGCCGGTCCACGCGCGTCGTCTAATAGGCTACGCCACACGGCAACAGGTGCATCGATGCCTCAGTAGCTGCACCAGTTCTTAAGTTCTTATGCCACGCGTTTATTGCGCGTTTCTGACTGCCGGGATTGTTCTTAAATTAACACCACTTTTATTAGTTTCTGCGATGACCTAATATTTCACAGCAGTGGAAATTTTAGGAATATCCCTAAATATTAGTGTCTACTAGTTTTAATTTTTTAAAATTATTTACAAAAAACACATTTTGAACCACTACTACAGGAAGTAGTCGTATCGGTTATTTTACCCGGTTCTTGGCAATAACTAAAATAAACCGATTATAGCCGGCCGCGGTGGCCGAGGTGACTGAGGCGCTCCAGTCACGGTCAGCACGGCCACTACGGTCGGGGGTTCGAATCCCCCCTCGGGCATGGATATTTGTGCCGTCCTAGTTCGTAAGTAGTTCATAAGTAGTTTGTAAGTTTAGGGACTGATAACCTCGTAGTTAAGTCCCATAAGCTTAACAAACATTTGAACATTTTTTTTTTAAACCGATTACAACCGACACCAAATAAATACCGAAAAAAACGGTTATTCAACACTAAAATACCGGCATCGGTTTTTCCCATTCCTAGTTTGAACATGATTTGCATTTGAGATAATACTTCCTCAATAAGCTACACTGTTGAGTCATGTTATGAGAACAACGTATTACGTACGCTTAAATTTTGCTTAGAGTCCTGGCAGCCTCGTGTGATGTTGCCGATCATGTGACACTGGCATTAGCCAATCGTGTGACAACGCAAATGTTTTGGCAAGAAGTCTTCGTTTACGAGGGCAATGACTTTTACTAAATGAACGAGGGTACAAACAAGAACCTGTCAACCATAGAGCAGAAACAGTTCATTCATTTACTTCATCGTCTGTACTAAACATCAATCAAGTCACTCTGTGTTTCTAACAATATTAACATCTTGGCAAGAGCTTTTTTCCGTTTGTTGTTGATGCCAACATAATCATGCAAGGCCGCCGGGATGGTAAGTAAAATGTTACCATTACGTACGTTAAAGCAGACTGTAGTTATCTCAAAAACACTCAGAAGAATAAATACATGTTACCCACGACGAACAGCACATTTACAGTCATACTATTATAAGAAAAACCGAAGTTAATCGAAACTGTAACCGATTAATAAAAACAGGAAATACCACTCGGTGTATGTGTCAATGTGTCAGTGTATGTGTCGTAAGAACTCTAAAAAAAATAAGAATACGTGTTATCCACGCTAAAAAACACTTTTATAAGGACCATACCACTGAAAGAAAATCCGAAGTTGAATGAAATAGGTAGAGATTAATGATAACAGCAAATCAATGCAACTCGTTAATGTTTGTGTCAAAGTTTACTCCACCTGAAAGAAATACAGCCAAATACAACACAAGAATTTCCCACATGTCAAAAGTCTAAAGATAACGTAGTCACGTCAATTCATCCATATTTTTACGACTGTTTTCGGTCATAACACACATGACTGCTTACACGTTTATAGTATAGAAATATGGCGTCGAGATTTCACTGACACCAATGATACTGTATACGGCTTTGCCAGTATAGTAATATATGTCTGTGTGTCGAACTGAAGGCTAAGCTGGGCATTTGTTTCGAGGCAGGGTCTAGCAGAGAATTGCGACGAAAGTTAGTTACGCTTTACTTTTCAGTTGTAGTTCCAGTTTTGACGTAGTCAAACATAGATCGACTTAAATAATAATATTGCATGCCTGAAGTCATCTTTAATATAGAATACGTCATTAAATTTGGAAACTATGATTTCTTTGCCGCAATCGGCGAAAATTACCGTAAGTAATAGTGTTTTGGTGCGATTTTTACTGTGTAACTGAGAAAGGTTGCATGTTAGGGTCCTTTGTGAATATTGAATAGTCTGGATAATTGCTTGCTTTGTCGGATCGGTTCGATTCCGAGGTATTTTACTCTCATAAAGTGATTCTGGGGCCCGATGACTGAATTTGGTAGTGCGTATTGTGGATAAAATTGCAACCTCGAACAGAGAAAGAGTGTTACGGGTGGTTTGCGTTTGTATGATGCATTGTTTTATGATCCAAGAGTCAACACAGTTTCAGCCGACCAGTTGCATAAAATGGTTTACATCTATAAACCTTTACCCAGGTTTCGGCAAAATTAATTTTGTCTTCTTCAGAAGGATACAATAAAGCTCACATTAAAAAAGTTGTTAAAATGTGGCTGACTCCATGTCAATAGATTAAAATATTAAAATTTAAAAACAATGTCACATTATAAAATTTTGGAGCATGTCCACACACAGGTCGAGTGAGCACTGCGTTAGCACTGAGTGCTGCTCGTTATTTACCTTTGTCGCCGTAAATGAATTAACTGAGAAACAATAAAGCTGCGGTACGTTAAACTAAAGCTCAGAGGAGCTATAGTTACAAAAGGATAGATTTTAAATACAGAGAGTAATTCTTTTAACCCGATAAAACAACTATTACTATATTTTCTATTAAACAGTGAGACTACGTGTGTGAATTTGAGACTCAAACAGTGATTTCTTGCTTAACGTGTGCTACGACAGTAGTTAGTTCATTACAGAGGATAGACAAGTTACTGAAGGAAGGTAAAACATTACTTTATTTTAGATAGTAAAAACATTTATTGACCTGTGCATAGCCCATGAAGTGAAAAGAAAGACATTTTAATATTTTTTCTTCCAGTTTAAATATTCCTTTCTTCCAGGAGTGCTAGTCTTGCAAGTTTCGCAGGAGAACTTCTGTTAAATTTGGAAAGTAGGAGGCAAGGTACTGGCAGAATTGAAGTTGTGGGGCGCACCCTGAGTCGTGTCGGGTAGCTCAGTGGTAGAGCGCTTGCCCGCGAAAGGCAAAGGTCCCAGGTTCGAGTCCCGGTTCCGGCATACAATTTTAATCTGGTAGGAAGTTTCAGCAGTATTATTAGTTATCTTTGAATCAGCTGTTGCTAGCGTCTGGCTAAATAAACATTCACATAATACTTTAACTAAATGAACACTTCTCAGAGCAGTGTCAGGCTGTAGTAAAATATATCTATTTTCATTTGAAACTTAATTTGAATGTGTAGTAATTAACTAAAAAAAGAAAAAAGGCACACATATGAACATTTATTTGCATCATTGGCGGAGACAATATAGCTGTTACACGTATGTATATTGTGGACTGTGTTATTTATTCCTGTTGTTGGTTGGCATAGACCAAAGATAACATAGACTGCGCGTGACGTCATCACACTGAAACCATTATTTAAGTCAGGTGCCTCGGGGCAGGAAGCCCTTTTCATCATTAGAAAGAAGCAAAGTGAACTGTAGCTGAGAGTCGCAGTTCTCATTGCGTAGATTTCGACAGTAAAATGTCTTATCGTATTCTTATTACACCTTCAGTAATACAATGGGCGTTACTTCTCCGCAGGTCGCATTATTAATGCCACGGTTACAGTTTTTACCTGTGCCTAGATGAAATGTAATCACAGTTATTTTTATAATAAAAAAAGAACTTAAGTGAATGACTAGTGTGGGACTTTTAGTTTAGAGCTTACACAGGAGAGGAAATATAAGTTTGACAAGCAGCATCAGTTTTCATACGATTCCTCAACAATATATGTGAAATGTTTGGCCATGCTTTTATAGATACCTGAAATCAGTTTGCATCCATAATATCCGATTTTAATATAATACAAGCGTTTATATTTTATGACTTTTGCTACATACAGTGAAGTCAAAACGTATAACAAGAAAAATATTGACTATTTTCATTAAATAATAATTTTATCAACAAATTATTCATGTGCGTGACAAGAACTGGTTTTATAGTGATAATGAACAGGCTGTATTCATCTTCAGCATTGTGTAACGCTGGTAGAGGTAGAAATTACTTACTAGCTGACATACATACACAGTCAAGACATGCTGAAATTATCTTCCCATTAATAATCACATTCATCAGTTGGGAAAAAACTAAAAAATTCACAGTGCAACACAAACATTGAGGATGTGCAATGTGTTGCTTCTTAATAGGACTGTCAATACTTTTTGCCTGGTCACATATAACAACGACAATCACCTCATTAATGTCAGTAATATGGAGAAATCACGTACTTCACAACTATATGTGTAACAGGAATACGAAAAGACGTTTTATTGTTGAAATCAACGATTGACTTCAACTGTAAATTAGAAACGCTGTTGCTCGTAATGACGAAGCGTCAGTCACGTGACTCGGGGCAATATTAGATGTTGGTTTCAGACCACAACACAGCAGAGATAGGGACATGAGCAGTCTATGTTATCCTTGGTCTATATTGGTTGTTGTGTACGTACTGATAGTACTTGTAGGCTAACTTCTTACTGGTTTGCTATTGGAATTAGATTCTTGCGCGTGGATACTTACGAACTTTGGTCTCGTAGGGAAAAAAAAAGGTCTGATGCGTGTTGGGTTTATGGTGTCCACGTGCGCCACACAATATACTGTGAGTGTGCTTTAGTAAAATTTTAAACAGTGTTTGTGAATACTACAACCCTTTCAGTGTCTTGGTAGGGATAATAACTTACATAGGCACACTGTATAGCTTACGATTGAACTGTTGTCGACAGGCTACTGCGAAGGAAGGGGTTGTTGTTTCAAAAATTGCATTTTGCAATTTACGAGCCAAGCGACGCAACCCAGTGTGTAGTCGATACTTTAAGACTGCACAGAAATAATCAAGGACGCTTCTTCATCAAGGGGTTCCAGTACCACTCCCAAAAGGGTATGTAGATGTGTGAAACGACATGATGCGCCCAGAATGATGATTAATTTGCTGGAGTGCTGTTAGATGGAGTAAGAGCGTAAAAAAGGTACTTTACCCTGTCACTCCGGTCCCGAAGAGAGCCTGCTACTCGCACTGGCAAAAGTGTACAAACACTTGACAGGATTAAATTCAAATGTTCAAATGTTTGTAAATCTATCGGACCAAACTGCGTGGTCATCAGTCCGTAGCTTACAAACTACTTAAACCTAGGTAAACTAACCTACGGACAAACACACACACACACCCATGCCCCAGGGAGGACTCGAACCTCCACGGCGAGCAACCGCGCGCTCTGCAGCGAGACGCTTTAGACCGCTCGGCTACTCCACCGCGGCTTCGACAGGATTAGGAAATTTACAAGCAAACAAATCACCAGGTACTATCAAACTGTGGCGCTACCTCATTAAAAAAATTACTCAATTCCATGGCATTCGAATGAAAATATATCCTAAATACCTTGTTTGACATTGTTGTTTGGCGGACAAGTTTTGTCTTCACTTGAGAAGCATTAGAGTAGTCTTTTCGACATGTGGTTCACGAGATCCAGGGGAGTCACAAAGACTTGCTCAGGGGAAAGAGGGGGGGGGGGGGGTCGCCGGCCGTTCGTGTCTGAATACAAAGGGTTCTGTAATACAGAAACAAAGGCCTAACGTAAATTTATTTTATATAAATTGGATGCAATTCGTTGTTTAAGATTAATTATGAATTGAATCAAATGTAGATTATTTAATAATACAGTGTGTCAACGATAAATAAGCTCAAAGCATGAAAACCGATTACAGGAACCAATCGACAGGTAAATGATACAACAATTAAATATAAGAAATTCGGTAAAGGATTTAGTTCTTTATGGAAGATTTATATTTATGTCGGTATTCATGCAAAAAGTACACAAAAAATACATCCAACAATTTACAATGAAGTTGTATCAACAGAAAGAAAATTAAATTTGATGCTTTTGAGATGCCAAACATAGTTTCTTGTTAGGCTATGTAGTAAGGACAGGGGTGGGAGGGGGGTTCTCAAGAATATGTATTCTTGGAAGGGGGTCGCCGAAATATTTTTAATGTCAAGGGGGTTGCATTTTCAAAAAGGCTGAAAAACACTGCAATAGAGAAACTCAATTAACAAAAACAGCAAACACGTGCCAAATTTCGTGCAAACCTTGAATTGTATTGGATCTTAAGGCATAGGTATTTCCAAAACAATGATACTGGCAAGTGTAGACTTGGAAAATGTGGTTTCGCCGGAACACAGATCACTGGCGAAGCGTACCAGCACTTCGAGGGGGAGGCGGGCTTGTCCCCCGCACCTCACCACTCCCCTCTATCGGTCATAGTCCTCATTTGTTTAGGTTCACAGCCGATTGACAAGATACAATAAATAAATAAATAAAGGAGTTCAAATGTTTGTAGAGCTTATGGCACTAAATTACGGGGTCATCAGTCCCTAAAACTACAAACTAGCTTATACTGAAGCCGGCACAAACATCCATGCCCTAGGGGAGATTCGAAACCCCGACGGGGAACGGCCTCGCGCATCGTAGCATAGCGCGTCGCTGGCGTGAAGTACAACCCCAGCACTAGGCGTGAAATTTCAATGTACTACTTGTTGATATTTTGCATATATAGCCGTGCTGTTTAAAGCGCCATGTTCGGGGATGGCGATGTATGCTGGCCCGTTCACATCCGCCTGGGAAATTAATGACGTACGCCAGGCTGCCGGCACAGGCCAACGAGAAAGACAGTGTCCGTGTAATATCGAGTGCATACCCATTTTGTTGAAAGTAGACGGGTCAGTGATATTTGTACATTCAGTACACAGTGAAGGAAAAATATATCGCGTTCGTTTGCTTATTTACTAGTAAATATTCAAATAGTCGTTCCACACCGCCGTAGCTCTAAGCTAGAGCAGACGAAACAAACTACTGAGCCTATTATTGAAGAGAAATGCATGTTCATACCAGAGGCCGTGGTAGTAGAAGTAATAGTACCATTATTCACTTCTTTTTTATCGTATCTTCTCTGGCAGTTAGTCGAATGATAGCATCTAGACGAAACATTCTTTTGTATTCGGGCGAATATGGTGGGAACGAAACTTTGCGACAAGACGAAGCCACCACTAGAATAATCAGTTCCCCGTCGGGGTTCCGAATCCCCACTCGGGCACGGATGCTTGTGCTGTCTTTAGTATAAGGTAGTTCGTAAGTTTAGGGACTGATGAAACCGCAGTTAAATCCCATAAGCTTTACAAACATTTGAACATTCTGAATAATCAGGAAAACTGATTTTATCATTGGCATGGGAAGCCTGAATTCATATATCGCGAACCTACTGAACATTTTGGGTTATCTGCGCACTTTGTATTACAATATGAATTAGATTGACGTCATCTGACATAAAGATAAGTTACATTGAATACAAATGAAATAAAATGATTATATGCAGCAATAAAAATAAATACAGTAACAGTAACAGGATGCACAATGGACATAACCTGACCATGATGATAGCGCCGAAATAGTCCTGCTGCACATGCATTTAAAGCAATAAATAACAGCTATTTTAGCAGCATTGTGGTACTTTCATTGATTATAATTATATAATTAAAAAACGTAACATGTTGCAGGTCCAAGAGAAACGAAATTATCTTCGAATGACTTTCAGGCGACTGTCAGAAGTATTTATATATTTTGTAAGACTCACGGCACAATTACTGCTTCAATTCCCGTTTATTGTGATAGACGACCGGTTTCTGTCAAAGATCATCATCTGGTGAGAAATATTCTGAAAAGGTATCCATAAATAATCGAAAATAATCAAAACTGCACTCTAAGGATTTTTTTAGTAAGCGCACGCTGCACCTGATATTTTATTGTTTTATTAAATGAAGATACGTTGGTTAAATTACATAAAACATATAAATGTCAAATGAATGTAATTTCGGCATGTTTGTTTTAGAATGTCAACCGCTTGAAACCTACGAATATCTTTGTGCACCATACCGCTCACTCCATTTCCCTTTTCAAGGCTCGCTTAAGTAACATATTGTGTACTTTCAGATAACTTAAAAAGGAAGAAAACTAGGAGCCAGTACACTTTTTTACGCAGCATACATTTCCTCCGTTATTACTGGTCGAAGTGTCATTTCAACTTTCCTTGTACGTTTTCAGTTAGTACGTAAAATCAAGAACACAATTTTAATGGATATATACATGTGGCGTCTGTTCCGAAAGAACACTTCTGATCCTGCAATTGCTATTCTTTCATAATCACAGAATATATGACATTAGCTGCGAATGGGCACACACACACACACATTTTCAGCTTTGCCCATTCGCAGATGATGTCATACATTCTGTGAATATGAAATTTTAATTGATTCTAATAATAAGCATTCAGCTGATAAATTTAAACATTTGAAAAACAAACGAGATAATTTTAAGAGTCTCCGATAATCGTCCATCTTAATGGCGCGATAAAATAAGCCACCAGAGGAACATTATGAACAAACTTTGCAACCAGATATTAAAACATGAAATGCAGTAAAAGATCTCTCTTCGGAACTGCAAATTTTCTACATTAGAAGGCAGAAAGTAAATATTATCAGAAACGTTTAAGGGGCGATAAAAGGGAAGAGTGGAATAACTGTAGATAACATAAAATCAAGTCTGTAAAGGACACTTTACATAAGACAATGCCAAAAGAAACATTTACATTAAGACTTACAAAAGAATCTCAAAACAGACATAAAACATAATGAAGCAATTAGGCAAATAACTATTATCCTGCAAGCATGGACACAATATTCTAGGTTCGTAAATTTCCCTAAATTATAAACTCCGCTCGCTTGGAAACTCTTTGCAGATCAGAAGGTAATTAACATATGTGAGCAAGATAGAATAAAAATATTATACAGTAAGTATGAAAGCATCAGAGATACAACAGTATCGACAAAACAAGGGGAAAACATCCATAACAAAGGAGTAGTTGAAGAAATGCAGGGGCATTGGAAAAGTTGTTTAATTTTACGATAACTCTTTTTCTTCCTTTTAGGGGAAAAATAAGAATGATAAATATTAGGTTAAATAAGACAGCAACGAGATGCTGTGATAAATATGATAAACATAAACTTGAGCACAAACGTAAAATATGAGTGAGAAGTTCGTTTCTTGCATCCATTCTGCGTTTGATACTTCGCTCTTCAGCCACTCCTGCAAACAGTGAACCAATGGGGGGAAAATCGGACGACCTCGGTGCCCAAGCAATGACTACCGGCTCAAATAAAGCAATCTACAACACAACAACTGTCTACAAGAGCAGCAAATAACACTGAAGTTGACGGTGAACTTTTGAACTTCTGTTAGGAAATTTACACAATAAAGCAAACCGTAACATAACAGTATCTTAAATAACTGTCACCTGCACTTTTCCCGTGTCTATTTGTTTTCATTGATTTACCAGGTAACGGTAAAGAAAAGGGCATGTGTTTATTACAAGTTTTTTGTTCGGAATCACCAGTAGTATCACCCCTCAAATTATGTACCATGCCTGCTAACTCACCCTGTATATCTTTAGAACCTTTGTGTCTAAATGCCGGCCGCGGGGGCCGAGGGGGCTGAGGCGCTCCAGTCACGGTCTGCACGGCCACTACGGTCGGGGGTTCGAATCCCCCCTCGGGCATGGATATTTGTGCCGTCCTTAGTCTTAGCTAGTTCATAAGTAGTTTGTAAGCTTAGGGACTGATGACCCCGTAGTTAAGTCCCATAAGTTCTACAAACTTTTGAACATTTTTTGTGTCCAAATGTCGTGCAATTTTATAATCTGACAGTGCGGTGTCACACACTGAAGAATTTTATTGGCAGCTTTCTAAAAGTCCACAAGCTGCCAAACTAGCTTTGTAATAAATAACGCATTCTGAAAGCTGTGTTAAATGTATCTTACTTTTAAAATGTATTTTATATATCACAATCCCTTGAGTCTTGTACAGTTGGACGAAGAGTATTCTGCTGCAGCCATTTTAAGTACCACAAATTTCAAAATCTTAGCAGTAAAACACGCTTTTTTCGTTCCATCCTGAAGAGTTTCCTCATGCGTCACTCTTTGTATTCACTCGTAGAAGTCCAGGAAAAATTAAAAAAATTAAGCGAATTGGTGTTTTACGTTGTTGATTATGTTTACTTTAAAATATACGGCTTCAAATGTTCAAATATTTGTAATTCTATGGGACCAAACTACTTTGGTCATGAGTTCCTAGATTTACAAATTACTTAAACTAAATTAAACTAAGGACAACACACACATCCATGCCCAAGGGAGGATTAGAACCCCCGGCGCGGGAGGCCGCGCGATCTCGTAGTTTGCTTAGGACTCCTATACAATTCACTACCACTTACGTTACAATTCATGTAATGCCTCGTGCCATACTGTTATATTGTTGGTCTGCCATATTCTTTTTACTAACCAAACCTAGAGTTTGTTTTTATGTTAGTTTGATATTTTACGTTCATCTAACAAGTAAAGTACTTGGGCTCGAACAAACACATATACACCAAAATCGTATGAGAGATAATGTAAAGATCCCTTATTGCGCTAGTGATACTCCCGCATCTGCAAAACTCTGCAGTCGTCCGTTAGAGGCCTCTGCGTGTGTCATGCCGCATTGCACTTTGACCTGTCGGTTCGCCAGTAGGGACGGTGCAGTGTGCCTCCGAAGTTGCGTTTTGTAATGTTATTTGTGTGGTGAAGCGTCAGATGGGGCGGCGATTGCTAATCAATCCTGCTAATGTATTGCGATTAGTTGAGATGATGTTACGAAGAACCCTTCTTCGTGAAGATGGTTTTAGGGTAGAAGATGAATCATTTGCATGCTTTCTCGTATCTGTTATGGTACAGAAATATGAGCATAAGTTAGATACTGTTGTTACAAACTCATAATAATGATAATAGGGATGATAATGACGAACAACTCATTGCAAGCGGTAGTGCTACGGTAAGTGCGAGAAGAGGCGATGGAAGCAGTGGCAGTGAACACCAACAGTCTTTCGGTAAGAAGGTTAAAGTTACAACTATCATTACGGCTTTTGATAACAATTCGCTAGAGAACATGTACGATGATTATTACATAAGTTATAGTTAAGTTATCTGCATTACGTATTGCGTCTACAATTACATCTACAGTGCTATCTAGAGCATGGTTGCAGAACTTCGCAGAAAAAAGAACACCCACCAGCACATTGAGGTGTACGTAGAGATCCTGTAACAAAACGTTCATACAGATATGTTTGTTCGAGCCCATGTACTTTCCTTGTAAGTCAACAGTAAGTTAAAAGTATAATTTTTCTCAAATTACTTATTACATTTATCATTAATTGTCAGTTATTTAACTTTTACATGCTGAATTAGATCTCGTCACCATTTGAAAGAAAACTTTGTGGGTAATATAAGCGAAAGTTGCAAGAAACCAGTGAGATACGATATATTGACTCATTTTCCAGCCATTGACCTTGGAGTTCTTCTCAAAGCAGTTAGACGGTTACAGAGCATTTGTAATTGGTACTGGACAAGTGAACAGTTAAAAGGAGACATTCTTTGCAGATAATATCTGCGGAGTCACAATTAACCAATGAGAAGCGATATATGTTCCAGCCGCGGCCTTTGGAGTTCTTCTGAATGCAGCTACACTGCTAACGGGTATTTCTGTTTGGTGCTGGAAAAGCAACCATTTGAACCTGGTGTCGCGTGTCATAGTGACTCAGGCAATCCTTCTTAGCGCTGTTTTAATAGAGCTGACAGCGGCGATTAATTGATGTGCGTCTGCCCATAAACCTTTTCTTGCTACTCACTGATGCAGCGTGTGGTGTAATGTTTGCTGTGTCGTCAGCTTATCACCAGTGTCGTGTGAGCTCATATTTCTGACACGAGTGAGCGTTCGCACGGCGCCAGACATCTGCTCTCCGAGACGATACGAAGTGACGTTTGAGCATATCAGTATTTGGAGGACCACATTACCGACAGAGTTACATCACGTTTGGAGTGATCTTAACTGTTGTCGAGGAATGTTATTGGGGGCACCTCGTCTTACGAAACAGCGGTGAGTCACGTGCGGACTTGGCAGCATGCCTTGTAGCTTACAGGTGGTTCACGGAAGCCTTCTTACTGCGTAAAGCGGAAATTCACTTCGAGCTGCAGGCCTGACGAGTTCTGTTCAGCGATCCCGGAGACTGCGGACACTTTTGGGGTCACCAGCACTGTATCTCGTCCAACACAAGCCGCCCACTACTCGATAATGCTTTCAAAGGGACGGCTATTGGAGACAGAGGTTTGTTGTCTGTTAATTTTACAGACATCCCTCGTCGGCATATAATCATATCCACATCTCTATTACTAACAGTCTATCCCGGGACAGAACCCCAAATGTTACTCTCTACCCACCTGCCTCCAGGATTAAGAAAAGCCGGCCGCGGTGGTCGAGGGGACTGAGGCGCTTCAGTCACGGTCTGCACGGCCACTACGGTCGGGGGTTCGAATCCCCCCTCGGGCATGGATATTTGTGCCGTCCTAGTTCGTAAGTAGTTGATAAGTAGTTTGTAAGTTTAGGGACTGATGACCCCGTAGTTAAGTCCCATAAGATTTACAAACATTTGAACATTTGAATTTTTTATTAAGAAAAAATTTTCTGTCAGTAATTAGCGTCATTATTAAACGGTTTAGAAATTTACAATGCTATTATATTCTACTCATTCAGAAGTTAAATTTAACACTTTAACACAAGTATTACGAACTGTCTTGAAGCTGATAGCGTTAAATATATTATTTTTGTTCATCCATTAGTCGAAAATGATAATACGTAATTACTTCCAACGAACTTGAAATATAATTTCCAACTTTTTACTCTCCAACGCCCTCCCGTCCCCGACAAAAACAAATTATAAAAAGAAGGGTATCACTTACTACATTTTTCTCTGTTAAAGCGGTCAAACTTCAGCTTCTGCCGTGACATTTTAATTAATTGCTTTTAACTACTACCTCTATTCTCAATAACCTTTGAAAACAGTACCTACATACATCACCGAATGCACATAAACATTATACCGGTGTACGACACCGCGGGGGAGTAGCCGAGAGCTCTAAGGCGCCTTGCTGCGGAGCGTGCGGTTGCTCGCCGTCGGCGGTTCGAGTCCTCCCTCGGCATATATATATATATATATATATATATATATATATATATATATATATATATATATATATATGTGTGTGTGTGTGTGTGTGTGTGTGTGTGTGTGTGTGTGTGTGTTGTCCTTAGCATAAGTTATTTTTAAGTAGTTTGTAAGACTAGGGACTGATGACCGCAGCACTTAAGTCCCTTAGATTTACAAACATTTGAACATTTTCAATGTACGACACATAGTTAAGGAAACATTACATCATTTACTTTTGGTATGCATTAAAAACTAGCTTTTGCCTACAACTGATTTTGGTAATGAGAGCACTCAGTGTGTTCCAACAAGCGTCAAACACAATTTCAAACAACGCTGCATTATCGGTTTTGGAAAAAGGTTTAAATTTTGCACCCACACCTAAGGTTGTCCCTATTACGGATTTTACTTGTGCTGTTGAGAAAGCTGTGTCTCGTATTCCTGAAGATCATGCTGATGAGACTAGGCAAGAGGTTGCCTACAAACTTCGCAGAGCACCTCCTCCAAGAAGCAATATTCCAAGTAGTGAGAGGGCGGCCATCCGGTCTTTGAGAGAGGATAAGGACTTGGTTATCCTTCCGGCCGATAAAGGAAATGCAAGAGTTCTTTTATCAGGTGGAGACTATGTGTCCAAGATGAATCTTTTATTGGATGACTCAGCCTATCGTAGGCTACGTAATGATCCCACGGAACGAATAAAATGGAAGACAATTACACTTTTAAAGAAGAGTTCCTTGTCAGAGGAGGTTGTTAAGAAACTTCACCCTGGAGCTGCTGTCCCTCCGTGACTGTATGGCCTACCTAAGGTTCACAGGCATGGAATTCCTCTTCGTCCTATTGTGAGCAATTTGGGGTGCCCCTACCTATAATTTGGCCAAATATTTAGTTTCTGTTCTTGCTCCTCACATATTGAACTCGTCACATTTTATTCGCCGGCTGAAGTCAGTTTGTCTTGGTCCATCAGACTTGCTTGTCAGTTTTGATGTTGTTTCCCTTTTTACCCGGGTTCATCTACAAGAGTCCTTGTTATTAATTAGTGATAAATTGGATTATGAAACAGTATGTTGTCATGTGCTAACTTCGACGTATTTCCTTTTTAATTATTATTACGATTTTTTTTCTTTGGACAATATAACGGAGTGGCTATGGAGAGTCCTCTTTCCCCCATAGTCGCAAACCTTTTTATGGAGGACTTTGAAGACATGGCTCTAAGGACGTCGCTTCTTAAGCCTACCTGTTTCTAGAGATACGTCGATGACATTTTCATGATGTGGCCTCATGGAATGGATGCTTTAAATCATTTTTAGATCATTTTAATTGTCTCCATCCCAATATTAAATTTACGATGGAGGTTGAAAAAGATGGGAAACTTCTTTTTCTGGATGTTTTGGTTCAAAAGAACAGTGATGGGATCTTAGGACATGGATTGTATCGCAAGCCCACACATACCGATCTTTATCTTCATGCGACGAGCTGTCATCCGCCACACCAACGTATGGGGGTCTTGCGTACTTTAGTGAAAAGAGCGTACGCCATCTGTGATGCTGAACATCCGGGTGAAGAACTCGATCATCTCAAAGTTGTCTTAAAACAGAATGGGTACACTGCTCAAAAATTTGTCGTGCGTTTCAATTTGGTCCAAATGGTGAACCATTAGAGGACAATTACAAGTCTATTACCTTTTTGCCATTCTTCGGGAGTATTTCCTTGAAAATTTCTAGTATTTTAAGAAGATTTGACATTAAAAGTGTTTTTACGCCCCCACCAAAGACTAGGGCCCTCCTTGGGTCAGTCAAAGATGATTTAGGACTGAGGAAACCCGTTGTTTATAGAATGCCATGTTATTGTGGTAAAACTTACATCGGTCAAACGATCCGCACAGTTCAGGATCGGTGTGTGGAACACCACCGTCATACTCGTTTATTTCAACCTGGAAAGTCAGCTGTTGCTGAACATTGTCTGAATGAGGGACACAAGATGTTATTTGATGAAACTAAACTGACTGCTCCTGCTTCCCGCTATTAGGGCTGTGTTCTTAAAGAATCCACAGAAATTCGTATGGCCGAAAATATTATTAATAGGGACAAGGGCTTCCCTCTAAGTAAAACGTGATACCCAATCTTATCTGATATTCTACATCTACATCTACATCTACATCTACATAGATACTCTGCAAATCACATTTAAGTGCCTGGCATAGGGTTCATTAACCACTTCCATAACTTTTCTCTACCGTTCCATTCTCTAATAGCGCGCGGGAAGAAAGAACACCTAAATCGTTCCGTTTTCGATCTGATTTCTCTTATTTTATTGGGATGGTCATGTCTCCCTAAGTAGGTGGGTGCTAGCAAAATATTTTCACATTCAGAAGTAAAAGTCGGTGATTGAAACTTCGCAAACAGATCGCGCCGCAATGAATAACGTCTTTCTTTTAATGATTTCCACCCCAATTCGTGAAACATTTCCGTGACGCTTCCCCCCCCCCCCGTAACGTGATAAAACAAAACGACCTGCCCTTCTCTGAACCTTCCTTCTCAGAGGACGCACAAGTGTGATGTAGGCAGTCTCTTTGGTGGAGCTGGTGTATCTTCGAAGCGTTCTGCCAATGAAACGTAACCTTTGATTCGCCTTCCCCACAATATTTTCTATGTGTTCTCTCCAGTCAAAGTTGTTCGTAATTGTAACTCCTAGGTATTTGGTAGAATTTACGACCTTAAGGTTTGACTGATTTATTGCGTAATTGAAGTTCAGCGAATTTCTTTTGGTTGTCATGTGTATTACTTCACACTTTTCTTTATTTAGTGTCAATTGCCAATTTTCGCACCAAATAGAAATTTTGCTTAAATCGCTTTGCAGTTGCTTTTGATCCTCTGTTGACTTCACTAATCGATAAACGACAGCATCATCCGCGAACAGTCTAAGAGAGCTATTCAGATTGTCTCCTAAATCGTTTATAAACACGAGGAAGAGTAGGGGACCTATAACACTTCCCTGTAGAACGCCAGATATCACTTCTGTTTTACTCGGTGACTTACCGTCAATTACAACGAACTGTGTCCTTTCTGATAGAAAATCGTGAATCCAATCGCACAATTGGGAAGATATTCCATAAGCACGCAATTTCATTAGAAGCCGCTTGTGGGGTACAGTATCAAAAGCCTTCCGGAAATCCAGAAATATGGAATCGATTTGAAATCCCTTGTCGATGGCACTTAACACTTCATGTGAATAAAGGGCAAGCTATGTTTCGCAAGAGTGATACTTTCTGAATCCGTGTTGACAATTGGTTAATATGTCGTTCTCTTCGAGGTAGTTCATAATATTCGAACAAAGTATATTTTCCAAAATCCTACTGCAAATCGACGTCAATGAGATAGGCCTGTAATTTTGGGGATCACTCCTATTGCCTTTCTTGAATATTGGAGTAACTTGGGCAACTTTCCAGTCTTTGGGTACGGATCTTTCTCTGAGTGATCGGTTGTAAATTATAGCTAAGTACGGAGCTATTTCATCAGCATACTCTGAGAGGAATCTAGTTGGTATACAATCTGGCCCGGAAGATTTGTTTTTGTTTAGTGACTTAAGTTGTTTTACTACTCCAGGAACATCTACTTCTAAGTTTCGCATGCTGACGGCTGTCCCTGGATTGAATACTGGAGTGTTCACTTCGTCTACATTGGTGAACGAATTTCGGAAAGCTGTGTTTAGTAATTCTGCCTTAGCAGTACTGTCCTCGGTAGTATTACCATTGCTGTCGCGTAGTGAAGGTATTGTTTGTGTTTTGCTGCTAGTGTACTTCACATATGACCAGAATTTCTTTGAATTTTCTGCAAGATTACGTAGGTACTATAGGCTTCTCGCATTGAAGTCCGCGCTAGGTTGCGAGTTTCAGTAAAAGATTGCCAGTCTTGTGGATTCTGTGTCTTTTTAAATTTTGCATGCATTTTTCTTTGTTTCTGCAACAGTGATCTGACCTGTTTTGTGTACCACGGGGGTCAGCCCCCTCTTTTATTAATTTATTTGGTATAAATCTCTCGATTGCTACTGATATTATGTCTTTGAAAGTAAGCCACAACTGAACTACACTCGCATTTTTAGTTTTGAAAGACTGGAGATTATCACTCAGGAAAGCGTGAAGCGAATTTTTATCTGCTTTATTGAATAGATATATTTTTCGTTTATTTTTGGTGCATTTGGGAATTTCGAGATTCAGTCTCGCTACTACAACTCGATGTTCGCTAATCCCTGTATTTGTTTTGATGCTCTTTACTATCTCCGGATTATTTGTTGCTAGGAGATCGAGGGTATTTTCGCAACCACTTACTATTCTAGTGGGTTCATGAACTAACTGTTTTAAGTAGTTTTCAGAAAAAGCATTCAGAACTAGTTCGGACGATGTTTTATATTTGCCCCCGGTTTTGAATACGTAATTATGCCAACATATCAAGGGTAAATTAAAGTCGCCACCTATTATAACAGTATGCTTCGGATACCTATTTGAAATATGATTCAAGCTTTCTTTGAACATTTCTGCAACCGCATCGTCTCAGTCAGGGGGCCGATAAAAATATCCAATTATTAATTTATTCCGGTTGTCAGGTATAACCTCTACCCAGACCAACTCACAGGAAGTATCTGCCTCAATTTCGCTGCAGGATAAAACTCTCCAGACTTCCCAAATATCGTTGCATCAAAGCCTCAGAGATAAACCAAAAGAGACAGGAAATGGGTTTTAAGAAAATCCTTGGCTAATGTACAAAAGAATGTTACCCGAGATGAAGAAAAGGACTACATACAAGAAGAAATGAAATCCCTTCATACACATAAAATGTACAAAAATGCAATTCTCGCCATGAATTCCTTTCAATGTAAAAAGTTGTGAGAGCTAATGGAAAATCAAATCAGTTACTTTAGTTAGTGTTCTTGGAACGACCTTTTCACCACCTTGTCAGATATGTTTTTGAATTATATACCAACATTTATAGCTATTATATCAATATTATAGATATTTGTTTCTATAACAAATGTAATGAACTGGCAATCATATAGCGACATAAACTAATTTTTAAAATATTTTACGCATAAGTGAGTGTACTTCATTCTTACGTGAGTACGTTTGGTTACGTAACGGAATATTAATTACTGTTATGTCCCTATGTCGATGTGTAATTACCAGATCATATATTTCAGTCCACTCCCATGAACCACAGACATTGCCGAGGTGGGGTGGCTTGCGTGCCTCAACGATATAGATAGCCCTACCGTAGGTGCAACCACAGCGGAGGGGTATCTGTGGAGAGGCCAGACAAACGTGTGGTTCCTGAAGAGGGGCAGCAGCCTTTTCAGTAGTTACAGGGGCAACAGTCTGGATGATTGACTAAGCTGGCCTTGTAACATCAGCTAATGTGGCTTTGCCACACAGTTACTGCGAACGGCTGAAAGCAAGGGGAAACTACAGCCGTTATTTTTCCCGAGGACATGCAGCTCTACTGTATGAACATATGATGATGGCATCCTCTCGGGTAAAATATTCCGGGTAAAATAGTCCCCCATTCGGATCTCCGGGCGGGGACTACTCAGGAGGATGTGATCATCAGGAAAGACAATACTGGCATTCTACGGGTCGGAGCGTGGAATGTTAGATCCCTTAATCGGGTAGGAAAATTAGAAAATTTAAAAAGGGAAATGGATAGGTTGAAGTTAGATATAGTGGGGATTAGTGAAGTTCGGTGGCAGGATGAACAGGATTTCTGGTCAGGTGACTACAGGATTATAAACACAAAATCGGTTGGGGGTATCACAGGAGTAGGATTGATAATGAATAAGAAAATAGGAATACGGGTAAACTACTATGACCAGCACAGTGATCGCATTATCATTGTCAAGATAGATACGAAGCCAACACCGACAACAGTAGTACAGGCTTATATGCCAACTAGCTCTGCCGATGATGATGAAATCGAAGAAATATATGAGGAGCTAAAGGAAATTATTCATACAATTAAGGGAGAGGAAAACTTAATTGTTATGGGAGACTGGAATTCGGTAGTAGGACAAGGAAGGGAAGGGAAGATAGTAGGTAGAATTTTGCACAGAACATAATTTAGTTACAACAAACACCTGGTTTAAGAATCACAAAAGAAGGTTGTATACGTGGAAGAGACCAGGAGACACCGGGAGATACCAGATAGATTTTATAATGGTAAGACATAGATTTCGGAACCAGGTTTTAAACTGTAAGACATACCCAGGGGCAGATATAGACTCTAACCATAACTTATTAGTTATGAACTGTAGGCTGAAACTACAAAAAGGTAGGAAAATAAGGAGATGGGACCTGGATAAATTGAAGGAACCTGAAGTGCTTAAGAATTTAAGAGGGAGCTTTAGGCAACAATTGACAGAAACGGGAGGAAATAAATCAGTAGAGGAGGAATGGGTACAATTGAGAGATGAAATAGTGAAGGCAGCAGAGGACAAAATAGATAGGAAGGCAAGACCTACAAAAAATCCTTGGATATCACAGGAGATACTAAATTTAATCGATGATAGGAGAAAATATAAAAATGCAGTAAATGAAACAGGCAAAATGGAGCACAGAAGACTAAGAAATGAGATTGACAGGAAGTGCAAAATGGCTAAACAGGAGTGGCTAGAAGGCAAATGCAAGGATGTAGAAGAATGTATAAATAGGGGAAAAATAGATACAGCCTACAGGAAAATAAAAGAAACTTTTGGAGATAAGAAAAACAGATCTATGAATATCAAGGACACTGATGGAAAACCAGTTCTCAGCAAAGAAGGGAAAGCTGAATTGTGGAAAGAGTATATAGAGGGGCTCTACAAGGGAAATGAACTTCGAGACAATATTGTAGGAAGGGAAGAGGATGTCGATGAAGATAAAATAGGAGATACTGTACTGAGAGAAGAGTTTGACAGAGCCCTGAAAGACCTAAGTCGAAACAAGGCCCCTGGAGGAGATGATATTTCCTCAGAGCTACTGAAGTCTCTGGGAGAACCAGCCATGACAAAATTGTTTCACCTGGTGTGTAAGATGTATGAGACAGGTGAAGTACCCTCTGACTTTAAGAAAAATGTTATAATACCTATTCAAAAGAAAGCAGATGCAGACAGGTCTGAAAACTACAGTTTAAACCATCAGTTTAATAAGTCATGGTTGCAAAGTATTAACACGAATTATGTACAGAAGGATGGAAAAGCTGGTAGAAGCCGACCTTGGGGAAGATCAGTTTGGGTTCAGGAGAAATGTAGGAAGACGGGAGGCAATACTCACTTTACGGCTTATCCTAGAAGATAGATTAAGAAAAGGGAAACCTACATTTCTAGCTTTTGTAGCTTTGGAGAAGGCTTTTGACAATGTTGATTGGAATAAACTCTTTCAAGTTCTGAAGCAAGCAGGAGTAAAATATAGGGAGCGTAAGGTTATTTACAACTTCTACAAAAACCAGACAGCGGTTGTCAGAGTTGAAGGGCATGAAAGGGATGCAGCGGTTGGAAAGGGAGTAAGGGTGGTAGTCTTTCTCCATTGTTATTCAATTTGTACATTGAGCAAGCCATAAAGGAAAGCAAGAAGAAATTTGGTGAAGGAATTAAAGTTCAGGGGGAAGAATTAAAAACATTGCGTTTTGCCGACGACATAGTAATTCTGTCAGATACAGCAAAGGACCTGGAAGAGCAATTGAACGGAATGGACAGTGTGCTGAAAGGTGCATATAAGATGAACATTAACAAGAGCAAAACTAGGGTAATGGAGTGCAGTGTAAGAAAATCAGGTGATGCTAAAGGAATTAGATTGGGTAACGAAGCAATAAAGGAGGTAGATGAGTTTTGTTACTTGGGCAGTAAAATAACAAATGATGGTCGCAGTACAAAGTATGTAAAATGCAGAATGGCAATGGGTAGAAAAGCGTTCTTGAAAAAGAGAAATTTGTTAACATCGAATATTGATTTAAACCTAAGGAAGTCCTTTCTGAAGGCATTTGTATGGAGTGTTGCCTTGTATGGGAGTGAGACATGGACGATAAACAGTGAGGACAGGAAGAGGATTGAGGCTTTTGAAATGTGGTGCTACAGAAGAATGCTGAAGACTAGGTCGGTGGATCGCGTAACTAATGAGGAGGTACTGAACAGAATTGGGCAGAAAAGAAATTACTGGCATACCTTGACTAAAAGAAGGGATAGATTGGTAGGACACATTCTTAGACATCAAGGAATTGTGAATTTAGCGTTGTAGGGGAGTGTGTGGGGTAAAAACCGCAGAGGAAGACCAAGAGATGGATACAGTAAGCTGATACAGACAGACGTAGGTTGCCGTTCTTATGTAGAGATGAAGAGGCTTGCTCAGGATAGGGTATTGTGGAGAGCTGCATCAAACCAGTCTACGGACTGAAGACAACAACATATTTCAGTATATTATGGTGCGATTGTGAAATCATATTTATTATAGAAATAGAGTTGTGTAATAAAGATATACGGGATACACCAAAATATATGTCAAAAATGAAACGGCCGGTAGAAGGAACCGAAATAAGCAGATTTCATGTAGGAAGTGTGGTCGGTAATGACGCCTTTAGCCGGTATGGAGTTCTGAAGAGTGCGCTGTTTACAAGCGCTCCGCTAGCTGGATTCATATTTCCCGCGAGGATCTCGAGCAGCATGCATCGTTTCGCCAGTGCCGAGCTGGCCGACATGCAGTTCATGTATGGGGCTGCACAAGAAATGGATTGGCCGTTCGAAGGATGTACATGGAGTGATTCCCGCATAGCATCAGCCGGATGGTCGAATACAGACATTCGTGTACAAGAGCAGCCAGTCCATTTCCTTGTGCAGTCCCATACATGAAATGCACATCTGCCAGCTCTGCATTGGCGAAACGATGTATACCGCTCGAGATCCGTTCGAGAAGTAATGGATCCAGCTAGCGAAGGGCTTGTTAACAGCGCACTCTTCAGTGCTCCCTACCGGCTCAAGGCTTCATTACCGACCACACATTTCTATACCCAAGGAGCTTATAATACATGGAGACGCCCTTACGCTGAAAAAGTGAAGCCTGCCTCCTTCATATTGTTAAGTTTTCGAGAAGTGTTGGTATTGTAGAGCTAATGTTTTATGTCAAAACAGAAATAAAACGTCCGACGGTTTTCCCGTGATGCACATTGTGTTAAAAGAGTGCAAATTAGCCGTTAAAAATTAAGTTTTCAAATATATTATGATGAGTATTTATTACTATATATTGAAGAAAGTATATTGTTTGAATGTACGTACTTAGCAGTGACTGTCAGTCAATGCATTAACAGTAAGAGGGTCGACTTAATGCATAGTTTTAACGGAGAAATAGCATTCTAAAACTGACCAAGATGGCGGAAAGGCTTCAACTGACGTATGTGCTCTGCATAGATAATGCCATCTCCCTTTATTCTAACCTCCTTGCCTATACCAAATTGCTTAGTTTGGTCCCCTCTACCGGCCGTTTCAGTTTTTACATATATTTTAGGACCACCCTGTAGTCGCTATAACTCTTTGTAATTAACAAATTATGACGCGGTATTGAATAGGTAGTTCCACTAATTAAATTAACGGTCTTGGTTTCCCATAAAATCTCACAACCTTTTAGGTGGCAGGATTTCGTCACAAGACTTGCATATTTGTACATTTTATGTTTCTGATGACAGGGTGAGTCACCTAACATTACCGCTGGATATATTTCGTTAACCACATCAAATACTGACGACCCGATTCCACACACCGAACTTGAGGAGAGGGGCTAGTGTAATTGGTTAACACAAACCATAAAAAATGCACGGAAGTATGTTTTTTAACACAAACCTACTTTTTTTAAAAATGGAACCCCGTTAGTTTTGTTAGTACATCTGAACATATAAACAAATACGTAATCAGTGCCGTTTGTTGCATTGTGAAATCTTAATTACATCCGGAGATATTGTAACCTAAAGTTGAAGCTTGAGTACCACTCCTCCGCTGTTCGATCGTGTGTATCGGAGAGCACCGAATTAAGTAGGGATCCAAAGGGAACGGTGATGTACCATAGGTACAGAAGAGACTAGAACAGCACATTACGTCCACTTGCTAACACCTTTTCACTGACGCAGATGTACATTAGCATGAGGGGTGAGGTACACGTACACACGTGGTTTCAGTTTTCAATTACGGAGTGGAATAGAGTGTGTCCCGACATGTCAGGCCAAAAGATGTTCAAAGTGGTGGCCATCATTTGCTGCACATAATTGCAATCTATGGCGTAATGAATGTCATACACGCCGCAGTACATCTGGTGTAATGTCGCCGCAGGCCGACACAATACGTTGTTTTATATCCTCTGGGGTTATAGGCACATCACGGTACACATTCTCCTTTAACGTACCCCACAGAAAAAAGTCCAGATGTGTAAGATCAGGAGAACGGGCTGGCCAATTTATGCGTCCTCGACGTCCTATGAAACGCCCGTCGAACATCTTGTCAAGGGTCAGCCTAGTGTTAATTGCGGAATGTGCAGGTGCACCATCATGCTGATACTACATACGTCGTCGCGTTTCCAGTGGGACATTTTCGAGCAACATTGGCAGATCATTCTGTTGCAGCTGTTTGGCCTCATTGTAATGAAGTGAGGACCAATGAGGTGGTCTCCAATGATTCCGCACCATACATTTACAGTCCACGGTACATATCGCTCTACCTGTCGGAGCCAGCGAGGATTTTCTATGGACCAGTAATGCGTGTTCCGTAGATTCACTGCCCCGTGGTTTGTGAAACCCGCTTCATCGGTAAACAGGTAGAACCGCAACGCATTCTCTGTTAATGCCCATTGACAGAATTGCACTCGATGATTAAAGTCATCACCATGTAATTGCTGATGTAGCGACACATGAAACGGGTGAAAGCGGTGACGATGCAGTATGCGCATGACACTACTTTGACTCAGTCCACCGGCTCTCGCAATATCCCGTGTATCCCTGTGTGAGTACAGCTAACACACCAACTGCACCCGCTTCTCCTGTGACGAGCCTGTTACGGACCCGTTTGCATGCTACGACCATACCTGTTGCATACAGTTGGCGGTAGATGTTTTGAAATGTGCGGCACGTTGGATGATCTCTGTCCGGGTACTGTTCTGCATACACGCTGCAGGCTTCAGCTGCATTTTGTCGACACTCGCCATAGATGAGTATCATTTCCGCCTTTTCAGAGTTCGAATACACCATGGTCACTGTTCCTACAATATTACACTATCACAGACGTCTGGTAACACAGTGTAAAACAGTTAGTCTGAGTGCAAAGACGAATGCAGAATAACAATAGCAGCAAGCGCTACATGCGGATACTGCGACAGCTAGACCAAACCACAACAGTCCACTACAGCCACACTCGTAAACACGGTCGTCATCGTAAACATGTCCCCACAGATGCTGCTCGCCGACCGTGGCCTGTGTTTGTTACAACACGCAACTGAATGTCAGAGGTTTCAAGCGTCAACTTTAGGTTACAATAACTCCGGATGTTATTAACATTTTACAATGCAACAAACGGCACTGATTACGTATTTGTTTATATGTTCAGATGTGCTAACAAATCTAACGGGGATCCATTTAAAAAAACGTAGGTTTGTGTTAAAAACATACTTCCGTACATTTTTTATGGTTTGTATTAACCAATTACACTATACAAGCTTCCCAGGGTTTTATTTGCGGACGGAGAAGTTAGTACTGCTTCCTCCCACAAGTCCCCTGAAACCTCCACATCCTTGCGGATGCTGTTGCGTAGCAGTGTGCGTTTGTACCGCCCTACAGTACGCACGAGGTGCCGTAGTTGCTTTCCAAGACTTTATGGAAAGCATAGAGTTCTGACTAACCTGTTGTCTTCTATAGTTGTGTCCCCAGCGCAGAAGACAGCGCACAGGTCGTTGATTCTTCTACAGCATACAAGTGAGGCTAAAATAAGTTCTGTATGGTGGAAGCATAAGAAGCGACTCGCGAGATTTTTAATTTTCAGGGATGCCATTTATTAAATATGAATAATTACATATGAACAACTATTGTTAATATGATACGGCCTATGCTGCCCATAGCTCATGTTGAGACCTTGACTGCTATCACTATTACAAAAATCTTAACTCATGACAGGCGCAGTCCGGCGCGTATACTGGTCAGCTCGAGACTGCAACTGCGACTCGTTGCGAGAGGGCACCTGACGCTCTATTTCGCGCCAAAACAGGGCCGTCGCGCGCCTTCTGCAAAATCGCTCTTCTCTTGTTACAATAAGAGAAGGCACCTTAAACTTTTTAAACTGTCAAAATCTAGCCTGTCCTTGAGAGATATTTATTACAAATTCTCAGCTTTGAATAATTAATATTTAGTATATAATAAACAAAACTACTTTCAAAAGAAATCACGTGACGTGAAATGCAGCAGCCAATGCGAGGAGAGCATCAGTAACATAGGCGGGCTTTCCCAATGGGAACCAGCACCTACTGCGCCATATACTACTGCTCCCCACCCCACATTTCAACATATGCTGCACTTCTGTCGTTCTTCCGCGTTTAAGACACGATGTTAGCAAAGAAACGGCCAGCGGCCAGAAATATGAAGTGGCCACAGGCCAGGAATATCACAACTAGCCCCTCTCCTCACGTTCTGTCTGTGGAATCGCTTCGTCAGTATTTGATGTGGTTTACGAAATATATCCAGCGGTAATGTTAGGTGACTCACCCCACCGTTACTGTTCTTTTCCCGTATTCCTTAGGCGACTATATTTAGTACAGTGCCCTCTTTTGTCGACTCCAGCAAGGCCGTTTGCATTGAGGGGGGGAATCCCTTAGCAAGTGTCGGAGTGGTGCTGTAGTTGAGGCACGCCCCTGGGAGGCTCGTCGGCATTAGCATGTATACGAGCACCGGTGATTTGTGGCGCGCCTCAGCGTTTCAATATGGCGGCGCTGATGGCCCGTTATGGCAGGCACTTGTCGCCTCGCGGAAGCCGCTCTGCGCACCTGCAGCTGCCGACGCGGCAAGGCCGCCACAGGGAGGGGCCCGCTAGCGCTGGCGCTCGTAAACCTGCCGTACGCGACACACATACTTTGTCACCACTTTACTGCCATGCCATCCTCTTGTCTGAAGCCGTCGATCGTACAACAGCGTCTCGAAGTATCGAGGGAAATTATGCACACTTTTCCAATTATATAAAAGTTTTTGTCAATACAAGTATCGGGACTACGTCTTCCGACTTTCAAGTACTCCAAACCTTAAGCTACAAGTAGGCAACACCTTCAATGAGACGCACCCATCATACATGCTTTATCATCATAATCACCTCGTCTACAATACAACATATTGAAATATTCTTGAAAAGAGATAGATTCGCTGGCCAGTACTTACCTTAGTTCTGTATCGCCGACAGTCACAAAAAGAACGTAAATGCAAACGAAAGATGACAGGCTTTCGGAAATATATTCCTTCGTCAGGTACGAGAGGAGGGAAGAGGATGGGAACAGAAGGGAAAGGTTATTCACGAACTAAGCCATCAGTATCTCTGACTTTCACAAATTACCCATCATATTCTCATGGCCTAGGTCTTCCCTCCTCTTGTACCTGACGAAGGAAAATATTTCCGAAAGCTTGTCATGTTTTTCGTTCCCACTTTCGGCGGTACAGACCCAAGATAAGTACTGGCCAGCCAATCTATCTCTTTTCAATAATATTTTAGCATCTCAGTGGAGAATTTCCATCAGTAACCTAATATAACATTTGCTGTAATGCACACTTGTCGATAATATCGTATTGGTGACATTGCCTGCTGTAGATGAATGTCTTAAGTACTTAAAAATAGGACAATTCACTCCCGAAACGTGTCGAGCCGATAAAAACTTCTATATAACTGACAGCTGGTCCACAATTTGCTACAATCCATCCATACGCAGGTACTCTGCAATGTCTTGCACGTAGTTTTAACACAGGGCAGCCATCTGTTCAGGCTTTTTGCCACAAGGGGCGGATCCAGGAGGGCCAGCAGCGATGGGAAGGGGGTGGGGGGTGAGTTGAGGCGAAGAGAATGACCACTGAAACCATAAACACGGATTCAGAAAATATCGTTCTTGAGAAACATAGCTCTTTACTTACATGATGTGATATATTATGCTATCGACAAGTGATGTCAAATAGATTTCCGGAAGACTTTTGATACTGTACCTCACAAGCGTCTTCTAATCAAATTGCGCCGCGGTGGAGTAGCCGAGCGGTCTAAAGCACTTCGCTGCGGAGCGCGCGGTTGCTCGCCGTGGAGGTTCGAGTCCTCCCTGGGGCATGGGTGTGTGTGTTTGTCAGTAGGTTAGCTTACCTAGGTTTAAGTAGTTTGTAAGCTACGGACTGATGACCACGCAGTTTGGTCCGATAGATTTACAGACATTTGAACATTTTTTTTAATCAAATTGCGGGCTTATGGAATACCGCGACAGTTGTGCGATTGGATTCGTGATTTCCTGTCAGAAAGGACACAGTACGATGTATCTGACAAAAAGTCATCGAGCAGAACAGAAGTGATACCTGGCGTTCCCCACGGAAGTGTTATAGGGCCCTAACTGTTCCTTATTTTTAGAAACGATTTAAGAGACAATATGAGTTGCTCTGTTAGACTGTTAGCGGATGATGCTGTCATTTATCGGTTAGTAAAGTCACCAGAAGATCAACAACAACTGCAAAATGATTTAGATAAGATATCTGCATGTTGCAAAAATTGGCAATTGACCCTTAATAAAAGTAAGAGTGAAGTCATCTATAAGACCCCTTAAAGAAATTCGTTAAACTTCATTTACACGAGAAATAAGTGAAATCTACAGGCCATCGATTCAACTAAATACCTAGGAATAACAATTACGAGCAACTTAAATGGTAAAGAACACATAAAAATATTGTAGACAAGGCGAACCAAAGACTACATTCATTGGCAGAACTCTTGAAAGATGGAACAGTTCTACTAACAAAAACTGCTTACACTATACTTGTGCGTCCTATTTTGGAGTACTAATGAGCATTGTGCGATCCACACCAGGTGGGACTAACGGACGATTTAGAGAATGTTCAGAATAGGGCAGCTCGTTTTGTATTATCTCGTTGTAGGGGAGAGAGTATCACGGAAATGATGCACCAGTTGGAATGGATATCATTAAAAGAAAGGCGTTATTCGTTGCGGCGAGATCTACTAGCGAAATTTATTTCACTAACTTTCTCTTCCTAATGCGAACATTTTTGTTAGCACGTTCCTACACAGGAAGCCATGATCATCGTAATAAAATAAGTGAAATTAGGTCGAAAACAGAAAGATTTGGGCGTTCCTTTTCCCCAAGAGCTATTAGAGAATGGAACTGTAGAGAAATATATCGATGAACCTGTCATGCACTTTAATGTGATTTGCAGCGTATTTATAATAGATGTAGATGTCGTGAGTTGCGGATAAATGGGGGTGTCATCCGGTTTCACTTACTGCGGAGTCTTCACACACTGTTGAATGGAATAGTTAGGATACCACAGTAAACGTCCATGATCTGTTACTTGATGTAGGTTTCAGCACAACCCAGTCCATCCTGTTTCAGCTCTGTAAACGGCACAGTAACACACATCGCAACAAGCTACATCTCTATGACGCCACTAACTGTCTGCTGATGGTTGTATACCAATATTTAAACGGTTAAATTATACACAAGCGAATAGTAGAGGTGCATGTATACAGTTGATATCTTTAGTGGCTGCGCTAGGCGTCGGCGTCGTCGGCGACGGCGCTTTTCAACTGCTAGGTTGTGTAGCGACGAATTACATCTTGTTTAACCTAAAGACGAACACAACATCTTTATAAAGAATGAAAATAATCCGACAAAACACAATAACGACAGCCCAGCTCAGCTTTATGTCAGCCAAGACACTGCGTTGTCATTACTATCAACTGAAGCCGAAGGAGCGGCTAGTATTAAGTATGATGTGATCTTAAAAAATAATCAGTGAGCCGAAAAGTCGAAAAGTTTCTCTATTTATATTATGTTTATTGTAATGTTGGTCATTTGATTAATACTTGTAAGTTATAATAATAACATTTTAGTATAATGATTGTTGGTGTAGAATTTAGCTCATTTTATTTAACGTTTTCTTCCTTACTGAAAAAGAAAAATGAAGCCGCGGCGAATTAACCGCGCGTACTGGAGCGCCGTGTTGCGGTGCGCGCGGCAGTTCGCCGTCGGGGGTTCGAATCCCCCCTCGGGCATGGATGTTTGTGCCGTCTTTAATAGAAGGTAGTGCATAAGCCGTTTGTAAGTATAGGGATTGAAAAATCGCATGAATAATCTGGGATTGTGCGTTTGATGGAACCCAGTAAAGCAACACGTCATGCTTTTTAGAACCACCAGTGCACGTCTGCGAGTCGTGGACTGCCTGGGTGTTTTTATCTACTCGCAATGTCAGCTCAGTGTCCTGCTGTAACACACTGGCAAGGTGCACTACTCAAGCTCACGTGCTGAGTGGTTTTGCGGCAGGCTCCAACATGTTGAATGATACCATAAGAAGGGAGGCGATCTAATTGATTTAAACAATAACTTCTAAACGTAGCCAAGATCGCTTTTTTACAGTCCTTTATTTTGTGGATACCAGTTTCGATGAACTAAGTCATCGTTTACAGAACGGCATTGTCTACAGAAGGACTATAAAAAGCGATCTTGGATACAATGCCGTTTGGGATAGGGTTACCATATGTTCCTCGCCAAAAAAGAGGACAGTTCATATAAAAAAGAGGACACTTTATCTTTAACATAATGTAATTAACAACTTTATTAATGAACAACGTAAAACTACTACAAACTAAAACAGTAACTCTGTGTGGTTGTTGGGAAACGAAATATTATTAACCTTGACAGTTTATTCCTCATCACTACTCTCAATTGTCTCATTCTTGACTTATTCACCAACTATATTTGGTGGACGATGAAATCTCTCTCAACAGCTCTTTTTTTTTTTTTTTTTTTTTTTTTTTTTTTTTTTTTTTTTTTTTTTTTTTTTTTTTTTAAAAACAAGGCATTTCAAATGTTTGAAATTATACTGTACACATACAGTATATTTTAAATCTATTCCTGTCTTTTATACACAGTGTGTTCACAAGAGAAAACTCAGGTTCTGTGTCGGTATTATGACTAGTTATAGAAAAAAACAAGTCTACAATTTTCAGCAGTTCAGAATAACTAACAACACTAGATGACTGATTTAAATATGCACACCACACTTAAGCTGCTGGTATCTTCTGTTTCCTTTGATAATCTTTTAAAAAAATTATAAAATTACAAAGCTGATCGGAGCACAATGTATCATTAATTCTTACATTCGTTTGATCATTCTCTTGAATGATTTGTATTTCTCCAGGAGCACTTATTTAACTCTGACTTTCTCTTCGGTATTACGCTGTATTTAAGTTCGTAATTTATTTTGAAGCAAAAGGCTACCTACGATCTCGAACACACAATACAGCTTTAACCTAAACCACAAAGTATATCAAAAGCAACGCCATAGAACGTAATGCAGAAGACAGAATGCACTGGTTGAATACAGGATAGACAACCGGTTTCCTTCGCAGAGAAGAACCGAATCGTTTGCAACTGTCAGACCCATGCGGAGTGCGAAATTGGGAACGGCAATTTCACTCTGTGTATGCGCGTAATAGCTGCGAACAGTTTGGATCTGCAGTGCGAAGGTACATGTTGTCGCCAATGACACAAAAATAAATTTTCTTTCACGGAACCCAAAAAAGAGGACATTTTGTAGAATTTTATAAATTCCGGCCGGACACATTTTCTTGCCTCAAAAAGAGGACATGTCCGGGAAAAAGAGGACGTATGGTAACCCTAGTTTGGGAGTTGTTGTTTATGTCGTATGATACTGCTGTGGGCCCCATTATGGACGTTCTACTGCAGGTCATAACAGGACAGATGGCGCTGATGCAGGTCCCGACATGTCAGATGGTGCTGCTGCTACTTCAGGTCCCGATAGGCCGCAGGTCCGCTGATGAACAAAAAAGAAGAAGACCCATTACAAGCATGCAGTCACTTAGACATTAAACTAAAGGCAGGTATTATTATTAAGCAAGAATTACGTACTCTTCCACTCCTTCCACTTCTGCTGCTGTATCTGGGAGGCACTGGAAGACTAAGCTGGTACTTCTTCATCGCCTCCGTTCTCACTTCTTTCCATTCATTATGCAGGAGCCTATGGACACAAACCTCAGTTGCATGCTTGCAGGTAATACACTTATTCAACTCATGTTGGCCTGTCACACCCCACATCTCCCCGAGAGAACACATTGCGCACAACTGAGTCTGACGACAAATTACATATATATGTAAATGTGATGTCCTACAGTCGAGCCCTTCTTTGAGTCAAGATATTCCTGAAACGTCTTCTCTCCCCAATCAGTTCCTCCTCATTAGTTACGTAATCTACCCGTCTAACCGTCAGCATGCGACTGTAGCACCACATTCTAGCACCTTCTATCCTTTCTTGTCTGAACTATTCATCGTCCATATTTCACTCCCGTATAACGCAGCGCTCCACCAAAATGCCTTAAAAAAAGACTTCCTAACACATCAATATTGTTATCAACTTTCTCTTTCTCAGAAACCTTTTTCTTTCCATTCACATACTGCAATTTATTAATCTGCACTGCGCCCATCAAGCGTTATTTTACTGCCAAAGTAGCCAAACTCACCTACCACCTTTATAGTCTATTCACCTAATCTAATTCCGTCATCATTGCTTGATTTTCTTAGACTACATTCAATTACCCTCGTTTTGCTCTTGTCCTTTAACAATAATATCCTCCCATTCACTTGCTTTCCCAGATCCTTTGCAGTCTCAGATAAAATTTCAATATCGGCAAACTGCAAAGTTGTTATTTCTTCACCTTGAACTTTAATTCATCCTACAAATCTCTCCTTTCTTTCCTTCACAGTTTGTTCAATGCACAGATTGAATAACGTTTAGGAAAGGCTACAACCATTTACTCTCTTCCCAACCAATACTTCCCTATCATGTCCTTCAACTCTCACCACTACTATCCATTTTCTGTGCAAGTTTTAAATAACCTTCCGTTCGCTATATTTTACCCCTCTTGACTTCATAATTTGGAACAGTGTATTTCAGTCAACATTCTAAAAAAAACTTTCTCCAAATCCACAAAATCTAAGTAGTAGGTTTTTTTTTTTTTTTTTTTCCTTAATCTGAGATAAAACTTTTGGTGATTTTGGCCTCAACAGTTCCTACATTTCTCATAAATCCAAACTGATCTCCCCAGAGATAAGATTGTACCATTTTTTCCATACTTTTGTAAATAATTCGTGTTAGAATTTTCCAACCATGAATAATTAAATTGATTGTTGTGTAATTTTCAAACCCTTCTGCGTCTGATTACTTTATAACTGGGATTAATATGTTTCTCTTGACGTCTTACGCTGTTTCGCCTGTCTCATGCATCTTGCTCATCAGGTGGAATAGTTCAAATGTTCAAATGTTTGTATAGTCTATGGGACTTTAACTACGGGGTTATCAGTCCCTAAACTTACAAACTACTTATGAACTACTTACGAACTAGGACGGCACAAATATCCATGCCCAAGGGGGGATTCGAACCCCCGACCGTAGTGGCCGTGCAGACCATGACTTAAGCGCCTCAGTCCCCGCGGCCACCGCGGCCGGCGTGGAATAGTTTTCTCATGACTGGTTCTCCCAGAGACTTCAGTAGCTCTGGGGTAATGTCATCAATTCTTCGGATCTTGCCACGCGGGAATAACTGCGTGGTTCTAGGAGCCATGTCACAGACTATACGGCTGCTCCCGCCGGGGGTTCGAGTCCTCCCTATGATGTTGCCCTTAGGTTAGTTTGGTAATTTGTAAGCCTAAGGACTTATAACCACAGTAGTTAAGTCCCATATTTTTACAAACAGCTTTCTCTTCTTCGCTCAGAACTGGTTTTCCATCTGAGATCTTGATATTCATACAGCTGTTTTTCTTATCTGCAAATGTCTCCTTTCATTTTCTTGTAAGCGGTATCTATCTTTCCCCGTGGTTATATATTCTTCAACATACTTGCATTTGCCCTCTAGCCACTCCTGTTTAGCCATTTTTCGCTTTCTGTCAATCTCATTTTAGGCGTCATGCTCAAATGACTTTTTTTATCTTCTAGATATACTGCACCTCGCCCTGTAATATTGCTGTGTATTTTTGGAAAACCCTGTGAATTACCTACTTAAAGTGTTGAACGTTTAATTCTGCGATGGAATGACAGAAGGGAATTGATATGAGAGAGACAACAAAGCATATGGCTAGTTTGATCATAGGAAATGTATGCCTGAAAATTTTTGGAAGTGGTTCAAACTCTTTGGCACAATTGAAAGATCACTTCTTTCTTTACCACAGAGGTACGGCAGGCGTTATTACGAAGTGTTGTCACTGTTTCTCCGATCCCTTGCTTTGTAGCTGAACATTTTCTCTGTCTCTTGCATTAACAATGAACCTACACCGAGGTTTAACGATACCTTGGCCATACATCAAAGTACAAAATATCAAAAACAGTAACAGTTGATCTACCTCAGCTTATCTTTCTTGAGGTTTATCCCGTGGTACCCACTGTTCTTCGTTATTTTATACTAGCTGAAAACCCGGCGTTGTCCGGTTATTTGTTTATTTATTCCTGTCATTTTTCAGGTGTATATTTATTTGTATAAAGGCTGTATCTCTGAAAAATCTCTTGGGAATACAATCAGTAGTAAATAAGTAATAGATTAAAACGTGGTGCGTGATGAGGCGTATTTCAATGAACGTTACTGTTTCTGTGCTCGTATCTCATGAACTATGTGTCATACTGTGATACAATTTAGAAGTTACATTCAACTATATGTGTGTATACTGTCTGCAAAATTTCCTGCGACTACAATTTCATACCGAATGCCGCAGTTTTACTCCATAAATAGCGGAAAAGTAGTAAGCGAGAAACTTTTTTCCTTTCATCATTTTACTATGGTTGCCAGATAGAAAAAGTTTAATAAAGGTTTGAAATTATGTTTAAACTTCGTTGCAACTCGCTAAGTACTGTCATTCTCATACAGTGTATTTCGAAAGTCTCGCCGCATTATAAGGCATTTTTTACGATTTCTTTTGGTTATGACGTAATATCTTTTGAACCATGTGCCGTATGTGATTCATAACCATGCAGCAATTGTTACCTCACGGTAAGAAATGTGTATGTACCAAATTTGGTTGAAATCGGTCCAATGGTTTAGGAGAAAATGAGCAGCATTGTCGCAAAATGCAGTTTTTCGCGCATCTCATTGTTTATGACGTCATATCTCATGAACTATATATCATATGTGATTCTTACACTTACGGCCACCGTCCTCATGGATTGAAGCTTACGTGTACAAAATTTCATAAAGATTGGAACAAAACTGTAGATTTGTATGCAACACGTACAAATATACGGACACTCTGCTTTATATATTAGATCAAATGCCTTGCCTATCTATACGATCGTCAGTTAAGCTGAAACATTTGTGGGGCGCCTGTCTCTGAATGGGACAATGTTTGTTTGGTATATTACCGTGTTTTTTGTTTTATCGTATTTTCGAAAATGGGAACTGAGGATTGCGTAAATGAATGCTGAAAAACACTGTCTAGACTGGCAGGTGTACTAAACGTCGAATCGTGGGTCCATCGTGGGGATTCGAACCGCTTGTGGTTCTCCTTCCACTCTCGCAAGCTAGCAAGCAGGTTTCTATTCCCCTTTTCACCTGGATTTGGTAAAAAAAGCTTTTCTACGCAGTAAAGTTTAAACAGTTGTAATTAGATTTGTAAAACCAGTAAATTTTGTGACCGTTGTGAATCCACGTTGCCATCAAGGCCTCTAACAACACTTGTAGAAGATCCCATCTGAGTCTGATACGTTCAGATGCAGGAGGAGAGAAAATTGTCATTTAAGTAACTATACCTTTTCGTATTGTTACTGTGTCTAAGTTAGCCTTACAGTGAACGGAAGTTATACGGAAAGTCTCGCTTTTCTTAGTAGAATAAGTCGTTTCTTCTAAGACGATAATGAAACCTAAGTGACATAGTGTCGAACACGTCGCATTTGCAGCATTACTTTACGAGAAAATACTAAAAAACGGCACATACCGACGTTCTACCATTAGTTCTTTCTTCATAATCAGATGAAAGTCGTAAATTTAAATCGCTTCCGAATATTATCGACTAGACATTCTTTTTCTGCAATCTACAGGTGTTCTGGGGTATTGCGCTTTTACAGCATGTCCTGCTCACATGGGTAGAGAATGAAACACAGTGAAAAACTCAAAACGTACAAGCCAATGTACTCGCTACAGTGTTGCTCCTTGTCGAATGAAATGGTCGGAGTGACTATAATGGATTGTTTTCATGCAGCAACTAAGTGATTATTATTTTTGGCAGATGCGTGGTCGACCTGTAAGATCTATTTATCTTATCAGGTAAACGTTTATTGATAATATCTTTCGGTAACAAATGGAAGCCGCGTGGAAATGGCCGTACGGTGAGGGGCATCAAGTAACGGATTGCGCGGTTGCTCCCATCGGACGTTCGAGTTCTCCCTCGCCCATGTGTGTGTGTTTGTGTGTGTGTGTGTGTGTGTGTATCTTTTGTCCTTAGCATCAGTTATTTTAAATACGAGGTATGTCCACAAAGTACAGATACAGATACACAAAAATATGTATTGTACAAAAATATACAACTATTAAACTGCTTTTCTACATAGCTTCCGAAATTTTGTAGGCATTTGTCATAGCGTGGCAGAAGTCTTTGTATGCCTTCTTCGTAGAAGGTTACCGCCTGTGTATTCAATCATGTGGTAACATGTTCTTTCAGCTCGTCATCATCGCTAAAGTGTTGACCACCGTGGACAGGTTTTAGGTGTAAGAAGAAAGTCGATAGGAACGAGACTGTACGGAGGATGATCAAACACGTCCCAGTGAAATTCCCGTAAGAGTTGTTTGGTCACATTCGCCTTGTGAGGTCAGGCGGCAACGTGAAGGGAAGAAGAAGACTCCCCTCATCTCTTCTTACACCTAAAATCTGTCCTTGGTGGTCAACATTTCAACGATGATGAGCTGAAAGAACATGTTTGCCACATGGTTGAATACACAGGCGACAACCTTCTATGAAGAAGGCACACAAAAACTTTTCCCACGCTATGACAAGTGCCTACAAAACTTCGGAAAATATGTAGAAAAGTAGTTGAACAGGTGCAGATTTTTATACAATAAATATTTTGTCTGTATCTGTTCACGTTTGAATGACATATAACCAAACGGAACTTACTTTGTGGACATACCTCGTAGTTTGTAGGTCTAGGGATCGATGACCTTCACAGCTTGCTCCCTTAGGATTACAAACATTTGAACAAACCATACGTTCAGTCGCTACTTTTCCTGTGTTTTGACAAAGAAGCACATTCTCCGCCCCCAAGATTTTGCACGTATTTTATAAACGTGAATTAAAACATGTCTTATTCCGCCGCAGTCTTTGTTAGCGGGAGAGCGCGGCTAGGTCGTTCTCTAGAAATTCGCGGTACCATACGGAATTAAAGAGAAACCGTGAGAGCGCAGAGTTAAATGTGCTGGGAAAGAAACAGCCATTCTTCCTGGCCTACATTTCATGTAACAGGGAACCTCGTGGCTTCATTAGCGTACGTTCCTGCACTTGTTTTAAACTCTTATCTTTCCTCCGTTGTTTTAATACGTAGTGTAGCTTTTTCCGCAACTGTAGACGAGTTAGCACGAACAGCCACGAATTTATTTTGTCTTAGTATGTTTCATCACCGTGGTTGGTTACCGACCGTTGCAAAGTAGATTTACTACATTCCAACAATTTATATGCTATGAATTATTTAATTCAATTCAATACACTAGCGTTATTATCGTTTTTTCGTTGAGGGTGACATCTAAAATCTCTGCTGATCTACGGTTTGTGTCCACAGGCTCCTTAAGGTTCTGAAGTAACGCTCCATCTTCAGTCACACTGCATTAGGCAAGCAATAAGATTTGTTACCTTTAGTAATGTACCATGAGAGATATATTTACAGTTTTCTTGTTATTGTTATTGTTTCTATGTTCTTCAGTCCTAATACTGATTTAATGCAGCTCTCTACTCTAATCTACCCTGTGTAAGCATCCTCATAAGAACGACAACCCACGTCCATTTGAATATGCTTACTTTACGGGTCTCTCAGTCTCCGACTGTGATTTTTACATCCCCCCCCCCCCCCCCCCACACACACATTCACACTTCCCTCCAATACTAAATTAACGATTCCTTGATGTCTCAGATTGCGTCCCACCAATCGATCCCTTCTTTTAGTCAAGCTATGCTACAAATTCCTCTTCTCACCAATTCTCTTCAGCACCTTATCGTTAGTTACGTGATCTACCCACACCATCTTCAGCATTCTTCTATGGCATAACATTTCAATACCTTGTAATCTCTCCTTATCGTCCACATATTACATCTGACTACACTTCAGCAAATGACTTCAGAACAAAAATTACTAACACATTAATTGCTTAAAAATGAAACAGCTTACATTAATATTCGATATTAACAAATTTCTCTTCTTTAAAAATACTTTTCTCCCCATAGCTGTTCTGCGATTTATATCTTATTTACACTGGCCATCACACGTTATTTTAATTCCCGAAACGAAATTCATCCGCTAGTTCATTTCGTAGTATATTTTGTCAGTATTACCTACTTTTATTGCACTACGTTATATCACCCTTATTTTTCTCTTGTTAATGTTAATCTTGCCTATCCTCCTTTCAAGACACTTCCATTCCGTCCAATTGCTTTTTCAGGTACTTAGCTGTCTCTAGCATAATCACAATGCCGCCGGCAAAGCGAAAAGTGCTTTTATTCTCCCTGAACTTCAATTTTGAATTCGAATATCTCCTTATTTTCTATCACAGCTTGGTACGGGGAATTCCACTTTCAGCTGAAAAATGCTGTCCCTATTCATTTTTCTACTAATAACAAAACAAAAAAACCGTCAGTTTTTTTTAACACAATTATCTTCAAAATTACTAAACGAATTTTCGTAGGTTTCCTGCGGGTTACATTAATGTTTTTGGAGGCAAAATTAAACTTGGATCACAAAAATAGATGTCATGAGTTGAATTTCGTCTAAAATCGTCGATGTGTGATTGTTCGTCTAAATACGTAATCCCCAAACCGACTAGACGTATTTTCGCGGGTTTTATAGGTAACTTGCACGTATGATGGGGCAACATATAGGCTTTATTTCATTAACATCGGATGACGGAAAGAAGACATCGTGATTTAGAGTTTTATTATTTCGGATGGTTACCTTATTCACACGACGATCATGGCCCAGTTTTCAGCAGGTGTTACTGTTAGTTTATGCCACAGTGCCAAACAGTTTCCAGAAAATCTCGACAGTGGGAGAATAAGTCACTCCCAGTTAACTTGGTTACGATATGGGTATCTAACGACTAGGCTTTGTTTATTTAACATCAAAAATATTTGCTGTGTTTCTTTCGAAAGGTTGTGATATAATATCTAGTTTAACAAAAATGCCTTTCTTGAGAAACTTAGCCTTTAAGGTTTCCTTTTCTTACCGTTGAGGCATGCAATTGAAAAAAGCGGCGCTATGCAAATTGCTCTTTAATTACCGTTGCGAAGTATGGGGGTATAGTTAGTAATGAACTTGAGCCAAAGTATACCCGTGACTAGTAGCAGCGCCTCCAACTGGCGACAGCCGCAGGAACATTCTACAGCCGTAGAAATTCTTTGTTCACTGCACTTGGGAAAGCGTGTTAGCCCGATCCTAAGCGTGGCGAATTCTGAAAGCTACAGATTTCCCAGCACGTGCAGGATCGACATAGTTATTCGTATTTAGCGCTGTTAATCTTAAGAGAAAGGAAAACGTTTTTGATAAAGAGAAATTTGCTAACACTGAATATTGATTTGTGTGTTAGGAAGTCTTTTCTTAAGTTGATAGAGCTGAAGCATTGAATTAAAATTTGTTGTGCGGCCGGGAATCGAACCCGGACCTCCATGCTTACTAGGCAGACGTCTTAACCGTTAGACTACCACAACACTAACGATTAAGGCGCCTCGGAATAGTCTATGTACGATTTCCCTCCACAACACAAACTTTAATTCAGCTTCTTTGTTCCAAAGATAATTGCCACTACTGCCAAGGCTCTCCATGCAGCGGAATAGCACCTCAGCAATGGACATGGTGGAACAATCCTGTTATGGTGATATAAATATCAATTAAATACAATTAAGGAATCCCTGAGACGGATTTTCGTCTCAGGGATTCTTTAATTGTATTTAATTTTCTTAAGTTGTTTGTGTGGAGTGTTGCCTTGTATGGGAGTGTAACTTGGACGTTAAATACTTTGGGTAAGAAAAGGATAGAAGCTTTTGAAATGTTGTGCTATAGAAGAATGCTGGAGATTAGGTCGGTAGGTCGCGTAACTAATGAAGAGGTACTGAACAGATTTGGAGAGAAAATGAATTTTTGGCATACCTTGACTAAAAGAAGGGAGTGAGTGATAGGACACATTCCTAGACATCAAGCAATCGTAAAATTAGCATTGGAGGTAAGTGCGTGAGGGAAAAATCGCAGAGGGAGACAGAGACGAATATAGTAAACACATTCGGATGGATGCGGTTTGCCGTTCTTCTGAGGAGATGAAGAGGTTTCCTCAGGATAGAGTATGGTAGAGAGCTGCATCAAACCAGTCTCCGGACTGAAGACCAAACGGCAACAATTTTAAGGGTAGCCTTATGGCCTCCCAATTGTCTGCGCATAGTGTTACAAGTGCGAAAGTGCGAGAACGTTTCTCTAAATGTTTGCGAATCATCTGAGGCGTGACATGGCTACCAGCCAGGATTTACATAGTGGTATGTGAAAAACTGTGCCGCGCGGGAGTAGCCGAGCGGTCTGGAGCGCAACGTTGCGAATCGCGCGGCCTCCCGCCTCCGAGGTTCGAATCCTCCCTCGGGCATGGATGTGTGTGTTGTCCTTAGGTTAGTTTAACTTAGGTTAAGTAGTTTATAAGTCTAGGGCCTTATAACCAAAGTAGTTTGGTCCCATAGAACTACACACATTTGAACAACTTTGGAAAACTGTCTAAAAACCACACGCAGGGTGGCCGGCACACCGACCTACCACATTAATCCACGGGGAGGGGAATGGGGCGGGGGGAATTCAAACCGGACCCGACACACCTCCCAGACGCAGAAAGTGGATAACCGAATTGGTAGAGCTAAGTTTGGAACGTTACGAACAATAATTTATTACAAAAAAGTATAATAGGTAATAAAACAAACTAAAAGTCACAAATGAAATTATATCCTTTGCCTACTTTTCTACATAGTTACCAAGGTTCCCACGGATCGAAGAACAGAAATATGCTCTGTTCGTAGAAATCCGTTTGGGTGCAGTATAAACGTCTGTTGACTGCTGAGGTTCCTATCTGTCGCAAATCACGGGACCAAACAGATGAAAAATCGACGGTGCAAGGTCTGAACTGTCAGCAGATGCTGCAGTTCGTCCGTCACAAATTTGGTGATTTTCTTGCGTAAGGCAGCAGATATATGGGGCGAGCATTGCTATGAAGAAGTTTGACACCGTCAGCATTAACTCTTTCACGATTGTCAACGAGGAGCAAATCAAATGTTCAGATGTTTGTATAGCTTTTGGGACTTAACTACGGGGTCATCAGTCCCTAAACTTACAAACTACCTATGAACTAGCTAACACTAAGTACGGCACAAATATCCATGCCCGAGGGGGGATTCGAACCCCCGACCGTAGTGGCCGTGCAGACCGTGACTGGCTCGCCTCAGTCCCCTCGGCCACCGCGGCCGGCCATCCAGGAGCACGACGGAAATTAACCACAGGTTTAATGTAGGCTGTTGCATTTACAGTGCCCCGCCAGTGGTGAATCCTCTTGTAAGAGTGCATACGTACCACCTGGAGACATTGCTAAGCTCAATACAGGACACGTTGTGAATTTCACTCGGTTTATGCCCTTTGATCCACAATATCGAATTCACTACTATTCAGAAGCCTATGAGTCGATGACTGTAAAATGCGTGTAAATTTTTTTTTTTTTTTTTTTTTCGTAGTTCAGGCTTCTCTCGCTAGAGCTGTACATGTAAACGGAATACCCTCTGTAGCGCAAACAACAAACTATATCGTGAAATTCCAACATTCCAGATGCATTACCAGTGGAGAAAAACATTATTGTACACTACTTTCCGTTCCTCCGTCATACATACGAGGACTGTTGCAAAATATAACGCCGGCCGCAGTGGCCGAGCGGTCTGCAGCGTGCCAGTCACGATCTGTACGGCCGCTGCGGTCGGGGGTTCGAATCCCGCCTCGGGCATGGATGTTTGTGCCGTCTTTAGTATAAGCTAGTTGATAAGTAGTTTGGAAGTTTAGGGACTGTTGACCCCACATTTAAGTCCCATAAGCTCTACAAACATTTGAACATCTGAACATCTGAACATAGAAGGCGTCATTTGGTAAGGAATGTTGTATAGTATTCTGAAACACAATTCAAACTCTTTTAGGGCAACTATGCCTCTCCTAAACTTGATACTCAGCACCCCTCGTCTCCCCCCAGTCTTGTGTCTATCAATGTTTATTTCCTTGCCCCATTTCCACGCCCTCTATATCCCTTCTCGCCCAAATTTCAAGCACCTTCCTCTCCTAGCCGTGATCCATTCTTGAAACCGTCTTCCAGCTCTAGGCCGTGTTCACACTGCCAGCCAGGCCGAGCCGAGCCGAGCCGAGCCGGACCGAGCCGAGCCGGGCCGGGCGGAGAGACTAAACACATTGTTTTAAATGGCACTGATCACACTGCCGGCCGGCCCGAGAGGACTCCGCTTCAGCCGGCTCACGCCGAGCCAACGGCATTCAGAATGTTTAATATTTCCGGCGCGAGCCGATTGGGTTATGGTATTGCTTCTGCAGCACTAGTATCTCACGTCTCCAGCCTCTTTTCAATACTAGTCTCTCTGCATTCCAGTTTTTTTAATAATACATGTGAAAATACGTTTTGCCTATTTTTTCTTTTATTACTATTAATTCTGCAAAATGAAAAAAAAATTAGATTTTTTTAGCTGTTCTCATAAAGAAAAACTCTCCTAAAAGTCAATCGAAATTCATGGGACGAGTCCATTACCACTTGTTTCTTATATGCTTAAAATTCGACACGTCACTACTGTGTGAGAACAATAATATTAAAATAACAAAATCAAGTAACTGTTGGCTGGCTCCAAGTAGACGGCAAGACGAGATATTTGCGAAAACCTGATTTTCGTGACCTTTGACCTTTAATATCCTAAGACGTGGACAAGAGATTTTATGAGACTTTTGACACATCATTTAGAATGCCAAATCAAAGGCTCATGCAAATTTTCAGCTTGTTAGCTCTCATTCCGAGGTTGACGCCCTTTTTCGGCTTATTTGGTTGGACTACATACCGGCTCGGCTCGGCCCGGCCGGCAGTGTGAACGCACACTGCTATACTCACTCCCATTCCTGTCCTCGATGAAGGCTCCGCGCCGGGGAGCACGCTGTCAATATAGGGGCTAGACAGAACCGGCCGCCTTTGCTCTTATTGCTGTTCATAATAACAACGATACAGCTCCAGGTATTACCACCTACTTCTACCTTTTTAGTACATGGAATAACTGTTTTCTTGTACGTAATACAAGCAGTTAAATTTCAGTATTCATCAGGCCAAGCAGAAGTTTTCAGAGCACAAAAACGTGCGTTATGGATCATTTGTGGTGTCAACACATGAACATCATGTAGAGGGCTATTTAAGGAACTTGGGATATTTACTACTACTTCGCAATACATTTATTGTCTAATGAAATTTGTCTTTAAAAATATGTCTTCTTTTCAAACCAATAGCTCAGTCCATGGAATCAATACTAGAAACAATAATAACTTGCATAAAGATTTAAAGTCACTTACTTTGGCTCAGAAAGGTATCGAATATTCAGCAGTACATATTTTCAATAACATGCCAGCAGCCATAAAAAATTTAACATACAATAAAGTACAGTTTGAAAAGAGTCTAAAGGATTTTTCGGTGACCAACTCCTTCAACTTCATTGATGAATTTATTACCAGAAGTGATTCATTGTAACTTATTATATATAATATTCACAAATATGAATACTGTGTTCTGTTTGACTTCAGTACAAGTTTTGTGCAGTAATGTGATCATTGTAAATCAGTATTGTAAAAATAATAATAATAATAAATAAAAAAATAAACATTATGTACGTAGTATATTAGTATGTAGTAATAAGTTTTATGCCCTATCAAATGTAAATATTCTTAAGATAATTGTTTTACCCGACCAATTCCACAACCACAAGGCAAATTACCTTTGGGACCTCTGGAAGGTACATTAACACATATCCTCTCTTTTTGTAAGTGTATATTGTGTATTTTTGTTCTGACATGTTCTACATCCAAGAGGGTTTCCTCAATTCGGATCTACTGGAACAAAAAGTACATCTAATCTAATATAAAACGATTGAAACGTATTCAGCCGCATTTCGCATCAAAGACAGCGGTTTACTTTCCCTCAAGATACAGAACCTGGCGCATGTGCACTAAATGTTGGCGCGCAGTTTGCAGCGACATTTCTTTCTGCATACTCCCCATTCTGTGGTCACGCTATACCGTGACATTTTCACGAGCAAATGGCCGACAGTAACAAGGCACGCGCATACTAATTCCCATAATGTCCCGCGGCCAACTGTGCAGTTTGAATATCCTAACGCAAGCCGTTCAGAAGTTATGACGTTTTCATTTCATACAGTTCAATAACCGTCAGTCTGTAATCTGTATACACTGTGTATCTACTAAAGTAGTTGGAACAAAAATGAAATCTTTTTTTTTTTTTAAAAAAAATAGGTACATTGCAGGGCTGGCGGAAGGCAGTTGAGAAACGTGCGGCCGCACGGGGCGGTACTTCGGCAGGGCGGCATCACACAAGAGGCAGTGGCAGTGGCTCGGCAGTACCCGAGGCGAGGCAGAACAGCTCTCTGACAACTCGTTTCTCTGTATCCCCTCAATTCCCACCAACCCACAACCTTTTACTTTTGTATAAACTAAAGATTTAATCAATGTTATCCTCATACCTCTTTTAGTTGTAGTATTCATTATATTATTATCTTATTAATTACCTCGAAATATTATTAATATGATCATGTTTTATTAGACTGTAATAGAATGTACAATATTGTATAACAATTTGTTATACATGGTTAATAGCATTGTTTGTAATGTACTTATAGTTAAACAAAAAACAACTGTACATGGGAAATTGTAAATGTACGTCCCTGCTTCATATTGAAAGGCAGCAGGACTATAAATGAGAAATAAATAATAAGAATGCTCTGTTTTGAAAGTAGCCACTTGGTGTTTGTTTGGTCGCTGAATATGAAATCCTTGCCTTTATTTTTACAACGGCCTTTCTAGCCATTGTTGCTTTCTTTAGGAATGAAAAATACAAGATTGGTAATTGCAGTTTGCCAATGGAGTCAAGGCCGATTGCATTGCTTTCCCTGAACTTGGAAAAAGAGTCGTGTCACAATTTGTTGTAACTCGTGATTATAGGCTATAACTGGTGTAATAGGAAAGTGTTCCATAATTCAGTTAGATTTGCCGGATGTGAATAGTAAAGTATCTGAAAACAAATCACAACGTCGGGTTTTTGGGATTAATGTTGTGATAAACAAATTTTATAAATTTAACTGTTACTTTTTTACTTTTTAAATCAACTTCATGTAGAAAATGTTAACTCTAGTGGCAGATAATTAATTTGGAATTTACAGAACCAGACGTAATGGATCCCATAATAGTATTCAGAAAACTTTTTAAATTTCCTATGCAAACAATTTGCATCAAATTTCAACCAAATTATAAACTCGGCCTTTATTAAAGCAAGACAGAAAGGAATTTCCGACTTTAGCTGCCTTGATTTAAATAATTTAAATTGGGAAACATGAAAATTTGTCCTAACTCGCGTTGCCCGCTACACCATCTGCAGAGAATGGGACCGTCTGCACCTGTTCCTGCATGTACCTGCCAAACCCAACCCAATTTCCAACTTATCCGCACACTATTGACGAGCAATACAAATTCCTAATATACAGAGTCGTCCGTTGATAGTGACCGGACCAAACATCTCACGAAATAAGCAGCAAACGGAACAACTACAAAGAACAAAACTTTTCTAGCTTGAAGGGGGAAAACAGATGGCGCTATGGCTGACCCGCTAGAGGGCTCTGCCATAGGTCAAACGAATATCAACTGCATTTTTTTAAATAGGTACCTCCATTTTTATTACATATTCGTCTAGTACCTAAATAAATATGAATGTTTTATTTGGAACACATTTTCGCTTTGTGATAGATGGCGCTGCAAGAGTCACAAAAGTTTAAGTACGTGGTATCGCGTAACTATTCGCCAGTGCGGTGAGTATTAGCTTCGTGTTAAAATGGACCGTGTACCAATTGCAGAAAAGGTCGATATGGTATTTATGTATCGCTATTGTGATCAAAATGCCCAACGGACCTGTGCTATGTAAGTTGATCGTTATCCTGGAACACATCATCCAAGTGTCCGGACCTTTCGTCGGATAGTTACGTTATTTAAAGAAAAATGAAGTGTTCAGCCACAAGTGAAACGTCAACCACGACCTGCAACAAATTATGATGCCCAAGTAAGTGTTTTAGCTGCAGTTGCGGCTAATCCACACATTAGTAGCAGACAAATTGAGCGAGAATCGGGAATCTCTAAAACGTCGGTGTTGAGAATTCTACATCAACATAAATTTCACCCATATCACATTTCTATGCACCAGGATTTGCATGGCGAAGACTTTGAACCTCGTGTACAATTTTGCCACTGGGCACAAAATAAATTACGGGACGATAACAATTTTTTTTCACGCGTTCTGTTTAGTGACGAAGCGTCATTCACGAACAGAGGTAACGTAAATCGGCATAATATGCAACGGAAAATCCACTATGGTGCGACAAGTGGAACATAAGCGATCTTGGCGGGTTAGTGTATGGTGCGGCATTATGGAAGGAAGGATAATTGGGCCCTATTTTATCGATGGCAATCTAAATGGTGCAACGTATGCTGATTTATTACGTGATGTTCTACCGATTTTACTACAAGCTGTTTCACTGCATGACAGAATGGCGATGTACTTTCAACATGATGGATGTCCGGCACATGACTCGCGTGCAGTTGAAGCGGTCTTAAATGGAATATTTAATGACAGGTGGATTAATCGTAGAAGCACCATACCATGGCCCGCACTTTCACCGGATCTTACATCCACGGATTCTTTCTATGGGGAAAATGAAGGATTTTTTCCTTATATATATATATATATATATATATATATATATATATATATATATATATATATATATATATGGCGATTCACCGACAACGCCTGAAAACATGCGTCATCGCATTGTCGATGCATGTGAGAACATTACTGAAGCGGACTACTCGCTTTTGAGAGGAATTTCTTTACGCGTATTGCCAAATGCATTGAAGGACACCATTTTGGGCATTAAAGTCATGAGGTAATTACAGGTAATTACGAAGTAACAGCATGCGTTCTCATAACGTATGATAATTTCACAAAAGTACATGTATCACATTGGAACAACCGAAATAAAGTTCAAACGTACCTACGTTCTGTGTTTTAATTTAAAAAAACCTACCTGTTACCCACTGTTCGTCTAAAATTGTGAAACTTGTGTCTGTAAATATTATAGTGCCATCTATCGCAAAGCGACAAAAGTGTTCCAAATAAAACATTAATACTATAGTAATAAGGATAGTTTACAATTCACCAGAAAGACGTGGCGACGAGCCGAGATAGGCACATACAAAAGACACACACATACAACACTTTCAGCTGTCGGCCATGGCCTTCTTCAGAAAATAAAACATTCACACAGGCATACAACCCAGTCATACAACAATCACCTCCGGCTGCCGCAGCCGGAGATGATGGTTGTATGTGCCTGTCGCAGCTCGTGCCCACGTCTTTGCGGTGAGTTGTAAACTGTCCTTAATACTGTATTAATAATTCCAGCCTGGACTTTCCATTACCAAATAAAACATTCACAGTTATTTAGGTACTAGACGAATATGTAATAAAAATGGGGGTACCTATTTAAAAAATGTAGTTGATTTTGTGTCCCGACTTCGTCGCCGCTTTTGTGTCCCAGCCTCGTCGTAGGTGTCGGTGGCCGAGTTGAATGAGACCGACACGCTGGTGCAGGTACGGAGGGGAGCAGCCAGAAACTATAAACACTCGAGTAAATTAGAAAGATATATATATTGCACAGAATGTAACAATACTTAACTTTTACATAGTACTGCAGAATGTTGATACATAGTTGTTAGAGGCCTGCCTAGTGCCTGTACAATAGCAAAGTCTTCACTCGTGCCTATCGGATTACGAAGGTCCTAACTCGTTGCTATCTCAGTCCGAAGTCGAAGTGCGAAGTGCCGATGTCCTTCAGTGGTGGCCACGAGCGGCGTTGTCCCAGAGGGCGCTCGTGGCTGTCGTCGGAAGAACGCCGCGCCGTGCATGCATGGCGGCGCGCGGCGAAAGTAGGTGGCGCGCACTTTGTACTTGTGCGACACCACACCCCTCCCCCCCAAACCGCCGCGCCGTCGTGGCGTAGGGCTGAGGGCCACGGCGACGGCACTGGGAGGAGGGCCTGGGCGGGGGCGTTACTGGTGGGACGGGCGTCGTAGCGGAGGCCGGGATCGAGACGCCGTCCGCGCCCCGGCATCCGCCTTGCGATCCTCCAGGGAACCCGCCGAAACCTGGGGAAGGGCGCCCGCCCCCGCCCAGAGGGAGCAGGTCATCTTCTTCTGAGGTGCGTGGCCCAAGCTGGGGGGGCCCGCACGGTCCCGGAGTCCCTCTCGGTGACGCTGTCATCTGCGGCGGCGACAGCGGCGGCGACGACTGCGTCGGATGTACGTCGACGTCCATAGGGATCTCGTAGTCCGGGGACGAACGATGTGGTTGTGCTCCCTGGCGGTGAACTGGGTCTGGAATCAAGAAACCGGAGACAGGATCGCGCGGTCTGTGCAGGCGCAATTGGTTTGCGTGGCGCCGCAGCTCCGACCCTGTGGAAGAACGGACAACAAACATATGGCGACCAAGCACGCGTTGAATGGTGCCCGGCAACCATGTCTTCTTGTTTCCAGCAAACACCCTGTACAGCACCGGCGTGGAAACCTGAAAACGCGTAGCGCCATACGAACCGACTCGGTGCGTGGGAGGCTGCAGCAGGTGAAGGAGAGTGCGGTGACGGCGGCCGTGTAGCAGCTCGGCAGGAGACGGGCCGTCACGTGGCATGCACCGATACGTAGACAGGAAAATTTGAAGAGCTTGCTGCCTGGAGTGCTGACCTTTCATCTTCTCCATGTGAGACTTGAATGTTCGAACGAAACGTTCTGCTTCACCATTGGACTGAGGGTGAAAAGGTGCGGTGGTGATATGCTGAATGCCATTCACACGACAAAACTGTTGAAATTCCGCACTAACAAACTGAGGTCCATTGTCACTGACGATAGTTTCAGGCAAGCCTTCGATGCAAAACACTGATGTTAAGGCACTGATTGTACTAGAAGCTGTCGTTGAGTTCATGGCAATCACAAAAGGAAACTTGCTGAAAGCGTCTACAACAATTAACCAGCGCGTATTCCAGAAAGGTCCGGCAAAGTCAATATGTAAACGTTGCCATGGTCCCTTGGGGCGTGGCCAGTCCGAGAACCGTTGCGGAGGAGCCGCCTGATGCTCCGCACAAACTGTACACTGTGATGTCATGCTCTCTATCTGAGCGTCCATACCAACCCAGGTACAATGACGTCTGGCCAATTGCTTTGTCCTAACAATGCCCCAATGTCCTTGATGCAGGAGGCGTAACACTTCTCGTTGCAGGGAACGAGGAACAATCACTCTTGTTTGGTCGTTGTCGGTATGCAACAACAGTACACCCTGACTTAAAGATAATGCATGACGTTGTGCAAAATAACGTCGAACCAGAGGCCGATCAATGTCTTTGGCTCTGGCAGGCCACCCTGAGCGAACAAAACGTGCTACCACATTTAGGTCTGCATCCGCAGCTGTTTCCTGTGCAACCCGACGAGAGTTCAAAGGAAAGTCTGCGACAGCGGAAGCATCTCTGGAGTCTATCTGACAACATGCCATTTCTGAAGAATCAAATGATACATCCTGGCCAACCGGAAGTCGGGAAAGTGTGTCCGCGTTGGCATGTTTAGTGGTAGGTCGGTACAAAATCTCATACTGATAATTTGACAATATCAAGGACCATCTCTGAAGCTTTTGTGCCGTACGTGGCGGAATCGGCTTTGTGGGTGAGAACAACGACGTGAGAGGCTTGTGGTCTGTCAACAAATAGAATTTTCTGCCATATAGATAATGATGAAACTTTGTGACGCCGTAAATGATTGCTAAGGCCTCCTTTTCTATCTGACTGTAATTCTGTTGCGTCGGCGTCAGTAGCTTGGATGCAAAGGCAATAGGACGATCGTGACATCCAATACGATGTGAGATTACAGCGCCCAGACCATACAAAAGGAACATTCTTCCTACGTAAGTGATGCAGTGGAGCTGCAATCTGAGAGGCATTGGGAATAAATCTGAAATAATAGTTCAGCTTCCCCATTACTGCTTGCAATTCGTGCACATTCTTAGGAGGAGGCAAGTCTTTGATTGCTCGAAGATGTGACTGTAAGGGATGGATTCCTTGGGCATTAATCACATGGCCTAGGTACTCTATTTCAGTTTGAAAAAACGAACACTTTGCTTTATTGCAACGTAGACCTGCTGCAGTCAACACTTTGAAAAGGCACTCCAGGTTTGCTAAATGTTCTTCAACTGTACGTCCGGACACCACAATGTCATCTACATAGTTCGAACAACACGGTACGGAAACTGTCAGCTGTTCCAAAAAACGCTGAAAAATAGCGGGAGCGGAAGAACTGCCAAAGGGTAGGCGTTGAAATTGAAAAAGGCCCATGTGAGTATTAATGACGAAAAACTTTTTTGACTCGTCATCAAGTGGAATCTGTAAGTATGCCTCTGCTAAATCAATCTTAGAAAAGAAGCGGGACTGTCCTAATTTGTCCATCAGTTCCTCCGGTCTGGGCAGGGGATAAGTGTCGACAATTGTTTGACTGTTCACTGTTGATTTGAAGTCCGCACAGAGACGAAGTTTTCCTGACGGCTTGGGTATAATTACTATAGGCGAGGCCCACTGACTCGCAGAAACAGGAGAAATGACACCACTATCTTGCCAACGTTTAAGTTCTTCGGCAACTGTATCACGCAAGGCGATAGGCACTGGTCTAGCTTTACGAAATTGTGGAACTGCAGATTCTTTTAAAGTTACATGTGCCACGAAGTCTTTTGCACAACCTAGTTCCGGCGAAAACAAGTCACTATATTTGTCACACAATGCATTGATTTTATCCTGAGGCACTATTGACGAAATTTGAAGCACATCTCTTTGAATTGATAAACCAAACAAGTCAAAAGCATCTAGTCCAAAAATATTCTGCGTAGATTTGGCCTGAAGAACTACAAAAGCAACTGTTTTTGTTACACCTTGAAAAGAGGCAGGCAGGCTACACGTTCCTAGCACCGGAATAGTTTGTCCTGTGTACGCTGTTAACACTTGCTGTGACGGCGACAATTTTGGCGAACCCAGTAGTTCATAAGTTTCTTTATTCATTAGTGTGACAGCGGAACCAGTATCAAGCTGAAATTGCACAGTCTTATCTTTTATGGAGAGATTTACAAAAAGTTTGTGCTTCTGGCGCACGACAGGTGCGCGAATGTGGGCAACGTCTGCTACGGTTTGTGTGCTGCGTAAGCGCGGGCCGCGTAGTGAAGGAAGCGGCTCAGACTCGGCACGCAGGGGATTAACAACACTGTCACTAGATGACACTACCGCCGGATCGGCGTCCGCGCAATGCGAAGCTACTCCAGATGTACTAACTACTGCACTACACTTTTGAGTAGCTACTTGGTGTCTACTGTCACTAGCTACACAGTACTGGGCACTATTACAAGGAGCAGTTGCAGAAGGCACTATTTTCACTACAGGAATGCACTGTTCATAGTCATTTTGCTTGTCCCGAACCCTTTTCCGTTGCACTGTTTTACGAGCTCGTCGGCGCTTGCTACGTGGTGCACTATATAGTTTTGCAATAGGTGCAGAAGAACTTTCTTGTAATTGAGAACCAACCAAAGCACTGCTCAACTCCACAGCCCGTATAACATTTACAGAATGAACTGTTCTCGCACTTTGCGAAGCACCGTTTCTAACGTTACTGTTCTTTGAGTTTTTAATTTGCATACACACAGACTGTACATGTCCTGATTTGCCACATTGATAACAGGTTGCGTTGCGACTAGGGCAATGAGCACGCTTGTGGCGAGACACACACTGGGGGCAAGATTTACGTACATTTTTCTGAAATGAGCGTTGGCGCCCGTTATTCAAATCACTGTTTCTAACACGACGGGGCGACCTTTGTGTCGCACTTTTACACTGGCTACTGTTCACTGTCTGTTCAGCACGGCCTGTAGAATTTAAAGAATCACAAGTGCTATACTGAGAACTACGGCTAGGAAAGCGTCCGTTGCGGCGCACTGAATTAACACTGTGGCTTTGCATTTCTACATCTGCTAAGTCAAAAGTATCATGCGCTTCTATAAGCTGCAGTACACTGTCTAATGAAGGGTCTGACTGTTTCAGAATTGCTGCCCTAATTCTGGGGTCCTGAATGTTCTGCGTAATCGCATCTCGCAACATAACGTCACTATAAGAAAGTCCACAAGAGCAAGTAAATTTACATTGGCGGGTTAAGCCCTTCAATTCCGTAATCCACTCTTGGTGTGACTGCTGCGGTAATTTCTTAAGTCTGAAAAATCGGTATCGTGCAGCGGCTACAAGAACTTTTCTCTCATAATGAGCATTTAGTGCCTCTACTATTTGTTCAAAGTCTACATCACGAGGAGATGCTTGCGGGAAAAGTTTTTGCAATAGTACGAAGGTCTGGGGGCCCACAATCGATAAGAAAAGGTTCTTCACTCTCTGACCTGTAATTTGATGAGCCGCGACGAGTTCTTGAAACTGTGCGAAGTAGTCGCTCCATTCTTCCTCACGTTCGTTGTACTGGCGGAACGTAGGGAGCGGTACAGCGGCAGGTGTGGGCTGCTGATGCGACGGCTGTTGTTGAGTTGCCGTCAACTGCGCCACTGCGTTGAGAAGTTGTGAGATTTGCGCCGTCTGTAACTGAATAATTTCCATTAAGTTTGGGTTCGGGGTAGTGGCCATGCTGACCGATTAGGCGCCGCGTATACAAGTAAATTAGTACAAAACACAAATGCAAGATAAATGAGGACGCTCTGCAACAAAAAAGTCCACAACACACGTAACAAAATATCTTCCCCCAAAATTCTTATAATAAGGGTGGGTGGGCGGGAGCAATTTTTGCGTGCTCCGACTGCTGCTGTCTGGCTGCTGCAAGCGGGCTGGTCCAAGGTTCTATCACTCCTCGTCGCCACTTTTGTGTCCCAACTTCGTCGCCGCTTTTGTATCCCATCCTCGTCGCCACTTTTGTATCCCATCCTCGTCGCCACTTTTGTGTCCCGACTTCGTCGCCGCTTTTGTGTCCCAGCCTCGTCGTAGGTGTCGGTGGCCGAGTTGAATGAGACCGACACGCTGGTGCAGGTACGGAGGGGAGCAGCCAGAAACTATAAACACTCGAGTAAATTAGAAAGATATATATATTGCACAGAATGTAACAATACTTAACTTTTACATAGTACTGCAGAATGTTGATACATAGTTGTTAGAGGCCTGCCTAGTGCCTGTACAATAGCAAAGTCTTCACTCGTGCCTATCGGATTACGAAGGTCCTAACTCGTTGCTATCTCAGTCCGAAGTCGAAGTGCGAAGTGCCGATGTCCTTCAGTGGTGGCCACGAGCGGCGTTGTCCCAGAGGGCGCTCGTGGCTGTCGTCGGAAGAACGCCGCGCCGTGCATGCATGGCGGCGCGCGGCGAAAGTAGGTGGCGCGCACTTTGTACTTGTGCGACACCACAGTTGATATCCGTTTGACCTATGGCAGAGCCATCTAGCGGGCCGACCATAGCGCCATCTGTTTTCCCCCTTCAAGCTAGAAAGTTTTGTTCTTTGTAGTTTTTTTCGTTTGATGCTTATTTCGTGAGATATTTGGCCCAGTCACTATCAACGGACCACACTGTATATAAGAATTAAGGCGATTGTGCTTATATTTCACTCTGCAGCCAAAACTATACATTGCAAACGAATACAGTAGTAAGAATGAAACTTTCACTCTGTAGCGGAGTGTGCGCTAATATGAAACTTCCTGGAGTGCAAGTCTTGCAAGTTTCGCAGGAGAGCTTCTGTGAAGTTTGGTAAGTAGGAGGCGAGGTACTGGCGGAAGTAAAGTTGTGAGGCGGCATCGTGAGTCGTGTCGGGATAGCACAGTCGGTAGTGCGCTTGCCCCCGAAAGGCAAAGGTCCTAGGTTCGAGTCCCGGTTCCGGCATACAATTTTAATCTGCCAGGAAGTTTCGAATACAGTAGTGTTTGTACGTGGTAATAGGTATCAGTCTCCCATTCTGTACAATGGTAGTAGAGAGTTGATAACGATAAGTCGAAGTTGAAAATTCTACGTATGGCTGCCAATATTTTGTTCTTCAGCAAAAACTACACAATGAAAACGAGCGATATCTCTGTGTTGTTGTAGTATGAAGTCTCCCGTTATACACCATAGCAGTTTCTCGTCTATAGCTGTAAGAGAGTGGAAAATATAGTGATTGAAAGTCGTCAGGTTACACAACATTCGGACTAAAGACCAGCGATGACTTTTGACACTATAATAGCAAAGAAGTTATACACAGCGAAACACGATGCACAGTTGTTTTTCTGCAACAAGCGTACGAATAAAGAAAAATAAGTCCACACTGCAGTTTAAAAAGTAAAACTACCAAGAAAGGTGCCAATGCATAAGAAAGAAATTTTGCGTTCTCGATCCGTTTCTAAAAGACAGAAAACGGCGCTGAAAAGTGAATCTACAGACGAGAAAAACTTGAAATTTGTAGACGTTGTTTATCTTACACTGTTGGCATCACGAATTTTTCGATATTCTTGTCCCTCTAGGTGTGAAATAGTGGATGAACGGTTCTTTGAACATACGTCGCTATTAAGGCAATTTTGAAGCAAGAAATACAAAACTTAAGATTTTGGATTTTTGATTGTAATTTTAAAAGCACGTGTTTCGATATTTTTGGAAATTTAACCACTATGCGCGTGAAATAATAAAAATTCTTTTAAGGGTGCTACTAACTATTTAGATGCTAAAAATGCCTAAATTTGGAATTGGAACCTTCATCAGAATTTAGAAAAAAAAAATGTGTTTCGGGATGTTTTGAATTCTGCCATCAATGGTGCAATAGGGGTGGGAAGTTGTATCAAAATACTTGATTAGGAAAGCCAAATCTATGAAAATTTATATTTAGAAGTAGATACAACCAATGCAGAGCATCCAGTCTACACTTCCGAAGCAGTGGGAATAAAGCTAGTAGTGTATAGAATACTGCCATTGTTACTCTTGTAGCATACGGAAAACAGGGAAAAAACTCTCGGGAGCATGGCTTCCACAAAAAAAAAAAAAAAAAAAAAAAAAATGCTTCTTACTTCGCCTCCGGTGAATATTCACGTATCACTCTCAATATTTTTCCCCAACTTGTCGTTCCTGTAATTGGTTTCATCTGTCCTTTCTACTCCTTACCTCTTAGTAGCTACTGCATGCATCCTACCCATAAACAGATACATCCCTTGCTGATAAGTGCATTCCTCATTAGTAGGCCATGTAGAAAGTTTCGGGGACACATCGGCCTGAGACCGGCGACAAATTAAGCCTCGTGACGCGCGTTTCTTTTTGTAGCCAACGTGTGGGAACGGCGCCGCCGCAATCTTCAAAGCGCTCTGCTGTAGACAATCTGAGTGCTGGTCGTGCTCCTAACGCAGCCTGCACACTTCATATATAGAAAGCACTCGATGCAGCTCTTCACCACTCGACTATACTTTCCCCATACAACAATGTACAGCGTCGTCTAATGAAAGAAATGCCGCCACAAAGATTCGTAATTTTAATGTGCATCCTTCAATGAGCACCTAGAATACTACTAACAAGGAGACCACATGGCTATCGGATTTTACAATTTTCGATACTTGTGGTACGTGAAGTTCACAACTCAAATAACAATCAGCCAAAAGTATTCGCCGCAACTCTCAAAAATTATCGAGAAGATCGACTTTGAAGTTTTGCAAGTTCAATAATTAAATGAGTTGCAGCATCTGTCGTTTAGCTCAGGTGGTAGTGTTGTGGTCTTATAACCAATGGGTCGGTAATTCCAATCCTACGGTGGCAGGTTTTTTTTTTTCATTTTTTTTTTTTTCATTGTGTTCGAATACTTGTACAATTTTAATATCTAATGGTAATTTTACGTAATATGCACGTGTTTTTGTATATTCGTATTTTTTTTTTTTAATATTCTATAAAAGGTTGTTAATAATGATGATTTCAATCAAAAAAACTTAAGTTACATTTTTTACTGTATTGGCTTCACGATTAGTTGACGACAGTAGTCCTTGATTGTTCAATTTGTGAAGAGCTACGACGCTGTTTTCCGAAAGTCGTTTCCCAAGTTACTAATGGCTTTCCAAGCAGCTGACCTACGCATCCATCGTTTTAGATGACGACAAGATTTTTCAGCTCGTCTACATACGCATAAACAAAAACTTCCACAACACGTCGAATTAGAGATACCAAAATGTTTTATATAACTGAATTTGAAAACAACGAAAAAAATATTAGTCACAGCGGGATTCGAACCACCGACTGTACTGTTGTGAGACCACAACGCTACCTCTTTCCTTTTTAAAATTTTTTAAAAATTATTTATTTGCTCTGTGGGTAGTTCTGTTACTTGCGGTAGCTGATCTAGTTCGTTCATTGTTGTTCGATGGGTTCTTGGTTGAGCTTTTTTATAACAAATGTTCAAATGTTTGTAAAGTGATGGGACTTAACTACAGTGGTCATCGGTCCCTAAACTAGTTAAACTAACTTACTCTAAGAAGAACACAAACACCCATGTCCGAGGGACGACTCGAACCTCCGACGAGGAACGGCCGCGCGCTCCATAGCAGAGCGCCTCAGTGCGCACGGATATTCCACTGTGGCTTTTTATTACAGAGAGCGTTAAGCCCTCTGGCCTGGCGCGCTGAGCCACGGCGCCCGGCACCTCTGGCGCTACACAGACAGTTGCTTCAACTCTTTTCATTATCAGTACTTACGTTTAATTACAAATCTTCAAAGTCGATTTTCTCGAGAATTTTTCAGAGTTATGTCGAAGGGATTTGGCTCATTGTCATTTAAGTTCTGAACACGTACCATAAATATAAATAAATTCTAAAATCCAATATCCATGTGGTCTTCTTGTAAGACTAACAGGGAAAGTACTTGGGCTGGAACAAACATATCTTTATGATCGTTTGGTTACAGTATCACTACGTACCCCTCAATGTGCTGGTGAGTGTCGTTTTTCTGCAGAACTCTGCAACCATGCTCTAGATAGCACTGTAGGCGTAATTGTAGACGCCCGGCGCATTGCACAAATCTTAATGTTAATGTAAATGGGAAATATCAATAAAATGCTCAGAGCACTATGAATGACTGAAAAACGCACAGTGTAGAAATGCAAGTTGATCGCATGGTATATTTGCACATTCTATAAGATCAGTGTTGAACGCCACGCCAATGCCACAAATATCGTAGCCAGCGTTCTGCCACGAGTAACGAAGCACTGGTTTATATACCTTCGCAGATTACTGACTGTAAATGACAGAATGCATGTTCATGACAAATAATTTGTCATGCAGTTTTGGTTTCATATTAATGGAACGTATTTTAATTACGTCTGTCATTCCTTTTGATAGATATTTCATATAGCCTGAAGAAATACCCATCCAGAGATTGTGCATATTTTGCAGTTTTTAGGAGGAATAATTATTAAATCTAAATGTTTTCCGCCAGATGCTTCCATTAGTATACGTTCATCCTTTTGTTCAGACCATGAGTCACAAAGTACTAATGACTTTCTTGACAAATGCGGATTCAAAACTAGTAGAAAAACATCTTCAGCTGTTGTTTCGTCATCTTCCCACTCAGACTTTCATCGACGACGACATTTGGGGAGCACCGTATTTCTGTTTCCCTTGACACACGAGTTCCAGGCTTTCCACTACGTTCTTGGAAGCAAATATTGAGTTTGTGTCCTAATGGTCCATCCACTGATATAGCAACATCGATAGTTCACTGATTGCAACATCGCGACAATATTTCTCTCCCCTTTCATGGATATTGTTCTGTTACAAGAAAGTTCGTACTGTTCACAGTACCATACAGAACTCATATCAATTTTTTCTGTAGTGATATGCTCATTGACGTCATCAACAAACGTTTGAGCTTTTTCAATCAGCTCATCTTTGTCGTCTTTTCGTGCCTGGAGCATACCGATACGGCGTGATGTTATCCTAAACTTCTTTTTCAAATTAGTAATAAATCATAGCGAAGCTGTAAGATTTGTATACCCGAGATTTCTGGCTACGTCCAATTCCCAATGATCTAAATGCCAATAATGAACGATGGAAACGCATTATCAAGCTTCATCGAATTTCGTCATTACACGCAAATTTATGTTCTTGAACAGCACTGTACGATTTCCTTTTAAAAACCATATTTCCTTCTCGTTTTGCCATGTAGTCCTGTATGTTTTTAATATTGCTTTTACATTACAGTATAGGGTATCTTTTCCGAAGCTTGTCGTATGTGTTGAAATCTCTTACATAATGATCATCGTACATGTTACACAGTGTGTTGTCATCAAACGCCGTGATGATACTTGCGACTTTAACCTTCATCTCGGGAGACGGTTAGTATTCACTGTCACTGCTTCCATCCCCTCTTCCTGCACTTGCCGTAGCACTACCGCTTGCAATGAGTTGTTCGTCATTATCACCCCTATCATCATCATTATGTGTTAGTGTTACAACAGTGTCTGTTTTTTACTAATGCTCATACTTCTGCACTATAATAGATACCAGAAAACATGCGAATAATTCACCTTCTACAGCAATATCATCTTCGCGAAGAAGGGTTCTTCGTAACTTCATCTTAACCAATCGTAATACATTAACAGGATTAATTACCAATCGTCATACGTTAGCAGGATTGATTACCAATTGCCATCTGACGGTTCACTACACGAGTAACGTCACAAGACGCAACTACAGAGTCATACTGCACCGTCGCTTATGGTGCGGATTGGCGTTCCCGCAGGTCAACGTGCAATGCTGCACGGCACACGCAGAGGCCTCTAACGGACGACTGAAGAGTTTTGCTGATGAGGGAGTATTAGTGCCAAAAGGGACCTTTACATTTTTTTCACTCGCGACTTTAGTGTTTTGTGTTTGTTCGAGCCCAAGTACTTTGCTTGTAAGACAGTACTGACAATGAACCACTTGAGTGTAAGGTTACATGTTTCATATTTGGTAGGTCTCAAAAAAATGTTCAAATGTTTGTTAAGCTTAAGGGACTTAACTATGGGGTCATCAGTCCCTAAACTTACAAACTACTTATGAACTAGCTACAACTAAGGAAGGCACAAATATCCAAGCCCGAGGGGGGATTCGAACCCCCGACCGTAGTGGCCGTGCAGACCGCGACTGAAGCGCCTCAGTCCCCTCGGCCACCGCGGTCGGCGGGTAGGTCTCCTTTGAAAGTATTGTGTTCACAATTACGACAGGAAAACATTAGCTGCTGATGATTCACAGACATGCTCGAACTCGGCAATTTTTAATGAGAACAAGGAGGGACTGGAAAATGACTAGTTAATTCCTCACTCGAATTCGTGCAGCGCATCAGTCACAGTCTACACGGCCAATGCGGTCGGGGGTTCGAATCCCCACTCGGGCATGGATATTTGTGCCGTCCTTAGTATTAGCTAGTTCGTAAGTAGTTTGTAAGTTTAGGGACTGATGACCCCGTAGTTAAGTCCCATAAGCTCTACAAACATTTGAATATTTGAACTCGAATTCGGGAACTTTGCCGCCATGTATCAGGGCGGACGGACCCCTCACCTTCTCGTCCAACCGCCGAGTATTTCGGCAGACTTGTATGGAGTCTCGCTGCGTCTTTAAGTTCAGGTTATCGAAAAGAAAAATGTACCATGCAGACATATTTTGCGACCTGTTTGTTGTAAAAGTGGTACAGAAAATTTATGTTGTATGCGTGGCTATAAACTGATAGAAGGGTTTCAGAAACTGAAGAAAATGCATGGCGATGCTTCGGTAACAATTTACAGTTCTGTGCTAACTTGTTCATTATAGGCCGTGAAAATTTATATAAGCCTTTCGCAGGCCAACATGGGCGCATGCCAGTTCTAAGAAACTTTCTTCGTTATCTTCATGCAGAACATAACCCACAACTTGGGCAGTACGATGCGAAAATAGCTGAGCAGTTATTCCACAGTTCTATAGTATATATCAGAAGTGATGGGAAGGTCACTTGCCTACTGTTGCAAGAGATGTTACACAAGTATGATACGGACAAACTTGGTGATTCTGTCGTCAAAGATTTCGTAATAATTTCAAGAAATGCAGTGTATCGAAACAAAATAATATTTCCTTTTCTTTGTTCACAGAGAATAAAAATGTGTCTTATTTGAGTTGCTTCCACACTTTCAAATTCATCGCTCTCTTATCGCACTGTCAGCTACAACAAGAACATCATGATAATCTGGTAGCACATCAGGATAATTCCTGACAAGCGCCGACATGTGCCGCAAATATACCTTTATTTAGAATGTAACATTTGCTTTCCTTTTACAAAAGTCATATCAACTCTGTGTCTAACATTATGAGAAACATATTACTTCCTTGAAACAGTCGATTATTTAACGGAAATAGAAGGACACGAAGTACCCTCCGCCACACACCGTGAGGCGGCTTGCGGAGTGTGGATGTAAAGGTATGGAACAGGCATTAAATCTATTCTAATCTGCCGCCCGAGGGTGGCCTTTGCCGCGCCCCTGCCCCGCGCACTCTGCGCAGCGGCGTGTGGGGCCAACACCACCTAGAAGACAAGGCCTCACAACAGGCCGTGGCTACGTCACACTTAGAGGCCCCGGCCGCCACCTCACTGGCTGTTGGCTGGGGCACGTCCACCGACGCACAGCGGCAGGCCAGTCAGATGGCGGCCGGGGCCTCTAAGTGTGACGTAGGCACGGCCTGTTGTAACGCCTTGTCCTCTAGGTGATGTTGGTGGGGCACTAGCGACTCATGGTCGCGGCGGGCGGGTGAACTACAGTGTACTCCGGGTGGAAATGTTGGCCATACCTGGCATAGACAGTTAGTCGTCGAGGATGCAAGACACTAAGTTTAAGTGCGCACATCGGCGTCCGCAGGAATTTTGCAACAGAGGGCAAGTTTAGAAACTGCACATTTTATAGTACTAATTCTTTGAGTTTGGAATGTTATGGTCCCCTAAGAACTAAACTGAGTATCCGAACAATAAAAGTTTTGTATGCCAAACGATTTCAATTGAATATTTTTGGAAGTAGATTATCCTGAGCCGGCCGCGGTGGCCGAGGTGACTGAGGCGCTCCAGTCACGGTCAGCACGGCCACTACGGTCGTGGGTTCGAATCCCCCCTCGGCCATGGATATTTGTGCCGTCCTAGTTTGTAAGTAGTTCATAAGTAGTTTGTAAGTTTAGGGACTGATGACCCCGTAGTTAAATCCCTTAAGCTTAACAAATATTTGAACATTTGATTATCCTGATACTTTACAGGTAAAAGGACCGCACTTCATCAATGTATGGTCTTTTTCTGTCCCCTATTTAACATCAAATCCAAAAGTGTAGCAAATAATAAAAAAAAAATGTTCAAATGTTTGTATAGCTTATGGACTTAACTACCGGGTCATCAGTCCCTAAACTTACAAATTACTTTATGAACTAACTAATGCTAAGAACGGCACAAATATCCATGCCCGATGGGGGATTCGAACCCCCGACCGTAGTGGCCGTGCAGACCGTGACTGGAGCGCCTCAGTCCCCTCGGCCACCGCGGCCGGCAGCAAATAACACTGAATATATCTTTTCTTCATATTCCAGTAATACTTTTGCTTGCAAATTAACTATCTAGAACACAAAGGAAGACTGAAAGTGTCGGAACTGAAACTTTTGCAACTCTGTATGGGCTGTACACGAAAATGGCACTTAATATGTTCAGGAACCACTGTAGTGTGGCAATTTTCTGCAAAATTTTTACAACTGCAATGACTGCAGGACGGCACACAACGAAACCGGCGTACGACTAAGTAGTGAGTAGTCACTGTTTAAGCCATAATACTTCCCATCACATTCGGCACTGCTAGGTCTACGATGTAGTACAGTCGTAGATAATCATTTACCATCTTCTGATCTCATGAGGTTACTATATTTGTATACCCTTAGATGGTATGAAATGGACCCATAGTGCACCAAAACCGTGAAATACGACCGTCTGTCGTCTTCCATATATTTTTTGTATATTTCTATAAAGTTATAATTTATTTAATGTCGCTAGATTATCATTTTGTTAAAAGTTGAACCCGACTCTTTTCAAGGCTTGAGGAATAGATAGCATTTTTATTTCACGTGTTAAAATATTAGTTAATATTGCAAGGTTTTTCTTATTTTATTACGTTAATAATTTATTATTATATTAATTAATGTGGCATAAAAGTGCTTCTCCGCTATGCCACTGTTCCTGTGAGAATGTGTACTTGTCTTACTTTTAAGTGGATGTGCGAGAATCTATGGCTGTCTGAATGTGGGGAGTGATAGCTCGCTTTGCATCGTTCTCTCTGGCTCACAATCGATAGCTGCAGAGGCTACCATGAGGTTTCTACACCCTTTGGTTACAGTCCAGTCAGCGAGCCTTCTCTAGGGTGAGTCTCGCTGTCCGTCCCCACCACCGCTGTTTCTTGGATTTTCCGGCTTCCCACGGGTGCCCACGTCTGGTGGCCGGTCGGTCTGGTCATTCATCCTGGCAGGGTCACAAGATAAAAGTCGACCACTGTACGAAACAAGAGCTTTATCGCTAAAATTAGCAGATGAGGTCTGTGTGAACTACTAGTTACTCCCTGCTACAAAGCCTTGTTCCCTCTTGCTTATTAATGTCTGCGTGTAATAACGTTGAGCTGCTATGTATATTGACCACTGTAGTATTAACTTCCTGTTATTGAAGTAATTTGAAACGAGTCAGTTCTCAGTTTGGGCCAAGTAAGCAGTAGTTCACACGAACGTTATTTGCTAATTTTAGTGATAAAACAAAGCTCTTGTTTCGTACAGTGGCCGACTTTTAACCGGTCATCACAAACGAAAGTATAATTCCAACGTTGACAACATCTTGTGATACAACGTCTTCAGATTATTTTCAAATTATGAAGCACTTTACAAATTTTGTGACATTCACCATGAATCAGTCTTTAAATAGCGCACACCAGTTTGTTGACAATCGATGTAAATAATGGCTTAATTCTGTTGTGGAACACTGAATGAATGAGGCATCATTATGTCTGTGCCGGAAGGGGCAGAAAACGGAGGAGGAAGTGATGCTAACTCATTCCAATGTGTTCTAATGGGTTCATGACAGCCCTCTGGGCATGCCAGTCTATTTCAGGAAAATTCATGATGTTCTCATTGTTCTATGGTTCCTTAAAAAAAGAAAGAAAAAAGAAACATCTTTCAATCCTCACTCCTAGGAGTAGAACTGGCTGTTTGAGATCCGGCCATAAAGAGTCTTTGTTCTATTCATCCAATTAACAGACAAGCTGATAGTGGGGCAAAGGTGGATCCCAATTGGGAATAGGTGGGACGTGGGAGGGGCTCACCGGCCCCGGCATACGCCTTAAAATTAAGAAAAACCGCCGAAAACCTTGTTAAAAACCGGGCGATTGCGACAAATTTAATTTAATTCTGGGACATTGTCCCAGACAGAAAGATAAGTATCAGGATAGCACGAGTGCACTCATGACAACCAAAAATAGGACTCCCGAGTTAGGCTCGTAAACTTGCAGAGATCAGCTCGACCAAACTTCAATAGACAAACGTCTCCCTTGAGGAATCTCAACCGGGAGCACAGTATCCTCTGCGTCGTGTGGTTTCTTGACCTAACTCTCACTATTGAGTCACTCACATACGCTGCTTCATGTGAGCATGCATTGTCATCCTGCTACTGTCATAGTCTCCGAACTGTTTAAGCAATGTTTAATGCAGGAAAATGTGCTGCTCATACATGTTCATGTGGAAGGCTATCACCCTGTTTACATGGGCACCCAAAACCGAATTTTGTAACCGATTTCCCAAATTGGCTTTTGGTTGGTCAAGTAAATGCTTCAAAGCCGATTATGGAAATCCACTTCGGTTTTCCAATTCCACAATCGATTTTCGTTCCCATGTAAATGCAACCATTTTTTAAACGTTCGCGGCTTGTCAGATTGAATCTTCTTGTTAAGAATTTTCGACTCATGTGGACAGAGTGACATTTTCTGCAGTGAAAGAGACGTAAAAATATTAAAGTGAACATGAATATATGCTTTTAAGTAGGAAAAATTAGCGATTGTGCTAACTACATCAGGAAATGAATCAGCTGTTTCTCGGCCGCCATACTAAGTGCGCTAGGGAAACAGCATCAGTCTGTAACATGTAAGTACGACAGCGAAAAACTGTTTACGAAAATTTTTCGTCTTCCGGAAGATTGTTACATGTAAACGTAGTGAGTGAGTCTAAGGCTCCTATAAGTACGAACTAACGCATCCGCCATTTTTATTCCCATAGTTGGTAAGCCAAACATACTGCGGTGCTATAAGATTCGCGTCACACTACTTCAGCACGACATTATGGTTGTTTGTGTTGTCATAAACTGCTCAAATAATTCCAGAAGCGGCTACAGAATGTTTGGTTTCCCAAGAGATTCTGAGAGAAGAAAAAAAATGGTATCATTAACTGACGGCGCAAAAACTGGCAACCCGGACCGAGCGCACAGTTATGTATTGTAAGTAAATATTATTTAAAACAAGGTCCCAGGTTCGAGTACCGGTTCTGGAACACAATTTTAATCTGCCAGGAAGTTTTATATCAGCGTACACTCCGCTGCAGAGTGAAAGTTTCATTCAGTAAACATTATTTATTATTATGACTTGAAGTAATGTTTAATAGTAAAAATCGTATATGTAATATTCGAACGTAAGTTCTTGTTTAGCTCTTTTGAAAGTACTACCTCTTAACAGAGAAGCTGCCTGTAGGGAGATAGCAGCCGCAACATAACACAGCAAAAGATCCCAGAACAGAGCTTTTAGAGCACAATATTTGTGTCTTATATAGTATATTGAGAAATACACCACATCGGAAACTTTTGTACTGACATTGCACAAATTGTTGCAGATAAAATTCTATTACGTTATTGCGAGAAAGTATTACAAACACTAAAAAGGAAAATATAAATATACTGGGCAAAAGTTTAGTTACGGCTGTGGCAGCTTACTGTGCTCATATAGGTAACTACCGTTGAATACTATTTGTGGTATATCGAAGTTTTAGCGTCATAACTTGTAGTATGCGAATAGTAATTGATGTTTTATCACAAAATAAACCCTCAATTCAATTTCTTATTAGTGAATGCCAATATTGACGCTTATCTATAAGAGACTATAATATAACTGACATAGAATACTGGGTATATTTTACTTACGGCTGCGGCGGCGTAGTGTGCTAATGTTGGAAACGAAATGTTTGCTTTACAAGGATTATTAAATTACTGACATGATAAGGCTACTGTTAGATACAAAAACCTGTCAACCTTAGAGAAGGAACATAATTATTTATTTAATGGTCAACATAAAGGATTATTGCCCTCATTCTATACGTTTAGGTTTTCAAATAACTTTCAACGGCTGTTGCCAACATTGGCTCCTTGTGCCTCTACGACTGTAAACTTTAGATCCTGAACAGTAATATTCTTTTTCATTTAAGTGTCTGTAATACATTCTGAAACTTTCTCACTAACGTAATAGAAGTACATTCAGCAATGTGAGTACAAAACTCCGATGTGGTGTATTTGTCACAGCAGACAACACTTATTGCAAGACGGCAAACAAACCTCACATATTGACAATCATTCAAATACAAGCCAAGATCGCGTAAAACGTTTATCTAGATGACCAGTTTCGACACAATTGTAGTTCGTGATTTTTATCGCAGAAATATACAAGGTGAACCTAAATTTGCGCATTCGGGCTTCGCAGCGGGATTCCTAACATGCTAGGAATAAGAAAATGTCTCTCACAAAATTTCATCCTGCGCATATTTCTGGCAGCAAATGGACGTCGAAGATAGAGATGGGTGTGTGTCCCATACGACAGTGTGTTTCAGAATTACACTACTACACCAACAAACTACTAGGGGATGTGGCAGGTGTCTTGAGGAACAAAGTGAGCATAGAAACCCATGCCCGGAAACGTCATCCAAAGACGCTACAGACCGTCGAAGTTGCTGGAGGGAATGTCTAGCGGCAGGAGCTGGTGCCTCTAACTTGGAGTCTGCGTAGCGTCGTTGAATGGCGTTTCCGGGCATGGGTTTGCATGCTCATTTTGTTCCTCAAAACGTCTAATACATCCCTTACAAGTTTGTTGGTATAATTATCCAACACACTGACGTATGGAACACACATCTCAGTCTTTGACGTCCATTTACTGGCGGAAATATGCGCAGTATGAAATTTTATGGGACACATTTTTCATTGTTGGCAGATAAGGAATTTCGCAGCGAAGCCCGAGTGCGTGAATTTAGATTCACCCTGTATAAGTTTAATGCGCTTTTTTTTCGGACAGCAAAGGAAAGCAGCAATAAGTAAAGAAAAGGCAAGGTTTTTGTGCCTAATCCACATATCGATGTAAACAAGGGCGGAATGGAAGCTCAAAGTAGCATGTTCTAAGGCTCTATGGCGGATACTTCTAAGATATTTCACTAAACTTGAACAAAACAACACTGTTCGCATAAGCTATGTGTTGTGTTTAGCATTCGCAGGGAATGAAAATGGCGGAGCCGCGGTGGAGTAGCCGAGCGGTCTAAAGCGCCTCGCTGCGGAGCGCGCGGTTGGTCGCCGTGGAGGTTCGAGTCCTCCCTGCGGCATGGGTGTGTGTTTTGTCCTTAGATTAGTTTACCTAGGTTTAACTAGTTTGTAAGCTACGGACTGATGACCATGCAGTTTGGTCCGATAGATTTACAGACATCTGAACATTTTGAATTCGATTTCACGGTCTCAAAATCTTTAAAGGTTTATAAACCAGGAATGTCTAGCCCTTTCACTAAACATTGTCTTTACAAGGTCGTATTACTCTCCTATGCGTTTAACCAAACTTATAGTGAAACTGCCACGCTGCAGTTGCCGAGCGGTCTGGAGCGCCACGTTACGGATCGCGCGGCCTCCCGCGTCGGAGGTTCGAATTATCCCTCAGGCATGAATGGTTGTGTTGTCTCTAATATAAGTTAGGTTATAAGTAGTTTGTAAGTTTCGGGACTGATGACCCCGCAGGTAACTCCCTTAAGCTTAACAAACATTTCAATATTTTGTAGCGAAACTCGCCACTACGTGCTCTTCACGGCGGACAGGAACAAGCGTACTGGCTCTAAGTCGTTGCTGCCGGTCGCAACTTTTAGGCGGGAAGTCTAAGGTCTGCGCTCTTTTACCTGAAGGGAAAGTTGCTTAATTCGTGTGCGGGAATTAGGAGGCTTATTTCGACCCTATCTATGTTGTTGAGTTCGAGTCCGTCGTGGAAATAGCGCCCCCCCCCCCCCCTCTACTCTCCTATCTTTCCCTTGCCTTCTGAAATTATTTGCCTTTTCCACAATGTCATTCATTCATAACTTCATATTTTCACTATCACTCATACTCTCACGACAAAACTCACCAGTGTGAGAATGGCCGTGCTGTCTGGAGCGTCACGTTAGGGATCGAGATGCCGCTCGCATCGGAGGTTCGAGTCCTCGGGCACTGCTGTGGTGGTGTGCGTCACGTGTATGGGAGTGTTGTACTTGGTATAACTCAGTTTAAGTAAAGGTTTGAAATATAAGGAGAGGCGTTGAATTAAAATTTGTGCTGTGGCCAGGATTCGCAACAGGTATACCAGTATTTGCTAGGCATGCGCCTTAAGTCTGTTTTAAACGATCAACGAACTTGTAATAGATTGCTAACAAGTTGCGTTAATGGCGGCCGTAAGTCGTTTGAACGGCTGCACTAGTATGATCGCGCTAGTATCGAAGCGCGATAATTATAGCGATAGAGAAATAGGGCCCGTTCTAAATTCGGTACTAGTGAGTTCACTGCGCATGCGCGAGCTAGCAGCTGTCTGCGGCGGTCGTCACTCCAGTTAGTCCACCATTTTCCTTCGTATTTACGTATATTTTGCGTTATGTCTAAGTTTATGATCAGAATGTATTACAAAATGTATTTCTAATGACGGCATTCACACTGTCCGTCACCAGACCGTCACCTAACGTCAACGTCACGTTAAACTTTCTCAAGAAGATTGTTTTGATTGAACGGTCGTCTGCTGACATCGGAAGTTAACCTATTTTCGTCACGCGATTTTCATACTGTAGTCGACAATTACACGGTTTGCACGCAAACTTGTCTTATTAATGTTTAGTTTATTATTATACTTTGATTTAGCGGTAAATTGCAAATGTTTCATGACGACTTAAATATTTATCTCAATTATTGTCCACCGAAAAGCGAGGTCGTACATCTGAAACCGAAAAATGGTTTATGATTTGCAATATCGTAACAGAAAAGACTGAAGCCTATTGTTTATTTGAATAAGATTGTAATTTGATGATGCAATTTTCATTAAATAGCATTTTAAATGAAAAAGTCAGTCCAAATGAAAGACAAAAATTAAGTTGTGCATGACGTTATTAACAATGTCATTGGGCAAATCGTAGTAGATAAAGTGAAGAAGTTCTATTTACGCTCTTATATATATTGCTTGATGTGTTCATAAGTTTATTTTTTTCGCTTGAAAATAGATGTCAGTGTTTTGAAATGTTGTTTCACTACCCAGAACTTTACCACACTAAGTTGACCAAAAACATCGATTGCAAGGTTTTCTTTGGCCGTCAATAACATTTAGCGTTGTTTCCTCAATTCCGGTATTAAACTATGACTTCCTACATAACAAACCGCCTGCTATAAGCTCACTTTCAACATCGGGTATTACTGTTCGATTACGTTTATCGTCTAAACACGCTGCCACAAGATCTTGCTTGAGTTTGTAGTTCAGGGCTAGTACGCTAGGAGCGCTTCAGTAGACTATTATCTATCTTGTTCACCTTCGTTCATCGTTTAAAAAGAGCTTTAGACTGCTCAGCTAACACAGCGTTAGGGTGAAAGCGACTGTCGGAGTGTCGGACGCAGTTTGGTCCGATAGATTTACAGACATTTGAACAGCTTAAAAGCTGTGTGTGTGTTGTGGATGTTGAACCTATCGTTAAATCAGACAACAAATTGTTCATTAACACAGCAATTTGGTTTAATTATGGCCCTGATATTGATGTATATACTATTAAATAAGAAACAGTGCATTAAACTGATTATGTGCGCAACGGATATTTTAAACACAGAACAACTGTGGCAAGTCACCATTTGAAACAGACACTGACTATACTCAAAAATTTTGACTGCGAGAAAGATATTAAAAAACCACAAACCACTTTCTTAATGTTTGACTGTGAGAATTTTATGCAGATCAGTTTCTGGTTATTGAAATTTAGTATCATAGTCAATTAACTATCATTTACTATGGCACCAATAACGAAATCTGTTCAACAATATTACCAAAATCAATACTGCACTTTAAATCCACTAATAACTAATTATCAAATGAAGGAAGTAGGTTAATCTTCTAACTACGTAAATGAAACAGGAAAGAAAGGTCAACTTTGTTACTTATTATTAATAATCAGCATTACATTACCTACATAATACAACTTCTGACTTGCTGGCAAAGCAGCCTCTGCTCTACATCGGAGCCATACACACAACTCAACCGCTCTTTAAGCGAGCTGAACCACAAGTGTTACTCTCTCTCTCTCTCTCTGCGCGAGCTACAATAATATGCGATACACAGTCTTTGCCAAAGATGAAACTTCACAGAGTTAAGTACACATATCGATACACACAGTAGAAGCGATATTATACATTTTCTTGCAAGCAAGTTACTCGACACAAAACAGGAGGTACAATATTAGACATTTTCTTACAAAAATATTTTTTATGGACACGTTTCAAGCTACAGTAGGCAGAGTGCGCGCTCCCCTACTACACTACCGGGCAGCTAGCGCGCGCCGCCGCCTCCGCTGAGGAAGGCGTGGCAGCTGTGTCAGAACAGGAGCGTGTCTGCAGCATGCGACGGCCTTGGCGCTGGACAAGGCGCCCGCACCGGCGCCTCACGCCGCTCTGCGCGACCTGCCGGGCCTTTAACGGAGGCGTCGGAGGCCTCGCCCAGCCGTCTACCGTCTGCCGGAAACGCTGCACGCTGCCTCACGACACACCGTGGAATTCCGCGCTCCCTCATCTCATACAGAAAAAAAGCAAATGTTTGTATAACTTATGGGACTTAACTACGGGGTCATCAGTCCCTAAACTTGCAAACTACTTATGAAGTAGCTAACACTAAGGACGGCACAAATATCCATGCCCGAGGGGATATTCGAACCCCCGACCGTAGTGGCCGTGCAGACCGTGACTGGAGCGCCTCAGTCGCGCATGATTTGCTGCATGTTGCATTTGCGCGGCTATGGCTTGCATTTCGCTGTCTTACATTGAACCCCTGTGTTAGTGAACTATTTTTCAGTAATTAGTATATTGTCAGTGTCTTTTGTCCCGAATTTGACGCGCATACTCTGATTTTCTGACCACCCAAATTTTACGTAATTTTTCACGTTTGTTAATTAACTTTGGTATTATTGACATCCCACCAAATTATTTGCTCGTACAACGAGCTGACGACCGTAAATCAATAAATTATTTACTTTTTTCCAAATTAATCCCGGTGTCCCCTTCGTTCCGCATTTTTTTCATTTAAACATTAATAATTTTATTCCAAATTTTACCTTCCACTTTCTTTATTCCTATCGATCGTTGTTGTCTACCAAAGTGGTGCAGCAACGTTCCGGTTATAGCCTCCGCTACATCATCGGCTTCATTACCGATGGCTTTTCCACCAAATTAAGATAATTAGGCACATGGGTCATTTTTCTAATTATCATATACTAACCGGTGGTGTAGGACGGGTAGGGTTATAACTTAACTACGGGGTCATCGGTCCCTAAACTTACAAACTACTTATCAACTAGCTTACCCTAAGGACGGCACAAATATACATGCCCGAGGTGGGGATTCGAACCCCCGACCGTAGTGGCCGTGCAGACCGTGACTGGAGCGCCTCAGTCCCCTCGGCCATCGCGGCCGGCGATCTCATACAGAGCACACCTACACGTGAGGTGATTCAGGAGGAATGTCGTATACGAGGGCGCTTTGAAAAGTTATGCAATCACCACGAGAGGTTAAAAGCTGTGTGTGTGTTGTGGATGTTGAACCTATCGTTAAATCAGACAACAAATAGTTCATTAACACAGCAATTTGGTTTAATTATGGCCCTGATATTGATGTATATACTGTTAAATAAGAAACAGTGCATTAAACTGATTATGTGCGCAACGGATCTTTTAACAAAACAGCTGTGGCAAGTCACCATATGAAACAGACACTGACTATACTCAAAATATTTGACTGCGAGAAAGATAATAAAAAACCACAAACCACTTTCTTAATGTTTGACTGCGAGAATTTTATGCAGATTAGTACCTGATTATTGAAATTTAGTATCCTAATCAATTGATAACAATCATTTACTATAGCACAAATAACGAAATCTGTTTAAAAAAGCAAAATAAATACTGCACTTTAAATCCACAAATAATTAATTATCAAATAAAGGAAGTAGGTTAATCTTCTAACTACGTAAATGAAACAGGAAAGAAAGGTCAACTTTGTTACTTATTATTAATAATCACCATTACATTACTTACATAACACAACTTTTACCTAATGACATCAAATGCAATTACCTTCATTCCAGCGGTGATAGTAATAAAAAATACAATATATATTCCAAATACAATCAAATCAACTTGCTGGCACAGCTGCCTCTGTTCTACATCGGAGCCATACACACAACTCAACCGCTCTCTAAGCGAGCTAAACCACAAGTCCCACACTCTCTCTCTGCGCGAGTTACAATGCTATGCGATACACAGTCTTTGCCAAAGATGAAACTTCACAGACTTAAGTACACATATCGATACAGTAGAAGTGATATTATACATTTTCTTGCAAGCAAGTTACTCGACACAAAACAGGAGGCACAATATTAGACTTTTTCTTACAAAAATATTTTTTATCGACACGTTTCAAGGTCAGCACAACAACTTGTTAACGTGATATCCATCATTGGACAGCTGCCACCCCCCCCCCCCCCCACTACCAAAAAAAAAAAAAAAAAAAAAAAAAAAGGTTCAAATGTTTGAAAATCTATCGGACCAAACTGCGTGGTCATCAGTCCGTAGCTTACAAACTACTTAAAGCTACGTAAACTAACCTAAGGACAACACACACACACACACACACACACCCATGCCCCAGGGAGGACTCGAAGCTCCGACGGCTAGCAACCGCGCGCTCCGCAGCGAGACGCTTTAGACCGCTCGGCTACTCCACCGCGGCCAGGCGAAAGCTAGTCGGTACCCAACTTACGCTTCATAGAATCTTTCTTCTTGTTGTTCAGGATTTGATACTTCTCTATTTCCGCTATCGATAACGATAACAGACTGAGGGGCACTGATTCAAAGTTTTGTAGGCTGCCTAATATGTAAGAAAATTTGGCTTTAGAGTCGCGTCGAAAATCGTTATCGAAAAAGCACGTGATAGAATCGTGGAAATTTGAGGAAGGAAATCGCGTTATTTACCTCGCTAAATTCCTTAATTTGGATAACCAGTTAGGAATTCTGAAACATCGTCGTTTAGAATTCACGGCTGACATCTCTATACACTAGTGGTTCGTTACATCTGGCCGCTGATCTGCTCATACAGCGCAAGTCGTCGCGCGCTAGGCTGCTATACAGGGAGGTGGAAACGTGCGGATAAAATCGGTGTCTCGGATTAACGGCCATGTGCTGGTACAGCGATCTGCGTCGGAGTGAGTTTTGGGCGGTTTCCTGCGTTCGTTCAGGTGAAAGCTTCAAATGTTCAAATGTTCGTAAATCTATCGGACCACACTGAGTGGTCATCAGTCCTTAGCTTACAAACTACTTACACCAAGGTAAACTAACCTAAGGACAACACACACACCCAAGCCCCAGGGAGGACTCCAAGCTCCGACGTCGAGAAACCGCATGCTCCGCAGTGAGGCGCCTTAGACCGCTTGTCCGATGTACCGCTCGCCTACTCCAAAGCGGCGTCTGTTGTCCCGTCAGTGATCTTAAACGAGAGCTGTTGTTGTTCTCGCGTAGTGATTTGCGAAGATGGAAAAAAACATCGACATTCGAGAAGTGATTAACCCATTACCTGCCAAAACTTTTTTTTTTAAAAAACATTCTTTTACATTAAATTTATACCTTAGGTGACAAATGAAAAAAAACTCGTCTGAATAAATTTCAGTATAACAGAACAAAATTTACAGACCGTCATATTTTTAGACATTTTCGTCAATATCTCCTTCATCTGATATTTTATCAGCACTGAAATGAATAAACACTCGCTTCAAGTGATTGACTTCATATTTACTCACTTCTTCATTATGCAGTTTCGCTAGAATTTCATTAACGTAAGTCTATGCGGTGTGTTTGCATCCTCTTGGAATCGTAAAGCGTAGGTGAGGGAAAGTCTCTTAAAACAAATCAGATCTCAAGAATGGATACAGTAATTTTTGCATATAAGACGATTATATCCTAATAAATTACTTCAAAAAAATATTGATAATGTAACATGCTGTTGTCCCTTATTGGGACACATAAAATAAATTGACATTGCAGTTACTTCAGGATATCAAAGAAATATTGAATTTTACATAGAAATTCGTATACTCATGAACACGCCCAAACCACTAAATAACAATTCATTGTTGTATAGCAGCCACCAGCAGATAAACAGTATAGCTGTGAGAAAGTACACAAAACAGGCAAATTAAGTACTTTCCTAAACCTAACTAATTAAAAAAATTATTTATTTCATATTGCCAGGCATTATACAAGTCAATTCATCCTTCAGGTACCACCATCAAACCTAAAAGCTACATTGCTCGTGTAGAATTAAATAAAATATTTGCGTCCCACAAACGAGAAAATGGCCAGTAGTCGGTTAAGTACTTCGTAAAGAAAAGTTTGAAACCAAAGGTCATTCCTGCCGATTTCCAGAAAAGACTGGGGGACTCTGGTCCTTAATATACAGTTGTTTCCAAGTGGACAAACGAATTTAAATTTGGTCGGGAGAGCTTAGGTGATGATCCGCGCAGTGGTCGGCCGGGATGTGTTCCTACTCCAGAAATCACTGCCAAAGTGAACAACCTGGTCAAGGAGGATCGCCGATTGGAAGTCCATGAAATTGCTCACACTTGCCAGATGTCATGTGAAAGAGCATATTACATTTTACCTGAAGAATTAGAACGAAAAAAATTATTGCAGCGACTCTATACGTTGGATCAAAAACGTATGAGAATCTATATACCGGAACAATGTTGGCCCGTTTTAGGAAAAACGAACAAGATTTTTTGCGTCAGTTTGTGGCCACATTTGAAACTTGGGTGCACTACTATATCCCAGAGATAAATCAATAGTCAAAGCAATGGAAACATTCTGATTCTCCGCCACCAAAGAAAGCAAAGACAATTCTTTCAGCTGGAAAGGTCATGGCGTCAGTGTACTGGGATGTGAAGGGGATTCTGTTTGTAGATTACATCCCCACTGAGCAAACAATTACTGGAGAATTCTGTGCTAACCTCCTGGACAAATTACAACAGAAGATACGCGAAAAAGGGCCAGGTTTAGCAAGGAAAAAAGTCATCTTCCATCCAGGCACTGCGCTCTCGCACACTTGTGCGGTCGCCATGGTAAAATTACACGAACTGAGGTATGAATTGTTGGCGCTCCCTCCTTACTCACCTGATATGCCTCCGTCAGCCACCCATCTTTTCCCAAAACGAATTTTTTTCTCTGGAGGCATCTCATTTTCGAGATGGGATCAAGGCACTGGACCTAGTGCATTAATCTGCAAGGAGACTACATTGAAACATAAAACTTTTCAGACCACCCTCGTAATTTGTGAGTTCATTCTGCAAGTGCGAAGAAAAACCGTAAACGTCCTTAGTCCTCCGCAGGTAGCGCGTCTGGAGACACAAGTAAGACACGCGGGTGATATTTGACAAGATCGCTTAGTCCACATATTCATTTCTTTTAACCGGTTTCGGGTGATCTAGTCGCCATCATCTATATAAATGTGAATGTCTGTTCGGTGTACGTTTATCACGTCTGAACCACAAGACATAAAGAGCTAAAAATTTGTACAGGTACTAATTTCTACCCGGGGAACGCTTTAGGCACGGTTTTATGGCGTCTGATAGCTATTTTTATATATATATATATATATATATATATATATATATATATATATATATATATATATATATATATATATATATTAATGTGAATGTCTGTTCGGCGTACGCTTATTTCGTCCGAACGACAAGAAGCAGAGACTTAAATATTTGTACAGTTACTAATTTATACCTGAGCAATGTTTTAGGCACGGTTTTATAGCGATCTGATAGATATTTAGTAATTTGAAGAATACAACGCGAAACGTGGAACAATAATTACTCTTTGAAAATTATATTTACTCCTTGAAAATGGTTTTATCGGTTGTATGGTTGCTTGAGGGTTGATAATGATAAAAGGGTGGAGTAGGTATATATTGGGATGGAAAGTTATCGGTGTATATAAAATTCTACGAGTGTGTTAATATTTCGCTCTGCTGCGAAAACTACAGAACGCAGACGAAGGGTCTGTGTGTAATTGTAGTCCGAAGTCTCCCATTGTACACCATAGCAGTTCCATGCCGATAACTATAAGGGGGTGGAAGATATGGTAGTTGAAAGTCGTCAAATTATAAAAAAAACTCGGACTGAAGACCAGCGATAACGTTTGCGAGTCTATAGCAAGAAGGTTACATACAGCGAAACGTGATGCCACAGACCATATCTTTGGTCTATGCGTGCTACAATGTCTTCAGCTCTTTCTTTGTAAGGATAACGATACGAATAAGGAAATATAAGAATAAATTAATAAAGCAGTAAAAAAGAAATTTCTTTTAATACATCTCTTTGAAAAAATCGATTTGACGTTTCGCGCATAACATCAAGTGATCGACCTGTGATATTATTACAATCATTATTGTTGAATTTCGTGATTGGATTCTTCGAACGGAGTGCATTTTTACGTGTGATTTCTTATTTCTTGTATATTCTCCGCCGGCCGCGGTGGCCGAGGAGACTGAGGCGCTCCAGTCACGGTATGCACGGCCACTACGGTCGGGGGTTCGAATCCCCCCTCGGGCATGGATATTTGTGCCGTCCTTAGTATAAGGTAGTTGATAAGTAGTTTGTAAGTTTAGGGACTGATGACCCCGTAGTTAAGTCCCATAAGCTTAACAAACATTTGAACATTTTTTATATTCTCTGATAAATGTAACATGTTCTTAGAAAAAAGGAGATCGACAGATAGAGAGTGGATAGGAGTAATACTAACTCAAAGCTCGAATAAATAAATAAATACCCGGGCAACGCCGGGTTTTCAGCTAGTCAAAACTAAAAGTCACAAAGAAGAGCACCAACAATTTGCACCCGCGGACCTAATGTCAGCAAACACTAAAAATCGTAATGTGCGCCGCGGCAGAATAGCTGTGCGCAGTAAGGCATCTTGCTACGATGCGCACGCCCGTTCCACGTCGGAGGTTCAAGTCATTCCTCGGGCATGTGTATGTGTGTTGTTCTTAGGATAAGTTAGTTTAAGTAGTTTGTAAATTGAGGGACTGATGACCACTGCACTTAGGTCCCATAACTTTACAAACATTTCTTAATGTGTAAACACAGTCTACAACGGTGTTTACATACCTATGGAAACGTCACTGCCCAGTAACATCTATAATAATTTGAAATATGTATCAATAACATATAACTGTGCCGTATACAATAAAATAGAAACTTTCGTAAAACTAATATTAAAGTGACCTATCGTAAAACTAATAAGTTACAAACAAAACTGCGTCACAAAGTTGGGCAAACGAGAATAAATATGGGAAATCAGGGGTATACAAACTACAATGAGTGGATTGTAAAGACTTTTACGTTGGGCAAACGGGTAGGTCTTTTTTTTATATGTTCAAAAATGTTCAAATGTTTGTGAAGCTTAAGGGACTTAACTACGGGGTCATCAGTCCCTAAACTTACAAACTACTTATGAACTACCTACAACTAAGGAAGCCACAAATATCCATGACCGAGGGGGGATTCGAACCCCCGACCGTAGTGGCCGATTAGACCGTGACTGAAGCGCCTCAGTCCCCTCGGCCACCGCGGCCGGCTTTTATATTTTTCGCAAGCATACTGGCAACCATAATAAAACTACCTTTGGAGAACGCATATGATTGAGCAAGCATAAAATCCAAGGCATTCGTCAGAGCATGATCTTGCATAAAGCTCCTAAAGAGAAGAAATAAACACTTTATAAAGTCTGCATGTATATAAAAATTTAAAACACCAAAGGAAAATTGTGCTCAGCGATCAATTGCAGATAGTAAATAATTTTTTGACACCTTTGATGGTATATATTAATATTAGCAATCCTCCTACCACGTGATGGGTAATATAGCCAAGCTATTTGGAATTAAGATAAACATCGTGAATTATGTACGCCACCTAGCGGTTAGTTTGATAACTGTCTGCTCGTGAACCCATCGAAAGCTCGCGCAACGGTGTGTGATAGGCCTGACGATAGCACGCCATAGCCTCATTAACAAATTTTATGTACTTGACAGACCCGCAATACGCAGAGCAGGCACAAGTAATACACGTTCACAATAGTTGGGCAGTGATGTTTCCACACGTATGTAAACACCACTGCAGACTGTGTTTACACATTAACATTTTTAATGTTTGTTGACATTAGTGCTGCTCTTCTTTGTATTGTTGTAGTTCTGATGATGACTGCTAGATCAGCCGAAACCGGTTAAAACAAGTGGAAATTTTGAATAAGCGATCTTGGCAAATATCATACCAGATTCACATAAACAGCAGATGCAAGCTAGCAAAGAGCAGAAACCAGAGGCGACAGTGATGCTAACTCATCTCACACGTCTTCCAACTGGATCAAGGCAGTTCTCCGGGAAAACTCAGTCTATTTCAGGAAAACTCTTGATATTCTCACTGTTCTTCGGTTTCTTGCCCTAACTTACACTTTTGAGTCATTGACATACGTTGCTTAATGTGAGCGAGCATTGACATCCTGCTACCGTCATTCTAAACTGTTAGTCTACTTATGCAGTATTCATTGCTGTAAGATGTGCTCATACGTTTCATTACCTAGTTTTTTTCTCAACATACAATAACCACATCACATCTTAACCACGACAATCCCCCCCCCCTCGTCCCCTTAATAGAAGCCTCTAAAGTAACGTCCTCCGGGCATCAGAGAGTCGATTGTCCTTTGCCGGCTCCGTATAGGCCATACTTGGCTCACGCATGGTCACCTTTTGCGTCGCGAGGACCCTCCTCAGTGTCGATGTGGTGCCCCTCTGACAGTTGTCCACATCTTACTTGAATGCCGCAATTTAGATGAAAAGCGGCGACATTTTAATATCCCTGACGCTTTGCAGCTTGCTTTAGCCGACAATGCCTCCGTGGTTGATTCTGTTTTAAATTTTATCCGTGAGTGTAGATTTTACAAGTCCATTTAAGGTTTGTGTATGTCTGCCATTACTGTGTCCTCCACCTGCCTAAGTCTTCTAGGCAGGTGTTTTTAATGTGTCCCAGAGTGGCTAGATGTGTTACTTATATTTCTGTGATCACCCAGCACCAACACTCTTGTACTGTTTCAGCCCTTTTATTCCTTCTTCGATTTTACTCGTATCCTTTCTTCATATTTAGCTGTGATTTTTAAACTTTGACTTGTTAACACATTTACTTAGGAACGCTTAACACAATGTGTTATGTCAGACTGGAACAAGGGACTGATAACCATTGCAGTTTAGTCCCTTCCAAAAACCAACAACAACAACAATCCTCCGGGCATCCACCAAACCTAAACGCATCCACTGGACGCTGACAGGCTACAGCGGGACTCATTTCCAGCCATCCAGTATCGGACGCATACGAAGAGCTGCTCCACAGTTGTGTTTCATTCTTTTCTTCTGCAGTGTCACTGCACTGCGCTACCTGGGCTGCTAGCAGTACAATGGGATTCTTTCCGCTGATGTCGTGCAGCTCACTCCACAGTGCTGACTGGACACGGGCCGCCAGCGCATGAGGTGTAGCCTGGCCTTTGTTCAGCGCTGGTCGTTTCTTTTACGTTTTCACTTCAAGATCGCAGCAACAAGTGTCTTGTAATGATTCAGAAGGCCTGAAATGTACTTGATGGGTCTGTTTACTCAGGTTTTGTATAACCACTAGACCACATTAGAGGTCAGGATGTTAAAAAAAGTGTCGACTTCTTTGAGAGTTGGTAGTACACAACGAAACAAGGAAAGTACAATAGACATGGGTCCGGAAACGCCTATTTCTGAGATAATCGCGTGTTTATCCGAAGGACTGCGCGAGCTCGGTTCCGGATATTAGCACATTTGGCGATAGATTGGTGGGATCACACGTGCTACCACAAATGTCAAAGGCGACGTATTATCTAGACTTCCCCATTATTGTATTGCCTACCTTACTGGAGGCTATGCCCTGTCGGAAGGATTGTAGATTTGGCAACATTGTAGATGTCGCACCAATACATGTCCATCTCGATATTGTCGAACAGCCGCGGTGGAGTAGCCGAGCGGTCTGAAGCACCTCGCTGCGGAGCGCGTGGTTGCTCGCAGTGGAGGTTCGAGTCCTCCCTGGGGCATGGGTTCGAAATGTTTGTATAGTCTATGGGACTCAACTACGGGGTCATCAGTCCCTAAACTTACAAACTACTTATGAACTAACTACGACTAAGGACGGCACAAATATCCATGCCCGAGGAGGATTCGAACCCCCGACCGTAGTGGCCGTGCAGACCGTGACTGGAGCGCCTCAATCCCCTCGGCCACCGCGGCCGGCGGGGCATGGGTGTGTGTGTTTGTCCGTAGGTTAGTTTACCTAGGTTTAAGTAGTTTGTAAGCTACGGACTAATGACCATGCAGTTTGGTCCGATAGATTTACAGACATTTGAACATTCGCGAACATCTGACGCAGACATTTCAGGACCAATGGGCAGACCGCACACCGCAGCCTGTTTATTCCCTACACCTCAGTCCCCTACACTTCTGCTTATGGGGAAATTTCAAGGAAGTGGTCTACTAAACTCCGATCATCGATGTGCAGACACTACAGAATCACATATTCAAGGCGTGCCAGTAGGTACTAAGATAGCTAACACAAATAAGGTCATGGCCCAGTAAGACAAATAGCTTTTACATCTAAAAGTTCTCACACTGGGCAGACGAGCGCAGCACCACTCATTGCGTTATCAGTAAGGATGACGTCCTTGTAGTTTCTAGTTTCTGCGCTAGATCACATGTTGCGTCAGAACAACAGTGCAGGTTATAATTTCAAGTAACTATCATTTTTCGAATTAATTTATCCATCAAATCTGCTAAGGATTATACATGTCAAAGTTCAGCGCAAACTCTATTATAAGGCCAACGTAACCTTTTTTTGAAACAACTAAAATATATAGCGGTAATCGTATCAGATGCAACTGGTAAACGAGGATGCCCAATAAGAGTAGCGGCTGTCCTTATTGGAGAAATGGTTTAATACGTGTTTTATCCTATTTGGGCGTTCCTTAAGCTATGAGATTCTGTTGAACTAACTCATAATTTATAAATATAAGCCTATTCCTATAATGATTCGCACTGAACTAAGCATAACAATGGTTACACTTACATTAATTCGAATTCTTTCAATGTTCTCCTTTTTAAATGATTCAAAATTATATTGTTTGAAACTTATATTTACAATGAGTTTTATTACTGTTTTTAACCTGAAGAAACATTAAAACTAGTTTTTTTATTTATTTTCCTTATTTAGAACTTATGGCGAATTTGCAAAATAACGTAAAGAAAAATGAAATTTACAATATATTAGCAAATAGTAAAATTGAAGGGCATATTGACTGCCAATAGGTTTACTATCATTGTAACCTATTTTGTTAATTTTTCCAGACAAAAGCTATCTTTCCAAAAAAAAAAAAAAAAAAAAAAGGTCTGTAAACGCAAAGGCGGCCTTATTTGAGTCATCTACCTTACAACAATAACTGAGTATACTTAAAAGGACATCTCATTTCTTACTTTGAAGAAGCAAGGGTGCATTGCCATGAATGGACGCCACGTGAAACACCAATAATTTCGCAAATTGCCACTTAAAACATGCAATCAAAATTATCCTTGAGACAGTGATGTCAATTATCTTAGTTTGAAAAATATTTTGTTGCAGGGGATCCTCTATTGAGGTAGCTTGTCCGTCACTTAACTGGTTATACCGTTTGGATATCCTGAGTATGTTAGTATTATGTTGTTCTTTTGCTGTAAGTAGAGCTTTCAGATTGTAAGGGTAGAATAAAGCAGACATTTTCTTTATTAGCGAAGATTCTGAGATCGTAAGAAAAATCAACTTTGTGGATAGAGTATATATTACGGTCTTCTGCATTAAAGAAAGTTTTTATTATTACTATTATTTATTTATGTTATTTTTTACTTTTTCGTTAAAGGTATACCTGAATTGGCGTATACGTGACAGTGTAAGTATGTTAAATTTTAGTTTCCTTGAATATCAGGTTTCTACAAGAAATAAATAAACATTGCGGAACTATGGAACGTATGTTAAAACCATTTTTGGTTTCAGAGCTCAGAAAACTGCTTAAACTCTCAGAAACGGAACTTCACCACAAACATCTTAGCTGAAAATTATGATAAAAGTTGTGAAGATAATATCCTTCCAGAGATTTGTCACTTAAAAAGATTTCTCTTAGCAGTCAAGAAACCAAAACGAGGGTCTCGTAGTCACATATCTTTAACATTATCACTGTTTGTAGTTGAATGCGAAGTTTCATTATCTCTTCCCACTGTCATTCTCGGTCTGAGATTTTTCTTAACTTTGTGGATTGGGTAGTATCGAGTGAGAAGTTTTTCAAACTAAATAAGCGTTACCGTAGCTTCTCTATAAGTCAAACACAACTGTAGTTTACATGTTTTGCCTATCTGAAGAGCGTAGCAACATTCTTTGATTTTGGTGCCAAAATTTCAAAATGTACAGCAGAAAAAGTTAGAAAGATATCATTCTAAAGTCGCCTATCATTTAAATCTTTAGTGATTTGTACTGTCTCATTAATAATCAATTAAACAGTGTCATAAAAGTGCAATTACTAGTTTTTTTCATTAATAAAATGTTTAGAATATATTTAACATCGTACTTTTCTTGCTTAATCACTTTTGTCCAAATAATTGCTTTCCCCTACATCTACATGGGATATTCTGCAAATCACATTTAAGTGCCTGGCAGAGGGTTCATCGAATCACCTTTATACTATTTATCTCCCATTCCATTCTCGAGTAGCGCGCGGGAAGAAAGAACACCTGAATCTCTCCGTTCGAGCTCTGATTTCTCGTATTTTATTTTGATGTTCATTTCTACGTATGTAAGTGGAATTCAATAATATATATTCGCATTCGGAGAAGAATGTTGGCGATTGTAGTTTCGTAAGTAGCCCACGCCGCAGCGATAAGCGCCATTGTTGTAATGATTTCCATCCCAGATCCTGTATCATTTCCGTAACGCTGTCTCTCCTGTATCGTGACAGTACGAAACAGCTGCCCTTCTTTGGACTCTTTCGAGGTCCTCCGTCACCTGATAAGGATCCCACACTGGGCACCAATACTGCAAAACAGGACGGACAAGCGTAGTGTATGCAGCCTCTTTAGTAGTTCTGTTGGATCTTTTAAGGGTTCTACCAATAAAACGCAATCTTTGGTTCGCCTTTCCCACGACATTATCTACGTGTTATTTCTAGTTTAAACCTGAAGTAATAGTAATTCCTAGGTATATTGTGGCGTTTACGACCTTCACTTTTGAATGATTTATCTTGTAAACAAAGTATAACGGATTTCTTTTCGTGCTCATGTGGACGACTTCACACTTCTCATTATTTAGACTCGATTGACAATTTTTACACCATAGTGATATCTGCAGTTGGTTTTGATCTTCGGATGATTTTACTAGACGGTAAATGACGGCGTCATCTGCAAACAACCTAAGGGAGCTACTTAGATTTTCCCCTAAATCATTTATGTAAATAAGGAACAGCAGATGACCAATAACACTACGCTGTGGAACGCCCGATATCACCTCTTAGTCGATGTCTTACCATCTATTACTACGACCTGTGTCTTCTCTGACAGGAAATCCCCTATTCAAATTTAGGGCGATATACAATATTGATTAAAAGTCGTTTGTGAGGTACGGTGTCGAAAGCTGAGTAAAGAGCTAGTTGTGTTTCGCATGAACGATATTTTCTAAATTCGTGTTGACCTTGGGTCAATATATCATTCTGTTCGAGACAAATCATAATATCTGAATACATATAATTTGTTATTTTTGGAGACTTGTAATAGCTGCTGGGCTGTTCAGTAAAAAGTAGCAATGTTAAAGACGCTCGCTCTTAGCAGTTACAGAAAAGTTAAAATGCGTTGGTTTTTGTCTGGGGCAGGCAAGTGGCTGTGACGTGGACGCCGTGAGTGTCGGGGCCTGCAGAGGAACATGAAAGGCGCCGCCGCGCCGCCACGTGCTCTGGCCGATAATGCGGCGTGTGTGCCGTGCCCACTGCCCACTGCCTGCTGCGCGATTACAGCACACGGCAAATATGGCCCGCGCTCAAACACGCGCCAGCACAAAGTCCGGCCTGCTGTCTGGGCCAGCAACATAAACACTCCAGCAGGCGTGCGTACCAGCCGGAGCAGGCGCCAGGCGCAACAAATGTACAACTTCGGCAGCGGGAACGGGACGTACAGTATATTACTTACGCCAGCTGAAAATATGGGGCATTGTGGACAGGAGGGGGGGAGGGAGAGGTTATAATACGTAGCTACTGCTCAAGACAATAACTACTCACGAAATTGAGTCGTACATCTATAGCCTGTACTCTAAGAAAGGAACTTAAGTGTGACCGACTATGTTAGTGTACCGAAAGATCACAATATTATATCTGAGTGTTTACCCAGCAGGTAATAATTAAATGAAGACACCAGTACAAAGGCTTGACACGAAGAAATTTTTTATGCTAGTAGGTCTGCTTGTTTGTGGAGCAACATAAAAATCCCACACAAATAAATATTAATCAAAATTAACTCAAATGTATTAAACATAAAGAGAGGCATTGAATTAAAATTTGTGCTGGTGGTCTAAAGCGCCTACCACCTCCAACCATCCAGATTTAGATATTCCGTGATTTCCCTAAATCACTCCAGGCATATGCCGGGATGGTTCCTTTCAAAGGGCACGACCGATTTCCTTCCTCATCCTAACCCAAAAACTCCGAGCGTTAGCTCCGTCTCTACTGACCAAGCTGTCGACGGGAAGTTAAACCCTAAGCATCCATCCATCTAAAGCGCCTACCTAGTAAGTAGGAGGTCCTGGGTTCGAATCCCGGCCACAGCACAAATTTTAATTTAATGTCTCTCCTTATGTTTAATACCTTTGGTATAATCAGACAATATTGTCTCACGGAAATGTGTTATTGTTGATATTTATATCACCTCGGCCTGAGGAACAAGGCGGCATTGTTCCCATTCGCGTTCTTTGCTGGGGTGCTATTCCAATGTAGGAGAGCCCTAGCAATTTGATACGCATTTCACAGGGGCATGAAGCAGAATTAAAGTATATGTTGTGGAGGGCATGCTTTAAGACAGTCCGTGTACTCACTTTGGCTGCAATGATGTATTCGCTGAGTGGTCTAAAGCGCCTACCTAGTAAGTAGGAGGTCGGGTTCGATTCCGGCCACAACACAAATTTTAATTCAATGTCTCTCATTATGTTTAATACATATGGTGCTTGTTGTTGTTGTGGTCTTCAGTCCGGAGACTGGTTTGATGCAGCTCTCAACAATACCCTATCCTGAGCAAACCTCTTCAACTCCACATAAGAACGGCAACCTGAATCTGGTTAGTGTATCTATCTCTTGGTCTTCCTCTGCGGCTTGTACCCCAAACACTTCCCTCCAATGCTAAATTTACGATTCCTTGATGTCTAAGAATGTGTCCTACCAATCTATCACTTCTTTTAGCAAGGTATGCCAGAAATTCCTTTTCTCCCCAATTCTGTTCAGTACCTCGTAATTAGTTACACGATCCACCCACCTAATCTTCAGCATTCTTCTGTAACACCACATTTCAAAAGCCTCAATCCTCTTCCTGTCCACACTGTTTATCGTCTATGTTTCACTCCCATACAAGGCAACACTCTATACAAATGCCTTCAGAAAGGCCTTCCTTAGGCTTAAATCAATATTCGATGTTAACAAATTTCTCTTTTTCAAGAACGCTTTTCCACCCATTGCCATTCTGAATTTTATATCCCCTGTACTGCGACCATCATTTGTTATTTTACTGCCCAAGTAACAAAACTCATCTACCTCCTTTATTGTTTCGTTACGTAATCTAATTCCTTCAGCATCACCTGATTTTCTTAGACTGCACTCCATTATCCTTGTTTTGCTCTTGTTAATGTTCATCTTATATGCACCTTTCAGCACACTGTCCATCCCGTTAACTGCTCTTCCAGGTCCTTTGCTGTCTCTGACAGAATTACTATGTCCTCGGAATACGCAATGTTTTTAATTCTTCACCCTGAATTTTAATTCCTTCTCCAAATTTCTCCTTGCTTTCTTTTATAGCTTGTTCAATGTACAAATGGAATAACATTGGAGAAAGGCTACAACCCTGTCTTACTCCCTTCCCAACCACTGCATCCCTTTCATGCCCTTCAGCTCTGACAACCGCTGTCTGGTTTTTGTACATGGTGTAAATAACCTTACGCTCCCTATATTTTACTCCTGCTTGCTTCAGAACTATGATATAACGAGACAATATTGTCTCACGGAAATGTATTCAAATGTTTGTACAGCTTATGGGACTTAACTACGGGGTCATCAGTCCCTAAACTTACAAACTACTTATGAACTACTTACGAACTAGGACGGCACAAATATCCATGCCCGAGGGGAGATTCGAACCCCCGACTGTAGTGGCCGTGCAGACTGTGACTGGAGCGCCTCAGTCTCCTCGGCCACCGCGGCTGGCGGAAATGTATTATTGTTGATAAAATTAACTCTATTTGTTATTCTATAACGAATATTCAAACACTGTAAATTAAGTAGCTCGTGCGTACATTAATAAACTCTAGGATTAATTCTTTTACTATGTAAAGTACACTGTCTAGGTTAGTTTAATAGGATGCAACCAGGGTAAGGTTCTTGAAACAAAGTTCAAGCTGATGATTATTTCATAAAATACACACACTATCGGTCCACGCAAAAATGCAGTAGTAAGGAGCTATTACTTTAACAGCCACAGGTGGTAGCGCTGACTCAAAATTTCTGCCTTCACGGATCTACAACTTCCTCGAGTTGACTCATTTACAGTTGATCATTTACAGTCGGGAGATAAGTCCCTTTAGGCATATCTCATGATATTCAAAGAGAACTGATTGAAACTTGTTGCAATGTTCTTATAAGCAAAATAATTAAGGAGAAAAAGCTGGCTTCTTTTTCGTTTTCGATTGATGAGACTGCTAACATTAGTGGTACTCTGTTCAGTAAGAACATTAAAATTTGGATTTAAATAAACTTGTTGGTTAAAAATATTACAGTTTTATTGCTATGGCTGTTAATATACGTGATGTCCAAAACATAATATGCTTTATACCATTGGTAACACTATTTGTAGCACTATTCATAACACTGAAGAAAGTTGGTCACATGTGGCTACTTTAAAATATTAAACGCTTTTTAGATATTTCCTCGTTAATTAATTTATGTAGTCACCAATTATTATTACTGGTATGTACATCTACGTAAATACTTTGCAAATCACATTTAAAAAGTACATGGCAGAGGGTCATCGAACCGCTTTTAGGATATTTCTCCACAGTACCATTCTCTAATACTGCGCAGGAAAAAGAAACACCTAAATCTTTCCGTTTTCGATCGATTTCTCTCATTTTATTAAGATGCTCAAGTCACCCAATGTAAGTGGGTGTTAAAAAAATATGTTTGCGTTTGGAGGAGAAATTTTGTGAAAGAAATATCGCAAATAATTCTAGCCAGAACGAATAACGCCTTTCTTTTAATGATTTCCACTCCAGCTCGTGCATAATTTCTGTGACAGACTTTCCCCTGTACTAGGAAATGCAAACAGATTTCGTTGTTAAATGAAGATGTTGACATTGAATTTTTTATTCTAATGGCTGTTGATAGAAGTAATGTAATATTCTATCTTCGTAAAATTAGGACTCGTGTATTCGTAATATGGTGGTTACCATGTATCCTGGCTTGCGCGAAATATCGATTTCGATCTGTTCAGTCGTACGGTTCGTTGCAACATAGAGGTGTTCTACATTTGTGATCTACTTAGTAGTATTTTTATGTGTTAGGGCTGTGGTGTATTTATCTCGTCTTTTAGAGGTGTTTACTTTACGACTGGACGTCTCTCGGTAGCGTAGCGGAGATGCTTCCGGTGGTAAATTATTGTTCTTCGGTCGAGAAGCATTGATTTCAATAAACCATGGGGCTAGGTGATTTAAATCTGAGTAGTTACCTTCGTTGGAAGGCGCGTTTAATCGTTTGTTTAGTCTCTAAAGGATTGCTCTTGGCACTCGATAACAATTTTCGGGTGTTGTATTAGTTCGAAATGGTGTAGACTATTTTTACGTTGTTGGTTGTAAGGATTATATACATACAATAAAAGAGCTTGATGTTGATATGAATTGTTCCTTGTTTGCTGTTCTATGTGTGTCAGTCGGTTTTACGATGTAATTGGTGTGTTACAGATGTTTATCGGGAGTATTGATTTGTTAGAAGGAGGAATATGATGACTGATTGTGCTCAAATGATTGTTAAACGTACAAGGTATGTGGTGTGGCGTCTGATAGAAATCGTTTCAGAAATATCGTCTGGTGGGGGTAGGCAATGCAAAAAGATGCATGATAAATTGGTTAGATGTTGGAGAGTGAACCATCAACGACGATACCGGGATTGTCGCTTGCTAGTTAGTTTAGAACTTTTGTAGAAAAGAGCTGCTGCGGCAGAATAAGCAAGCGCAAGTGCGTGCGGCTGTTCGCCATTGGAGTTCGAGTCCTCCCTCTGGCATGGGTGTTTGTGTCTTGTCCTTAATGTAAGTTAGTGTAAATAGTTTGCAAGCATAGGTACTAATGCCCACCGCAGTTACGTCGCTTAGATTTTAAAAAAAATTGAACATTTAAAAAGAGCTGTGATGACTAGATTCATTTGTTGTAGTTGGATCGTTGGGTTGTAGATGGTTGTTGTTACATAGAGTGTCGCAGGCTAGTTCGGATAGAATTAAAGTAAAAAGTGTTTGAACTACTCTAAAATATGCGATGCATTGTCTGTTTCCAGTTGTGGAAGATGTTGTGTTGTGATAGAGCTCTAAAGAAGTCGCTTTTGTATTATGTTCTTAAAACTTTGCGCTGTTTACAGTATGAAGTAAAACCTGTTTGATCGTGTGTTAATTGTGTTTAATTTGCGACTGATGCCATTTATGTTTGTGATGATAAATTATTGCTGATCTTTCAACTTAAACTTGCGTAGTAAATTCGAAGAGTTCGTCATTGCGAGCCATAGAGACAAGTCGAAGTTACCATTTCTCTTACTTGGCGGCGGCGAAATACTGCAGAAACTCGGCAAGGAGACACTGGAGAACATCTCTAGGAAATCATGTGGCTGCACCTTATAAAGTGGGGCGACCCGATGTTAAACTAGATGTTGCAAGCATCTGTACTACGTCAGCTTCGTGTATGTGACTTTCATCTCCTGGATTTGGGCATCCCACACGATTTCGCTGTGATTTTTAAAAAAAAACTGGGCATGTGCAAGTACTTAATATCCACCCATGATTTTAATTTGGAAGAAGGCTGTATAGGAAACAAAAACGTGATGGGTTAGCTGTAATCGACTGACGTCGAATTGCCGAGTAAAAAATATGTAATATATTTATTTGTCGAATCACGAGTTCTGGTGTCAATAAAATTACCGGTAGTCACCTTATCGATTTTATAACAGGCGTTTGCGTGATACTTTTACCTCTCCGTTTGGCATTACTAGACTGGACGCTGCAACATACACTTACAGAGTAGATAGGAAACGGGGATAGCCAATATTTACAATGTGTGGCCCTTTAATGTGTGTCACTCCCATCCATATGGTCGCGACTAACAAGTTCCTTAGAGAGCAGTCGTCTTGTTTTTGCAAATTGTTTGCTGGATTAATAAGAACATCGAAAACTAACTGGCAGGGGCGTAGTTGCGAGGGTGGGAGGGGGGGACGAGGGGATTCAACCCCCCATCCAAGAACGATTTTTAAATTTTTTATTTATTTATTTATTTATTTGTCAATCGTGCTGAGATTGAAAATTGACAATAATTTGTGTAACGAATATGAAAGTTAGAGGTCTGATTTCGGGAGTGGAAGCTGACGCTGTCCGCTATAGTCAGGCACACGTCTGGGTCCAGCTCCGTCGTAGCACGTTTAAATAAATGCAATATGCGCTATCCTCGTCAAAGTGGTGTGTCTGCAGACGTCTTGCGTAGAAGGTTTTCTTGCCTCATAGATCATTTCAATATGTAACTCAGATGCTTTTTGAGTGAGAACGCTTAAAACGTTTTGATATTTTGCGTAAACATTTAGCATATGTTTATACAATTGTTTTATGTAGCTTGCCAAGAGAACACTGCTATCGCATTGGGGATCAAGCAACAATAGTGTTAGGCGTTTTTATTTTTTAAAACGAGGATTGTTTGTACCGTTTCCGTGGCGTCTATCGAGAGAAATTGTTAAGGCAGCTGTGTTACCGAAAGAGTGTTAAACACACAGGTTTGGGGATGATCGTCACCGTTACATTCTAACGTGCGCTATTTTTAACAAGTTCGTCGGTTGTTGCACGCATCGATGTTCAAATGTTTGTATAGCTTATGGGACTTAACTACGGGGTCATCAGTCCCTAAAATTACAAACTACTTGTGAACTAGCTAACTCTAAGGACGGCACAAATATCCATGCCCGAGGGGGGATTCGAACCCCCGACCGTAGTGGCCGTGCAGACCTGCATGCATCGTCTATTCAATATATTTCCCAGGCTAACAGAGGGATCGGTTTTAAATGAGTGCCGATAAATGTACACCACCTACCTGTAGCATTGCACTGAATTTTTTTAATTACCTGAAAAATTGCGGTTTGCACTTAAGGTTCGATGTATTAAACTGTATGTACCGACGTAATGTTCTAATTAAAACATAGGATGTCCCAATTAATAATTGGGAGCGGTGGTCGATGGCTTGGCGGCTGGCAGGGTCAATTTGTTTACGTAACTCTCGAGTTATTCCAAGTAATTGTACTGTCAGAAGTACTGAATAATTGGGCAGGAGGGTGTCCATAATGAGTAAATCAAAGAAAAACTGGAAATGAACACCACAGATGAAGCAGGGGAGGGGGGGAATCATGTTACACGCATGGGAGAAGCAAGGTTACCTAAGAGACTCAAGGGCTCGGCAGAGGAGGGTAAGAGGAGTCGAGGTAAACTAAAAAGAAAGTACTTAGATTCGGTGAAGAATGATTTTGAAGTAAAAGGCATAACATCAGACGAGGCATCAATGTTAGCCTTGAATAGGGGATCATGGAGAAATTTTATTAAAGGTACTAAGCTCCAGACCGAACGCTGAGCGGCATAATCAGTCTCTAATGATGATGATGACGATGTAAAATTACTTTCGGGGGTGCGGGGATGGCAATCTTTAGGACTGCCGATGGGGCGGTGACGGGGACGGGGGCGAGATCTGGGGCGCGGGCGGGCGGTTAAGTTGCTCAAAATTAATTTGATGTGCACAGTTAATCGGGGTTGGGGGATGGTGGCTCGCGCTATGCGTGTGAGCGAGTCCGATCTATTGCGGTCGCTTGTGTAAACATTGACAACCGTTTGCGGCATAGGTATCAGATTTCTCCTCCTTAAGCTGTAGGAGAAACTCTCCACACTCTGATTTACGAAACATGTATCACATAATTAGACTGTGTAAGTACGGATCTCTCGGAGGTGTGGGGGTAGCGTTGGGGGAAGTGGGGGTGGGTTCGTAGGTGGCGGCGGTTCATCTGCATCTACATAGATACTCTGCAAATCACATTTAAGTGCCTGGCAGAGGGTTCATTAACCACTTTCATAACCTTTCTCTACAATTGTATTATCTAAGAGCGCGGAAGGAAAGAACACCTAAATCGTTCCGTTTTCGATCTGGTTTCTCTTATTTTATTGGGATGGTCATGTCTCCATAAGTAGGTCGGTGCTAGCAAAATATTTTCACATTCAGAAGTAAAAGTCGGTGATTGAAACTTCGAAAACAGATCACGCCGCAATGAATAACGTCTTGCTTTTAATGATTTCCACCCCGTAACGCTTTCCCCCCGTAACATGATAAAAGAAAACGAGCTGCCCTTCTCTGAACCTTCTCAATGTCTTCCGTCAGTCCCACCTGGTGAGGGTCCCACAATGGGCAACAGTACTCCAGGAGAGGACGCACAACTGTGATGTAGCCAGTCTCTTTGGTGGAGCTGTTGCATCTTCGAAGCGTTCTGCCAATGAAACGTAATCTTTGGTTCGCCTTCCCCACAATATTTTCTATGTGTTTTCTCCAGTCTCAGTTGTTAGCATTTGTAACTCCTAGGTATTTGGTAGAATTTACGACCTTAAGGTTTGACTGATTTATCGCGTAATTGAAGTTCAGCGAATTTCTTTTAGTGGCCATATGTATTAATTCACACTTTTCTTTATTTAGTGTCAATTGCCAATTTTCGCACCATGTAGAAATTTTGTCTAAATCTCTTCGCAGTTGCTTTTGATCCTCTGTTGACTTCAATAACCGATAAACGACAGCATCATTCGCGAACAGTCTAAGGGAGCTATTCACATTGTCTCGTACATCCTTTATAAACACAAGGAAGAGTAGGGGACCTTTAACGCTTCCCTGGGAAGCGCCAGATAGCACTTCTGTTTTACTCGATGACTTACCGTCAATTACGACGAACTGTGTCCTTTCTGATAGGAAATCGTGAATCCAATCACACAATTGGGGAGCTATTCCATAAGAACCGCTTGTGAGGTACAGTGTCAAAAACCTTCCGGAAATCCAGAAATATGGAATCGATTTGAGATCCCTTGTCAATGGCACTTATCACTTCATGTGAATAAAGGGCAAGCTGTGTTTCGCAAGAGCGATACTTTCTGAATCCGGGTTGACTATAGGTTAAGTTGCGGTTAAGTTGTTCAAAATTAATTTTATATGCAAATTTAATAAAATTAATCGGGGGCGGTGGGTGTTAGGCGGCTGGCGGCGGGGCTGGGACATGTCGGAGGTGACGCCAGTCTGACGGGGCCGAAGGCGGCATCGGGTTTCACCCGGAGGCGGCGAAGGCGGGTTTTACCAGCCGCCATCTTGAATTCCGAACCTGGAGCCCCAATCTATTACTACTTACTATGCCTTCCACTTTGCTGGCAACGGGTTCTACACAACGCTAGTAACTACTTTGAAGGACAGTAACAGTTGCAAACATGTAACGCTTTTGTATCGGTTGTGAATAAATAGTGGGCACTATTTAAGTTCCAAACCTCGTAAATACTAACGATTCAATGCAATAATAAAATATCAATTTTCTTTATCGTCAGAGCAGGCTATAATGCAAAAAAGATATTTCCGAAACATAAGAAGCACGTAAAATTGTAGTCCACTGATTTTTACGTTGCGCTTCCTGTGGTTCTGCAAAAATTATTCACAGATCAAAATGGATCATAATTTCATAGTGTATTAATTTTTAAGATTTTACACTTTACATAAGATTACCACGTGAACAATGAACGTGAAGTTTCTGCTCAGTTATTATTTACAGCGAAAGGATTGTAAAACTGACAGAAGCATTCATCGCTTAGCTACTTTGACAAATTGAATCTTTAGATGTGGATAAATGCTTGCTTACTTGGGTCAGACATCTTAAAAATAAAACAAAGTACTCTGAATCTTTCACAGGTTGACATAGTTTGCTGATCATGCAGTGCATTGCGATCTACGGCGCTTCTGTAGCTGGTACATGCCGGTGTCACTGGTCTTCTACTGTTTAAGTGTCCAATTAATCCACCTCCCCCGGATATATGTTACTCGCAATGTATCACACTGCTGCAACAGGGATAGGCTTTAGAACTGAACACGTTCTGTCAATTACTGGGTGACACACGTTGGCGTTAGCGACAAGACACCCAGTAAGCAGCTTCTCGTTTCTCTTCAAGAGCTAAACCTCACGTTCAATAGTCGAGGTTCTTGAGAAAATAACTGCCGACAAGATATCGTTCGATCCATGTCGTAGAAGACTGAGAGGGGCTAAAGATAATTGAGACCTTCACATAACAAACCATGCGTACTAATTCGTATTTTACCATACGTAATTCTTTTTATTCTCTTAAAGCGTTCACAATTATATTTCCCCGCTTACCTCTCGAAGTGTCATTCCGGCATTCTTGCGGTTGGGGCTTATTGTGGCTTACAATACTACGCATTTATTGATGTAAAAGACGAAAAATATTGTAGAAGAAACATTCATATTGAAGAATATAAATAACTGTTAGTGGTGCAATATTTAATAATGTTTTGTATATATGAATTTTTTCCTTCAGCTAAAATATCATTTTTAATACATGAACACGATTTTTAATATTAATTATGAATTTTATACAGTTGGGAAGGTAATTTGTCATACATGTGCATAAAATACGACTCATGGCTGTATATTGCTGGTAAGAGTGGCAAAAGATTTTAGGTGCTTTCATAACTATAGCTCCGATTTACTTTCTCTGTCTCGCGTTGAAATCCCCAATAAAAACCTTGAACTTGTAAAACTGAAGTGCTGCTAATGACCTGCGTAACGATCACGTGCAATGTTAAAAATAACATTCTGGTGACGTTCACCTCTCCATGGTTCATTTGCAGTAGCACATACACACCAGGCGGCTACAATGCCACGACTCCTAGATCGCTAATAATGTCAGCAATAGAAAACAACATCTCATAGTAACGAATTCTATAAATAATGTTGTTTCTTGGTTTAGTTATATCGCTTACTTTTATCTAAGAATCGTTTTCAAATCACTATGTAGAGTTAGAACAAAATTTGCAGTACCTTTCTATTTTTTTTTTTTTTTTTTTTTTAATTTCTAAATGTTGAATAGCTATGATGAAGAAAAGAGGAAATGAACGGAGAAAGAGACGAGCATATGGGGGATAGAAGGGAGGGGTGAAGGACAGAGACAGGGCATGGATAGAAGGAGGAGGAGGGGAAATGGTTGAGGGGGAGCAGGAGATGGAAAATAAAGGGCATGTGAAGTACATTAATAGAATGAAAAAAAAAAAAAAGTGAAAATAAAAAAAATTAAAACGCTCCGGAGCCAGTAAACCATCTGATCTTTATGTTTATGAAGAAGAGAACAAACAGAACGTTTAGTAAGTCCACTCATCTTCTGAAAAAGTATATTGTATCTAACTTTTCTTTCTCTACACAAAGCCACAGCAACGCAAAACAGGATATTGACTTTACTGAAGTATTTAATCCTTGCGTCCTTCACTTTTCCATTAATTTCATATCAGTCAGTCACAAAGAAGCGTGGCTGTATTTAGTACGTTTAATATCTGAGTCTACAATTTCAGATTTAAGATCCTTAGAGTAAGTAAGGTTGAAGCCTTAAATGTAGGTTGCATTAGTATGACAAGTCTTATCCCAGGATATACATTCGGGAAAAATTAAGCAGAAGTAATTTTTCGTTATGGCAGGAGCAAATTATTTGTTAGCGATTGCTGCAAAAGTCTTAATGTTTTTTTGCGTTCATACGCCCTGATCATTGTAATTACAGAACTCCGTTAATGATTTTTCGTCCATAATAGCGAACTACGTTATTTTTCATAAAATAAGTTGGAAATATTCGATCCGTTAAGTGAACCTCATTTGTAAACGGTTAGTTCAAGAAATGTGTAGTGCTACAATCCACAGTTAAATTATCCTATAAACATCACTGATACAGGGATGGCTGGAAAATGCATACTCATGGAGCATCAGTTGAGCGACAGTAATCAAGCAGGCAGCTCAAAAACGCTCAAAAGTTAAGACCCGTGAACTAACGGGTGATCAAAAAGTCAGTATAAATTTGACAACTTAATAAATCACGGAATAATGTAGATAGGTAAAAACTGACACACATGCTTGGAAAGACATGGGGTTTTATTACAACAACAACAAAAAAGTTCGAAAAATGTCTGACAGAAGGCGTTTCATCTGATAAGAAATGCAATAATTAGCATAACAAATTAAGACAAAGCGAAGATCATGTTCTTTACAGGAAATTCTCAATATGTTCACCTTCCTCAACAATAACTGTAGTCGATGAATAATATTGTGAACAGCACTGTAAAGCATGTCCGGAGTTACGGTGAGGCATTGGCGTCGAATGTTGTCTTTCAGCATCCCTAGAGATGTCGGTCGATCACGATACACTTGCGACTTCAGGTAACCCCAAAGCCAGTAATCGCACGGACTGAGGTCTGGGGACCTGGGAGGCCAAGCATGACGAAAGTTGCGGCTGAGCACACGATCATCACCAAACGACGCGCGCAAGAGATCTTTCACGCGTCTAGCGATATGAGGTGGAGCGGCATCCTGCATAAAACTCCGTGTCATTCCAAGCAAGTGTGTCAATTTTACTTCTCTATCTACATTATTCCGTGACTTATTAAGTTTTCAAATTTATACTGGCTTTTTCATCACACGGTATTTTCATTTACTTGTCTGCTCGTCAGTTTTAATTCCCTCGTTCATTGCTTGTTTTTGTATCTATTAGGCCAAATTTCACGTTTTTTTTTTCAAAATAGTGTAATTTGATAGCTGTACATTGCGCCTTTTTTGCCGCGAAAGTCGTTTCTTTTGTTTCGTACTATAATTAGTATCACAAGTTAGTTCAGATCCGCGGCAAACCGCGCCGTAAGTGTAACCTGCTTCTGAATCGCAGTAATTTGATTTTTCTCTGCGCCTTTTTCTTTCAGTTTGTAAACTGCTGAAGAGCTCGCGCGCATATTAGATTGAAATTCGCGTTGAAGAAACATTGTAGTCTTCCTTTAAGTGCAGTAAAGATCACACCGCTGCTTGTAGATGTACCGGGTTTTTATTAGAAGCGACTTATTTTAACTGTTCTCTGAGGTTCTTCCTTCTGTTAATTAAATTTATTGTGTTCTAGCGTGTACATGTGATTCAGATTCGCGTGAAGTATCTGATTAGTGTATTCTTCCGTATTGTCCTCTTTTTTGTTTTCTTTGGATCAGAGCTAGGTCTGGTCGTCTTTGTTTACCTTCTCTACCCTCTATAGAGTCTACATCGTGTCTTTCTAGTCGTTAGTTTTTCATGGTATTGTAGTTATGAATAGGGACTGTGACTGCTGTGTGCAGATGCAGACCGAGTTGGTGACAATTCGCTCCCAGCTTCAGGCTGTGTTATCTTGATTGCACAGCTCGAGGCTGCGGTAGAGGGGTGCTGTTGTTGGCCAGTGGTGTCCGCCGATTGGCCTGCGGCAGCGACATGCCCTCACACCCGTAGCTGCATGGGAAGTCGCTCCAGTGTGTGGAAGGCATCGAAAAACATTCCAGGGGACCGATCGTGAGGCCTCCCCGGTTCGTCTTTCCCACAGGTTTGAGGCGCTATCGGTTCCAGACAATGATCCTGAACTCATCCTGAATCAGCAAGCAGCCTGCAAGATCCGGGCTATCACACAGCATAGGTTTGCTTGTAGATGGGTACTCCAAAGGTAGGCGGGTAAGAAGGGCAAGAGGGCCAACGTGCACTCCGTGTGCGTACCGGGTGGAGTCATTCCAGATATGTAACGGGTCGTTCCAGATGCTCACCTTTACAGCAGACTTGAATAGGACCGACTGTGTACTTGTGGTACAGAGTCGAGTGGAGGGTCTGAATCAGAGGCTCAGGTGGTTCTGCAACTGTGTAGGCTGCAGATTCCTCGACGTGCGTCATCGGGTGGGGGGTTCCGGGATCCGCTGAATAGGTCAGGAGTCCACTACACGTAGGAAGCGGGGAATGTTACATTCTAAATAAAGGTATTTGTTTTCAGCTCATGTCTGCGTTGGATTTTTTCTACAAGAACAGGGACCACATCCGGAACTACCCAAATGACCTATGCCTTGCATTCCTTTTACCTACTTCACAGCAAAGGATTGATTAATTGGCCATAACATTTTATGGGAACAAATTTAATTTGGAAGCTGCTGTTGTTGTTTTAGAGGAACTTTGTTTTAAAAAACTAATTTGCAAGATTTATTGAGAGATTTCACAGAAGCCGTATGGCGTGGACTGGGTGGGTTTTTAGGTTAGAGCACCTTAAAAGTAGTTTGTGTGTTTGAATGAAAGGATGCTAAAGGTAATATGAGGAAGGTTTAAGTGCATAATTCGTTAAGCTGTATGCCAGTGGGTAGCGGTGGTGAGCAAAAATCCTCGAAACAGAACTACACATATAGAAAAGAGACCATCCCCGCTAAAATACACAAATAAATGTTTTGTTTTAGTTTTGGTTACAAAATAATTTGACTAAGTAATAAGACTTAACACCTTCCTTTGCCCTGTCAGAATAAATTGCAACTGACATGGAATGCATGATCTTACGTGTATGTGGGTTGTTTCATGCGCAACGGATAACACTTTAAACTGTACAGTAGTTAATAAGTTAACAGTAATTAAAACTCGTAATTGGTGTACACATTAATCTCGTGTGTGAGAGACAATGTGAGCAAATGAAAAGTTCAGATCTGTTAGCGTGCACCATATACCAATAGCCAGACCACAGAATAAGGAGTATACAGAAAGGAAACTCCCGCTGCAGTCTGTCGTCCAAAATTTAGTGCGCATGCACGGAATCGGCCATCTTGAAAAGCAGTAAACGCGTGGTCACTCCCTACTCTGTGGCGTGGTAATGCGCCGTCTTTGTTTGTTAATTGTGTGTTTTAACAGCCTGAATCGCATAAAAGTAAACAAGTGTTTGGTACAGTGAAAAGAAAGAACTGTGTGTCAGTAGTTGGAGCTGTTCCGTTTTTATTATGAGCATCAATAAAAGAAAAGGCGGCCGATGGTGTTCAGCACCTAATTGCCGCAATAATTCGAATACAAATAAGGATATAAGCTTCTTCACCTTCCCAAAAGATGCTGAGCAGTAAGTGAACGTCGCTATATGTGTAGTGAAAGTTAAATGTTATCAGTCTCGAATGAGAGTAATGTGTGCGTAATTAGTAAAAGTAGCCTTGCTGTGCGTAATTATTAAAAGTAGCCTTGCTTCTTCTCTTGACGATAACCCTCGCTGTTGCTGTAGCTGTTCAATAGCATCGAAGTGTTGAAGTACATTTATATTTTATAAGTTTAACGTTGCAAGGAATAACATAAAATGAATGACAAAGAATAGTGCGTAAGTAGGCAGGTAAAATTTTACTTACGGCATTGGAGGCGTAGTGTGCTAACGTTGGCAACGAATGCTCTTCGGATACTCAAACAAATAGATTAAAGGGAGTAATTATTTTATGCTCTGTGGTTGACAGATTCCTCTATATGCCCTTCTCCGATCAGTAAATACAACTTTTATATATGCCCGAACGTCGTTAGTTCTGTGTAATCACGTTGTACTGCTAAGTCTGACTCAATATTTTGTGCGAATTTATTCGTGTCAAATAAAACCTGGCAGTTGAAAAGTCACTTTCTTGTTTATAACTAATTTCCAACACATAACTCCGCGTTTTTTGGAATTTTTCTAGAGATAAACACCAAATAAAACGATCATCGATTCCACTGTACATTTTAGTACTTGTATTAACATTTAGGCCTATTTTTTTATATTGTTGGATTACAATTAGGTGCAAGAAGATGGCGCAAAATAGATGAAAGTCGTTTCCTTTCGTAAAAGTCGGTGAGATTAGCTGTAGTTCGTAAAAACTCCATTTCCAGCCAAAGTACTAAGTGGCTATAGTTCCGCGTTTACTGCTTTTCAATATGACGTCGAGCGCAACGCTTGTTAACATACAGATCAAAGGCGCCGCCCCCAGCTTTCCCTTCTGTATGCTCCCTATTCTGTGGCCAGACTATACATGCACAATTCGACTGCGAGAGCCAACAAAAAGAGCGTGCTACTACTATGAGAATTTTGTCACTAGAATAAACAAGATGTCAATCAAAGATATTTGAAATTAATTGGATACCAAAATCATTGCAGTTGATAATGTGCCTATCTGAACAACAATTACCATACTGATTCAACGTAATAAAAAAAAAGTCCTACATATCTGGTAAAGATTTCAAGTATCACTCACTGCAAGTATTTCTTATCTATTTGTCTTCTGATCAGACAGATCATTTTAACTGTTACTAACATTAACTGACTTAATAATTTGTACTTTCATCAGACTGAGAAAGTCTCTAACTATGAACTTTACTGCATTTATGAACAAACTACTTCCTGCTCTCATTAATAGACCAATTTATCATGACAAAATACCTACACTGAACTGTTCTAATTAACACATAAATTTACAAACACAATAATTATGCAAGACTATCATAAGAAACAAAGATCAGAACGAATAGCAATTCAAATTGGTGAAAGGAACGAGGAACTGGAAAATGACTTAGGGTTAAATTATAAATGCGAGCTGCATTAAACAGTATTCATTAGCAAAAAGACAAACACCAACTACAATAGTTCAAATACAGGCTAGTAAACAATAGTAGACATAACCTTATTTGAGACAGATTAATTTCCATACAAAAATTACAATCTGCAGACTTGGCTGCGACTCTTTCGAATTTATACTCTTCGAGTCTAACACACAGACAGACTAGCTCTACAGTTCCACGACTACTACTCATCGACTCAACTCTACCATAATCAGACATCGACTCTCCTTCACGAAGGTCACACACCGACTCTTAAACGCAACAACTACGAGTGCAAGACACACTCCAAAGATAAAACAAAGTCTTTGGTTTACAGCAAAGATATGAAAATAAGTACAGTATGTTATATCGATTAGTGAAATGGTATAAAATATTACATAAATTTGTTTTCTACAGAATTATAGCTTTGGTTTTAGTAACAGAACATGCTCAAGGCTGTATGACAGGCAAAAATTAAGTGAAAATTATTTTGCGTACTCCTTTCACGCGTGGATTGGGTGGGTTTTTAGGTTAGATCACGTGATCGTGATCACACAGAAAGGTCATAGATAGGACGAACACAAATCTAAACGCCATTTTGTCGTAGCAGTGTGAGGAAAGAATCAGAGCTCCGATCGCTAACAGAAAGTACTGAATTTCAAATCATATAGGTACTGATAGCTGGTTAAGACCGGAGCATAGTTCAACTTAAATTTTTACAAATGATATTCAGAGTGGGTAGACTGAATAAAATAGGTGGCGGTGTATTCATTGCTGTCATCATCGATTTATCCTGTAGCGAAACTGAAATAGATTATTTCTTTGAGTTGGTATGGGTAGAGGCTATAGCTAACAACAAGAATAAATTAATAACTGGTTCTTTTTACGGACCCGCTAACACAGACGATCACATTGTTGAAATATTCAAAGAAAGCTTGGATCAAATTTCAAAAAGTACCCAAAGGATACAAATTTTGGTGGAGATTTTAACTTATCCTCGATATGTTGTCAAAAATACATGTTCAAAACCAGAGGCAAGTATTAAACGTCGTCCGAAATTGTAATGAACGCTTTCTCCGAACATTATCTCGAGCAATTAGTTCATGAACTCACTAGAATGGTAAATGGTTGTGAAAACATACTTGACATCTTAGCAACAAATAATCCGGAACTAATAAAGAACATAAAAACCGACACCGGAATTGGTGAACACAGAGTTGTAACAAAAATGAATATCGAACTTCCCAAATGCACCAAAACTAACAGTATATTTCTTCAAAAAAATCAGATATACATTCTATTAATTCTTTCCTGAGTTAGAAAATCCAGTCTCTCGAAACTAACAATGTGAGCACATCAGATGTGGGTTACATTCAAAGAAATAGTATCGACAACAATTAACAGATTTATACCAACCAAATTAACAAAAGAGGGGACTGTTTTGCCGTGGTACACAAAACAGGTTAGCTCACTCTTTCAAAAACAAAGAAAAAAGCATGCCAAATATAAACGGACTCAAAATCCCCAAAACTAGTAATCTTTTACAGAAATTAGAAATTTAGCTCGAACTTCAATGCGAGAAGTTTAGTCACCACAACGAAATCCTGGCACGTAATTTGGTAGAGAATCCCAAGAAATCAAATCAGAATAAATGTTAATCTTATGCGACTTAACTACGAGGTCATCAGTCCCTAAACTTACAAACGACTTATGAACTAACTTATATTAAAGACAGCACAAACATCAATGCCCGAGGAGGGATTCGAACCCCCGACGGGAAGCGGCCTCGCACATCGGGGCACAGCACCTCGATCCGCTCGGTGACTCGGCCGCAGCAAGAAATTCTGGTCGTACTAGCGGCAAAATACAATCAATACCTTCACTACACGATAACAATGGTGACGCTATCGATGACAGTTCTGCTAAAGTATAATTGCTTAACACAGCTTTCCGAAATTCCTACACGAAAGAAGACGAAGCAAATACTCCAGAATTCGTATCAAGAACAGCTACCAGCATGCGTGATTTAGAAGTAGATACCCCTGGAGTATTAAAGCAACTTAAATGACTTAACAAAAGTAAGTCTCCCGGTCTCGATTGTATACCAATTGGGTTCGTTTCAGAGTATGCTGATGCAATAGCCCCATACCTAACACAACCGCTCGCTCAGAGAAATATCTGTACCCAGAGACAGAAAAGTTGCACAGGTCAATTATTCAAGAAAGGCCATAGGAGTGATCCGCAGAATTAGAGGCCTGTATCATTGACATCGGTTTGCAGGATTTTAGAACATACACTTTCCTCAAATATTATGAACTACGTCGAAGAGAACGATCTATTGACCCATAGTCAACACGGATTCAGAAACTATTATTCTTGTGAAACCCGGCTACATCTTTATTCACAAAATGAGATGCGTGTTATCGACAAGAGATGTCAACTAGATTCCGTATTTCTAGATTTCCGAAAGGCTTTTGACACTGTATGTCACATGCGTCTTCTGATCAAACTGCATGGTTATGAAATATCGCCATAGTTGTAGATTATATTTGCGATTTCCTGTCAGAAAGGACACAGTACACTGTAATTGGCTGAAAGTCGTCGAGTAAAATCGAGGTAATATCTGGCGTTCCCCTACTCTTCCTTATCTTTATAAACGACTAGTTGAAGACCCGGCGATGCGCAGGTATTTATTTATTTATTCCTGTCATTTTTAGGTATATATTCATTTGTATAAGGGCTGTATGGTTCTTGTAAAAATATATGGGAATAGTCCTACAAAATTATTAAATAATATTACAATAAAAATTAAAATGAGAATAAGTGTTGATCCTTGAAATGATTTTTTTTTCCTAATAAGGTTTTGAATTCATTATGTAGGTTTAAGTTTAATTTATTTCATAGAACATTAATTCGTATATGTGTAATATCTCCTGGGAATATAATTAGTAGCAAAGAAGTAATAGATTAAAACTTGGTGTGTGATGGGGTGGTTTTCCAAGAATGTTACAGTTTATGTGCTCATATCTCAAGTGCTACGTCATACTGTGATAAAATTTAGAAGATACACTCAACTATATGCGTGCATACTGCCTGTAAACTTTCCTGTGGCTACAATTTGTAGTGTAGAAATTATAAATTGTAACGTCATACCAAGAGCCGTAGTTTTACTCCATAAACAGCTGAAAAGTAGTAAGTGAGAAACATTTTTTTCCTTTCGTCATTTTACTATGGTTGCCAGCAAGAAAAAGTTTAATAAAGGTTTGAAATTATGTTTAAAGTTTGTTGCAAGTCGCTAAGTACTGTCATTCTCATACAGTGTATTTCGAATGTCTCGCCGCATTATATGGCATTTTTTGCGATTTCTATTGGTTATGACGTAATATCTTTTGAAGCATGTGCCATATGTGATTCTTAACCATGCAGCAATTGTTACCTCTCGGTAAGGAATGTGTGTACGAAATTTGGTTGAAATCGGTCCAATGGTTTAGGAGAAAATGATCAGTACTGTCGCAAAATGCAGCAGTTTTTCGCGCATCTCATTCTTTATGACGTCATATCTCGTGAACTATATATCGTATGTGATTCTTACACTTACGGGGACCGTCCTCATGGATCGAAGCTTACGTGTACAAAATTTCATAAAGATTGGAACAAAACTGTAGATTTGTATGCAACACGTACAAACATACGGACACTCGGCTTTATATATTAGAAGAAGAAGAAAGAAGATTTAGGAGAGAATGTCACCAGTTCTTTCAGGCTGTTCGCGGATGCTGCTGTCGTTTATCGGTTAGTAAAGTCACTAGAAGATCAAAGCAACTGCAAAATGATTTAGATATGGTCCAAAAATTGGTAATTGACCCTTAATAATAAAAATTATCCGTATGAGCACTAAAAGAAATCCGATAAACTTCATTTACACGATAAATCAGTCGAAGCCGTAAATTCAACTAAATACTTTGGAATAAGAATTACGAACAACTATTGTGGAGAAGGCTAACCAAAGGCTACGTTTCATTGGCAGTGCACTTAGAAGATGCAACAGTTCTACTAAAGAAACTTCCTACACTACACTTGTCCGTCCTATTTTGCTGTATTGTTGCGCTGCCGGTCGCGGTGGCCGAGTGGACTAAGGCACTCCAGTCACGGTCTGCACGGCCACTACGGTCGGGGGTTCGAATCCCCCCTCGGGCATGGATATTTGTGCCGTCCTAGTTCGTAAGTAGTTCATAAGCTGTGTGTAAGTTTAGGGACTGATGACCCCGTAGTTAAGTCCCATAGACTATACAAACATTTAACCTATTTTTTTTATTGTTGCGCATTGTGGGATTCCCTTCAAGTGGGCCTGACTGACGATTTAGAAAAAGTTCAGAGAAGGGCACCTCTTTTTGTATTAACGCGATATAGGGGTGAGAGTGTCACAGAAATGATGCACGAGTTGGGGTGGAAACGCCGGCCGCGGTGACCGAGGAGACTGCGGCGCGCCAGTCTCGGTCTGCACGGGCACTACGGTCGGGGGTTCGAATCCCCCTCGGGCACGGATATTTGTGCCGTCCTTAGTGTTAGCTAGTTCATAAGTAGTTTGTAAGTTTAGGGAATGATGACCCCGTAGTTAAGTCCCATAAGCTCTACAAACATTTTTTGGGGTGGAAATCATTGAAAGAAGGGCATTATTCGTTGCGGCGAGATTTATTTGTGAAATTTCTTTCACTGACTTTCTCCTCCTAATGCGAACATATTTTCATTATATTGATTGATTCTACTGTCGGTTCTTGGTGAAATATTTCAAATTAATGAACACTTGTTATTGCCTTGTTTCACAAAACTTTATTTTTACTGCCTAGGTTTCGGGTTATGAGCCCATTTTCAAGTACTTTTAGACTATGAGTAACTTCTAAATAGTAGATAATAACAATATCACTAACAATAGGTAAAACGCAAGGTCTTGTACTATAAACTGTTCAATTTTTCGAGTTACAATAACGATAAGTAATTTCACTAATAGATAACCTCATTAAACACAATATTAGTACAATATATAATTAATGTTATTCTAATAAGGTAATGGAAGTGAAATAGTTCCTAAATTGCAAGGTAAAAGTATTTTCTTCCAATGTTAAAACCGATAAACAGAGACCTGTAGTATCATAATCGTTTGTCTTCACTGGTGTAACAACTTTGGAATCAGTAAAGTATTTTCTTTAGCTCGCACCTGCATAAGAAGACATGATCATATTAATAAAATAAGAGAAATCATATCGAAAATTAAAGATTTAGGTGTTCCTTTTCAAATCAAATGATTGTTAAGCTTAAGGGACTTAACTGCGGGTTATGAAGTACCTTATACTAAAGACAGCACATGCATCCATGCCTTAGAGGGGGGGGATTCGAACCCCCGACGGGGAACGGCCTCGCGCATCGCAGCATAGCGCCTCAATGCGCTCGGCCGTTCCGCCGCGGCCAACTGGTTATGACCTACCTTATACTGAAGACGAGACAAACATCCATGCCCGATGGGAGAATCGAACCCCCGGCGAGGAACGGCCTCGTGCAACGTGTTCCTTTTTCCTGCACGCTATTAGAGAATGGAATGGTAGAGAACTGTCATGTAATTCAGTGTGAGTTGCAGAGTATTTATGTAGGTGTAGACATAATATTTGTATTGTCATCTATATCTATAAATGTGAATGTCTGTTCGGTGTACGTTTATCACGTCTGAACCACAAGACATAAAGAGGAAAAAAATCTGTACAGTTACTAATGTCTACCCGGGGAAGGCTTTAGGCACGGTTTTATGGCGGTCTGATAGTTATATATATATATATATATATATATATATATATATATATATATTCACAGACATTCACATATATATATGAATGTTTGGTGTACGCTTATCACGTCTGAACGACAAGGCGCAGAGAAGTAAATATTTGTAAAGTTACTAATTTATACCTGAGGATGGTTTTAGGCACGGTTTTATAGCGACCTGATAGATATTTAGTAATGTGAAGAATATAGCGTGAAATGCGGAACAATAATTACTTCTTGAAAATTTTATTTACTCTTTGAAAATGGTGTTATTGGTTGCATTGTTGCTTGAGGGTTGATGATGATAAAAGGGTGGAGTATATTGAGATGGAAAGTTACCAGGGTATATAAAATTCTACTGTGTGTGCGCGCTAATATTTCGCTCTGCAGCGAAACTACAGAACGCAAACGAATGGTCTGTAATTGTTGTCCGAAGTCTCCCGTTGTACACCATAGCAGTTCCATGCCGATAGCTATAAGGGGGTGGAAGATATGGTGCTTGAAAGTCGTCAGATTATAAAAAAATTCGGACTGAATGCCAGCGATAACGTTTGCGACTCTATTGCAAGGAGGTTACATACAGCGAAACGTGATGCCACAGACCATATCGTCTATGTGTTCTACCATTGATCTCTATACACTCTGGATGTTGAACTTCAGCTGTCTTAGCGTGCCAGCCATAGATATTCATATTTAGTTTCTTGCCAAATTCAAAAATGGCTGCTTTTTAAGAAAAAGAGAAGAAAATATGTTTCTATTATGATCCGATATCAGCCTACAACATCGAATATTAAATTAAACTCAAAATTAAGAGATAAGAAAGCCATTCTTTGTCAAGTAATAACTAATGGAAACTCGTTTGTCAAATTTAAACATGGCGGACAATGCGAAATCGTGGGCAAAACATATGAATGTGCAGGCACGCTGCAATTCTATGCTCAGACACCTAAGTTATTCATCCAATTAGTATAGAGATCACTGTGTGCTACAATCTCTTCAGCTTTTTCTCTGTTAGGATAGGCATGCCGGCCGCGATGGCCGAGGGGACTGAGGCGCTCCAGTCACGGTCTGCACGGCCACTACGGTCGGAGGTTCGAATCCCCCCTCGGGCATGGATATTTGTGCCGTTCTTAGTTGTAAGTAGTTCATAAGTAGTTTGTAAGTTTAAGGACTGATGACCTCGTAGTTAAGTCCCATAGATTCTACAAATATTTGTACATTTTTTAAGATAGGCATACGAATAAGGAAATATAAGAATAAATAAAGCAGTAAAAACTAAATTTAAAAAATTTAAAAAATCGATTTGACGTTTCGCGCATTACATCAAGTGATCGATCTGTGATATTATTACAATCATTATTGTTGAATTTCGTGATTGGATTCTTCGAAACGAGTGTATTTTTACGTGTGATTTGATATTACTTTCCTGATAACGTTTATTAAAAATGTTTGTTTCTAAAGAAGGTATTGTATTTCATTTCATCCTTAAAAACCAGTCTCATTAGCACAGTACTGAAAGATTGCTTATCTATCATAGTCTACATCTACATAGATACTCTGCAAATCACATTCAGGTGCCTGGTAGAGGGTTTATTAACCACTTTCATAACTTTTCTCTACCGTTCCAATCTCTAATAGCGCGCGGGAAGAAAGAACACCTAAATCGTTCCGTTTTCGATCTGATTTCTCTTATTGTATTGGGATGGTCATGTCTCCCTAAGTAGGTGGGTGCTAGCAAAATATTTTCACATTCAGAACTAAAAGTCGGTGATTGAAATTTCGAAAACAGATCACGCCGCAATGAATAACGTCTTTCTTTTAATGATTTCCACCCCAATTCGTGCAACATTTCCGTAACGTGATAAAACAAAACGAGCTGCCCTTCTCTGAACCTTCTCAATGTCTTCCGTCAATCCCACCTGGTGAGGGTCCCACAAGGGGCAACAGTACTCCAGGAGAGGACGCACAAGTGTGATGTAGGCAGTCTCTTTGGTGCAGCTGGTGCATCTTCGAAGCGTTCTGCCGATGAAACGTAACCTTTGGTTCGCCTTCCCCACAATATTTTCTTTGTGTTCTCTTCAGTCAAAGTTGTTCGTAATTCTAACTCCTAGGTATTTGGTAGACTCTACGACCTTAAGGTTTGACTGATTTATAGCGTAATTGAAGTTCAGCGGATTTATTTTCGTGGTCATGTGTATTACTTCACACTTTTCTTTATTTAGTGTCAATTGCCAATTTTCACACCATGCAGAAATTTTGTCTATGTCAAGTAGTTGGGAACATCTACATCTACCTGTGTATTCAGCAAATCAATAGTGTCTACCACAGGGTTCATCGTACCACAACCACACTTTACACATAAACAACACTGCAGCATTACCTCGATTCTAAGGAGGAAGGAAGGAAGCTTGGTGTTTAACGTCCCGTCGACAGACTGGTCATTAGAGACGGAGCTTACGCTCCGAGTGTCTGGATAAGGATATGAAAGGAAATTGGCCGTGCCCTTTCAAAAAAAAAATCATCCCGAAATTTGCTTGGAGTGATTTAGGGTAATCACGGAAAACCTAAATCGGAAAGGTTGGAGGTGGATTTGAACCACGATCCTTCCTAATGCGTGCCCAGTGTGTTACCACTGCGCCACCTCGCTCGGTCGATCCTAAGGGTTCATGACCTTTTACATAAAAATGGAACAGAGATATACATAAACAACATTTGAGTTCTTTTTACTGCTCATGTAAACATAAACTAATAATGTCTTCCAGTTTGGAAAATACACCAGTAGCCCGTATACCCTTAATATCCGATAAGCCGACCTCTCTGATGCATGCCTGTATTGGTCGTGTTGAACTGTTAGTCCAGATTGTACCGCTCGGCGCTTTGGCTTACATCCTTCAGATTACCTCGTGGGCCGACTCGTCCATAAACAGCCCTTTTCATTGTATCACAGGCACGTTCGAAAGAGTTCATGTCTGTACAACAAGCTGGCCGTTGTAATATTGGCATTTTGTTATCAGGAAGGAACGCATTTACAAGATGTGCACGATGACCAGGATAATTAAGACGAATTCATAACCGAAATGCCGCCAATATGGTTGCACTATACGTCAGAGGAAATCATCTCTGTACCGTATAGCCGTTTGATTGCCTTCTAGCCTACCGCAGTGGCCGGCGGCCTGCGGCGTGCCAGTCAAGGACTGTACGGCCGCTGCGGTCGGGGGTTCGAATCCCCCCTCGGGGACTGATGACCCCGTAGTTAAGTCCCATAAGCTATACAAACATTTGATTTGATTGCCCTCTACAGCCACAAGTGGCGTACGGAGGCCCCACACATTGCCATCCAACATCAGGCAACCACCACCTTGCTGCACTCGCTGGACGGTGTGTCTTATACATTCACGCTGATCAGGCTGCCTCCATAAACGCCTCCGACGAACGTCTGCTCGAAGGCAGATACACATCTCAGGAGTCCATTCAGCATGCTGTTGGACCCATGTGCACCGCGCTGCAAGGTGTCTAGCTGTCAAAGACGGTTCCCAAATGCTCTTTTCTTCGCCGATTCTGCGAAGAATGTCCTCATTCCTATTGTCAAATCACTTAATTTTTAACGTAAAATGAGGTTTTCTGTAGAAGCGTACAAAAATGCGTCTTATATGTATAGAGATTGCAATCGGAGTCTGTAAGTAAAATACTCTCCCCCATGCACCGGACGAAATTTTATTTAGACAGTAACCTTCATCTTGTTCTCAAGGTCAAGTATACAAAATTTCATCAACATCGGAGCAAAACTGTGGATTTTGGCATGCACTGAACGATAATTTATGTAGATAGTGCCCTTCCTCTTATTTTGAAGGTCAGTTATGCAAAATTTCAGCAATATCAGGGCGAAGATATAGATTTACACGGACACAATGACAACGCACTTTCACTTTTTCTCAAATATTCCGGTTGGTTTTCCAAAAAATGGAACGAAACTTGTTTAACAACCTTTCCCATGTAACTTTGTGTACGTGTGCCAAATTTCACGTTATTTGGTTGTTTGGATCTTGAGTTATAAGAGAACAGACAGACAGACAACAAATGCGTCTTATAAGTATAGAGACTCCACATCTTCAACGCTTGTTTTCTCTTTTTTTCGACACTTCACTATTCACTTTCAAACAAATATAAAGCTGATCCTGTTGCAGAAGGACAAAAAGTCTCACAGTTCTGGACATTTGTGAAAAAAAATGTAGATAAAATGCAAAGGGCAGAAATGATTGAAATAACAGATTACCAACATTCATTCACATAACAAACAAAACATTCCATCAGGATCTAGATGGAGGACCAATTAGAGCGATGAAGAATAAAACACTTCCTAAATCAGCATTAGCTGACAGACCAGTGCCGGTAAGAGATGAAGGAATGCAGGATGTTAGAACATATACTTTCCTCAAATATTATGAACTACCTCGAAGACATCGACCTATTCTCCCATAATCAACACGGATTTAGAAAGTATCGTTCTTGTGAAACACAGCTAGCTCTTTACTCTCATGACGTGACAAGTGCTATCGATAAGGGATATCAAATACATTTCGTATTTCTAGATTTCCGAAAGGCTTTCGACACTGTATACCTCACAAGCGTCTTCTAATCAAATTGCGTGTTTATGGAATATCGTCACAGTTGTGCGATTACATTCGTGATTTTCTGTCAGAAATGACACAGTACGTTGTAATTGACAGTAAGTCAACGAGTAGAACAGAAGTGATATCTGGCGTTCCCAGGAAAGTGTTATTGGGCCCCTACTGTTCCTTATTTTTATAAACGATTTAGGAGACAATCTGAGTAGCTCTCTTCGACTGTTCGCGGATGATGCTGTCATTTATCAGTTAGTAATATCACCAAAAGATCAAAAGCAACTTCAAAATGAGTTAGATATCTACATGGTGCAAAAATTGGCAATTGATCCTTAACAATGATAAATGTGAGGCGATCCATATGACCACTAAAAGAAATCCGTTAAACTAGAGTAACACGATAAATCAGTCAAACCTTGACGCCGTAAATTCAACTAAATAACTAGCAGTAACAATTACGGACAACTTAAATTGCAAAGAACACATAGACAATATTGTAGGGAAGGGGAACCAAAGACTACGTTTCATTGGCAGGGCACTTAGACGATGCAACAGTTCTACTAAAGAAACTGCATACACTGAACTTGTGAGTCCTCTTTTAGAATATTGCTGCGCATTGTGGGATCCACACCAGGTGGGACTGACGGTCGATTTAGAGAAAATTCAGACAAGGGCAACTCGTTTTGTACTATCGCGATATAAGAGAGAGAGTGTCACGGAAATGATGCATGAGTTGTGGTGGAAATCATTAAAAGAAAGGAGTCATATCTTGCGGCGAGATCTATTTGCGAAATATCTTTCACCACTTTCTCTACAGAATGAGAACATATTTTGTTAGCATCTGTAACTCTGCTTCTTTATATTGATTTTGGTTTGGTGGTAATTCGTCGTGGATTAAAAGGCCCTAAATTTTACTTGGCGTGCCTGTATGAAATGTAGGTTGGTACGCCTGATAGTCTTTCGTAATAAAATACTGTCCCTTACTTAACTTGATGTACTGCGTCATTTTTTTTCTGAGCCTATTTGTTAATTTAAGACTTTTATAATGAATGAACATGAAGATTCTTTTTTTCAGGGGCTTCAAATTTGATAAGATAATACTTGATTTTTTTTCTTTCTTTTTTGTATCCTGGAAGTTCATTTATGTCGAAGCCAGTTACAAAAGAAATAGTTTATGCCTGATTTTATCATGAGATTGACCTTGTAGATTAGATTTTAGGTACAGTTCCTTTCACTACGTAGCTGATAAATTATTTTTGGCACCTATATTTAGCGATATATTGAAAGTCAAAGATCTTATCTATAGCCACTTTCCACAATAATCACAAATGCGATGAGTGGTTCTAATTACGGAATGAGTTAGGACAATTTTAAAATCTCACTAGTTTCAATATTTTTCGAAATAACACAGTTCACAATATATGTACTCAGAGAGAGCTGAACTCAGAGAGTTAAACTTACAGAGAGAGTTAACTGCGGGTATTATTTATACTAATATTCTGACAAAAGATTGCCGTAATTTGAGGTGTTTTTGACTATCTTATTCTAAGGTCTTTATTACTCTGATGTACATAGATGTTAATTGATTTCTTTAAATTAAAAAAAAATACGTAATTTCTTCTTCGTAAAAATAATGAAATATATACAAATGACGGAAAATGGCGATCCTAATGCTCCGACCGCGATGTAGCGTTTCACATCCACCTGCATAGGGAGACATGACCATCATAATAAAATAAGAGAAACCAGGTTGAAAAGCGAAAGATTTTGGTGTTCCTTTTTCCAGCGAGCTATTGGAGAGAACTATAGAGAAACAAAAGTGGTTCGATGAACTCTCTGCCATGAACTTCAATGTGATTTGCAGAGTATCCATGTAGATGTAGATGAAGACTGAAGAGATTAGCAAAATGACTGTAAAAATGTTCGTAAATATAGTGGACGGTTACATTCTAATCCCTAGCAGATTTTGCACACATCTTTCACATTATTCAGGGTGTCCTAAGAAATCTACGGACGCTCTTTGCGGACAGGTTTCTTACGCAAAACAATAAAAACGTCTCTAAAATCCATACCTTAAAATCTATGAGCGCTTTTTCAATAGAACAAATTTATTTCACATTATCGCAAATGCTTCGCATAGTGCTTAGGGTACGGACTTTAGAGCCCAAGTTTGCAAGACGTTCTTCCTTGTTTTGTTATAACAAACTTGTCCCCAAAGTTTCTCGGTGTTCCTTGTGAAAGAATGAAGATTAGTGTTTAAAGTCACTTATAACACAGCCTGTACTAACTCATCCTTTTTTTTTAATTTCTTTTATTTTAATATATTTATTTAAGGATGTAGAAGGAAATCGATCGTGCCCATCGAAATGAATCATCCCCAATTGCTTGCAGCGATTCAGGGAAATCACTGAACATCCAGATGTGAACGACCGGATGCGGGTTTGAACTGCCATCATCCCGAATGCGAATCTAGCGTGTGAACCACTGCTCCATCTCGCTCGGTGTTTCCGCTGGGCGCCTTTTACGGAGGCCAACACCAGCGTACCACAGATGGCACGGAAGATGAGCCGGCCGCGGTGGCCGAGGGGACTGAGGCGCTCCAGTCACGGTCTGCGCGACCACTACGGTCGGGGGTTCGAATCCCCCCTCGAGCATGGATATTTGTGCCGTCCTATTTCGTAAGTAGTTCATAAGTAGTTTGTAAGTTTAGGGACTGATGACCCCGTAGTTAAGTCCCATAGACTATACAAACATTTGAACATTTTGAACGGAAGATGACAATAACTGCGTGATTGGATTCAAGACTTTCTAACAAGGCCACAGAAAGTCACTATAAATGGGGAGAAGTCTTCCGTGAAGACGACGTGAAACTAACTTCTGGTGTGCACTAAGGTAGTGTTATCAGGGTCCCTGGGACCGTAGGTGAGTGGCGGGCTCAGTACGCGGGCGCCAAAGCCTTGCAACTAGTTTCTTGTGAAACGCATTTTATCGTGTGCATGTATACATGTCACAATTGTAACTGTGGCAACTATCTCATAATGACACATAGAGTTTATGTCTGTTGGAACTAAAATACTAACCGTCTGCAGGTTCGAACCACTTTAGCAACATTACAAACTTACTATGAGACCTGTCCTTGTTCCTATGTGGAAAGGAGAGCCAGCAGTTGGCAGCAACGGAAACTCTGCCTCGTGTCGCCCTGTGCATTCTAATGGTCAAGTTGAATTTCCAAGCACTCTTTATGAGTACTTCGCTACTTACATAAGCCGCATATTGATCGTTGATTCTTTCTTGATATTAGCTATTCAAGCAATTGCGATGTAACATGTAGTCTCTGTACGTACCTAATTCTCGTTCACATAGTCAATTAGCGCCATTAGTGTCTATTGTACGACTTTTTCTAAATACTGATGGAGAAACAAGCATAAATACTGTAACTACAGTTTTTTTTCTGTTCTTAATAGTAGTTCAAAATAATTGCTGTTTCATCACATTAACTATCGTTACAAATACTTTATTGTCTTAGACATTAATCCTTGGCCGGACACTATACAATGGCTGCAACTCACTTGTGAGATTAAAAATAAAATTTCGCTTAACCTTGAAAGTAACCCATCAATCCAAAAAAAAAGTATGCTTTTCTTTTGTAAACACCTTTTTTTACAATATTTTTAATGGCTTGTAATTCGGGTGTAATGTGTGACTCAATAACTCAGTTTCGTCGAAGTACAAAACACGACAAGAACACATTATTGTTTAATTTTAAAGAATAACGAGAGTATGCCAGTATCCGTCCAATATTCGTGGTACGGTAACATCTGAAATTCGCATTTAGACGTATGATTCATCAGTTACTACTTAACCAGTTACCTACCTATAAACAAGCTCTTATCCAGAGTCCGACTAATCCTTGAGTAGAATTTATCTCAAAGATTTTAAGTTACGAAATTCATTTCCCCTTACATATTATGTAAAAAATAATTCCCATGTAGTGATCTAAAAGATAAAATACATTTATTCAATTAATTTTATTATCTGGCGCAAAAAAGGAATACTTAGAAAATTACAGGAAATTCAATACTCATTAAAAGTCTCTGTACTAAATGACTCACCCACTTCTCGGGAAACATTAGTCTATCTCTCCCACACAAACTCACACACAAACACACACGCTCACACAATCACACACACACACACACACACACACACACACACAGACGAGCACATTCATAAAATAATAATCTCACAGATTACGGGGAACAATAGTCTCTGACACATACACACACACACACACACACACACAAAGTAGTAATCTCACCGATTATCTGCGTCTGACTCAAGACTGATAAAGTGCATGATGTACCTCTCTTTCTGTTACGCCATCATGGCTCGAATACATAACTGATTTTCCTTGTTACTATTGTTGTAGTATTGGTTATGTAGCTACACTGTAAAGTTAGTTTGCATGATCGTTAGAGAAGTACATTATGTGAGTGTAAAATCGAGGACATCTTGCTGTGGAATAAAAGTCTTCTGTAAATTTTAAGTTTTTCGAAATTCAACGCCCACATTCTTCTGTCCTACAGTATTGAGTTTCATATTAAAATGAGAGCAGGTCGCGAAAATAAATCGGCTGCTGACTGTACAAACTGCTTCACCAGTGGTAGTGGGTGTAGGTTACATAGCTGACCGCCACTGCCTTGCAGAAGTACCGTTTGAAACTAAAAAAAAAAAAAAAAAAAAAAAAAAAAAAAACACAACCTGACTTGCCGCGAACAAAAGAATGAGCTCGCCCAGCACCAGCGCGTAGAACTGTATCACGTCCACTGTTCACCAAACACCTCATTTTATGCGATCTTACACACTGCTGGAGGGGTGAAGTGATCGTCTAACTTACTTAGCAATTTCGTAATTACAATCCACTTACTTCCATTAAATCAAGGATAATTAACGAAAATATATTAAATCCGTCGCTATAACAGCCTCACTGGTTTAGTTAAAATGAATTATTTTATCGAGTAAGGTATATTTACTATTGTTGTTGTGGTCTTCAGTCCGCAGACTGGTTTGATGCAGCTCTCCGCGCTACCCCGTCCTGTGCAAGTCTCTTCATCTGAGAATACGTTCGGCAACCTACATCCTTTTGAATCTGTCTACTGTATTCGTCCCTCGGTCTCCCTCTATGATTTTTACCCCACACGTTTGTTTGTAATGCTAAGTTGACAATTCCTTGAAGAATGTGTCCAACCAATCTATCCCTTCTCTTAGGATATGACAGAAACTTCTTTTCTCCACGATTCGGTTAAGCACCTCCTCATTAGTTACGTGATCTACTCATCTAATTTTCATCATTCGTCTGTAGCACCACATTTCAAAAGCGTCTCTCCTCTTTTTATCTGAACTCCTTATCGTCCACGTTTCACTCCCATACAATGCTACACTCCAGACAAGTGCTTTCTGAAAGAACTTCCTAACATTTAAATTAATATTGGATGTTAACAAGTTTCGCTTCTTTAGAAACCCTTTTCTTCCCAAAGCCATTCTGCATTTTATCTCTTCTTTACTTCGGCCATCAGAAGTTATCTTACTACCCAAATAATAAAATTCAGCTACTACTTTTATTGTCTCATTACCTAATCTAATTCCTTCAGCATCGCCTGATTTTCTGACATTGCATTCCATTACCTTCGTTTTACTCTTGTTAATGTTCATCATATATCTTCCTTTCAAGACACTGTCCATTCCATTCAATTGCTCTTCCAGATCTTTTGCGGTCTCTGACAGAATTACTATGTCATCGGCAAAACGCAAATTTTTTGTTTCTTCTCCCTGCACTTTAATGCCCTCTCCAAATTTCTCCTTCCATTTCTTCACTGCCTGCTCAATGTGCAGATTTAACAACATTGGGGAAAGGCTACAACCCTGTCTTACTCCCTGCGTCCCTTTCTTGCCCTTCCACTCTAATAACCGCTGTCTGGTTTTTGTATAGGTCCAATATAACTCTTCGCTCCCTATATTTTACCCCTGCTACCTTCAAAATTTGGAAAAGTGTATTCCAGTCGACATTGTCAAAAGCTTTCTACAAATCTACAAACGCTAAAAACGTAGGTTTTCCTTTCCTTAGCCTATATTCTAAGATAAGTCGTAATGTGAATATTGCCTCCCGTGTTCCTACATTTCTCCTAAATCCAAACTGACCTTCCCCGATGTCGGATTCCACAAGTTTTTCCATTCGTCTGCAAATAATTCGTGTTAGTATTTTGCAACCATGACGTATTAAACTAATAGTTCTGTAATTTTCACACTTGTCTGCACTTGCTTTCTTTGAAATTGGAATTACGATATTCTTCTTGAAGTCGGAGGGTATTTCCCCTGTCTCATACATCTTGCTTACCAGGTGATACAGTTTTTTCACGACTGGCTCTCCTAACGATATCAGCAGTTCATACGGAATATCATCTATTCCAGGGGCCTTGTTTCGACTTTCGACTCAAGTCCTTCAGCGCTATGTCAAATTTAGTGACTTAAATGTAAACAGCAAAATGCTCGAATAATCAACATGGTCATTTCCAACTATTTAAGACTTTGTTTCCGTTTAAAACAAATAAAATGGGTGGACAGACGATAACTTTGAGGGCGCTGCTGTGGTGAACACAAAATAATTTGAAAGTGGTGCGGAAACTTTACTCATGTACGACCAGCCTAAAAGACTACAGTGAAGCAAAGGACGTGTTATAGAATCGAATAAAGAGAAGAGTTTCATTTATTTGTAAATATACTCAACCGAACACAGTAGAAACATTTCGTTAGTGAGAAATAAATTTATTGAAGACAAGAGCCAAGATCGCTTTTTATCCTTTATTATTACTATTACCGGTCTCGGCAGTTTAACTGCCATCTTCAGATCTTAGATTTCATTCTTCAGATAATTATTATCAAAAGCTTTTAAAAACACATTTACTCGCCAACTTAATTGTTGGCTTGTCAACATATAAATAAAACATGAACATCAACATCCTGTAATAAGGTGTGGTCACTAACTTAATGCTCACACCTTATTACAGGCTGTTGATGTTCGTGTTTTATTTATACGTTGACAAGCCAACAATTAAGTTGGTGAATAAATGTGTTTTTCAAAACTTTTAATAATAATATTCTGAAGAATGAAATCTAATATCTGAATATGGCAGTTAAACTGCCGAAACCAGTAATTTTACTAATAAATTAATAGCGATCTTGGTTCTTGTCTTCAATAAATTGATTAAAAGAGCGCCCCCAAACATGACAAATCTTTATTCATAAAGAAATTGTTTTGAAGGCCGGTCAATAGGGAAAAAATTTTTTATCAGAAGGGAATTCAGAAAGAAAAACAGACAGGTTGTTCTATTGCGAAAATTTTAAGCAAGGAATTGTTGACTCTGTAACACTGGCATCAGGATAAGAATATATGAAAATGTTCAAATGTTTGTAGAAATTATGGGACCTAACTACGGGGTCATCAGTCCCTAAGCTTACAAACTACTTATGAACTAGCTAAGACTAAGGACGGCACAAATATCCATGCCCGAGGGGGGATTCGAACCCCCGACCGCAGTGGCCGTGCAGACCGTGACTGGAGCGCCTCAGTCCCCTCGGCCACCGCGGCCGGCAAGAATATATGAATATTATTACTAAGATTGTAATTCCTTGCTGTGTCCATTAGACATTTGTGACCTGTGGCCATTTTGATGCACTTGAAATAAACTTTAAAGTCTTGGCCACAAATTTCGATTTACTGAGGCCTTACGCGTTTCGACGTTTCGTCATTATCGAAGGCTACAGCAAGACAATGGAATTAATATTCATAAAACATTTTGATAAAACATAAACGAGAACACTATCTTCACACTCACCATATCTTTTAAAAAACTTATTAAAAAATAAAACTAAAACATTCCCTTAAAATAATCTCCGTCAGAGACATATGTCAAACATAAAATAAATTTCAAATTCCCCCCAGAACATCCCTGTAGGATGGTCACGTACATACTAAGGTTAGCAAAGCGGTCAGTTATTAAGTGGAGAATCCGCCAGATGGCGATGTCGTCGTTCTACTTCTCTCTCACTCACATATGCACACTGACTCCCTCTGTGCAATATTTCTTTTTTTGTTATACAATTATAAACTATAAAACTGTTACAATCACTGTGTACTGTACAAAAATTTTCTTTTACATTATACAATTATATGAGTGCTACAACAAGTTTTTTTTCCATACTATATTTTGACATGGTTAGGAAAGATTATTATGCAATTAAGTGACACATTGCTGACAATCATCAAAATCATGGTACCTATACAGTACTCAGGTGTGGAGAAGTGGAGGGGGGCATACATAAAAGTGCTGGGAAGGCAGTCACCAAGCATCATCTGCTTACAAAAACCACAGGGTGGTTTCTATATCCTACATGTTTACATTTGCCTCTCGTTTAAATTACAATGTTGACCTACAACCAGCAATGCAATATGTTCAAGTAGTATCACACTTTAACATATTGCGTTGCTGCTACAATGACAAGTTATCAGGATTTAAATAAGTTTAAACGTTATGCAGTCGGTGCACGAAAGATGGCAAGAACACCTTCAAGGTGACAATGAGGGGGGGGGGGGATTTCCATTTTCCCGTACGACCATCTCACGAGTACGCCATCACAGAGTAACATATACAGAGGAGCAGCCCCCTCTAAACCACTGTCCTACGCTCCCCTTGTAGTTCCGTAAGATGCTAGCAGGTGTCAGGCGGATCGCTGGCTTAGGGTGCCTCTCGCACGTCAGAGGGTAGCGTGGAGGGGAGGCTGAGGGGAGAGCTCGTGCCGCCTGCCACGAGGCCACGCTGTCTCTGGCTTGCTGGCGTTTGAGGGGAGGTGGTGGTGGGGGCAGCCGCTACCTGCCGCCTGCTCTGGCCAGTTTAAAGGGCTGCTTCTGACCGCAGCCCCATCATGGGACAACTTACGGAACTGCTGGAAACCCTCCCTCCCCGCACCCCTGAGCGTAGGACCGGGCCCTTACGGAGTTTTCCCGTCTGTATACATTTGTCTGTGGCGCCGTGAACATCGGGAATCTGGTAAACCATCAAATCTTCGGCAACGTCGCGGCCGGACAAAGATCCTGCAAGAACGGGAGCAAGTGCACCATTCAACGCGACAGGAGTGCAACCCTTACACAGATTGCCGCGATTTTAAATGCTGGACCATGAACAAGTGTCAGCATGCAAACCATTAAACAAAACATCATCGATACGGGATATCGCTGCCAAAGGCCCACTTGTGTACCCTTGCTGACTGCCTGGGACCGTTAACACCGACATTGGACTTTTGATGACTGGAAACATGTTACCTTGTCTGACGAGTCTCGTTTCTAATTTATCTACATCTACATAGATACTCTGCAAATCACATTCAAGTGCCTGGCAGAGGGTTCATTAACCACTTTCATAACTTTTCTCTACCGTTCCATTCTCTAATAGTGCGCGGGAAGAAAGAACAACTAAATCGTTCCGTTTTAGATCTGATTTCTCTTATTTTATTGCGATGGATATGTCTCCCTAAGTAGGTGGGTGCTAGCAAAATATTTTCACATTCAGATCTAAAAGTCTGTGATTGAAACTTCGCAAACAGATCACGCCACAATGAATAACGTCTTTCTTTTAATGATTTCCACCCCAATTCGTGCAACATTTCCGTGACGCTTCCCCCCCCCCCGCCCCCCCTCCCCCCCGTAACGTGATATAGCAAAACGAGCTGCCCTTCTCTGAACCTTCTCAATGTCTTCCGTCAGTCCCACCAGGTGAGGGTCCCAGACTGGGCAACAGTACTCCAGGAGAGGACGCACAAGTGTGATGTAGCCAGTCTCTTTGGTGGAGCTGGTGCATCTTCGTAGCGTTCTGCCGATGAAACGTAACCTTTGGTTCGCCTTCCCCACAATATTTTCTATGTGTTCTCTTCAGTCAAAGTTGTTCGTAATTGTAACTCCTAGGTATTTGGTAGAATCTACGACCTTAAGGTTTGACTGATTTATCGCGTAATTGAAGTTCAGTGGATTTCTTTTAGTTGTCATGTGTTTTACTTCACACGTTTTTTTTATTTAATGTCAATTGCCAATTTTCGCACCATGCAGAAATTTTGACTAGATCGATTTGCAGTTACTTTTGATCCTCTGTTGACTTCACTAACCGATAAACGACAGCATCATCCGCGAACAATCTAAGGGAGCTATTCAGATTGTCTCCTAAATCGTTTACAAACACGAGGAAGAATAGGGGACCTATAACGCTTCCCTGTGGAACGCCAGATATCACTTCTGTTTTACTGGATGACTTACCGTCAATTACAACGAACTTTGTAATCGAGCGGATGGACGTGTACGGGTCAAGAGACAACCTCATGAATCCATGGGGACTTGAACCAAGCCAGTCGAGGCTCTGTAATGGTGAGGGCTGTATGTTGGTGGAATGCATGGGACCCTGATACATCAAACACGCTCCTGGTTGATCCGCTGCATCCATTCATTGTCCATTTCCACAGGCTTGGGCAATTCCAGCAGGACAATGCGACACTCCGTACGTCCAGTATTGCTACAGAGTGGCTCCAGGAACACCCCCGCTGGCCACGAAACTCCCCTGACATGAACATTATTGTAATAGCTGGGAGGCCTTGCAGTAGCGGACCAAAGAGGGGGGCAGGGGGTGGCTCTCGTCTTGAGGACCTCAAAATACCCGAAAAGAAGGTTTTTTTTTTTTTTTTTTTTTTTTTTTTTTTTTTTTTTTTTTTTTTTGCGGTGCCTCCGATTCTCGAAAGCTAGGTCCTCCAGATCGCAGAGGTTACTGTTTTACAGTAATACATGTATTTACAAGTGGATGGGGGGGCTCAATTTGTTTTGCCGCCGCCCCGGGCCTCTAACAGCCTTCCACTGAGGCCTTGCAACGTGCCGTGATCACCCCTTCGTACTCTTACGGGTTTATGGACAGCTCTGCTCAAAAATGTTCAAATGTCTGTAAATCTATCGGACCAAACAGCGTGGTCATCAGTCAGTAGCTTACAAACTACTTAAACCTAGGTAAACTAACCTACGGACAAACACACACACCCATGCCCCAGGGAGGACTCGAACCTCCACGGCGAGCAACCGCGCGCTCCGCAGCGAGGTGCTTTAGACCGCTCGGCTACTCCACCGCGACGGTCAGCTCTGCAAAATGCATGGTGTCAGTTTCCTTTATCACTACTTCAGTCATTAGCCGTGTCCATATCACGTCGTTTGCGAAACTTCTGCTTGATCGCGGGGTCCTACATAATATTAGGCAGTTGTACGGGTTTCTTTGGCTCTTCAGTAAAGTCAAGTCGTATGGCGTGAATTGCTGGGAGACCACGAAGGGCAGGTTCAGTCGCCTAATTGGAAAGGTTTTCCCTATCCTTCGCGTCCGCAGGCACCTTTCCTCCGCGAAGTATGAGAACTGTGTTCTGAAGTGTCTGTGTTAAGTGTAGGTGACTGTAATTGGCGCAAGTCTAGTGTCGAGTTGGAGATGATGAAACCCGGTGCCGGCACATGCCTACTCCTTTCGTAAAGCACCTAGGGGCCCGCCAAAGTTAACGTCCCCATCCGACGGACGGATCACCATCAACGGTGTCCCATGCCCTCACTTCATGAAACACTGCGGAGAGGTTTGGAATTTAATCCGGGACACTGGTACAAAGACTGGAGGGCAGGGACTTTGCACCGCCATCCCTCCTGTCCCCTCTGCCGCTATGCGAAAGGAAAATTTCCAACAGTGCATGACGTACCCGGACGGTTACCCATTCAAGTACTGGCTCTTCAGCGTAAATGTCCTACCAGATAACGTCAGAAGTTCAAAATTCAATAGTTCAAATGGTTGTAGAGCTTATGGGACTTAACTACGGGGTCATCAGTCGGTAAACTTACAAATTACGTATGAACTAGCTAACACTGAGGACGGCACAAATATCCATGCCCGAGGGGGGATTCGAGCCTCGACCGTAATGGCCGTGCAGACCGTGACTGAAGCGCCTCAGTCCCCTCGGCCACCGCGGCCAGCGTCAGCAGTTCGTTGTGGTCTTTCGAGTATGGTGCTGTAGTATGTGAAGGAGTTCCAGCGCTTGAACATTGTAATGAAATGTTTAAGGATCTGCAGAGTATCGACGCTTGCTGCAGGGATTCAGCCGGCCGCGGTGGTCGAGGGGACTGAGGCGCTTCAGTCACGGTCTGCACGGCCACTGTGGTCGGGGGTTCGAATCCCCCCTCGGGCATGGATATTTGTGCCGTCCTAGTTCGTAAGTAGTTCATAAGTAGTTTGTAAGTTTAGGGACTGATGACCCCGTAGTTAAGTCCCATAAGATTTACAAACATTTGAACATTTGGACATTTGATTCACTACATAAACAAATATAAAATTTTGGAAATACACAGAAAGAAAAAGTCTTCTTTATGAAATTAGGCAGTAGGAGAACAATCAGTGGGAGCAGTCACTTCCATAAAATATCCAGGAGTGTGTATAAGAAAGATCTGAAGTGGAACGACAACATATATTTAATTATGGAAAAAGCAATCGATGAATGAGGTTTATTGGAGGAATCATCAGGAAGTGTAGTCCATCTAAAAAGGAAGTAGCTTACAAAACACTCGTTCGACCAATACTTGAATATTGCTCATCAGGTTTGTAACCTTACTACATAGGATCGATAAAAGAGATGGAAAAGATCCAGAGAAGAGAAGCACGCTTTCTTACTGATTCGTTTAGCAAGCGCGAGAACAATCACGGAGATGATTGACCAACTCCAGTGACAGACGCTGCAAGAGAGGCGACGTACATCACGGTACGAGCTTCTGACAATGCTCCGAAGAGTCTACCAACACATTGCTTCCTCCCACGTATATGTCGTGAAAAAAAAAAAAAAAAAAAAAAAAAAAAAAAAAAAAAAATCTTGAGATATTTGAGCCCTAACCATAACTGACTGGAAAAGGAGCGAGTGACAGTACGGCACAGTGACGTAACTCACGGAGTATAGACGTGGTTGTCAACATCAACTATGAGCACACAAAGGACTGCGGTTAAGAACAGTTCCGAATGGAAGACCCTGGACGTGATGTCCGACGGTGGCGGCCGTTGGCCAGGGTGGTTACCCGGCACTTAGCGAGTTACCGCTTCCGTCGCGATGCCCACTCCTCCGCTCATTACGGACAATAGCACCCAATTAGCAGCGTGGCGATCTGGCGTCTGCCGAGGCGCCGTCTGAGGGCGACACGACGTCACGACCGGACGGCTGACAATTATGCCGAGTAATGGAGGATTGGGCCTCTCCACTCCCACAACAACGTGGTGACCAACCCAAAGGTTTGTTGTCGCCTGCGTGTTTGTTAGTATTCGATTAGGTCTGTCACGGGATGGGGGCACCACGGTGTTATCCACTTGAGTGGGCACGATCACATTTATACGATGTGCAGCGTCTGTCTTTAAGTTTGTTAAATGCAGAATGGCTATGGGTAGAAAAGGGTTTCTGAAGAAGCAAAGTTTGTTGACATCCAATATTAGTTTAAATGTCAGGAAGTCGTTTCTGAAAGTATTTGTCTGGAGTGTAGCATTGTAAGGGAGTGAAACGTGGACGATAGGGAGTTCAGACAAGAAGATAATAGAAGCTTTCGAAATGTGGTGCTACAGACGAAGATTAGATGGGTAGATCGTGAAACTAATGAGGAGATGCTTGACAGAATTGGGGAGAAAAAGAGTTTGTGGCATAACCTGACTAGGAGAAGGAATACATTGGCGAGACATATTCTGAGACATCAAGAAAACGTCAACTTAGCATTAGAAGGAAATGTGTGGGGTAAAAATCATAGAGGGAGACCGATGGGCCGGCCGCGGTGGCCGAGGGGACTGAGGCGCTTCAGTCACGGTCTGCATGGCCACTACGGTCGGGTGTTCGAATCCCCCCTCGGCGTGGATATTTGTGACGTCCTTAGTTGTAGCTAGTTCATAAGTAGTTTGTAAGTTTAGGGACTCAAAAAAAAAAAAAAAAAATAAAAAAAATAAAATAGTTCAATTGTTTGTATAGTCTATGGGACTTAACTACGGGGTCATCAGTCCCTAAACTTACAAACTACTTATGAACTACTTACGAACTAGGACGGCACAAATATCCATGCCCGAGGGGGGATTCGAACCCCGACCGTAGTGGCCATGGAGACCGTGACTGGAGCGCCTTAGTCTCCTCGGCCACCGCGGCCGGCAGTTTAGGGACTGATGACCCCTTTGTTAAGTCCCATAAGCTTTACAAACATTTGAACATTTGGAGACCGATGGGCGAAAACAGTAAGCAGATTCAAAAGGATACAGGCTGCCGTACGTTTTGTCAGACGAAGAGGCTTGCAGGACAGGGTAGCGTGGAGAACTGCATCAAACCAGTCTCCGAACTGAAGAGCACAACAACAACCAATGACTTGTATTCGTAATCTTTCTTTCGTTCTTTCATTCTTCATCTAAGCCTTTCCCCAAGTCACGTTGGGTAGGCGTTCCTGTGTTGGATTCACGTCTTCCATAAAATTCTATCTAATGCTTCTTCTCTCTTCCAACCTTTTTATTGTCTTTTCATCTTAGTTTTAGTCTTTCTCTTCTCCTTGACCCTTCAAGTTTTAGGTTTCCGACTATTGCGCTCACGTAGTACTCCCCACTTCTCTGCATTCCATCTCAGCCTACTTTCTTGGATCTTCTCCCCTATGGGCCCCACTTTCACTGCACCCATGATGTACTCATTCCCTATTGTATCCTTTCTATTACCTCCACTCAACCGTCTTAACATTCTCATTTCTGCCACTTCCATCTTTCTCTCTTGGGCTTTAATGATTGGCCAATTTTCGGCTTTGTAGATCGGTGTTTTTAACCTTCTTGAACCCGTGATCCCCTTTCCGAGTATAAATGTCCGGCGACTCCCCAGGCCAGTAATAAAGCTATGTCAGTGAGTTTCTTTCATAGAAGTATCTAAGATCTGCGTAGCAATCCAATCGTCTGGTGAAACTTGCATTACAAAAAAGTCTTTATGGCTACAAGTGTTTCATGCATGGGTTTGCTGTCACGAATAATAAATCTAAATGTGTGATTTGTGGCCACGTATTGTCATGTACGAGTAAGAAACCACCAAAGCTCATAACATCACTTCTTAATATTGCAAGGATGCTCATTAACTTTAGATTTCTTCGAAAGGATGCTGAAAACCCTTAAACAGCTGCAAATTACTATGACCAAGCATAAAAATGTTACCGTTGTTAGTTGAATAAAAATAATACTGCATTGAAAACTCTTTACCAGCTGCAAACCACTAAAAGCCAGTAATAAAAAGATATTGTTATGTAACGATTGTAAACAGTATTAAGTTAGTGATTGTTTTTCTGACAAGACAATATGTGAACATGTGACAAAGTCATGCAAGGAGATTGCAACCATTGTAAACAACTGTAGCAGTACTGCACAAACACTGTTAAGTTGATTAATTAACAAGCCGTCATGAGGTGGAAAAATGGCTTCAGTGTTTCGCGTTCATGTTGGCCCATCATCAGAAATCAAAAGTGCCATACTTGTGAAGTCTGTTTAAGGGCCACCCGACATGTGGCATCACAAAACATTTTTTCAGCCTACGGATGACTTGTTAATTAAGCGACTTTCACGAAAGCCTGTCACTACCGCGTGTCACTTATTCCACACCAGCTGAACGTCACGAACGTCATGTTGTCCAACATGCTATCACAGAGTATTCCTCTCAATTTCCTCCATCCATCCAGCACTTATCCTGTGCTGTATTTCAGCCTCCAGCCCTCAATCACTTGGAATATAAGAAACTTGGTCAGTTTTAATTGTTCTTGGGCCAATGGCCATGCCGCTGTGACTACAGGGCTTCCTGCTAGATCACTGAAGTCAAGCATTGTCGGGCTTGGCTACCACTTGAATGGGTCAGCGTCCGGGTCTGCCGAGCGCTGTTGGCAAGCGGGTGCACTCAGCCCTTCTGACAAGGAAAGTACATGGGCTCCAACAAACATATCTCTATGAACGTTCGCTTACAGGATCTCTACGTACACCTCAATGTGCTGGTGGGTGTCGTTTTTCTGCAAAACTCTGCAATGATGTTCTAGATAGCACTGTAGATGTAATTGTAGACACCAAACGTAATGGATATCTTAACTTTAACTTATGTAATAATCATCGTACCTGTTCTCTAGCGTATTGTCATCGAAAGCCGTGATGATAGTTGCAGTTTTAACCTTCTTCTCGGAAGACTGTTGGTATTCACTGCCACTGCTTCCATCGCCTCTTCCCGCACTTACCGTAGCACTACAGCTTGCAATGAGTTGCTCGTCATTATCATCCCTATTATCATCATTATGAGTTTGTAACAACAGTATCTAACTTATGCTCATATTTCTGTACCATAACAGATACGAGAAAGCAGGCGAATGATTCATCTACTACTACCATCTTCACGAAGAAGGGTTCTTCGTAACTTCATCTCAACTAATCGCAATACATCAGCAGGATTGATTACCAATCGCCGCCCCATATGACGCTTCACCACACAAATAACGTCACAAAAAGGCAAGATCGGAGGCACACTGCACCGTCCCTACTGGCGAACTGACAGGTCAAAGTGCAATGTGGCAAGACACACGCAGAGGCCTCTAACGGACGACTGCAGAGTTTTGCAGATGCGGGAGCATCACTAGTGCAATAAGGGATCTTTACATTATCTCTCATACGATTTTGCTGTATATGTGTTTGTTCGAGCGCAAGTACTTTCCTTGTGAGACCAACGCCAATTGAGGAGCTACTTGATTTAGGAGTAGCGGCTCCGTGTCACGAAAACCCACACAACGGCTGACCACGCCCCCCACCCCCCCACCCCCCCGTGCTGCATCCAAAGACACCTTCGGACGGAAGATGACATGGCGGTCGGCACCTGTGTCAACACCACAATATAACAAATACCTCCATGATTTCCTCAGAAATACTTTGACTAATAACTGTGTGTGTACAAATATTGACCTATCTCTTTAGATAGTGAGGAAGAAAATGATGAAAAACACGCACCACATTCAGGGGTCTGACATTTGTATACACTCTTCGATGATCTGCAGTCACACTGAATAAAACTACATGCGTGGAAAAATCTAATTATATAAAAATCAATTATTATGTGTCAGTTTCGCTAAAACTCAGAATGGATTGAGCGATTTCAATAATCATTTTTTTTCCTTTTCTTCTCTTTAATACAGAATCGGTTTATAAGGGAAAAAAATTTACACCTAACTTTCAAAAAAATGAATACACTGCCGACATAATAATTAGTACGGTGAATGGCGGAGGGTACTTTACAAAAGAAATCGACACCAATATAGTTTTATTGTGAACTTGATGACATTTTACGTACCTGACCTACGAAAACAAGACAAATGTGACTGTCTACATAAGATTTTTCGCGGAGCAGTCCAAAAGGTACTTCACAGCAGTCTTCGACATCAGTTTACAGTTCTGTTCCTATCACGACGAAATTGTGCCAATTTACCTTCAAAACAAGACAAATATGATTGTCTACATAATATTTCGTATGGTGCATAACGGAGAGTGCAGTACTCCAGATTTCAACACCGTTTTACCGATCAGCATGAAATTTGGCAGATACGTGTAATTTTCCATATACTGGGGTGGGGGGAGATCAACAGAAAGAGGGATCAGGAGGGGACTGACGTCCTAACAGATTAGTCTCCTCCAGAATTACAGCAACAAATAGGTTTGGCAGAAACAGGGAGGCAGTGTGGTGTCGCACAAGTCCAAAGTGCGCGCCACCTACTTTCGCCGCGCGCCGCCATGCACGCACGGCGCGGCGTTCTTACGACGTCAGCCACGAGCGCCCTCTGCGACAACTCCGCTCGTGGCCACCACTGAACGACATCGTTCACTTGGAACTGAGATAGGAACCAGTTAACACTTTGTAATCAGATAGGCACCAGTGAAGACTTGGCTATCAGTTAGGCACTAGGCAGCCCTCTAGCTCAACTATGTAGATACTGATCTATGTAAAAGTTAAATATTGTATAAATTCTGTGCAATATATATCTCGTTCTAATTTACTCTAGTGTTTCTAGTTTCTGGCTGCTCCCCTCCGTACCTGCACCAGCGTGCTATCTTTATTCCTGTGTCGGTCTCATTCCACTCGGCCACCGACACCTACGACGGACACAAAAGCGGCGACGAGGCTGGGACACAAAAGGCAGATGTACGTACATAGAGACAGTACATGCAACAGCTACGAGGGTTGGAACTTAAATAGTGGCAACTATTTACTCACAACAGATACAAATGCGTTACATGTTTGCACCCGTTACTGTGCGTGTCACCAGCGTTGAATAGAATCCGTTGCCAGCGATGTGAAAGGCATAGTATACCGTTAGCAGAGACTCTTCTGTTGGATGTGCGAATGGAAGGGTCTTCTGCCTGTCGAATCTTTGGAACGGTTCTGAAGCGAATGCCACGGAGTGGTTCCTTCATCTCCGAAATGAAATTAGTCACGAAGACTTAAGTCCGGGGAGTATGTTGGATGGTACAGTACTTCACAGTCACATCGACCGAACAGAGCAGCCACAGCTTTCGCTGTTTGCGTCGCGCAAAATGATTGGTGGGTTGCGCAGAAAGTGTTGCCGCTTCTTTCGCAAAGCTGGTCGTAGGTGATGCTCCAAAAACGAACAGTAATACTGTGCGTTGACGGTCTGCCGTGGAGGAGCGTAATGCATTTAGGATAACACCATCGCAGTCGCATACGAAAATCGCCATAACTTTCACCGTACTGGGACTCTGACGCACTTTCGACTATCGCGGCGACTCATAATGACGTCATTGGTTGGATTGGCGCTTCAGTTATGGCTCGCACGATGTGGCCCATGTCTCATCGAGTTTGTGACACTTGCGCGGAGTGACACTTGCGCGGAAAGGGAATTTGTAGACACTTGCGCGGAGACCCGGACGCTGCAGGTAGTGAACAGGGTGTTCCAGAAGTAGGGATACACCACCCCTACTCCTCGCCCTCCAGCCGCTACCTGTGCCATATTCAGGGAAAGGCCCACCGAGCGAGGTGGAGCAGTAGTAACGGCCCGGAGATATCACAGCCTCATTCAACAGGGAGATAACACGTCAAACAAATATCACTCGATTTACAATACAGCACCATGTGAAGAGGAAAGTGATGAAATCGGAATTGAGCGCAACTGTTGCTAACTACAATTTCGGATTTACTGCATTTTGAGTCAGAATTCGCATCTATATTCGCATTTATCGCAAATGCGAATTTTTCCTGTCCCTAGTAATACCTCTAAAAATAAACAGCTGATCAAGGCACTAAAAGCAAGGGCAGATCTTTGGGTGTATTACTACAAATAACTAAAACACAATTTGATCGTTGAATTATATACAGTCTCATTATAAAGGTTTTTTGTAGGTGGTTTTGAGCACCTTTTAAATATGTTAGGAATAGCATTATGAAATATAGACAGCTACACCTTATGTATATTATGAGATATTGATTTCGGCTAATTTCAGGTCATCTTCAAGTCTCAAACAACAGGTGTTACTTATGCATTTTTCCAGTGGCACTCATAACCTTTAAGTGTTTACACACGCCGGCCGCGGTGGCTGAGGAGACTAAGGCGCTCCAGCCACGGTCTGCACGGCCACTACGGTCGGGGGTTTCGAATCCCCCCTCGGGCATGGATATTTGTGCCGTCTTAGTTCGTAAGTAGTTCATAAGTAGTTTGTAAGTTTAGGGACTGATGACCCCGTAGTTAAGTCCCATAGACTATACAAACATTTGAACATTTTGTTTACACACGAGGTCTAACGTTATTAATCGCGTTAGCGATGAAACCAGAACCCAGAATCTTTGCGTCTAAATGATACATATATTGGTGTGATGTCTTATTTCGGAAAAAAAAAACAGACATCACACCAACACATATATAGCTCTCGGTAAAGTGGAACGGTACGATGTCGTTACGTAGCACAGCACAGCCGACTGGAAACGCAGGAGAAGTGCAAACAACGTTCTCTCCTCAGAGGTATGATTAGGTTCGACGTAGACTTCTACAACATACAGTCTACACGGCGAAGATTACACCAAAAAATTTAACGTTTCGTCTACTTTGGCGATAGCAACCAAATTTTAAAATAGTGTCTACTATGTAATGATGTAGCACCACAAAACGCTTCAAGTCCAAAACTTCACTGATTTTCGAGTTCTGAATTTTTAATATGTTTTTAATGTTATTACAGAAAAAACATATTTGGGACTCACACTACAATTTTCATATGGCAGAATTTGTAGGTACATTCACAAGACATAAGACAACGGTTGTGTGCATTCATCTCATGAGAAATATCAATCATTTGTTTTCAGTGTTTACTTCAAATTTCTCTTTTAAGTTTCTTTAATTATTAGTACTTAAATGTGGTTATGAAATAAATAAATTACGTGTATATGTTTAGTCTTATGCGGCCAAACTACTTAGATCATTGGTCGCTAGACTTACACACTACTTAATCTTACTTAAAATAACTTAGGCAAAGTACAAACAAACATACCTATGTCCGAGGAAGGACTCGAACCTCCGACCGGACCGGTCGCGCAATTTGTGACACAAATTACATGTTTGATAATATTAATGCATAGAAGTATGAAATCACGTCAAGACTACTTCCTGCAAAAATTTCGACAAAAAAAAGTTGGCACTGAGTTTAGAAAAACAAAATTCTGGTTTATTGGATTTTAACATTTTATCAAAAATTAAATGTTACTACAAGAGATACAGCCATTCAAATTTACGGGCACCATAACGTTTTCCCTTCCTGAGTAAATGAGCTGCTTCTTATAGTTTCAACACCTTTTTCTTGAATGTTCTGAATATAAATCTTCACACAGACTTCTTGAGGAGGAGAGTGATACTAATTGTAAACCACTGCCTATTACCTTAGACCTTTTTGACTGTACTGAACAGGAGTTCCACGTATTCTGTAATTTATATTTATACAGTTAACAGGCAATGTAATTTATAACCAACTATTGGCTGCCAATTACGCTTCATTTTTCCTGGAAGTCTTGCAACTTGTTTCTCCCTGTTGGTTTATGTCAAGTTCAGAGTAAAAATGGTTCTATGTGACGGTGATGGAAAATAGAATTTATCTTTAGCATTTTTCGATGTGTGACATTCCCTTACACATTCCGTATTTCATATATTTCTGAGATGTATTTGTAATTCGAATACAGCCAAATCGTTTTGGGGTCTACGAATAAACGCGTTAAGTATGTAAAATACTCATTGACTTATTATTAACGTTTTTTTAATTGAAGGTTTAAGGTTGCATCTCCTATTAAAAAGCATAGTAACTATTTTTAAAGAGATGGAAGTTGCGTGATAGTGGGGTTAACTACATAGCGGTCAATTACATCAACGTATCTGTGCAGGATGCCTAATATATTTATTGCTTGCGCAGGTGTCTTGATATGCTTAGTGTTCTGAATAATATGCTTTTAGGAAGTATGACTGTGAAAAGTCATCGTCTTGTAGTAACAGAGAATGTCTTAATAACTCTCCAAACATTATCACTATTAAAAATGCCTTTTTGTTTACAGGAGGAACACTCAACGGATTAATATGTAGTTAGAACAAGTCACTATATTGCTCTTCAGCTTGCAAAGGGTTGTGCAATTTCACTGATTTTCGTGTTACGTTGACAGTGTGGAAACTTGACAACAGCAGTGCTAGACTTCTTGGTGGGCCTGTACCCAGGAAAAGCGATTAGCCGCCCCAAGGGCCCCGGGTTCCGCGCAAGTGTCACTCCGCGCAAGTGTCACTCCGCGCAAGTGTTCCAACCCCTTCTCATCCAGTGTTACGGTACGGCGCAAGAAAGCGTCTCCTTCGCGCTCATAGAGCACCAAGTGGATCTTAGCAGCGTCGTAAAGCATCCATTTCTTCATTTTCGTCAATTCATACGGAACCCAACGTGATGCAATTTATCGTATACCCAGGCGTTCTTTCACGATGCGAAGCTCAGTCGTGTGCGCAATACGTTTTCGTGGGCGAGCTCACGAATGGTCTGGCGTCGATCACTGTCCACTAACGTGGCAACAGTATACAAAGACCCTAGGAAAGACCCTAGGAAAACCTGTCTGATGCATGTCTGCCACAATTTTCTGACCTTCGTTGAAGGCTTTTACCGAACCTGCCACTGTTCTGCACGGCAATGCCGAATCCCCGCACGCCTCTTGAAGACCTTGATGACACTGTCGTGCTGTACGACCTCTGGTCATTCATTCTTTATCTAACTCCGTTGTCCCATTTCGAAAATATAGTGATACCTATACGTTAGACCGCTCGTTCAGAAGTGACTGTTTCCCTCGATTGTGTACACGCCAGTGACGTGGGACGGGCGAGTCCTTTTGCTACCAAGCTGGGTGCCGCAGTGGTAACACACTGGACTCGCATTCGGTAGGACGGTGGTTCAAGTCCACCTCCGCCCATCCAGATTTAGGTTTTCCGTGAAATACCTAAATCACTCCAGGCAAATGTCGGGATGGTTCCTTTCAAAGGGCACGGTCGATTTTCTTCCACATCCTTATCCAAACACTCAGAGCGTAAGCTCCGTCTCTAATGACAACGCTGACGATGGGACGTTAAGCCCCAATCTTCCTTCCTTCCAGTCCTTTTCTTCGGAGGGAAGGTAGGTATGTCTACAACGTGTGCTGTTGTTAAGGTCTTCAGTCCGGAGACTGGTCTGATGCAGCTCTCCACCCTACTCTATCTTGAGCAAGCCTTTTCATCTCCTCACAAGAACGGCAACCCACATCCTCTTGAATCTGCTTATTATACGCGTCTCTTGGTCTCCCTCTGCGATTTTTACCACAAACAGTTCCCTCCAATGCTAAATTTACGATTCCTCGATGTCTAAGAATGTGCCCTACCAAGCGATCCCTTCTTTTAGACAGGGTATGCCTTTTCTCACCAATTCTGTTCAGTACCTCTTCATTAGTTATGCGATCTACCCACCTAATCTTCAGCATTCTTCTGTAGCACCACATTTCAAAAGCATCTATTCTCTTCCTGTTCGCACTGCTTATCGTCCACGTTTCACTCCCGTACAAGGCAACACTCCACACAAATGCCTTCAGAAAAGACTTCCTTACACTTAAATTAATATTCGATGTTAGCAAATTTCTCTTTTTCAAAAATGCTTGTCTTCCCATTGCCATTCTGCATTTTATATACTCTGTACTGCGACCATCGCATGTTATTTTACTACCCAAGTAACAAAACTCATCTACCACCTTCATTGTTTCGTTACCTAATCGAATTCCTTCAGCATCGCCTGATTTTCTAAGACCTCTTTCTATTATTTTTGTTTTGCTCTTGTTAATGTTCATTCTATACGCTCTCTTCAACACACTGTCCATTCCATTCAATTGCTCTTCCAGGTCCTTTGCTGTCTCTGACAGAATTATGTCATCAGGAAAACGCAATGTTTTTATTTCTTCCCCATGAACTTTAATCCCTATTCCAAATTTTTCCTTGCTTTCCTTCACTGCCTGCTCGATGGGCGACAATGGTACATTCTATTGCGTAGTGTCTCCACAGCAGTGTTGCCACTATTTATTTTCCAACCCTCGTAAATATAGTATTAGAATAAATAAATTCCGGAGCAACGCCGGGTTTTCGGCTAGCTAATACAGAGGGAAGTCTAAGACGTCAGAAGGGTAAGAAATAATCACAGATGTGAAGGCAGAGGGGTGAAGTGAAGGAGTGTCGGAAGTACAGTATATCAAATCCCCATTCATATTTAGCAATTGCGAAGCACTGCCAGAATCTCTTGTAAAAAATAAAATTGAAAATGGATTCGTCCGTTAGTAACAGACATCATTTTGCCAAGGTAACGGAGATTTGTGAGACACAGTTAAGAAACAGAAGGCCTCGTAAATCTGTCAGGCGACAAAGAAAATGGAGTGGCAAGGCATTAGGCGTGTCCGACAGCAGCTGTCTAAGCTGAGTTGCGATCGTTCGCGGCGTGAAATATGTAGTCGCTTGTCTCCATTTCCTCTACGCGTAATCGCAGCCTTTGTAGAGCATATTTATATTCCCTACTGCAAGGGGAACCAGGTAATAAAGAGCTGCACGGAGAAAAAAAATTGTTTCGTGTAAACCTCGAATGTCCATTTCTGGATACGTGTCTGTTCAGTAGTTCCTTGAAATACAGTAGAAGCTGTAGGTTCATGTATGTTAGCGTCCATACACGGCGACAACGGGGCCTCCCTGATTGGGCAAGAAACACGCCAATATTCGCCAGTCGCATATTAGGGAATTCTCAAAGGGGGGAAATAGTTAACCCACTTAAACTTCTGCTCGATCCATTAAAGCTTTAATATTCAGCGTGTCTCTCCGATGAATACATACAAGGCCATCCTGTCTATATCTTCCTGCATGTACATAATATTCCGCAAACCACCGTACGGTACTTGGCGGAGGGTACCTCGTACAGCTATTAGTGGATTCCTTCCTGTTCCAGAGCGAGGGAAACACGACTGCTCATACGCTTCCGTACACGCCCTAATTCGCTAATTTCTCTTATCTTTGTTGTCCTCAGACGACACGCAATTGGTGGCAGTAGAATCGTTCTGCGGTCAGTCCTCTAAATTTCCTCAATACTGTTGCTGAACAAGAACGTAGTTTTCCCCTGCAGGTATTCCATCCACATGCTTAGGGGAGAGTAGTACACAGTGAAACAAAAATTATCCTTTTGATTGTTTCGTACAATATACTACTCGCAAAACAAATTCTCTTTATTTTAATGTTTAATGTTTGTATAGCTTATGGGACTTAACTATGGGGTCATCAGTCCCTAAACATACAAATTACTTATCAACTAGCTTATCCTAAGGACGGCACAAATATCCATGCCCGAGGGGAGATTCGAACCCCCGACCGTAGTGGCCGTGCAGACCGTGACTGAAGCGCCTCAGTCCCCTCGCCCACCGCGGCCGGCTCTCTTTATTTACTTGAAAGAACAATACTTTGTCAATATTTTGTAACAAAGAATAATAATTTTGCTACTAATTAGTAAGTGAAATAACAATTTTAAACAATCTCCGCAAATGTTTCACTATGTACCATGTATAGTACACAGTGAAACAGCTGCCATTTTTTTTATTTATTACTTCTGAGTGACTTATAAAACATAAATATGTTTGTTAAATACAAGTACAAACATTAACAGATACTAAATTTTGGTCAGTGAATATTAAGTCCACCAAAATTGATTGGAAAACCAATATACTGGTGGTTGGAGAGTCTCTTCGTAACCATAAGCAACACAGATGGCAAAATCAGTGCAATAGCCTTATGCGAAACACAGATTATGTCTTATGCAACTGGGAATAAAAAAGAAGTTATGTTTCTTTTTTTTTCTTTTCTTTTTTTTTCGAAGGTATGAGACTTCATACTCAATACCACAAACTACAAACTACTGACTTCAAGACGATAGCTACAAAATAAACATGGTTTTGGAATTTCTCCTTTTCTTCCAGCTCTGCTCTTTTTCTCAAAGTTGTTTGCTCTATGTTAATATTATGCTTCTACCTTTGGAACGTCCACTTGTTTATCTGGAAGGTGCTTTGGGCAAACCCCGAAACTATCTTGGCGAGATGTATGTTTTGCTGTTGTTACTGCAATGGCTTCCTCAACATCTTTCATAGTACCCTCCAAATTGATAGGAGTAGTCATACATCCATCTGAGGCCAATGATCCTCTTTCACTGTGTACCACATACAAGTGTTTCACTATGTACCAAAGTCACCATAAACTAAAAGGTTAGTGACAACTCTTAACCTACGTATCTACCAAATCTACAACTGGTCAATATATAGTATCTGGTCAATATATAGTATCTTATCACAAAACATAATATTTCTTTTAGCTTTATGTTATATCGAAAATATTAAACTTACAAAGACGCGTTAACTGTAACCTCTGACTATCGAAAACCAATAGTAACGTATAGAAACAAGAATAATCAACCAAACTGCCCACCATTACAGTCAAAGATGTATTTTATCATATTAAACATACTGGGATACCAACAAGTATAAAAAAATATTAAATACAATGAGATGGAATGTTTCACTGTGTGCCGTGTTTCACTGTGTACTACTCTCCCTTACTGTGCAGATCACATTTAAGTGCCTGCCAGAGAATTCATGAAACAACTTTCATACTGAAACGCCATGGCACATTAAAACTGTGTGCCGGAAACGGGATTCGAATCTGGGATCTTTTGCTTTATGTGTAGTTTAGAAAATAGGAGGCGGGTTACTGGCGGAAGTAGACATGTGAGGACGGGCCGTGTAGCGTGCCGGGATAGCCCAGCTGTTTCTTCAAATGTTCAAATTTCTGTAAATCTATCGGACCAAACTGCGTGGTCATCAGTCCGTAGCTTACAAACTACTTAAACCTAGGTAAACTAACCTACGGACAAACACACACACCCATGCCCCAGGGAGGACTCGAACCTCCACGGCCACTACGGTCGGGGGTTCGAATCCCCCCTCGGGCATGGATATTTGTGCCGTCCTAGTTCGTAAGTAGTTCATAAGTAGTTTGTAAGATTAGGGACTGATGACCCCGTAGTTAAGTCCCATAGTCTATACAAACATTTGAACATTTATTTGAACCTTCACGGCGAGCAACCGCGCGCTCCGCATCGAGACGCTTTAGACCGCTCAGCTACTCCACCGCGGCCCAGCTGTTAGAGCGCTTGCCTGCGCAAGGCAAAGGTCCCAGGTCTGAATTCCACTCTGTGGTTACTGGGGTACTCTGCAATAATCGTCCCCGCCTTGGGGACGGTGTGACCAAGATGGCCTGTTCGTGGAGTGTCCACCGGCAGACGACAGCACCCGCACCTATGACGAACTCCACGCCAACTTTCTCACCATCATCGAGTATCAAGATACTAAATCGCACCTATGTCACTTACTAATATGAAACGTGTCGTACATGATTTTTGTTTGTCTTGTTTTGTTCATTTCATGTTGCGGGAATTGGAGATCCTATGTACTTTAAGACCCATTGGAGCACATTGCATTCTGTTTGCTTCTGCTTCTCTCTTGTGCGCCAGTACGAAGGTGTATGCTGTTGTCTCCAGTTGTGACATAACTTGATTAAAGTTCTCTTCCTTTTATGCCCTTTATGTTTCACTAATCGTTCCGCTATTGAATTTATATTTTTTTACATTGTAGTCTAATAGTTGTTCTACAGGAAGGATTTGGGTTTTTCCCTCTGTAGAAGAGGAATTTTGTATATTTATATACAACTATTGCTTTTGGGTTACCGTTACAGGAGGAAAACATTTTAGTTTGTCCAGAATTTTCTGTTTTGTTCCTTTCGATATGGTGTGTGAAAGGACGGGTTGAAGCGGGGCGGATGACTCAAATAACTAAATAAATACATACACACAGTTTTAATCTGCCAGGAAGTTACATATTAGCGCACACCCCACTGCAGAGTGAAAATACGAGGCGCGTCCAGAAAGCAAGTTCCGTTTGGTAATAAAATAAGATTGTACACAGACACAGAAGAAATTTTTGTTGCACAAAATTCTACAACTCTTAAACTACTATTCCACATAACTGATGAAATTTTGCAGCATTTGTCATAGCGTGGCACCAGGTTTTGTATACCTTCTTCATCGAAATCTGCCGCCTGTATCTTCAACCAGTTGGAAACAGTTTCTTTCAGCTCGTCGTCATTGGTGAAGTGATGACCGCCAAGGAAAGACTTGAGATGTAAGAACAGATGAAAGTCGCTAGGATTCACTAAGCATCCAAAGCTGGACGCCCACTTCGTTCTTCATCGTGCACATCACTACGCCCGCCATTGAACTGTCGGACCCATCTTATCACCATCGAATCACTCATCGCATTAGATCCGTAAAAATCGCAAATTTGCCGATAAATTTCACTTGTATTCACTTTCCTCGCATTCAGAAACCGAATCACCGACCTGATTTTACAGGATGCGCGATTTTCAATCAATGGCGACATTTCAAACAAGCACAACAAAGCGTACGTAACTGACAGCGATCTACAAATGGCGCACGTTCTTCTCCTTCATACACATCGTCTACAGCGCATGTGCGGAACTGCAATCGCAGCGCTGCAGCGGAGATAAATTGAAACTAAACTTACTTTCTGGACGCGCCTCGTATAATTCTGGAACTTTCAGATTATTTATGTACTATATCATTCCCGAATAGCACGCGGGAAAAAGAACATCTAAATAGCTTCTTTCGGGCTCTCATCTCTCTTTTGTTTCAGTGACCTGAACGTTTCTCTGAACTTTACTCCCCTTTCCAAATTTCTCTCGCTCGCCTTCACAGTAAGGGAAGTCTACAACTCTGTCTTCCTCCCTTCCCAATCGATGCTTCCCGTTCCTGGTCTTCGACTCGTACGACGATGGCCGGATAATCGTACAAGCTCAATATAACATTTTGTTCCCTATATTTTACTCCTTATACAGTACCTTCGTAATTTGAAACATTTTCAAAAGCTTACTGCAAAACTACAAAAGCTATAAACGTAGGTTTGCGTTTGGTCATCCTGTCTTCTAAGGTAAGTCGTACGTTCAGTATTGCCTTGCATGTTCGAAAATTTCTCCGCATTACAATCTGATCTTCCTCGAAGTAGTTTTCTACCTCATTATCCATTATTTTGTAAATAATTACGTATTTTCCAATCATGACTTGTTAAACTGATAGTTCTGTAGTTTCTTCATCTGTCTGCAGCTGCTTTACTTGTAGTAAGAATTGTTAGATTCCTTTTTAAATCTGAGTATATTCAAACAGCAGCATTTTCTTTCTTTCTTTAATTTTTGTGTGGGAAATATATATCTTTCCCCTAGCTATACATTGTTCCATGAACTTTCATTTGTCCTCCTGCCAGTACCATTTTTATTTTATCTGTTTAATTTTCTGCATTGTTTCAATTTCCCCTTTCATAAATTAAATTTAACACCTCATGTGATATCCAAGGATTTCTACTTGGTCTTGTCTTTTTATACATTTGTCCGCCTCTAATGACCTTAGTGTCGACAGGGCGTTAAACCCTAAACAACCTCTTTTTTATATCCATTCGTCTTCCGTTTCAGGCGATCCTTACGTATTGATACCTCTGAAATCTCATCATGCTCGGTTCTTCATGTTATCCAGGTTCCAACTTCTTCTTTTGCAACCTTTCTGCAGTTTCTTCACTTTTAATTTACAGTGCAATTAATTATGGTCATATTCCGTTCATATATATGACTTACACTTTTAGAACCTAGTTCCGAAATCTGTATTTTACCATTATTATAAAATAAATCTCAAAACTTCCTGTGTCTCCTGGTGTCTTACACTAATACAACCTTCTTTTTCGTGATTCTTAAACCAAGTGTATGCGACAAATTGTGCTCTTTGAAAACTTCTACCAGGCACCTTTCCCTTTCGTTCCTATTTCGATATTCACGTACTATTTTTCCTTATGTTACATTTCACGGTTTTGTAATCCATCAAAATCAAGTTTTCATCTCCCATAACAGCCTGAATAACTTGCTTAATCTACCGATACATATTTTCGATCTTATCATCATTGGTAGAGCTAGCTGGCGTAAGTAGATATATGTTACCGCTCCCACCCCAAAATTCATTATGGCGGCCGGTATAACAAACCCCCGCCACCTCCACCACTTCCGCCGCGTGCTCGAGTACGCGTCCCCAGTGTTTGGAAACGCCGCAGACCTTCACATCGAGTCGCTGCAGAGGATCCAGAACCGCGCCCTGAAGACGGGGTTGGAACACTTGCGCGGAGTGACACTTGCGCGGCGTGACACTTGCGCGGAACCCGGGGCCTTTGGGGCGGCTGATGGCTTTCCCTGGGTACAGGTACACCAACAAGTCTAGCACTGCTGTAGTCAAGTGTCCACACTGTCAACACAACACGAAACTCAGTGAAATTGCACAACCCTTTGCGAGCTGCAGAGCACTATAGTAACTTGTTCTAACTACATATTAATCCGTTGAGTGTTCCTCCTGTAAACAAAAAGGTATTTTAATAGTGATAATGTTTAGAGAGTTAGTCTCTGCTACTACAAGACAATGACTTTCCACAGTCATACCTCCTAAAAGCATGTTATTCAGAACACTAAGCGTATCAAGACACCTGCTCAAACAATAAATATATTAGGCATCCTGCACAGATACGTTGATGTAATTGACCGCTATGTAGTTAACCACACTATCACGCAACTTCCATCTCTTTAAAAATAGCTACTATGCTTTTTAATAGGAGATGGAACCTTAAAACTTCAATTACAAAACGTTAATAATAAGTCAATGAGTATTTTACATACTTAAAGCGTTTATTCGTAGACCCCAAAACGATTTGTCTGTATTCGAATTACAAGTACATCTAAGAAATATATGAAATACGGAATGTGTAAGGGAATGGCACACACCGAAAACTGCTAAAGATAAATTCTATTTTCTATCACCAACATATAGAACCATTTTTACTCCGAACTTGGCATAAACCAACAGGGAGAAACAAGTTGCAAGACTTTCAGGAAAAATGAAGCGAAATTGGCAGCCAATAGTTGGTTATAAATTACATTGCCTGTTAACTGTATAAATATAAATTACGGAATACGCGGAACTACTGTTCAGTACAGTCAAAAAGGTCTAAGGTAATAGGCAGTGGTTTACAATCAGATATCCGTATCACTCTCCTCCTCAAGAAGTCTGTGTGAAGATTTATATTCAGAACATTCAAGAAAAAGGTGTTGAAACTATAAGAAGCAGCTCATTTACTCAGGAAGGGAAAACGTTGTGGTGCCCGTAAATTTGAATGGCTGTATCTCTTGTAGTAACATTCATTTTTTGATAAAATGTTAAAATCCAATATACCAGAATTTTGTTTTTCTAAACTCAGTGCCAACTTTTTTTTTTTTGTCGAAATTTTTGCAGGAAGTAGTCTTGACGTGATTTCATACTTCTATGCATTAATATTATCAAACATGTAATTTGTGTCACAAATTGCGCGGTCGGTCCGGTCGGAGGTTCGAGTCCTTCCTCGGACATAGGTATGTTTGTTTGTACTTTGCCTAAGTTATTTTAAGTTGGATTAAGTAGTGTGTAAGTCTAGCGACCAATGACCTAAGTAGTTTGGCCGCATAAGACTACACATATACACGTAATTTATTTATTTCATAACCACATTTAAGTACTAATAATTAAAGAAACTTAAAAGAGAAATTTGAAATAAACACTGAAAACAAATGATTGATATTTCTCATAAGATGAATGCACACAACCGTTGACTTATGTCTTGTGAATGTACCTACAAATTCTGCTATATGAAAATTGTAGTGTGAGTCCCAAATATGTTTTTTTCTGTAATAACATTAAAAACATATTAAAAATTTAGAACTCGAAAATCAGTGAAGTTTGGGACTTGAAACGGTTTGTATTGTTACACCTTTACCTAGTAGACACTATTTTAAAATTTGATTGCTATCGTCAAAGTAGACGAAAAGTTAAATTTTTTGGTGTAATCTTCGCCGTGTAGACTGTATGTTGTAGAAGTCTACGTCGAACCTAATCATACCTCTGAGGAGAGAACGTTGTTTGCACTTCTCCTGCGTTTCCAGTCGGCAGTGCTGTGCTATGTAACGACATCGTACCGTTCCATTTTACAGAGAGCTGTATATGTATTGGTGTGATGTCTGTTCTTTCGAAATAAGACATCACACAAATATATGTATCATTTAGACGCAAAGATTCTGGGTTCTGTTTTCATCGCTAACGCGATTAACAACGTTAGACCTCGTGTGTAAACAAAGGTTATGAGTGCATCTGGAAAAATGCATAAGTAACACCTGTTGCTTGTTGAAGATGACCTGAAATTAGCCGAAATCGATATCCCATAATAAACATAAGGTGTAGCTGTCTATATTTCATAATGCTATTCCTAACATATTTAAAAGCTGCTCACAACCACCTACAAAAAACCTTTATAATGAGATTGTATATAATTCTACGATCAAATTGTGTTTTAGTTATTTGTAGTAATACACCCAAAGCTCTGCCCCTGCTTTTAGTGCCTTGATCAGCTGTTTATTTTTAGAGGTATTACTAGGGACAGGAAAAAATCGCATTTGCGATAAATGCGAATATAGATGCGAATTATGACTCAAAATGCAGTAAATCCGAAATTGTAGTTAGCAACGGTTGCGCTCAATTCCGATTTCATCACATTCCTCTTCACATGGTGCTGTATTGTAAATCGAGTGATATTTGTATGACGTGTTATCTCCCTGTTGAATGAGGCTGTGATATCTCCGGGCCGTTACTACAGCTCCACCTCGCTCGGTGGGCCTTTCCCTGAATACGGCACAGGTAGCGGCTGGAGGGCGAGGAGTAGGGGTGGTGTATCCCTACTTCTGGAACACCCTGTTCACTACCTGCAGCGTCCGGGTCTCCCCGCAAGTGTCTACACATTCCCTTTCCGCGCAAGTGTCACTCCCCGCAAGTGTCACAAACTCCTGAAGACCGCCCTGCATCTTTCGACGCGGTACTCCACCGCCCAGCTTCACGACGAAGTCGGCATTCTGCCACTCCGGGAGAGGTTCCGCGCCACGGCCAGGAAGTTCTACGAGAAGACGCAGCAGTCCCAAAACCGGCTCGTCCGGGATCTTTGGACACAACAACACTTCAGGCCAACAACTAGTTGGCCTGATCTGCTACGAGATTAATCTCATAATGTCGTAGCAATTGTGGAGGAAACCACATTGTCAGTATCTGACCCCCTAAGACCCCCCAGTCAGGCCATTAATATGTGTTTCCTATGTATCAGGTACCGCAGGAACAGCAGTAAATGTTTAGCCTGCAACCCATCGGACCAAGGTCGAGATCCGTCATGAGAAGCATGAGCGTGAGCACCGCCTCCGCCGCCTCCACCGCATCTAGGGAAAACCCACCGCCTCCGGCCCCACAAGTTTGGCGCCACCTCCAACACGTCCAGACCCGTTCCCCCCACCAGACTGGCGCTACCTCCGACCACCCCTGTGACCCGCCCGCCTCACACCCACCGCCCTACATTAAATTTATTAAATTTGCATATCAAATTAATTCTGAGCAACTTAACCGCAAGCCGCCACTGCCCGCCCCCGAACCCATCGCCCCTGACACCATCCCCAAACCTGAGAGAGATCAATGCTTACCCAGTCTAATTATGTGATGTGTGTTAGAAAGCTACGCCTTAAGGAGGAGAAAGCGCATACCGGTGACCACAAGTGGCCAGTCGTTGTTTACACAAGCGACCAAAATAGATCAGCGCACTCGCCGAGGCCCGACCCCGCCACCCCCGATTAATTTTGAACAACGTAACGGCTCGCCCTCGTCCCTGCCCTCACCCCTGCCACCACCTCCACCGACAGTCCTAAATATTGTTGCCTCCACACCCGCAAAATAATGTTTGCAAAAAATATTACTTACCAACGTACAGGTTGTATTACACCAACAAAGGAGCCGATTATTCAGTACTTCGGACAGGACAATTACCTGGAATAACACGAGAGTTTCGTAAACAAATTGACCCTCCGGCCGCCAAGCCTTTGACCACCGCTCCCAATTATTAATAGCAACATCCTTTGTTTTGTTTAGAACATTACGTCGGTACATACAGTTTAATACATGGAACCTTAAGTTCAACTCGCAATATAGACACAGCATTAAGAAATTCGGTGCAATGTTATAAGTGGGTATTGATTAAACATTTATGACTGTTGTTGTTGATGTGGTCTTCAGTTCGGAGACTGGTTTGATGCAGCTCTCCACAATACCCTATCCTGAGCAAGCCTCTTCATCTCCTCATAAGAACGGCAACCTACATCTGTCTGAATCAGCTTACTGTACCCATCTCTTGGTCTTCCTTTGCGGTTTTTACCCCAAACACTTTCCTCCAACGCTAAATTCAGAATTCCTTGATGTCTAAGAATGTGTCCTACCAATCGATCCCATCTTTTAGTCAAGGTATACCAGAAATTCATTTTCTCTCCAATTCTGTTCAGTACCTCCTCAATAGTTACGCGATCCACCCACCTAATCTTCAGCATTCTTCTGTAGCACCACATTTCAAAAGCCTCTGTCCTCTTCGTGTCCGCACTGTTTATCGTCCATGTTTCACTCCCATACAAGGCAAAACTCCACACAAATGCCTTCAGAAAGGACTTCCTTAGGCTTAAATCAATATTCCATGTTAACAAATCTCTCTTTTTCAAGAGCGCTTTTCTACCCATTGCCATTCTGCATTTTATATCCTCTGCACTGCGACCATCATTTTTTTATTTTACTGCCCAAGTAACAAAACTCATCTACCTCCTTTATTGTTTCGTTACCTAATCTAATTCCTTCAGCATCACCTGTTTTTCTTAGACTGCACTCCATAACCTTTGTTTTTAGGACTATCCAAAAAAAAAAAAAAAAGAAAAAAAAAAGGGGGGGGGCCGTCTGTTCGTCTGAGCAAAATAACTGTATAGACGATATGTACAACAGCCGGAAAAAAAAATAGTGCACATTAGAATGTAATGGTGATGATCATCCACAAACATGTGTGTCAAACACTCTAGACGTGTAACACATATACCTTAAACAATTTTTCTCGTAGACACCACGGAAACAGAACGAACGATCCTCGTTTTAAAGAATAAAAACTCTTAAAAGTAACGTAGCTCGATCTCCAGTGCGATCATAAACACACAGTGTTCTCTTGGCAGGCTACATAAAAGAATTCTATAAACATATTCCAAATGTTTAAACAAAACATCATAACGTTTTAAACATCCTCTATCAAAAAACATCTGAGCTACATATTTTTGTGTCCCAGCCTCGTCGCCGCTTTTGTGTCTCGTTTCCGTCGTAGGTGTCGGTGGCCGGGTGGAAAGACCGACACAGGAATAAAGGATGCACGCTTGTGCAGGTAGGAGGTGACCAGCCAGTGGGACAGCAGAAACTAGAAACACTAGAGTAAATTAGAACGAGATATATATTGCACAGAATTTATACAATACTTAACTTTTACATAGCTCAGTACTGCAGAATGCTGATACATAGTTGAGCTATAGGTCTGCCTAGTGCCTATTCGATAGCCAAGTCTTCACTGGTGCCTATCTGGTTGCGAAGTGTTAGCTGGTTCCTATCTCAGTCCCAAGTGAACGATGTCGTTCAGTGGTGGCCACGAGCGGAGTTGTAGCAGAGGGCGCTCTTGGCTGACGTCGTAAGAACGCCGCGCCGTGCGTGCATGGCGGCGCGCGGCGAAAGTAGGTGGCGCGCACTTTGGACTTGTGCGACACCACACATATCCAAATGATCTAAGAGGCGACAAAACCTTCTACGCAAGACCTCTGCAGACACACCACTTTGAAGAGGATTGCATTTATTTAAACGCGCTACGATGGAGCTGGACCCAGCCGTATGCCTGACAACAGCGGACAGCGTCAGCCTCCCCTCCCAAAAGCAAACATGCTTTCACGTGCAAGCCCCATTGTATAGACAGACTAACGACAACCCTCTCTCTCTCGTACAAATCATACCAGTCGCACTTTGTGACTGCTCTTAAAATTATCAAGTTCCGAAATTTAATACTCCCTCTCATGTCCTGTAACAATTGTTTTCGAAATGTACCAACAGTTCCTTAGATCGATGTATGCAGTCTCTCATCCTGTACTTCGACAGGTAAGTCTTTGAGCTCCATGTCTTCCTGTAATTCACCACTTTTATGGTTTTATACGCCTTCCGAAAAATTCCGGGAATTCGGGTAGCTTACCTCTAAAGCAGTACACAACTTCTTGCGTATACACATCTAAACATAGTAAATCATGCAAATGATTCTTTACAACATTTGTCTAACGCAGGTCAAATACCGATAATCGAGCAGCCCAGAAGACATTTAAATAATACTAAACTCCTTTGTACAACGGTATTTCCGTGGAGAGTCACAATAAAAAAAAATGCATGAAATAATTTACCGATTTCCAACAGTCTACACTTAAACAATTTTTTTCCCTTGAAAGTATTTACCTAACAACAAACCTATTTGAAATGACTCTCGCCAATACAGCAACCACGGAACCGAGGTAATATTTTACCTGTCCAATGCAACACAGATTTTCAGTTCTGTAGAGCAAGATCGACCCATCCTTTACCCAAAATATAGACAAAAATTCATACTGCAAGCTTCTTTCCCGTGATTTCTTTTTTCATTCCACTAAACCAAACTCGGATTTATTTATTTATTTATTTATTTATTTACAAGTAGCTGGCTACCACCAACAAAGATGCCTAGAATGCTAACCTACACACTGCAACACTGGATCCTTAAAAGAAAAATTTATAGCCAACAAACCTCACAAAGTAGAAGTCCTATGTCAATGTACAGACGATGATAGATGATCCATCCTAATAATCCTCCCCCGGACATAGATGTGTATGTTGTCCTTAGGTTAGTTTACCTTAGTTTAAGTAGTTTGTAAGACTAGGGACCGATGACCAACGTAGATTGGTCCCATAGAATGTACCGACATAATGACGTAATTATTATTTATTTATTTATTTACATATTTTACGCCCACATTGGAGTACTTTAATCAATCCATATACATTTAAGTCTTAATCCTAATTATAGATTTGGCTTTCTTCTTCGGCTCCGAAAACTTATTCATCCTTTCCGACCTGGCAGCCCTTTCTTCATCTGTTATGGTGTATTTTTTGCGTATTTTGTGTATTTAATTTAAATGTCGTGTCACTGAGATTCCGGATCTTCCTCTCCTCTCTGCCTTCAATTGAAACATTGGATGTCGCAGTTAATAATTGGGAGCGTTGGTGGAGAATCTGGCGGTTCATGGGGGGCAGGGTCAAATTGTTTACGAAACTCTCGTGTTATTCCATGTAATTGCACTGGATCCTTTTTTGGTGTAATACAACTTGTACGTTTGTCAGTAATAACTATGTAAAAAGTATTTTCGGGGGTGTGGAGGCGGCAATATTTAGTACTGTCGGTGGGAGCGGTGGCGGGGATCAGGGCAGGAACACGGGCGGGCCGTTAAGTCGATCAAAATTAATTTGATCTGCAAAAATTAGTCGGGGGCGGCCGAGTCGGGCCCCGGAAAGTGCGCTGGATCTATTTCGGTCGCTTGTGTAAACAACGACTGGCCACTTGTGGTCACCGGTATGCGCTTTCTCCTCCTTAAGGCATAGCACCGAATGTTTATCACATAATTATACTGTGTAAGTATGGATCTCTCGGAGGTTTGAGGGTGGTGTCGGGTGTGGTATGGGTGGGGCCGGGCAGTGGTGGCCTGCGGTTAAGTTACTCAAAAATAATTTAATAAAATTAATCTAGGGCTGTGGGTGTGAGGCGGGCGGCTGGCAGACGGAGGTGGCGCCAGTCTGGTGGGGCCGGATGCGGTGGGTTTTCCCCAGAGGCGGGGTTGCGGTGGTGTCAGCGGGGCGGGTTTTACCGATCGCCATCTTGAATTTTTGGGTGGGAGCGGCAAAATATATCTACTGGCATATAAACTTGTATTACTATATGACAATGCGTACACTATGCTATTCATCGTAGCATACCTACATATTTTCTAATTTATTATTGGAACTAGTCCTGCATTACCGGCAATCGGTTTTGTGTTTATAGCCCTGTTTTCTCCTGACCAGAAATCTTGTTCATCCTGTTACCAATCTTCACTAATCCCCACAATATCTAACTCCAACCCGTCTATTTATTTATTTAAATTTTCTCACCTACCTACCGAATTCAGAGATCTAACAATCCACGCACCGATCTGTAGAATGTCAGTTTTGTTTTTCGTGATAACGACATACTCCTCAGTAGCCCTCATCCGAAGGTCTAAATGGGCGACTATTTACCACCGGACTAAATTATTCAAGAGGATGGCATCACCATGTATTCATACTGTAGAGCTGCAAGTCCCTGAGAAAAGTAACAAGTGTAGTTTCCCTTTGTATCACGCCATTTACAGTAACTGTATGGTAATGCCACGTTAGCTGATGCTACAAGACCAGATCTGTCAATCATCGAAACTATTGACCTTGCAACTAACTACTGATGAGGCTGTCCTCTCTTCAGGAACCAGACTTTCTCTAGTTTTCTACATAATCTCCATATTTATTTAGACATTTGTCATATCGTCATAGAAATCGGCCGCCTGTGAAGATAACCAGTCTTTAACAGCTTCTTTCACTTCGTCACCTGTATCGAAGCGCTTTCAGCCAAGAAACTCCTTTAGGTAGCGAATCGGCGATCGTCAAGAAATTTGTCGTCAACCGCATGAACCGACTCGTCTGAAATCACGGATGGTCGGCCTGAGTGTGGTGTACTGTGCACATTTCCCCGTCCTTCATTAAAGGATCGCACCCACTTGCGCACTTTACTGCCACTCATTATGTTTGGACGTACACTTCAGTAATCTGCCAATGGATTTCTGCTGCTGAAATTTTTCTTGCGGACAAAAACCGTACCACTGCCCTTACTTCACAATTCTTTGGCTGATTGTCTTAAACATAGTGAACTGACACTATCAACAGCACAGAGCAACACTAACAACGATACTGGCGGAGTTTAACGCGCCAGGTATGCTAGGAGTCAGCGCGCATGCGCAGCTTTCAAATATTTACGGCGAATGGTACCTTACTTTTGGAATAATCCTCGTACACTTCTGATGATTGGTAACCTCCCTCAATGCTGCCCGCTTCAGCTGAGCGCTGCACTTGAACGAGTCGTTCCCTTGGCAGTGTTTGGAATGCTTGTCGGCGCGTAGCGTTCCGGCCGTGCCGCTGGCGAACCGCGTGGGCGACGCGCCGCCCGCCGGCATCCCAGACACGCCGCGCCGCCTCTGCGACTGCGCACTCTTAAATGGCCTTCTGCTGCCAATAGTCGCGCCGCTACTGCTTCCTAGAGTCGCCAAACGCGCCACTCCCACACTCACAAGTAAGGAACAAGGAAGATTAGGGTTTAATGTCCCAGAGACAGCGAGCTCATTAAAGACAGCACCCTCTCAAGTAGTTTCTGTCAGGGATGAGGATTGTTTTTCAACAGTTTCCACCTCTTTCAACTTTGTTATTGCATCACCGTCTAATGATGAAACGAAAACATCTTTTTTTGTGTCTCGTTTCCGCCGGTTGTCGTGGGTGTCGGTAGCCGTGTAGAGAAAGACCGACACAGGGAAATAGGATGCACACGCGTGCATCCTATTTCCCTGTGTCGGTCTCTCTCCCTACTCGGCCACCGACACCCAGCACAACCGGCGGAAACGAGACACAAAAGTGGCGACGAGGATGGGACACAAAAGTGGCGACAAGGAGTGATAGACGAACCTTGGACCAGCTCGCTTGCAGCAGCCAGACAGCAGTAGTCGGAACACGCAGAAATTGCTCCCACCCACCCACCCTTATTATAAGATTTTTGGGGGAACATATTCTGTTACGTGTTTTGTGGACGTTTTTGTTGCAGAGAGTCTTCTTTCACATTGCATTTGTGTTTTGTTACAATTTACTTGTATGCGCGGCGCCTAATCGGTCAGCATGGCCACTACCCCGAACCCATCTAGGGACAGTGATATTAATCTGTGTGCCGATTCGACGCTGCTTCCTTCACTACGCAGCCCGCGCATGTGCAAGTGCAGCAAACAAACTATCAGACGTCGCCCACATTCGCGTACCTCTCGAGCGCCACAAGCAAAAACTTTTTGAGACTCTTTCTATAGAAAATAAGACTGTGCAATTTCAGCTTGATACTGGTTCCGCTGTCACATTAATGAATAAAGACACTTATGAACTTCTGGGTTCGCCAAAATTGTCGCCGTCACAGCAAGTGTTAACAGCATATACAGGTCAAAATATTCCGGTGCTGGGAACATGTAGCCTGCCCACCTGTTTTCAAGGTGTAACAAAAACAGTAGCATTTGTAGTTCTTCAGGCCAAATCTACACAGAACATTTTTGGACTAGATGCTTTTGTTTGGCTTATCAATTCAAAGAGATGTGCTTCATATTTCGTCAGTAGTGCCTCAGGACAAATTCAATGCATTGTGTGAAAAATATAGTGATTTGTTTTCGCCAGAACTAGGTTGTGCAAAAGACTTCATGGCACATGTAACTTTAAAATAATCTGCAGTACCAAAATTTCGTAAAGATAGACCAGTGCCTATAGCCCTTCGTCATAAAGTTGCTGAGGAACTTAAACGTTGGCAGGATAGTGGGGTGATATCTCCTGTTTCTGTGAGTCAGTGGGGCCTCGCCTTTAGTAATTCTACCCAAGCCGTCAGGAAAACTTCGTCTCTGTGCGGACTTTAAATCAACAGTGAACAGTCAAACAATTGTAGACACCTACCCCCTGCCCCAACCTGAGTAACTGATGGACAAATTAGGACAGTCTCGCTTCTTTTCTAAGATTGATTTAGCAGAGGCATACTTACAGATTCCGCTCGATGACGAGTCAAAAACGTTTTTCGTCATTAATACTCACATGGGCCTTTTTCAATTTCAACGCCTTCCATTTGGCAGTTCTTCCGCCCCCGCTATTTTTCAGCGCTTTTTGGAACAGCTGACAGTTTCTGTACCGTGTTGCTCGAACTATTTAGATGATATTGTGGTCTCGGGACGCACTGTTGAAGAACATTTATCAAACGTGGAGTGCCTTTTCAAACTGTTGTCTGCAGCAGGTATACATTGCAATAAAGCAAAGTGTTCATTTTTTCAAAGTGAAATAGAGTACCTAGGCTATATGATTAATGCCCAAGGAATCCATCCCTTACAGTCACATCTTCGAGCAATCAAAGACTTGCCTTCTCCAAAGAATGTGCATGAATTGCAAGCAGTAATGGGAAAGCTTAACTATTATTTCAGATTTATTCCCAATGCCTCTCACATTGCGACTCCACTGCATCGCTTACGTAGGAAGAATGTTCCTTTTGTATGGTCTAAAGATTGCCAGGTTGCCTTTGACAAATTAAAGTCTGCACTACTTAGTGATGCATGTTTGATTCCCTTTGATCCACAGAAGCCTGTAGTGTTAACAGTGGATGCCTCGTCATTTGGTCTGGGCGCAGTAATTTCACATCGTAATGGATCTCACGATTGTCCTATTGCCTTTGCGTCCAAGCTCTTGACGCCAACGCAACAGAATTACAGTCAGATAGAAAAGGAGGCCTTAGCAATCATTTACGGCGTCACAAAGTTTCATCATTATATCTATGGCAGAAAATTCTATTTGTTGACTGACCTCAAGCCTCTCACGTCGTTGTTCTCACCCACAAAGCCAATTCCGCCACGAACGGCAGAAAAGCTTCAGAGATGGTCCTTGATATTGTCTAATTATCAGTATGAGATTTTGTACCGACCTACCACTAAACACGCCAACGCCGAACACTTTCCCGACTTCCGGTTGGCCAGGATGTGTCGTTTGATTCTTCAGAAATGGCATGTTGTCAGATAGACTCCAGAGATGCTGTCGCAGACTTCCCTTTGAACTCTCGTTGGGTTGCACAGGAAACAGCTGCGGATGCAGACCTAAGTGTGGTAGCACGTTTTGTTCGCTCAGGGTGGCCTGCCAGAGCCAAAGACATTGATCGGCCTCTGGTTCGACGTTATTTTACACAACGTCATGCATTGTCTTTAAGTCAGGGTGTTCTGTTATTGCATACCGACAACGACCAAACAAGAGTGATTGTTCTTCGTTCCCTGCAACGAGAAGTGTTACGCCTCCTGCATCAAGGACATTAGGGTATTGTTAGGACAAAGCAACTGGCCAGACGTCATTGTACCTGGGTTGGTATGGATGCTCAGATAGAGTACATGACGTCACAGTGTGCAGTTTTTGAGGAGCATCAGGCGGCTCCTCCGCTAAGTTTCTCAGACTGGCCACGCCCCAAGGGACCATGGCAATGTTTACACATTGATTTTGTCGGAGCTTTCTGGAATATGCGTTGGTTAATCGTTGTAGACGCTTTCAGCAAGTTTCCTTTTGTGATTGCCATGAACTCAACGACAGCGTCTAGTACAATCAGTGCCTTAACATCTGTGGTTTTGCATCGAAGGTTTGCCTGAAACTATCGTCAGTGACAATGGACCTCAGTTTTAGTGCGGAATTTCAACAGTTTTGTCGTGTGAATGGCATTCAGCATATCACCACCGCACCTTTTCACCCTCAGTCCAACGGTGAAGCAGAACGTTTCGTTCGAACATTCAAGTCTCACATGCAAAAGATGAAAGGTCAGCACTCCAGGCAGCAAGCTCTTCAAATTTTCCTGTCTACGTATCGGTGCATGCCACGTGACGGCCCGTCTCCTGCCGAGCTGCTACACGGCCGCCGTCACCGCACTCTCCTTCACCTGCTGCAGCCTCCCACGCACCGAGTCGGTTCGTATGGCGCTACGCGTTTTCAGGTTTCCACGCCGGTGATGTACAGGGTGTTTGCTGGCAACAAGAAGACATGGTTGCCAGGCATCATTCAGCGCGTGCTCGGTCGCAATATGTATCTTGTACGTTCTTCCACAGGGTCGGAGCTGCAGCGCCACGCAAACCAATTGCGCCTCCACAGGCCGCGGGATCCTGTCTCGGGTTTCTTGATTCCTGACCCAGTTCACCGCCAGGGAGCACAGCCACATCGTTCTCCGACGGGTCCAGCGTCCCTGGACTACGGGATCGTACCCATGGAGGTGGACGCGCCTCCTATGCAGTCTGCCTCTCCGCTTCCGTCGCCGCCGCAGATGACAGTATCACTGAGTGAGACTCAGGGACCGTGCGTGCCCCCGCCGCCTGGGCCACGCACCCCAGGAGATGACCTGCACCCTCTGGGCGGAGGTGTTCGCCCTTCCCCACATTTTGGTGGTTTTTCCGGGGGATCGCAAGGCGGATGCCGGGGCGCGGACGGCGTCTCGATCCCAGTCTCAGCTACGACGCCCGTCCCACCAGTAACGCCCCCGCCCAGCAGGCCCTCCTCCCAGTGCCGTCGCTGTGGCCCTCAGCCCTACGCCACGACGGCGTGGCGGTTTGGGGGGGGGGGGGGGGGGGGGGGGAAGGAGGGGTGTGGTGTCGCACAAGTCTGAAGTGCGCGCCACGTACTTTCGCCGCGCGCCGCCATGCACGCACGGGGCGGCGTTCTAACGACGTTAGCCACGAGCGCCCTCTGCTGCAACTCCGCTCGTGGCCACGACTGCTGCATCGTTCACTTGAGAATCAGATAGGCACCAGTTAAGACTTGGCTATCGGATAAGCACTAGGAATCATCAGTAGGCAGGCCTCTATATAAACTATGTATCAGCATTCTGCAGTCAAGAACTATGTAAAAGTTAAGTATTACCAACACTCCACGAAATATATATATCTTGTTGTAATTTAGTGTTTCTAGTTTCTGCTGTCCCACTGGCGGAAACGAGACACAAAATCTTTCACACAAAAGTTACATATTTTTACACGGAGAACTCAAATCTACAACATAAACCAAGTGTTCCTCTTTAAGTTTTCAAAATCAACCCTGTCCGCGCCTCCGTCGGTGGGGGAGGGGCGGGGGTGGTGGGGGCAGGGATGCACAGGAAGGAAGAGCGTTAAGTTAATGATTGTCCCTCTTCGAGGTGAACAACTTTTATTACAACTTTTTTTAAATCCCATATGTAGTTTTCCAGATATTCTTAAAAGTAAATTGTCTCACCCTATATAAATATAATACCGAAATTTCAAACTTTGTGGAAAACTTTTCCAGCTTGTTCTTCCATATAAACCTTGCTCTGACAATCACAAACATAATAAACTAAACTGAACCATCTCTGTCAAGTCGATATTAGGTCAGCTCAGCAGTCAACAATCCCAAGATTGGTTTGAACACCACAGTGCTTTACTAGGCATGGTCCTGTTTGGAGGTGTTATGCCGTTGCCTTCCTCCGACCTTCGAAGTGACTTACCCAGCCAGTTATAGGTGGACCTACAGTTTAACGTGGGTTCAGAACCATGGTGCTACTCGGTATTTTTCACATCAGCAACACTGCCAGAGGTGGAAGAAGTGGAAAGTGATAGATAAAAATCCTAGGACCTGGCGGGAATCGAACCCGGACCCGTGGATTTGGAGGCTGGCACTCTAGCACTGTGCTATGGAGCCGCACCTATAACGACATTTAGTATACGAAGGTTGGAACTTAAATATTGGCAACACTGCTGTCGAGACTTTATGCTATAGAACTACTATTATCGCTGATAGCACACGTTGTTGACACACCTACTTAACCTGCGAGCAAATGGACTTGCCCGTCCCACATCAGCGGCGTGCGCACAATCGAAAGAAATACAGTCACTTTCTTTACAAAGTACGTAAACTATTACTAGTCATTTCCCGTTTTTGGGACGCCAATATTTTATTTAATTCTACACGAGCAATGTAACTTTTAGGTTTGATGGTGGTACCTGAAGGATAAATTGACTTGTATAATGCCTGGCAATATGAAATAAATATTTTTTTTAATTAGTTAGGTTTAGAAAGTACTTAATTTGCCTGTTTTCTGTACTTTCTCACAGCTATACTGTTTACCTGCTGGTGGCTGCTGTACAACAATGAATTGTTATTTAGTGGTTTGGGAGTGTTTATGAGTATACGGATTCGATATTTCTCAGATATCCTCAAGTAAATGCAATATCGATTTATTTTGTGTGTCCCAATAATGAGAGAATAGCATGTTACATTATCAGTATTTTGTTGAAGTGCCTTATAAGGATAAAATCGTCTTATATAAAAAAATTACTGAATGCATTCTTGACATCTGATTTGTTTAAGAGACTTTCCCTCATCTACATTTTACGAATCCAAGAGAATGCGCCGCGGTGGAGCCGCCGAGCACATTGAGGCGCTGTGCTACGATGCGCGAGGCCGTTCCCCATCGGGGGTTCGAATCCTCCCTCGATCATGGATGTTTGAGCTGTCATTAGTATAACTTTGTTTATAAGTAGTTGGTAAGTTTAGAGACTGATGAGCCCGCAGTTCAGTCGCATAAGCTTAACAAACATTTGAACATTTTTTTGTAAGCGAGAGGTCTAACGTAATTGTGTCACTATGTTTTCGAAACACGAACAACGGAGTTGGAACAAGATTAAATGTGCCAGAGATCGTACAGCACGGCAGTGTTATCAAGGTCATCAAGAGGAGTGCGGGAAATCGGATTAGCGACTATTCTTCACATCGTGATGGAACGCCTGGTCATGCGAAAAATTGCATCACGATGCAATTTTTGATGGAAATGCAGAAATGGATGCGTTAGGTCGTTGCTCAGACGCACTTGAAGCGCTATGAGCGCTAAGGACAGGTTTTCTTCTTCAGCCGTATGGTAACACTGAATGAGACATGGGCCACATCTTACGAGCCAAAACTGAAACGCCAATTCAACGAATGACGTCATTACGGGTCGCCGCGAAAGTCGAAAGTGCGTCAGAGTCACGTGTACGACTGTGATGGTGTTATCCTAACGCATTACGTCCCTCCACGGTAGACCGTCAATGCACAGTATTACTGTTCGTCTTTGGAGGATCACCAGCGATGAGTTTTGTGAAAGAAGCGGCAACACTTTCTGCGCAACCAACCCATCATTTTGCACGACAATGCAATGACGCAAACAGCGCAAGCTGTAGCTGCTCTGTTTGGTCGATCTGACTGTGAAGTACTGTGACATCCTCCATACTTAAGTCCTTGTGACTTTCATTTCATTCCGAAAATAGAGGAACCACATCGTAGCATTCGCTTTAGAATTGTTCCGGACATTCGACGTACAGTAGACCGCTCCATTCGTACCATTAAAAGAACAGGCTCTGCTAACGGTATACTACGCCTTCCACATCGCTGGCAACGAATTCTGCCCAACGATTGTAACAGGTGCAAACATGTGACCTTTTTTGTATCGGTTGTGAATAAATAGTTCTCACTATGTAAGTTTCAACCCTCGTGTATATGTGGGTAGGCTGGAAACAGGCACAACTTACGAACTCTACCGTCTCCGGCTGCCGCTCTTCGACTTGAGACTCTTAACTAATGAAGTCAGTGGACAAAATCTGAGTTGTGTGAGATTGTCTTTTTTAGGTACTTGTATATTGCTCATCAATCGTCTTTATACTGAGTAGCAACCTATTGGCATTATATGTACATAAATATAAATTAATGCCTGCATGTATGAAAGATCGCTACTTGATCTTGACAACATTTGGTGAATTTATTTTGCTATGTTCGTAACTGTCAGGACAAGTTTCGTGTCAAAGAAAAATTTGGAAAACTTTCCCAGAAAATTGCAAAATTCGGGAAGTAAGAGTCTTTTTCTGTGAAGACGTAATTAATAATTTTTTATGGTCCTTGAACAGTCTCCATGAAAAAATTCGGTTGGTGTTCGGAAAATTCGGACAAACTGCAGAAAAGCATATTTTGATTCCACTCTCTTCACAGCTAATGATAAGAATGACATTTTTGGCACATCACCATAGTATTTGGCACACACACATATATATTCATGGAGAAGTTTAAGACACCGAATGTTGCACAGCAGAGGCTATTTGCAATAAGCTTCAAAACTGTTTGACGGATCACCATGAAAGTTGGTAGATATTTGTAATATCTCATACATATTGGGGAGGAGATGTACAGAGAGACGAGGAGGTGGAATAAGAGTAAGAGATTGACGTTTAGGTGCTTGGGAGGTCATAGTTCAGGACGGGGGATGGATGATATTGTTGGAGAAAGGGAGAAGGAGGAGACTTACAGAGGAAAGGAGGTGATTTCAGATCGGAGGAAGAGATTAAGAAAGAAAGGGGGACATAGATAAGAGCAGGAGAACAGATATGGGAGGGAGGAGGAGTGGGATTGAAGGAAATATTGAAAAAATACGTAACTTATGAAATGTTTATCTGCATTACACGTACCTTGTCTTTTGTCAGTAGGAGGGGAGGAAGAGATAGTGAGAGAAGTGTAGACAAACAGAAAGCTGGAAGTAGACAGCTAACTGATTAGTTATCCGATTTATTTCGTTTCAATACATTCATGATCGCAATGAAATTGTTTTCTTTCAACTCAAACAAATTTTAGGAAAAATTAAGTTGAATAAATCTCATCTTGGTGAACTAGTTTACAATGTAACTACAGATCGCCAATGTTGTTCTGGAATTGTAGTTTCACCTTTAGTCATCAGTTACATGTGGAGTTTGGGTGGATATATTTCAGTCTTTCGCAGATAGTGCAAACATAAAAAATTATTATAAATAACGTTAAATTATTATCAGGACCGTAAAAATACATTTTTCCTATGTCTTCCAAACCATTGCATTGATCATCGCAAAAGCCTGCGCTGGCCTTCTGCTTCACTGTAAAGAAATTCATTGTTTATTAGATAGTTATTTCGCTACTGCTTTGCAACTCAGTGATGGAATCAGCACTCGCAAAGTTGCCTAGTCTACATGAAAGTATTTGAAATACACGTTAGTTGCACTTTAAATTTAACAGTCGTTTCCCCCTCAGAAGAGGCTGGCTACTACCCTGCTACTGTGAGTGCTACTAAGTGACTAGGAATTTATCTAGACTTATTCCCAATGAATTACTCAGGTCGTCACAACAATTAGAGGATTATTGGATATGGTCCGACTCCGCAGTCTAGTGGACAGCGTGATGGGTTGCCACGCAGGGAGTCCGGGTTCGATTCCCAATCAGGTCTGAGAGTTTCTCCGCTCAGGGACTCGGTGTTGTCACAGTCTAATATATACAGTCGCGACACTCACTGCTGTGAAAGCTGTTACCCTCGGACACTTGGAGCGACACTAGCGCTCCAAGCGGTCGTAAAGCCGGCTGTCCGTTAACGCCCTATACGACACTTTAATAATGCCCGCTTGTAATTACATTTCTGTGTGATTTGCTAAATATTGCATATATTCTTGCATTCCAAGCTTTATTTAAGTATCTTGACACATGACTGAGTGTAAAAGATACATAAACCGAGCAAAAACTCGCTGTGATCGGGCACAAACTGCAATTGTGCAATATGTTACGAAATAATTCTTTAGAAATTGCTTGCACCTTACCTTGCCGGTAGTGATAGATAAACATAGTATTTTGTGCAGACAAGCCTATAATAAAACTTCTAAGGGACAGTTAAATATCAACAAATGTAAATCTAGTAAAAACTCGTGAATAAACTGACGCTAACTGCAACATATTTATGACGAAATTCTTCAGACATCGCACCTTACTTTGCTGGTAAACACAGTATTTCGCACATGAGAAGCATGTAATTGGCCTTCCCGGTGTTAAAAGGTGCGAAACAATGTTTTTCCCCTGCTTTTTAGTTATGAGAACACCCACTGGCTATGAAACTTTCATCTAATATAATTTTGCTACGAGGTTATTTCGTTTATATGATATTTTAAGATAATATTACGTCGATTACACGACAGTCTAAATGTCATATTATATGAATGGTCCTAAGTCATTATCACAGTCTGTCATTATATGGTTCGTTGATGAGGGAGGAGTGGGAGGGGGCGGGGCGACAATCGTCTGTAAAATAAGACGGCTCAGTGTTTTTCAGGTTCATATGTTAGACCTTGGTTTCCATTAGATAAAACAGAAACCATTTAACCTTTCAAACATTGATAACGGTAACAATGAACACTTCTTTTTCATACATTTCTTATAAATTTGCCTCAATAGTGAATTACTTTCGAATGTCCAGACAAAAATGTTTCTAGCAACCACAGTCGTAATACTTTTTTCATAACACAGTTTAATTTCTTCCGCCTTTATATTATCGCGTCTTTGCGGTAGTTTCCTCTTTATTCCCAGTTTCGGTGGTTTGTTTGGAACATCGAACAATGTAGGCACACCATTCCACACCAGCTTTTTCCGTTCATCATTCATGAACTGGTTCGCATCGAAGTGTAGCGAGCAGAACTTCACATTATCATGTAAATACGCGGCAACTTTATCCAAAAGATCTTGTCTGCTATTTATAAACCATTTCTTGATCCTAAAAAGAAATAATCTTCAATATGTGTCTGTTGCTCACAAGATAATTGTAAATAAGCATTACCGAATCTTCATGTCACATACCTCTCAGGCTCTGTAGGAAACCTAAAGAATGATAAATGAGACGTATTCTTGTTGTTGTTGTTGCTGTTGCTGCTGCAATTTATTGCACTACACACGCTTCCCTTCGTAAAAACCATTTCGTACACCAAAACACAACGAACACACGTCTCGTATACGATACAGAGCAACGTGGCTTTACGTCCGCAAGGAGCGCTGCAGTAGCCTAGTATAACAAAAATCAGCGGTAGTGTCGCGACTGTAGACTGTGGTGTTGTGTCGTCCTCATAATCATTCCATCGTCAGTGACACGAAAGTCGTCGAAGTGGTGTCGACGCTAAAACGATACAGCAGGCAGGCTGAATACGTCATCATTTGGGGTCTAAAGCCACTTTTACACGATCGACTTCGTGGTGATAACTGACTACTCGATGTGCGTGCGCCTTTCGTGCCTGCGTGCAAATCAGCCGCCAACCGCATCGCAAGTGCGTCAACGACGTCAGTGATCTATAAATTGTGCCGAGTGTGGCGCTCTAAATTTGCGAGTAGGCAGCAGAATGTGCATGCCCAGAAGCAAGGAACTGTAATGGCGTCTGCTAACAACGGAAGTTAACTTATTCTGGTCGAGCTCATATTGCAGAAATGCCTTCGTAGTTCTTAAGCTTAAAAGTTGGCGCCTGTACGTAATAAAAGCTAATTCTGGTAGGAGGTAGCCAGATAAGAGTTTACCGTTGTAAAAAAAAAATGCTTAATTTTAGCAGTAAAATTAGCAAAAGGCCCGTGTTTACTACCGGCTACTCCCCTGGCCCAAATTGAGAAATGACTTGGTTCAAATTACTCTAATAACAGGAAGTTTACGATACAGTGGCCAATATACGTAGCAGCTCACACGAAATTACACACAGGCATTAATAAACAAGCCACCACAATTAAAGTTATTTCATAAAGGTGGCTAAGAAAAACATTTATGGCGCAACGGAACTTAACATAAAAAAAATTGAATCTGAGTTTGTTCTCAGCACTGGTGAACAACAATATTACATAAAAGGGGGACGGTGTTCGAAAACTACAATTTATAGGCATGTCAAAATTACACTGAACTTAACTTGTTTATTCAGGTCGAACGCAAGCAAAATGGGGAACCAATGTTGTTAATACAATAAAAATGCATCTCATTTACCTAGCCTAATACTGACGAAACCCAGCATTGAATTTAATATAAATTACACAGAACCTAACGCAACTGGCGGGGGGGGGGGGGGGGAGGATTTAGAAACAATACTCACTCGCTCACACACAGGCAATGCAAGAGCGAAAGTCACAAAAATCAGCGTGCTGAAACGAGGCAGAAGCAGGTGCCGCTATCGTAGGTGAAATTCAGCAAACCCGGAGGTAGCACACAACACAATATACAATAAAACTGCAAAGATGGCTCTGGTCTGTCGCGCCTGATTTGAGATGGTCCGTGAGTATAGCAAAGTTAAGTTGCATCTAGATTAGACCGCGAGCAAACACGCTAACGGCGACACACGGATATGTTACATTATCGCACTCCACTGAAGGTGCAGTGGTTAAAAATCGGATTCATTGCACAAAATCACGGCGGACACTCAAGTTGCAATCTGAGAGTAAACTATCTAGGCACAGGTTTTATTATAAGTGGCGTGAATTCAGGAGACTAGCTGCAAACCCCTGAAGTCGGAATTCAGACCCACGTGGTTCCGAAAACCGATAAAAATGTATAAATTCAATTTCCGAAAAAAAAAGAAAATTAACTAAGGCATGCAACCCCTAGAAATATTTAGAATTACATAACGAAGCGAATGAAATGCAGCTACACGCGATGGGGAGACGGATGAAATTCAGTCTCAAAAACCAGAAAAGTGAAATAATTACAAAGACGGAAAAGTGAGAATAAAAACTACAGCATACAACCCTTAGAAATACATATAATTTCATAAGCAGGCTATTGAATGAGGTTGTACAAGGCTCAGAGAGAATTACTGACAAAACACTGAGTGCATACTATAAGTTCGGAGAAGAAACAGCAAAATTAAAAAATAAGTGGGGATGCCTGATGTGCATGGAACAAACAATAGTGGAAGCTGAAGGCTTTGTTCTAAGAACCAACCACATGGAACACATATCACTCACGGAAGGAAACGATTGGAAAGATTTTTTATATGAACATATCGTCAGTGAGAAATCGGGCCTCACAAAGCTAGAAAGAATTTACACAGAGTTTGTACACCGCCATATAATCACAAAAGGTTTGAATGTACCAAGCCGTTATCAAACTGACACTAGTAACACATGCACCGCGTTTATCTGTTGGAAATCACTGGATTGAAAAACTAGGACACATTTCCACACACGATCGGAAAAAATATTCTGAAAAATGAATCAAAGTTCAAGAATCTAAGTTAAACATGTTAGACAACGAATCGCTACCATCTCCACAGACACAAGAGCAGTACCTCACCACATTCCCAGCACAAAGTGACCACCGAGCGGCCATGAGGGGGGAAAGCTACCGGAAACTGGCAAAAACCAGCGGTGGTGGGGAGAGAAGATCGCAAGACTCGACCTGGAGAGGGCTCGTCAACTGGCTTGTAACCAAAGGGTGTAGAAACCTCTTTGGTCGCATCAGAAGCAAGGGTTGGTAATGACTAACTATCGACTCTGAGCCAGAGAGAACCATGCAAAGCGAACTATTACCACCCGCATTCAGACAGCCATTAGGTCCTCGCACATAACTTAAAAGTAAAACAAGTACACATTCTCACAGGGACAATAATAAATTATTAAAATAACAAAATCCTAGCTACATTAACTAACATTTCAGAAACTACATTAACTAACATTTCAGAAACTAACATCTAACTCCGCCAACCGCCTGTATGAACTGAGGATGACCTCTGAACCCAGCTGGCAGGAGTCATTGGTGCCGACGTGAGCAACAGTCTGCACTTGAGTGCCACCGGAAGGGCCTCCTCCACATTTCGGATGAGACCCCCCTGGCAAGCAAACAGAGTGCACCTTGGCCTTCTTCCCCGACCTTTCCGCTATTTCCCTAAGGAGCTCCATCAGCCGCCTAACATTGGAGCTCCCAGTCACTAATATACCCCTCCCCCCGTGTGCCTGCTCGGACTCTGCTGAAGGAGCGGCCACATGTCCACTCACAGGCAGAGCGGGCGACGCCGCACGGCCAGCCTCCACATTGACCTTTCGCCCCAAGCGACGCGAACGCCGTTAAACCCGCCACACCCCTTGAGGAGAGGGTGGCTCAACCGCGTCCGGTACGCGCGAAGATGTCGCGACAGCAGGGACCATGGGTGAAGCATGCAACACCTGTGGCGTCCCATGCGACGCACCAGAGCCCCCACTGCCGCAACACTCCAAGGCAGCAGTCTGAAGACGGCTGACCGCGGCCAACAGCACTCTCAGCTGCTCGCCAACAGCGACCAGCTCCTCCTGCGTCTGTACACAGCAGCCACACATCCTATCCATCCAAACAAATCAACAATTGCCTGTAGAGAATTACGTACAAACTTGATCCTAGCGCAAGTTTATAGAAATTGACACTGCTCAGCCTACAAATAAGTGACAATAGTTTGCTTCTACTAAGCTCTAACTCTTGTGGTTCTGTTGTCTCTGGCGCTCCCAACACTGCCTATCAAATACGTGAGAACAAACTATTGAAACAGTAGACAAACGAAATCTGCCAAGTACGCGAGGATAAACCTCTTAAAACAGAAAATTTCATTCTGCCCCGGATCTATGACGGTGTTGGGGGGGGGGGGGGGGGGTTAGAGGAAACAAACCGGAGTATCTGCCTCAGCTGGCTCTCGCAGAGGGGCACCAACTGGTTTCCAAAACAAAGCGATCTGTCCCGGACGAGTGGAAGGGGGAGGAAGAGAAGCAAAGTCGGTCTACGAGGTCAAAAATTTACTTTTAAATGCCGGAATTACCACACTTTTATGTAAATAATACATCAACTATGCAATCAATGTAGTTTTAGAAATATATTCACATCTTCTTTAAAAAATTTACATTATTTGTCACTAAAAAGTTGAGAATCCTAATCACAATACGTGTAGAACTGAAAAGGTTCATAAAGTCGCTCAAACAATCATATAAATGTCAGAGGCTTGTGTCAGTCGGCTGTCTCTTTTCAAGTTAAGTCAGTCACACGTGATGAGAGTGTGAAAGCACCCATAACTGCAGAAACTAGTTTCATGCGATTGTTTAATTTGACTGCAAAATCAACTGAACCAAAAAAAAAGGAATATAAAAAAAAGAAGAAGAAAAAACTGACTGACCAACTAGTTGTTATACACCGCGCGTTGCCATATCACAATCTCAGAAGATCTGAATGACTTCTGACATGGAATAGTCATTGTATATCACCTGAGTACCGAATCTTTCATGGGCATTTCAATCGTTCGAATGCTGCCCCAGTGTTCTAGTTGTTTCTGTCGGAGAATGAAAATAAAAATAAAATATTTTCGAGGTAAAACCAACTTGTTGGCACTTTCTTCATGTTTCGGATTAATAAAAGTACAATTCCTATATCTACATCTACATCTACATAGATACTCTGCAAATCACATTTAAGTGCCTGGCAGAGGGTTCATTAACCACTTTCATAACTTTTCTCTACCGTTCCATTCTCTAATAGCGCGCGGGAAGAAAGAACACCTAAATCGTTCCGTTTTCGATCTGATTTCTCTTATTTTATTGGGATGGTCATGTCTCCCCTCCTAGCAAAATATTTTCACATTCAGAACTAAAAGTCGGTGATTGAAACTTCGCAAACAGATCACTCCGAAGTGAATAACGTCTTAATTATTTTGTCAAGTAGGCTCAACCACATAGATCGTGTATAAAACACTATAATATGACGCGTTTCGAGGGTCAAGCCCTCATCATCAGATAAAATATACAAGAATCTTTAAAACACGAGACAAATAAAATCTAAAACGTAATAAAAGAAAACGTGGTTACTTCCCTTGTAACCGTGTCTCCGTAGAAAGCTCAGCATACTGTACTTCGTCAATATTAAAAACAGTCCCCAGTACTGGCGGCGCATAGCACTAGTGAAGCGCACGGAGTCAACAACACGAGTGGGGATATAATTAAGAATAACGTCTTTCTTTTAATGATTTCCACCCCAATTCGTGCAACATTTCCGTGACGCTTCCCCCCCCCCCCCCCCCGTAACGTGATAAAACAAAACGAGCTGCCCTTCTCTGAACCTTCTCAATATCTTCCGTCAGTCCCACCTGGTGAGGGTCCCACAAGGGGCGACAGTACTCAAGGAGAGGACGCACAAGTGTAATGTAGCCAGTCTCTTTGGTGGAGCTGGTGCATCTTCTAAGCGTTCTGCCAATGAAACGTAACCTTTGGTTCGCCTTCCCCACAATATTTTCTATGTGTTCTCTCCAGTCAAAGTGGTTCGTAATTGTAACTCCTAGGTATTTGGTAGAATTTACAACCTTAAGGTTTGACTGATTTATCGCGTAATTGAAGTTCAGTGGATTTCTTTTAGTGGTCATGTGTATTACTTCACACTTTTCTTTATTTAGTGTCAATTGCCAATTTTCGCACCAAGTAGAAATTTTGTCTAAATCGCTTTGCAGTTGCTTTTGATCCTCTGTTGACTTCACTAACCGATAAACGACAGCATCATCCGCGAACAGTCTAAGGGAACTATTCAGATTATCTCCTAAATCGTTTATAAACACCAGGAAAAGTAGGGGACCTATAACGCTTCCCTGTGTAACGCCAGATATCACTTCTGTTTTACTCGATGACTTACCGTCAATTACAACGAACTGTGTCCTTTCTGATAGGAAATCGTGAATCCAATCGCACAATTGGGGAGATATTCCATAAGCACGCAATTTCATTAGAAGCCGCTTGTGGGGTACAGTGTCAAAAGCCTTCCGGAAATCCAGAAATATGGAATCGATTTGAGATCCCTTGTCGATGGCACTTAACACTTCATGTGAATAAAGGGCAAGCTGTGTTTCGCAAGAGCGATACTTTCTGAATCCATGCTGACTATTGGTTAATAGGTCGTTCTCTTCGAGGTAGTTCATAATATTCGAACAAAGTATATGTTTCAAAATCCTACTGCAAATCGACGTCAATGAGATAGGCTTGTAATTTTGGGGATCACTCCTATTGCCTTTCTTGAATATTGGAGTAACTTGGGCAACTTTCCAGTCTTTGGGTACGGATCTTTCGCTGAGTGATCGGTTGTAAATTATAGCTAAGTACGGAGCTATTGCATCAGCATACTCTGAGAGGAATCTAGTTGGTATACAATCTGGCACGGAAGATTTATTTTTGTTTAGTGACTTAAGTTGTTTTACTACTCCAGGAACATCTACTTCTAAGTTTCGCATGCTGGCAGCTGTTCTTGGATTGAATACTGGAGTGTTCACTTCGTCTTCTTTGGTGAAAAAATTTCGGAAAGCTGTGTTTAGTAATTGTGCCTTAGCAGTACTGTCGTCTGTAGTATTACCATTGCTATCGCGTAGTGAAGGTATTGTTTGTGTTTTGCCGCTAGTGTACTTCACATATGACCAGAATTTCTTTGGATTTTCTGCAAGATTACGAGACAGGATTTCGCTGTGGAAACAACTATAAGATTCTCGCATTGAAGTTTTATTTTATGTTTTTCCATCAACCGTAGTTCGTCCACTGACTGAGCTTCTCATACTGAACAACCCCCAGAACAGAACACTTAAGACATTTAAGAGTCAGTGATGCTGAATACTTCGTCCTTGTAAATGACACGACTTCTGGTGCCGCTATTGTTTAAACAACTTATTGCTGTCAGCAGTTCAGGCTGCAATGATTTTTGCATATGCCGTTAACCATTCGTACTCTGAAACTTCCTGACAAATTCAAACTATGTGCCGGACCGGGATTTGAATCTGAGGCCTTTTTCCTTCACGGGCAAGCGCACATTACGCTGCGGAGTGGAAAATTCCCTATGCTGTGTTAAGCAATGATTCCACAACAACCTTTCTTCCAGAAGCGCTGGTTCTGCAATGTTCGGAGGAGAACGTCTGTGAAGTTTGGAAGGTAGGATGCGAAGTACAAGCGGATCTCAAGCTGTGACGACGGACCCTCAAGCTTGCCAGGATAGCTCAGTCGACAGAGCGCTTGCCCGTGAGTCCCAGGTTCGAATCACGGCTCGACACAAAGTTTTATTCTGGCAGGAACTTTTATATCAGCGCACACTCCGCTGCAGCGTGGAAGTATCATTCTACATTCGTACTCCGTTCACAACTAAATGAAGACGACGTGTGCTCCCGGACGTAACAACACTTGCTTAGGCGGTGCAAACTTAAAATGAGCGGCGTTTCAAAATTTCAAATGTTTGTATACTCTATGGGACTTAACTACGGGGTCATCAGTCCCTAAACTTACAAACTTCTTATGAACTACTTACGGACTAGGACGGCGCAAATATCCATGCCCGAAGGGAGATTCGAACCCCCGACCGTAGTGGCCGTGCAGACCGTGACTGAAGCTCTTCAGTCCCCGCGGCCATCGCGGTCGACTGAGCGGCGTTTTCAACATTCATTAATGGAGACCGCAATCCGAATGGCTTACGGTACAGTTGTTTTACGAGGCTTCGATGTTGCAGCTGTTAATCACAGTGTACTCAGAAAGCCACGTGGAAGTGTACGAAGGTTGTCTCCGGCACGTGTCGTAAATAAGCAATTACGATTGGCTTTAAACTCCGTCTACATGCGACTAGTCCACGCCGCGGCAGGTGTAAATTTTATACAGGGGCCTAGGACATCTGTCCTGACACTGTACATTAGTCTGCACGAGATTTATAGCAGACGGGGCCAGGAACTGCAGCTGTCTTCAAACTGGTGCTGTCCGAGTTCCGCATTGTCTCTTGCAGACACCTGCGCGCTGCTACAATAGGCGAGTTCTGTTGTATTTTATTGCGCCTACCTCTGGGAATAACACCACGAGTGCAGTCACACTGTGCCATCTGTACCTACTATACATCTCATCATACCTATAAATCAACTGCCTAATTACTATTACCTGTTAGCTGAAGACGTGGTGTTGCCAGGGTATTTAGTCCGTACGCTAGTTAGTCCATCTACGCCCCCGTCCTCTTTTGCTGTTAATCGTTTTGAAGCCCAAGTGTGCAACTTTTTTCGAAATTAGAATAAAAATGTAGACTGTTGTCGAAGTCTGTACGTAAAGTACCAGCACCATGCACCATACTAATAAAGAAATTACTTGAGCTAGAACCAACACAAATACACTAAAAATCGTGTGAAAGATAATGGCCGGCCGCGGTGGCCGAGGAGACTGAGGCGCTCCAGTCACGGTCTGCACGGCCACTACGGTCGGGGGTTCGAATCCCCCCTCGGGCATGGATATTTGTGCCGTCCTTAGTTGTAAGTAGTTCATAAGTAGTTTGTAAGTTTAGGGACTGATGACCCCGTAGTTAAGTCCCATAGACTCTACAAACATTTGAACATTTTTTGAAAGATAATGTAAAGGTCCATTATTGCACTAGTGTTACTCCCTCATATGCAAAACTCTGCAGTCTTCCGTTAGAAGTTTCTGTGTGTGCCATGCCGCAATGCACACTAACCTCCCAGTCGGGACCAGTAGGGACGGTGCAGTGTGCCTCTGAAGTTCCGTTTTGTGACGTTATTTCCGTAGTGAAGCGTCAGATAGGTTGGCGATTGGTAACCATTTGGGATTGTTAAAGATAAAGTTACGAAGAACCCTTCTTCTTGAAGATGGCATTGGTGTAGAAGATGAATCTTTCAGTGCACAAATATGGGCAGAAGTTAGATACACTAACACATAATGATGATGATAGGGATGATAATGACGAATAACTCATGGCAAGCGGTAGTGTTACGGCAAGTAAAGACGATCGAAGTAGTGACAGTGAATACCAACCGTCTCCAAAGAAGACCGTTAAAGTCGCAAGTATCATCATGGCGTTTGATGACAACACACTAGAGAACATGTACGATGATTATTGTGTAAGAGGTTTTAACACATACGACAAGCTTCTGAAAAGATACCGTAAACTGAAGTCTAAACGCAATATTAAAAACATACTAGATTACGTGGCAAAAAGAGAAGGAAATACGGTTTTAAAAGGAAATCGCAAACTTCTGTTCCGGAACATCAAGGCGCGTGCAATGGTAAAATTCCACGAAGGTCGAGAATGTGGTTCCGCCGTTCATTATTGGCATTTAGAACATTGGACGTAGCCGGAAATCTCAGACATACCAATTTTACAGCTTCGCTAGGATTTATTACTAATTCAAAAAAGGAGTTTAGGATAACATCACGCCGTATCACTATGCTCTAAACACTAAAACATAAGGGTGACGAAGAGCTGTTTGAAACCGCTCAAACGTTTGTTGCTGATATCAATGAGCATATCACGAGAGAGAAAAAAATCTATATTAGCTCTGTATGGAACTGTGATCGGAGTCAGCTGAACTATGAACATTCTTGTGACAAAACACTATCCATAAAAGGGGGGAGAAACACTGTCGCGATGTTGCAATCTGTTAAATGCGCAACAAATAGTAACCCGATAGATGTTGCTACATCAATGGACAGACCACTGGGAGACAAACTCTATTTGCTTCCAAAAACCTAGTGGAAATTTTGGACCCCATGTGTCAAGGGAAATAGAAACAAGGTGTCCTTCAAATGTCGTCGTCGATGCAATTGTGAATGGGAAGGTGACGAAACATCTGAAGCTGTTTTTTTTTTTTTCTGTCAGTTTTGAATCCACATTTGTCGAGAAAGTCATTAGTAGTAATATATTAGAACCAGTCAGAGATCTTCCCCTTGTTTTCAAGGCAAGTGTGATAAATTTCATCAAAATGGTAATAAAAATTTACTGTTTACTGACGTCTGTACGGAAAGTACCCTCCGACGTGCACCATATGAAAATTGATGTAGACTGCGACCTTCCTCTCGATTTGAAAGTCAAACTTGCAAAATTTCATCAAGATTGGAGCAAAACTATAGATTAGTATGCAATACAGCCGACCGAGGTGGCCGAGCTGTCTGCGGCGCGCTAGTCACATTCTGTAGGGCCGCTACGGTCGGGGGTTCGAATCCCCCCTCGGGCATGGATATTTCTTTCGCCTTTAGTGTAAGGTAGTTCATAAGTAGTTTGTAAGTTTATGAACTGATGACCCCGCATTTAAGTCCCTTAAGCTTAACAAACATTTGAACATTTTATGCAATACAAATACACAAACAAACACTTGGATAGAAAATTTGTTTGAAAATTATGTAACCTATGTCTTTCATGTAAAAATTTGGATTATATCAAGAAATTTCGAAGATTCCTGTCAAAAACGTTAAACAATGACTTGCCTTTACATAATAGTCTAAGTACCTGGATTTTTAATGCATCTCATTGTTTGTAACATATGTCCTGAAATATGAGACGTGGGTGGTTCCTGCTGCTTCAGAAATTGAAAGGAATATGTGCACCAAATTTAGTTGAAATGAGTCCAGTGGGTGAGAAGGAGATGCAGCAGTTTTTCGCTCGTTTAATTGTTTATGATGACATAGCTCTTTAAGTCTGTGTTGTACAGTGATATGATTATGCCTATAAGCTTTGCGAAAGTGCAAGAGATATGCATATTTTAACATACGGGATATAGACTAGGATGTTCAGGTATTTAAGACAGTTGGTAAAAAAAGAGAATCGAGTCAAAATGTTATTTATGCTTTGTCTGAGAATTACCTTGCGCAGTTTAAAAAAACTGACATGTGGTGCTAACATATTAGACATGTTGGTGACAGATCCGAACTTTTCGACACAGCACAGAACAGAAAATCAGTGACCATACGGCCATTACAGCATCAGTGAATACGGCTGTAAATATGAATGAGAAGAAAGACAGGAAGATATTTCTGTTTAATAAAGAGCGACGATAGGAACAGTTTTCAGATTAACCGACAGTTGGTATTGAGCACCAATAGACAAAGTTCGATATCATCGTACAATACGCTTCACACAAGTACGTGGCGAGGGAAATTCTGAGAGATGGGAAAGAACCATCGTGGTTAGACAACTCATCTAGAAAGATGCTTCGAAAGCATAGAATCGTCACCGCAATTTTAACGTATCCAAAACCTCGAAGTACGCACCTGTTCATGCACCCATGATGATTGCTGTTCATTAGTGACGAAGGCAACGAGAGATCTACTGAGTTGCGCCAAGTGACCTTTCCAGATGAATCACTTTTTTGTCTCCATCGGGTATGTCGTTCACTTGTACGGCGAAAGTAAACATCCTGCAACAATCGTCGGAAAGGGGCCGGTAGGAGAACGCAGCGTTGTTTCTGAGAAAAGGGTAATCTCATCGTAATAGAAGGCATAACGGAGTGAAGTATACAGTTATTCAAACTTTTGACAGGTGATCATATTAATATAAGTAATCACTGTAAAACAGCTATTTCAATATATATCACCGAGTGAGGTGAAGTGGTAACACACTAGACTCACATTCAAAGGACGGAGGCTCAAACCCACCTCCAACCATCCTGATTTATATTTTCCGTGGTTTTCCTAAATCTTTCTAGACAAACGCCGGGATGGTTCCTGGCAAAGGGCACGGCCAATTTTCTTCCCCATCCCTAACTATCCGAGCATGTGCTTCGACTCTAATGACCACGATGTGGACGAGACGTTAACTTCTACCTTCCTTCCTTCAATATATATATTTAACCTCTACTTGAATATTATTGACACTTCTTGCAATTAATGACGTTTTAAAACATATTAAAGTTGTGGCACGGCTGTAATAACGAGTATAAAGAACTTTTACTGCAGCATGCTCCTACCCAGATGAAAATATCTACAACTGCAAATGGGTAACATCATAATGAGACCTAGGGACTGTGACTGTATAGGATCAGATGAATCAGTCATTCAGAATCGTAAATTAGTGGTGGTCATGGTTACTTTCTCCCTCTCCTAAACTTGAAACTAAACTTTCGAACGTAACTGATTACGTATTTTCTCTTCATTGACATTTCGGCATATATATACGACTGACGTTAAGAAATTGCTTCACTTCCTGAAATAAATCAAGTGAATTAAGAAGGGAAAGCTCTCCTTCCCAACGAAAGAAACCTTGAAATATTCTCCTTTCCAGAAGAGTTTCTGACTTTCGCGAAGGTAAAAGTAGCTCATTCATTAAAAGTTTCGGACAGTATTGTCCTCGAGCAGTGAAAGGGGATCGGCGGCAAAGGCGACATTCAAATAATTGATGCTTCCGCCGAAGACGTTGGCTGCTTTCAAATCATTTGTCAAAAGAAAGGAAGTTCTGTGGAATACTTTAATGGTGTAGCTCCCAACGACAGATGCGAAAAGAAAAAACTGAATTAGGTTTGTTTAGTGAGTAAAAACATTTAAGAAATAACTGTAAATAAAATAGTCTCGTGTGTTCTGTTAAATCAGCATGTGAGAGAAAAAACAATATCAGAATCAACATGATATTAGAAGGTAAACCGATGAATCTGAAAAGTTATGATGATTCAAAGAAAAGTTGTAAAATGAGTAACAACAACTTTAGCAGTAAAAACTAGATATAAATAGACCAATTTAAAAGAAATTTAAGGTTTCAGTTTTCATTTTTAATACTGTATGAGTGTCAGTACAAGATAAAGCAATAACAGAATCATTATCAGAGATTCGTGCAGTTCACTGTACTTTCCACGCTTTAAAAAACAAACGTTATTCTTTTTATTATTGTTAACTAGCCCTTTTCCTCCAGTGCTTGCTTCCTATTCTATAAGGTTTATTCTCAAAATTACCTATCGGTATTTAGCCCACCAACTCAAGCTCTTCCATGCCATTACGTAATGGTTATTTCTTGAGAAATCTCATTTGGATAAAGAACGAAACTTAGATTGAAACTCAGAATTATAAATGGCAGAGAGCAAAGACGGAATCATGCAGAGCAAACAAAGAGTTCATAATGGGTCTCGTCAATGATCAGTAAAAAGCAACGTTCCGAACTTATGTAGGCACTTCGACAGTGTCCGAAATCAAGTGAAGAAAATTAACGTACATATCGACTTAATTCGCCTTTCATCATGACTGCAATGTCTGTGGCATTATACAACGAAGAAACAATCTTTAAGTGGCTTTTAAAGGAAAAAGAAATGTTTCACAGGGCCACAGGACGAACGGGTGATATAGCCCAACGTACAACATTCGAAATTACAACTGTGATCTACTGCTGCAGCATTGTGCGTACTGCACTAACAGTGATAAACCCCCCGGTGGCCGAGAGGTCTGCGGCGCGCCACTACGGTCGGAGGTTCTAATCCCCCCCTTGGGCATGGATATTTGTGCCGTCCTTAGTATTAGCTACTTCATAAGTGGGGACTAATTACCCCGTAGTTAAGTCCCATAAGCTCTACAAACATTTGAACATTATTTGAGTGATAATCCGCAGTGAATTAGATCCAGAATAAAAAGTGCTAAATTATTATTTGTGTACCTCGACAATATCTGTATTTAATCAACTCATTTTCCATTTTCTAATCTAAGGGCGCTACATAGGAAATTTTTAGATAATATTTTAACAACATTTCCAGGCTTGTGTTTGTTAAGCTAGAACCTCGGCTATTAGTTTTACGCTGTCCAGATGGAAACTTCCCGTAGAGACAATATCGAAAAAAGTATGTCAAGTTCGATGAAAAGTCAAAGTTTTGCTTACCGTAGCGTAGTGCACCATGAATTTTTGCCTCAAGGTCCTACGGTCAATGAGTATTACCTTGACGTTATGCACCGTTTGCTAGAAACAATACGCAAAAATCGTCAGGAACTGTGGAGAAACTGCTCATAGCTTTTGCATCACGATAATGCTTCTGCGCATTCATCGTTGCTTGTGAGAGATTTTTTTGGCCAAAAACAACACGGTAATCGTGGCTCAGCCTCCATATTCACCGGATTTGGCCCACTTTGATTTTTCCCTGTTCCTAAAACTGAAGAGACCTATGAAAGGGCGAATATTTGCAACGATTGAGGAAATAAAACTTGCATCACTGGAAGAACTCAAGGCAGTACGAAAAAGTGCTCATGAGAAATGCTTCGAGTATTGGAAGAAGCGTTGGCGCAAGTGTATTGTATCTGCAGGGGAGTACTTTGAAGGGGACAACATGAAAATTGATGCATAAATAAATATTTTTCATATTACTTTTTGGACACACCTCGTATATTGTTCAGCATATCTGTCGTACTCTGCCGTGTCATTTACTCCATAATGACGTCTTAAATTTGAATTAAAGCACTTCACATTACTATCGTGTTCAGTAAGAAAGTACGGATCCTCCACACAGCATTAAAACAAGGTGGTGCTGAAAGTGTAGACTGCCGTGAGAACTGCTTGCATTTTGCCTTGAACGAGGTCTTTCAGAAAATTCTGGACTTTTGTACACAAAAGTTTTCTCGATTACCTTCAACTCTTCATATATCGTGTCCTTCGAAATAGTTTCCTCCATAATGGATACCCAATTCCCAACGCCGTTGCCACTGCCGGATGCAGTCTTGGTACATCTTTTGTTAGAACGCGCGAAATTGTCTGCGATTTTTTTCATCGCGCCCGTCGTTGCAAATCTTCGTTATTTCAACGAGTTTTTCAACTTTGGAAATAAAAAAAACGATGCAGAGACCAAGTCTGGAAAGTACCGATGGAGAGGCAGCACAAAGATTTCGTTTCTTGTGCAACAGCCACGCGCCAACTCGTAAACCGTGGGACGATGCATTCTTCCGCAGTCTCTAGGACACACAATTGACGTTTCTGATAGGAGCGTTGTCGACAAATGGCAATAGTTTCCTGAAAGAGAGTCATCTTCAAATTCCGTCCGGCCATATTTAAACCCCATGACAAATTCGTCACACGAGTACGGCTAAAGCATTCATCAACATAGCCTTCCTACGTCATTTGGCGTGTGTCTGTAAAGGATTACTTGAGTACCACGCAAGACTTATTGCAGACGCTTTGCTCTTGCCACTCTCCCAACTGGAAATTCACAAAGTTCTAGCCATGATACAATGGCCGAGAGCTCTAAGGCGCCTTGCTCCGGAGCGTGTGGTTGCTCCCCGTCGGAGGTTCGCGTCCTCCCTCGGACATGGGTGTGTGTGTGTGTGTGTGTGTGTGTGTGTGTGTGTGTTGTCATTACGTTAATTTAAGTTAGTTTAAATAGTTTGCAAGCGTAGGGACTGATAACCGCAGTAATTAAGTCCAATAAATTTACAAACATTCGAAAATTTGAAAAACATGCTACTGAAACAGCACTGAGCAATAGCAAACACACAAGCAATAAAGAAACGTCCCGGAATTTTTTGAACGGACTTCGTACGTCTAACAAGGAGACCACATGAGTATCGAATTATAGAATTTTTCGATATTTATGGTATGTGAAATTCAGAACTCAAATGAGAATCAGCCAAAGCGATTCGACGCAACTCTCAAAAATTACTGAAAAAATCTAATTTGAAATTTTGCAAGTCCATGTAAGTAACAATAATTAATACCGATCCAACATCTATCGGTGTAGCTCAGGTGTTGGCGTTCTCGCCTTACAACCATCTGGTCGGTGGTTCGAATCCCGATGTGCCGGTGTTTTCGTTTTTATTTTTATTTTTTTCCCCGTTGTGTTCTAATACTTCCACAACTTTAATATCTAATGGTAATTTTTACGGAAAATGCACGTTTTGTACAATGACGTTCTCCTAAACGACTGGCGTCTGCCTACCTGGCCCGTGCAAGTAATTACGCCAAAATGCACCCCAATGATGCAGCCTTGTGACAAGTATTTCTACCGTCAAGTAAGAAATTTCATTAAGCGACTGCAAAACACTGCCTACCTGATCGAACGAGGACGTGAAATTAGTTACAGGAAAGATGGCATCGAACTACATTCAATTATTCATCACCAGATGTCTTTTCCAATCTTCAGTTAAATGATCAGGTATGCGTGGTTCACTTCTAAACTGCGCGGTACAAGAGAAATCTTCATAAATGCAAATGAAGTTTGCTTTCCAGTTGACATATCAAAGAAAAATTGCGACTGTATAAACGCAGCATTTGTACGATGTGCTCGACGCGGTGAAAGTTATTGTTTTCCATGTTTTTTACTATAGTTGATCACCCTGGCATGTGTGATACCAAATCTAAATAAAGGATTTTTTTATTTTTCAGTATTGCCACAAATATGGAGTTTGATATGATTTTTCTGTTTTCTTCTTTAAAATTTAAACCATCATTAATGACAACCTTTTATAAAATACTAGCTTAACGCTCGGCGCTTCGCATGCGTAGGCTGGTTGGTGTGCACCAATTGTTTCTCCAATATAAATTTTCATAGATATAGCTTAAGTACAATCATAATGAAATGTTGTGATACTACTTGACGACGCGGAGAATGGCCGTGCGTATTGAGGCGCCATGCTGCGGTGTGTGCTGCTGGTCGCCGTCGGGGGTTCGATTCGCCCCTCAGGCATGGGTGTTTGTGTTATCCTTAGCATAAGTTAGTCTAAGTTAGTTTGTAAGCCTTAGCGACTGATGACGCTGTAGTTGAGTCTCTTAATATTTACAGACATTTTCACATTTGATTTTACTACTTGTAACCCCCTATAGCACCCAATAATAGTTGAATTTCGAAATATACCCCAACATGCGACTTTTAAATTCCATCCAAGTAAGAATATATCTTTTTTTTTCCTTTTTTTTTTTTTTTTTTTTTTTGGTAATTCAGGGGTCAAAATTGGCTTAGTAGCAACGTATTTTCAAAAAAAAAAGTTTCATCCCTTATTTCACCCCTATTCTGACCAAGAAAACATATATTTATTTATATGGTTGTAGCATCAAAACTGCCTAAATAGCAAAAGATTTTCGAAAAAAAAATCCCTCTGCAATTTAACCCCCTTGATGGTTGAATTTTCCAAAAATACCGAAACATGTATTTCTTTAAATTCTAACGAACAATACAAATACCAATTTTTTGCAGCTCTAGCTTCAACATTGTCTGCCAACAATGTGTTTTAGAAAAGAATTTTTGGTCCCCTATTTTACCTTCTTACTTGTTGAATTTCAAAAATACTGAAACTCGTGTTTTTTTAATCCTGACCAAGAATCCATATCTGAAGTTTCGTAGTTTGTAGCTTAAAATTTGAGTTAACAGCAACATATTTTTGAAAATCAATTTTTGCATCCCCTATTATACCCCATTATTGGTTGAAATTAAAAAAAAAAAGCCGAAACACGTGTCGTTTAAATTCGAACACTGAATTAAAATCCGTAATTTTGTAGTTATAGCTTCAAAATTGCCTAAATAGTAACGTATTTTCTAAAACCGTTTCATCCCCTATTTCACCCCCTTACGGACGGAATATCGAAAAATCGCTTCTTAAATGACGTCTACAGAGTAAGATCAACACCCCCTACTAATTTTAAGTTTCTATCTTCAGTGGTTTGTGATGGGCGATGATGAGTCAGTCAGTCAATCGGGACATTGCATTTATATAGAGAGACTAGCTTCATTTCCGATGCTTCGCACACGTAGACTGGATGGTCTACATTGTTTCTAGTTCTAAATATAAATTTTGATAGATTTCATAGATACTTTCCTAACCAAGTATTATGACACAACTTGCCACCCCCTATTGCACTATTGATGGCAGGATTCCAAACTTCCCTAAACACAATTTTTTTTTTCATTTTGACCATGGTTCCAAATCCAAATTTTTGCTTATTAGTTGAATTTCCAATAATATCGAAACACATGTTTTTAAAATTCCAATCAAAAATCTAAGAGTTTTGTATTTCTTGCTTCAAATTTGCCTGAATAGTAACGTATTTTAAAAAATACGTTCATCCCCTATTTCACCCCCTTAAGGATGAGAATATCGAAAAATCACTGATTCCTATAGCGTAAGATAAACAACTTCTACAAATATCAAGTTTCTATCGTCTGTAGATTCACTTTTCAGCGCCGTTTTCTGTCTTTTAGAAGCGGATCGAGGACGCGAAATTTTTTATTACCCTTTGATATCTTTGTTTGTAGTTTACTTTTCAAACTGCAATATGCACTTCTTTTTCATTATTCGTGCGCTTGTTGCAGAAAAACACTTGTAGACTGTGCATCACCTTTCGCTGTATATTACCTCTTTGCTATTATAGTGTCAAAAGTCATCGTTGGACTTCAGTCCGAATTTTATATAAGCTGACGACTTCAACGACTATATCTTCCACTCTCTTATAGCAATCGACACGAAAACTGTTATGGTGAACAGCGGGAGACTTTGTACTACAACAACACAGAGAGATAGTTCGTCTCCATTGTGTAGTTTTTGCTGAAGGGCAAAATATTGACACCCACACGTAGAATTTTATATAAGTCGGTAACTTTCAACTCCCACATCTTCCACCCTCCCATATCGTTATCAACCCTGTACCACCATAGTGCACAATGGGAGACTGATACCTACTACCACATACAAACACTATTCGTTTGCGATGTGTAGTTATGACTACGGAGTAAAATGTAGGCACAAACACCTCAATTTTCATATATAAGATCATCATCATCAACATTAGAGACTATGTCTTTCAGCGTTTGGTCTGGAGCATAGTGCCTCTAATAACATTCCTCCATGATCCCCTATTCATTGCTAAAACATTGATGCCTCATCCATGCTCTCCGGGAGGAAATGTGTACCCCAAATTTCTGCATGTAGTGTTATAGGTGTGAAAGAGTAAAGTGTTACGAAATGATTCCGAATTGTGTAACTGAGGCAGGACGTGGGCACCCGCCCGATATTCACCTTGGGGGATGTGGAAAACCGCCTAAAACGACATCCAGGCTGGCCGGCACACCGACCCTCTTCGTTAATTCACCGGGCGGATTAGAACCGGGACCGGTACGCCTCTCCGTCTCGGTGCGCTAGGCCGCACGGCTAACCGAGAGGTTCAAACAGCGAATACTGATGCAGAATTAAAGCATGTGATGCGGAGGGAGACGTGCTTGAAGACAGTCGATAGTCGCTTTCGCCCTAATGCTGTGTTAGCTGAGCGGTCTAAGGCGCATGCCTACCTAATAGTAGTCCCGGTTGCAAATCCTGGCCGCAGCACAAACTGAACGCCTCCCCTTATATTTAAAACCTTTACTTAAACTGCGTTATACCAAGGACAACACACCCATACACGTGACGCACACCACCACAGCAATGCTCTAGGGAGGATTCGAACCTCTGATGCTAGTGGCAACTCGATTCCTAGCGTGACGCTCCAGACAAAAAAATGTTCAAATGTTTGTATAGCTTATGGGACTTAACTACGGGGTCATCAATCCCTAAGCTTACAAACTACTTATGAACTAACTAATACTAAGGACGGCACAAATATCCATGCCCGAGGGGCGATTCGAACCCCCGACCGTAGTGGCCGTGCAGACCGTGACTGGAGCGCCTCAGTCCCCTCGGCCACCGCGGCCGGCGACGCTCCAGACAGCACGGCCATTATCGCACGGGTGAGTTTTGTCGCAATATAAAGTTATGAATGAAAGGCATTGTGGAAAAGGCAAATAATTTCAGAAGGCAAGAGAAAGATAGGAGAGTAGAGGTGGTGCTTGATATCTCCACGGGCGCAAACGAACTGAACAACATAGATAGGGTCGAGATAAGCCTCACTAATTCCCGCACATAAATTGAGCAACTTTCCCTTCAGGGAAAAGAGCGCAGACCGTAGACTTCCCGCCTAAAAGTTGCCTTAGACCCACTACGCTTGTTTCTGCTGCTTACTTCGTGAAGAGCACGTAGTGGCGAGTTTCGCTGTAAAATGTTGAAATGTTTGTTAAGCTTAAGGGACTTAACTGCGGGGTCATCAGTCCCTAAACTTTCAAACTACTTACAACCTAACTAAGGACAACACAAACATTCATGTCCGAGGGAGAATTCGAACCTCCGACGCGGGAGGCCGCGCGATCCGTAACGTGGCGCTCGAGACCGCTCGGCTACTCCCGCGTGGCAGTTTCGCTATAAAGTTTTGTGAACCTCATAAGAGGATGGTACGGCCTTGTAAAGACAATGTTAAGCGAAGTGGGCCAGACATTCCTTGTTTATAAACCTTTAGAGGATTTGAGGAGGCCGGCCGCGGTGGGCGAGGGGACTGAGGCGCTCCAGTCACTGTCTGCCCGGCCACTACGGTCGGGGGTTCGAATCCCCCCTCGGGCATGGATATTTGTGCCGTCCTAGTACGTAAGTAGTTCATAAGTAGTTTGTAAGTTTAGGGACTGATGACCCCGTAGTTAAGTCCCATAGACTATACAAACATTTGAACATTTTTCATTTGAGGAGGTGAAATCGAATTCAAAATGTTCAAATGTCTGTAAATCTATCGGACCAAACTGCGTGGTCATCAGTCCGTAGCTTACAAACTACTTAAACCTAGGTAAACTAACCTAAGGACAACACACACACCCATGCCACAGGGAGGACTCGAACCTCCACAGCGAGCAACCGCGCGCTCCGCAGCGAGACGCCTTAGACCGCTCGGCTACTCCACCACGGCGAGGTGAAATCGACTGGCGAGCAGGGCTGGAGACGTTCTAAGAATAACTGTAGCGCCAACATTTTTACAATGAGGAAAGATCATGCAACATGTGTATGTGGCTTACTGATTTAGAAGATTGCTTCCGTAAATTCAACAAACTTCCTGAATAAAGGTATCTGCAATGGAGCCTGTAGGTGCGCAGCTGAGCAGTGAGCATGTTCAAATGTTCAAATGTTTGTAAATCTATCGGACCAAACTGCGTGGTCATCAGTCCGTAGCTTACAAACTACTTAAACCTAGGTGAACTAACCTACGGATAAACACACACACCCATGCCCCAGGGAGGACTCGAACCTTCACGGCGAGCAACCGCGCGCTTCGCAGCGAGGCGCCTTAGACCGCTCGGCTACGCCTCCGCGGCAGGGGGGATTCGAACCCCGACCGTAGCGGCCGTGCAAACTGTGATTGGCGCGTTGCAGACTGCTGGGCCACCACGGCCGGCCGTTATTCTCAGAACAAGGTTGTATGAAACAAAACTGGAATATTTGAGAACAACAAAGTGCGTGACTCTGTGTTTCTATTGCATAGAAATCAATACTTTTGTTTCGCTGTTGATGAAATTTTGCACACTTTACCTTAAAAACAAGAGGACTGTCACTGTGTGTATAAAATTTCGTTCGGTGCATGGTTGAGGGTACTTAACTCATGGAATTTTACGAAACGCACAATCTTTATGAGTTTTTGCGCACGTGGACTTTAAACCAAGAGGAAGACCACTGGGTACGTAAATGTTTGTATGATATATATACATGTGGCGTCTGTTCCGAAAGAGCAGACGTCACTTCTGATCCTGCAGTTGTTATTATTTAATGTTTACAGAATATATGACATCAACTGCGATTGGCAAAGCTGAAAATGTGTACCCAGCCGGGAATCGAACCCGGGTCTCCTGCTTTCTAGGCAGTTGCGCTGACCCCTACATCTAGGGGCAATGATCCTATCGTTAGTGGGGAGGGATGGGCAAGTTTGAAGCCCTTATTCTTACGGGAATTAGTTTCATAACTACGAGTTTGAGTACTGTGGGCAGGGCAAAGCTGGGAATTTGTATCTGGCGGGAGGCGTGCTTAGGTAGTCCTTGCAGGTGCGGTGATCACTGTGTCCCCAGTGGTGTAGGGGTCAGCGCAACTGCCTAGAAAGCAGGAGACCCGGGTTCGATTCGCGGCTGGGTACACATTTTCAGCTTTGCCCAATCGCAGTTGATGTCATATATTCTGTAAATATTAAATGTTTGTATGATACTTGACAGAGGGTACGTTGCAGAATACTTTGCCTAGAGAGGGAAAGGTGGAAACGAACAGAGAGATGGGAGAGAAAGAGCTGGATGCAGAGAGAGGTGGGCAGGGGATGTGGGGCCGGCCGCGGTGGCCGAGGTGACTGAGGCGCTCCAGTAACGGTCAGCACGGCCACTACGGTCGGGGGTTCGAATCCCCCCTCGGGCATGGATATTTGTGCCGTCCTAGTTTGTAAGTAGTTCATAAGTAGTTTGTAAGTTTAGGGACTGATGACCCCGTAGTTAAGTCCCATAAGCTTAACAAACATTTGAACATTTTTGGGGATGTGGACTACGAGAGACCGCTCGGCTACTCCACCGCGGCACAGTGAGCATGTAGAAGTTGCTCAGTTCGTTTATTGGCGGTCAGGACCGTTTGGGGCAAGTTGCTCAGTTCGTGTGTTGAGCAGGTAAAAGTTATTCAGTTGGTGTGAGCCGATTTCCACACGGGTCGACAAAACCGCCGCAGTCGTCCCTGAGTGCTGTTCCGCTCGCCCACTTGTTCTCTTGCACAAGGCGGATCCACAGCGCGGCACCGTCGTGCCACTGGTCCTCCAGACGTAGGCTTTGTTCCGCACTGCTCTGTTTTGTGTAGCCTCGCTATTGTCCTAGCGCCGTCGCTCATCACCGGCCTTCCGCGACAGCGAGCGCAGCTCGACTGCGCCTAATGCCAGCGCGGCGAGGTCGTTTCCTCACCCAGTTCCCACCGGGGCGATAATTCCGGGAGACACGGCAAAGCTCTTCCGGCGGCGGCAAAAACGCCTCCTCTGGCGGTCAGATAGGCCAGCCATTTAGCGGACGCCAGCCGCCAAGGACCAGCCTCCCGGAAGCGACCGCCGCGGGGAGGCACGGCCGACTCACCACTCCATCTCCGGGAGAGCTTAGCTTCACCGAGGACGTTAGGATCTCTGGAGATGTCCTAACACTGAAAAAGTGAAGCCGACAAAATGCGTATTCCGGCACTTGTTTGTGCTCAAATCATTGGGTATAGTGTGTGTGTTAGATTAGATTGTTGTTGTTGTGGTCTTCAGTCCGGAGACTGGTTTGATGCAGCTCTCCACAATACCCTATCCTGAGCAAGCCTCATCATCTCCACATAAAACGACAACCTACATCTGTCTGAATCTGCTTACTGTATCCATCTCTTGGTCTTCCCCTGCGATTTTTTCCCCACGCACTTCCCTCCAACGCTAAATTCATAGATGTCTAAGAATGTGTCCTACCAATCTATCCCTTCTTTTAGTCAAGGTATGCCAGAAATTCCTTTTCTCCCCAATTCTGTTCAGTACCTCCTCATTAGTTACGCGATCCACCCACCTAATCTTCAGCATTCTTCTGTAGCACCATATTTCAAAAGCCTCAATCCTCTTCCTGTCCGCACTGTTTATCGTCCATGTCTCACTCCCATACAAGGCAACACTCCATACAAATGCCTTCAGAAAGGACTTCCTAGATTAGATTAGATTAGTTATTTGTTCCGTAGATCCATGTTGAGGGGATCCTCGTGGATGTGGATCATGTCAAGAAACAAAATTTACAAGTTGAATAATAGATAATACTAATAATATAAATACAAATACATACACTTATAATATAAATACAGATACATAATTTATTTATTTATTTTTGGCTGATAATATAATAATACTAATATAGTATGAGTGCATGCATCATTTGGTACAATTTAGAAATTCACTAATGGAATAGAAGGACTTGGCCACTAGAAAGTCTCTTAAACTGATCTTTATTTGTAGCTAAATTTTTTATACTTGATGGTAAATTATTGAAAATGTGTGTTCCTGAGTAGTGGACCCCTTTCTGAACTAAAGTAAGTGCTTTTAAGTCCTTGTGTAGATCATTTTTATTTCTAGTATTGTATGTATGAACTGAGCTGTTTGTTGGGAAAAGGGATATATTATTTATGACAAATTTCATTAAGGAATAAATATACTGAGAGGCAGTAGTTAATATGCCCAGTTGTTTGAAGAGGATTCTACAAGACGTCCGTGAATTCACTCCACAAATAATATGTATTACACGTTTTTGGACTCTGAAGACTTTTGACTGACTTGAAGAGTTACCCCAAAATATTATACCATATGACATTAAGGAATGAAAGTAAGCAAAGTATGCAAGCTTTGTTATTTTTGTGTCTCCTATGTCTGATAACACTCGTATTGAAAATACAGATTTGTTGAGTCGTTTCTGCAGTTCTGTGGTGTGCTCCTCCCAACTAAATTTATTATCAAGCTGTAATCCCAGGAATTTAATACTGTCAACATCTTCTATCTGCTCTTCTTCATACTTAATGCATATGCTGTCAGGAACTCTCTTATATGTTCTGAACTGCATGTAGTAGCAGATCTAGTCGTTGAAGTGTACGTCATTGTAAGTAAATACTGTCAATAGTAATCGAGCTCTTGAAGTCAACCTAGAAGGAAAGAAAAGCCGCACTGCCATCTTAAATAATGGCTTACCACAAGGTTCTGTATTGGCTCCATTACTCTTCAACCTATACACACACGATCTACCGACAACAAATGCTCAGATGTTCTGCTACGCTGATGACATGGCTTTGGCTGTGCAACTTGGAAGCTTCGAAGAGTGTGAAAATGCCCTCAACCAAGATCTCAGAACAATGGAAGAATACTTCAGAAACTGGAGATTAATCCCCAAACTATCAAAGATAGAAGTTACAGTATTTCACTTATGCAACCAACAAGCCGCTCGATCTCTTGATGTTAGTTTTGCTGGAAAAAAGTTAAGCCACAACCCAAACCCAAAATACCTTGGCATGAGACTGGACAGATCACTTACATTCAAATCTCACTTAACAGAAACAGCAGCTAAGATACGAACAAGAAACAACATCATTCAAAAGCTTGCCAATTCTAGCTGGGGAGCTGATGCGCATACTCTGAAGATCTCTTCTTTATCACTGCGGCGTCGCGTTGACGCACTTGGAGGTATCCTACGGCTTTAGTCGCCTCAGTGAATATCAAAGTAACACATACCGAAATACAATGAAAGCGGGGCAGCAGATCAAGTATATCCCCACAACAGAGGAAAGTCGACTGGACCTCACGGGACACCTATACGAGTCTTCATTTGAGTATGAGAAACAACCTGCTCCTCTTGTAGTAGCAGTGTAGTGTAGGTTTCTGAAGAGCCAAGCGTCCCAAAGACTGATTTCCAAAAGGATCGTCAACAATCGCATACAACTGTAGCGTACATCAATGACGTCAATTGCTCGTGTTATTTCAGAACGCATCTCATATCCTAGTATTTCTGGAAACGAAAACTCCGTATGCAAAAGCAAAACTTGGATTCTTCAAACAAGGATCATATGAAACCCATCTGTTGGTCCACGAGACGCAATTACCATTAGATTCCTGTGACCACGTTGTGATGCCGTGTTCCTCAGCGACCGGAAGACCCAGATTTACAGTGGCTTCAGTGAACAACATTTCAGCGTGTATAACATCAAACCAGCTGTACGACTGAACTGAACTCAGGAAACAAAATACCAAACGTTACTCTCAACTAGCGGAAAGAGGATGAAGAAGGCAACTGGCCACATTAATATTTTTCTAATTATTCAACCTATACAATTTGAGCGCTAGATTAAAAAATAAGGAAGTGTAGCGAATATCGTGAATTCAACTACAGTCATCTGGACTGTAAATACTGAAGTATAAAAAAGTGAAAATGAAGGAGCTTAAACTCATTCACACTTGAAACAGCAAGCTTGTCTGAAAAATTACGTGAATTTTTTTAAACCTTACTGCGTATGGTTGTACAGGGTGAAGCAAAGAAAAGATATCAATAATAATTCATTTCCTTGAGACAAACATTTCTTGAAGACAGTCCGTGTAGTCATTTTTCTGTAATACATTGTTAGCTGAGCGGTCTACAGCGCATGCCTAGTAAGGAGGAAGTCCTGAGTTACAATCCCAGCATATAAGAGTTGCGGGGTACACAGAAATAGATCAGATGAAAGGAAATACAGTACTAACCTGACTACAGAAGAGGATGAAACTGACCACAGTTCACCTGTTGTCAAGTTTCGGCCCTGGTCATCAAGTTGCTGAAAGCGGGTAGAAGATGGAATTGCTGCCATCTCATCCGGAATATTCTATTTTACTGCTGTTCTTGAAGGTTATGAGGGTTGTCGAAAAGACTGACCTCTGCTAATAGCTCTGTCAGGCGTGAATATTGTGTGAATGTGCTCCGGGGTTCGGCCAAGCGAATGGGCAGTTGCTTCAATCTGTTGGAAGTATATGTTTTCCTCCTCTCTTAATGCTGCCACATATAGTTTCAAAACGTCAGAACCACCTTTATTTGACTCACGATGTAAATTTGTTGTTGTTATGGTCTTCAGTCCGGAGACTGGTTTGATGCAGCTCTCCACCCTACTCTATCCTGAGCAAGCCTTTTCATCTCCTCATAAGAACGGCAACCCACATCCACTTGAATCTGCTTACTATACGCGTCTCTTGGTCTCCCTCTGCGATTTTTACCCCACACACTTCCCTCCAATGCTAAATTTACTATTCCTCGATGTCTAAGAATGTGTCCTACCAAGCGATCCCTTCTTTTAGTCAGGGTATGCCAAAAATTCCTTTTCTCACCAATTCTGTTCAGTACCTCTTCATTAGATATGCGATCTACCAACCTAATCTTCAGCATTCTTCCGTAGCACCACATTTCAAAAGCCTCTATTCTTTTCCTGTCCGCACTGCTTATCGTCCATGTTTCACTCCCGTACAAGGCAACACTCCACACAAATGCCTTCAGAAAAGACTTCCTTACCTTTCGATTAATATTCGATGTTAGCAAATTTCTCTTTTTCAAAAATGCTTTTCTTCCCATTGCTATTCTGCATTTTATATCCTCTGTACTGCGACCATCGCATGTTATTTTACTACCCAAGCAACCAAACTCATCTACCACCTTCATTGTTTCGTTACCTAATCTAATTCCCTCAGCATCGCCTGATTTTCTAAGACCGCATTCCATTATTTTTGTTTTGCTCTTGTTAATGTTCATTTTATACGCTCTCTTCAACACAGTGTCCATTCCATTCAACTGCTCTTCCAGGTCCTTTGCTGTCTCTGACAGAATTACAATGTCATCCGCAAAACGCAATGTTTTTATTTCTTCCTCCTGAACTTTAATCCCTATTCCAAATTTTTCCTTGCTTTCCTTCACCGCCTGCTCGATGTACAAACTGAGATGTAAATTTATGTCACAGCTAAAATATAAACAATATTTAAAATGATTCATTTCATAAACTAAATGGAGCTATTATAGATTTTTGCAGTCGTAATAGTGGTTGGTGGAAATATCTTATTACAAACCAGATTCTCTTGTTTCCTGTATGTCGAAGTGTATATTTTCTGAATTTTAGTGGTTAGTAACTATTTGAATTTATTATCCAGTATAAAAATGCAATTTGAAGCAGCTGCCCCCATGATAAAACTCCCACTTAGTGACACACAAACCTGGCGGGAAAAGGTCAAAGGTGACACTACACCCCGTTCCAGCAAACGCGTCATTAACTAATATGCTCCATTGAACAAATAGTTAAATCGAGTTTGCAGTAACTCAGTTAAAGTCATTAAAATATATGGGTGAGGGGCCGAAGAACCAACGCTAGACAACTTATTACACTCTAAAGAGAACGAATTCAAAGGAACAGCAGCATCACCACAGTAGAAGGACCATTTCACCACCAAGGAAAAAAAATTATAAAACATGCATTACTTAATAACACGGGTAATATGGCAGTACAAGATGTTGACGTAACCCAAAAGTACATGATGCCAGAGTTGGCTAGATCACCACTTCACTCGAACGATATGTTATAAACGAATAGATTGTTAATTTTGCGGCACGGGTTTGAATTCCACTGCCTATTTTTTTTTTTTCTTTTTATGTTATTCCCCACAATATTACACTTTTAACTACAAAAATTAAACATTTTAGTGTTTCAGAATTGGCACAGCAACAGCGCGAGTTATCTTCGTGAGAAGATGTAACATTTAGTTATAGAGTATCAGTCAGTACCCCTGTTTACACCCCAAGGATTCGATATGCTTGGTAAGCGTCAAAATTGACAGATAAGACAATTTAAAAACCTGAATGAAGTATGCTTTGCACCTAAGCATATTTCGGAAAAATGTTATTGCCCAAAATATCCTTTCATAAAATTTGCAAGGTGTGATGATTTTGATGATTATCATCCAAAAAGTGCAATGTAATTCCTGCTAGAATTTTAGGAAATGTTATTGTCATCCAAAAGTTTCACTGAATTATGAAAATTAATTAATTAAATTAAAGTAATTGTAAGTCAAGATAGTATTTTACGAATATCAACTCATTTTAATAAATTTAAGTTCCATAATTAAAATTTTTGTGTTGCAAGGAATAAGATGATTATCATCATTATGTTGCACAGTTTGCAGCCACAGGCTGGGTCTGTTTGAAACACAAACCCCGCCACTTTGTACTGTCTCCCACCACCTCTCTGTTATCACTTTGGCCCAGTTCTCTCCTCTCTTGACACAATCCTCCATTCCTTTTAGCCATCTATCCCTTGCTCTTTCTCTTGAAATAAGATAAAATAGAAAATTATGAATTTGCAGGATTCGAATCCGTACCACAAAATTAACAATGTATTCGTCGATCCATTGCGCTAGGCTAATACTAAATTTAGTCGAAGTACGTTGTACTTCTCTTATACAGGGTTATTGAAGAAGATGGAATAGTTTAGAGACATGTATTAACTTCAAAAGTTTGAAATATCATTCCAACAACCTTGGAAAGAGAAAAGGTCAAATTTTTATGCATTCATTATGAGCATCATGTGTTACACGACAAATATACAGCGGTAGATCACATTTTGCCACACACGACGTAGCTCTCTCATTATCGAATTTACAGCTTTATCAATTCGATGCGTCAAGTGACAAGGTGTGAGGTCCGGAGAACTGGGGCGCCACAGCCGATGATCTGCTTCTCCCCGTCCAATCCAACGTCCTGTCATTCAGCCAGTGTCGGGCGTGCGTAGAGAAATAAAGTAGGCGGCCATCTTGCATGAATATACAGTCGTCTGAATTCACTTCAAATTAAGAACACTACCAGTTTTGAAGCATGTATAGATAGGTTAGTTCTGTCACAGTTTTCTCCGTGAAGAAAAAAGGTCCACAAACTTTGCTTACAGAGTATGGCACAAAAGACATTAATCTTCAGTGAATCTCTCTCTCTAACAACTGACATAAGAGTTTAATTTGCTCAAACTCAAAGTGTATGCTCATTAACTTACCAGAAAGATAATAAGTGGATTCATCAGAAAAAATTAATCGCTCAGAAAATAGTCTTTTTACATATCATCTAGTACGCTAATGCAAAATTAGTACCTTTTGATGTGAATGTTTTATCCATGGCAGAAACTGTGCTTTATAGGTTAAAAAGAAAACAGCAACAAGTTGCAGGGTTGCAGATTTATTAACGACCGGTTTTAGGCAATTATTGCCCTTCTTCAGGTATCTGTACAAGGAACACTTATAGAATAATACACAAGTACAAACATTACAGAAAATTCTAAGTAGACTCACAGAATTATAGGGGCAAGAGGTACAGTGCATATAAAGCTTTCTTTAAAAGTACTATAATGTGAAATATTAATACGCTCTTGCTATGAAATTTCAGTGCCACTGGTTTGGATGGATGGATGGTTTGATTTTGAAAGGGAGTAAACGACAAAGGTTACCAGTCGCTAATTCCACTGGTAAATCCGCTTATGCGGTTTATTAAACCGACGGCAAAAAGAATGTTGAACTCCAGTAACAGACGCCTGTTTTAATAACTGCAGCATAAAAATGCTTTATCCTGCTCTGTTGGTATTAAACCCACTACAGAATACAACGTGACAAGCAACAGCGCCTACGCTGTCGTAATTTGAACATCTATCCGGACTGTGCAACCTAACACTGTTGTCGTTCCACGAACGTTTGAATTATACAGTGTGTTACAAAAAGGTACGGCAAAACTTTCAGGAAACATTCCTCACACACAAACATAGAAAATAAGTTATGTGGACATGTGTCCGGAAACGCTTAATTTCCATGTTAGAGCTCATTTTAGTATTTCTCTTTAAATGCAAATTGAAATAATTCGTGTGGACAATTGTCAAAATACTCAATTGTTTCGTTAGTATGTACTCCACTTCGTCGATTCACGTCATCAACACAGATTTTCTGTGAACGTTTGGGCAGGAATTGTTGGTGATGTCTTGATTGGGCCTCATGTTCTTCCACCTACGCTCACTGCAGCACGTTATCATGATTTCATACGGGATACTCTACCTGTGCTGCTAGAACATGTGCCTTTACAAGTACGACACAACGTGTGGTTCTTGGATGATGGAGCTCCTGCACATTTCAGTCGACATGTTCGTACGCTTCGGCGACCGATGGATTGGTAGAGGCGGACAAATTCCATGGCCACCACGCTCTCCTGACCTCAACCCTCTTGACTTTCATTTATAGGGGCATTTGAAAGCTCTTGCCTACGCAACCCCGGTACCGAATGTAAAGACTCTTCGTGCTCGTATTGTGGACGGATGTGGTACAATACGCTATTGTCCAGGGCTGCATCAGCACATTAGGGATTCCATGCGACGGAGGGTGGATGCATGTATCCTCGCTAACGGAAGACATTTTGAACATTTCCTGTTACAATGTGTTTGAAGTCACGCTGGTACGTTCTGTTGCTGTGTATTTCTATCGCATGATTGAAGTGTTTTGAAGATAAGTAATAAAATGAGCTCTAACATGGATATTAAGCGTTTCTGGACACATGTCCACATAACATAGGGTAAGGTGGTACAATTTCGATATAGGTACAATTCCGATCAACATAAGGTTTCGCGCCATTTGTCTGCCTCGTAGTGTCTCGTTGTGTCGCGTTGTAGAGTAGCAGGTTTCTACAGCTCCTCCTGTCTTTTCCAAGAATACACCGCTTTTCGGTAAGGAGATATAATTTTTTTCCCTTTAAAGAGGTAAGTGAAGACACTTAGTCTAACGCGCTCTTATAAATCATCTAGTTAAGGGTGACTGGATTCGCTGCCAAAAATGCAATGTTTGGTACCACGAAGTATGCGTTGGTGCGTGACAGAAAAAGTGCTTTTTATGTGGAAGATGCCCATAATCAAAATTGTACGAGAAAGTGATCATAATTGTACCTAGTGTGGTGCATTTTCGATCGATGTTTCTCAATTGGCAATTGACACTAAATAAAGAAAAGTGTGAAGTAATACACATGACCACTAAAAGAAATCCGCTGAACTTCAATTACGCGATAAATTAGTCAAACCTTAAGGTCGTAGATTCTACCAAATACCTAGGAGTTACAATTACGAACAACTTTGACTGGAGAGAACACATAGAAAATATTGTGGGGAAGGCGAACTAAAGGTTACGTTTCATCGGCAGAACGCTTCGAAGATGCACCAGCTCCACCAAAGTGACTGGCTACATCACACTTGTGCGTCCTCTCCTGGGGTACTGTTGCCCCTTGTGGGACCCTCACCAGGTGGGATTGACGGAAGATATTGAGAAGGTTCAGAGAAGGGCAGCTCGTTTTGTTCTATCACGTTACGGGGGGGGGGGGGGGGAAGCGTCACGGAAATGTTGCACGAATTGGGGTGGAAATCATTAAAAGAAAGAGTTATTCATTGCGACGTGATCTGTTTGCGAAGTTTCAATCACCGACTTTTAGGGAGACATGACCATCCCAATAAAATAAGAGAAATCAGATCGGAAACGGAACGATTTAGGTGTTCTTTCTTCCCGCGCGCTATTAGAGAATGGAACGGTAGAGAAAAGTTATGAAAGTGGTTAATAAACCCTCTGCCAGGCACTTGAATGTGATTTGCACAGTATCTATGTAGATGAATTGCGTAACCTTTTTTTTTGTGTTTATACCAACATTTGTAACTGTATAATATTTGTGTTACATGTTCATTAAACATCCAAGAAGAAGTGCCATAGTTAAAATTATTCCTTTTCACAATTTATTTCCAGTTATAATAACATTTGTCCGAAATGATCGAAATTGGCCAGCCGAGGTGGCCGAGTGGACTAAGGCGCTCCAGTCACGGTCTACACGGCCACTACGGTCGGGGGTTCGAATCCCCCCTCGGGCATGGATATTTGTGCCGTCCTAGTCCGTAAGTAGTTCATAAGTAGTTTGTAAGTTTAGGGACTGATGACCCCGCAGTTAAGTCCCATAGACTATACAAACATTTGAACATTTGATCGAAATTGTACCACCTTGCCCTATTTTGTTTCTTTGTGTCTGAGGGATGTTTCCTGAAAGTTTGACCGTACCTTTCTGTAACACCCTGTAGTATCGTACCTTTTGTAATATGAAGGTATAAATGTTTGAAATGTGTTCCTTCTTTTTGAATAGTCCTGTACAGTAATAGGAAATCTTTCGCCAGAATTTGAGACACATCGGTGACAGCCATGCAGAAGTCACCTAGTAAGATAAGGTTTTCTCTGGAATGTTGACGCCGGTCGTACATCGTACAGTCACAGCGCCTAGCCGCCACATACGGAAGGCGGCGGACGAATTCCGAGAAGAGCGGCTGGCCGCCATTGTTGTCGCGGACGCAGACCGCAACTTCCATCCTGAGGCCGCCGTCACTTCCTGCCGGCGGCCAGCCTCTGCTTATCTGGCCGGCCGAACACACTCAAACGCCTCTACTTCCCGGCACTCCTCTGCTGTGCCGATCAATATTAAAGCTTTTCTTATTCATTAGGCACGTCTACGGAGTGTGTTTGGTTTAGCACTTTTTAACTCCTTCCCTCGCGGTCTCTTTCCTTCGTTATTCGTGCGCTCTGTTCCTTTTTACGTGTTCTTTCCGTCCTTTCTCCTTTTCGGATTGTCTACTGAAAAAATTTGTGTTAGCACGTAACTGTTCTTCTATTGTTCCAAATGTTCAAATTGCCGTGGCGCGCTCCACTACGAAGCGAAGCCGCGACCACACACCCGACACTACACCGGCCATCCACGGCCACGCAACGAACTTCGGCGACAACAAGCCGCCACGATATGCGCGTGCACTAAGATGACGGCAGCTCATTGTGCACGCATACGAACCTATTTGCGTGCGCAGATGCCGTCGCGCGCCGCGGAAGGGTCCGGTGTGCAGCTCGCCACACGTCTCCGCCGACCAATAAGAAGATGCGCGTGACCAGACCTGCGGGCCAATACCGGGACTCCACCGCGGACGGATACAGCCACCGGCGATGGTAAATAGGCCAACGCCACGGCGAATCGTCGCCTTCGACCACCAGTAGCCGGACGTCGCAGAATTACGGACCACGGAGCAGCCTCAGCCACCACGTCATTGCCCCGCTGCCTGACTGGCCTCTGCCCTGGCACATCCGGAACTGCGGCGACTATCGGCCACAAGAGAAGACATAGGGAAGGAACGTAATCTTCACTTACAGCAACTTCCGTATTCCATCGTACATATCATTCATTCAGAAATTCTTTTTAGTTTGTTTAATTTTTTGGAGTAACCTCAGAAGGAGGGTTTTTTTTTTTTTTTTTTTTTTTTTTTTTTTTTTTTTTTTTTTTTTTTTTTTTTTTTTGTTAAACCAAATGTATGGTAAATGTAGTGGCCTTGCTCCACAATAAAGTTTGGGTAAAACTCAACGAGTTGTGCTTGAATACAGTACAAATGTTTGTTAATCTTAAGGGACTTAACTGCGGGGTCATCAGTCCCTAAACTTACAAACTACTTATGAAGTACCTTATACTAAAGACGACATAACATCCATGCCCGAGGGGGCATTCGAACCCCGACCCGTAGCGGCCGTGCAGACTCTGACTGGCGCGTCGCAGACCACTCGACTACTATGACCGGCTCTTGTATTGTTCTCCAGAACCCCGGGCGATATTAATGTAATACGTAATATGGTCGCCTGCCTCCGCGACCACTTCATGTCGCATTTACAATATGTAATATGTCCACACTCAAGAACCACAGACATTGCTGAGGTGGAGTGGCTTGCGTGTGTCAACGATACAGATAGCCGTACCGTAGGTGCAACCACAGTGGAAGGGTATCTGTGGAAAGGCCAGACAAACGTGTGGTTCCTGAAGAGGGGCAGCAGCCTTTCCAGTAGTTACAGGGAGAACAGTATGGCGATTGACTGAGTTGGCCTTGTAACATCAATCAATTTAGCTTTGTCATATAGTTGTTACAACAGCCCATAGCGGCCAGCCACTATGTTAATTTTATTGTTCAGACAGCTAGTCATAACTAGCAAACGTTTTTATTACTAACTTTATAAAACATGAGCGCATTCGACTCTTTGTTGTAAACGTCTCATGTGAGTTTTAATTTTATTTCTGATAAAAGCATCCTAAGTAATAGTCGAAATCTAGCTAAAGTTCAATTATTTTAAAGCAACTGTTGGGGCTGAATTCTTATACAGTACAGTGCTATGAATTGTGTTACTTTACATATTGCGCGAATATTCCAAACATATATAAAAGCTGACATGTAACTCGAGAAGCTAACTCTGACACCGGCTAGGAGATATTTCCCTTTAGTTTTGCACATCCCTTCACTGTCCTTTTTGATAAGATCTCAAGAGGACAGATACCCATAGAGTGGTAAAAAACAGCTATCATCCATCCTGTGAAACTTTTCCCGGCGTAATGAACTTTAAAACAACTTACGGGTATGCTACCGGGTAACGTCGTCGAATACCGCCGATATTTCGACAGGAGCACACCTTGCCATTCTCAAGGCACAGCTGCACTCAAGACGCAATGTACAAGCGACTTTAATACCTCGGTTTTCTAAGGGAGAACAAGGAAGATAACACACACAGTACAAGTCATTACAGAATCACCCATCTTATACACAAGAAAGGCTTCAAAACAGACCCAAATAATTATAGAGGAATATCGTTGCAGGATGTAACATATTACATTCTTTTCAAAGACGTTTTAAACATGTCAAAGCCACAGTCACAACTTGGGAAATGTCAGGGACGTTTTAGAAAGAGTAGATGATGTTCTGAACAAATACTAAATCTCAGAAACATTAGATTTGTGGTTAAATCCGCCTTATGCAAGACACCTTGCTTTGTTTTTATACCCAAACATGTTTCGGCACTTATTTTGCCATCTTCCGTGGGTTTTAGCTTTTACACAACTGTCCATTAAAATTGCTACACCGAGAAGAAATGCAGATGATAAACGGGTCTTCATTTGACAAATATATTATACCAGAAATCACGTGTCATTAAATTTTCACGCAATTTGGGTACATAGATCCTGAGAAATCAGTACCCAGAACAACCACCTCTGGCCGTAATAAAGGCCTTGATACCCCTACACATTGAGTCAAACAGAGCTTGGATGGCGTACAGCTACAGATGCCCATGTAGCTAAATCACTATAGCACAGTTCATCAAGAGTAGCGACCGGCGAATTGTGACGAGCCAGTTGCCCGGCCACCATTGACCAGACGTTTTCATTTGGTGACAGATCTGGAGTATCTGCTGACCACAGCAGCAGCCGAACATTTTCCGGATCCAGGAAGGCCCGTATAGGACCTGCAGCATGCGGTCGTGCATTATCCTGCTGAAATGTAGGGTTTCGTAGGGTTCGAATGAAGAGAAAAGCCAAGGGTCGTAACACATCTGAAATGTAACGCCCACTGTTTAAAGTGCCGTCGATGCGTACAAGAGGTGACCGAGACGTGTAACTAAAGGCACCCCCTACCATCACGCCGGGTGATACGCCAGTATGGCGATGACGAAAAAACGCTTACGATGTGCGTTAACCGCGATGTTGCCAAACACGGATGCGACCATCATGATGCTGTAAACAGGTCTAAATCCTAACATGAATTTTGCGCCACCTATTAAAAAATATCATAACAACCACCTCCGGCCGTAATAACGCCTTTGATACGCCTGGGCATTGAGTCAAACAGAGCTTGGATGGCGTGTACAGGTACAGATGCCCATGCAGCTTCAACACGATGCGTGACTGGCGTTAACAAGTATAATTAGTGTGAAAAAGGAAAGTGGCTTAATTTCGGTTTCCCTTTAACTTATTTGAGACATTAAGAACTAGGAAACGTGTTTTGTGATTTAATAAGCATCATGCCAGAAGATCCATCTCTTACACACTTCGCCGACCACCTGTTGGAAAATTATTTTCATGAGAAAAATTTATAGTTTGAGCAAACGACTCCTCTCCGCTTTGGAGCACAACAAACGAATGCTAGAGCTTTCATTCTCGTTTTAATTCTGAGTCCGCTCACCCCAACATTTATATTTTTGTGACGACCCTAAAAACATTTTATACAGTCTCTTGAATTCGAGATAAGTGTGTCAGGAATGGTTCCTTAACAAAAACGGCTAAGAAGACCATAAGACAAATATTTAACCAGAAATAAATCTGCAGTTGCAAAACTACGAGCCGCGGTGAAGTGACCGAGAGTATTGAGGCGGTATGGTCCGATGCGCTATGCAGTTCACTGTTGGGGGCTCGAATCCCCCCTGGGGCATGGATGTTTGTTCTGTCTTTCGTATTAGTTCACAAGTAATTTGTAAGTTTAGGGACCGATGATACCGCAGTTAAGCCCCATAAGCTTAACAAATATTTAATATTTTAAGCAAAACTGCGCAATTGAGTGTTTGCATATATATATATATATGTGTGTGTGTGTGTGTGTGTGTGTGTGTGTGTGTGTGTGTTTCGTTCAATTTCAAAGTATTTTGTGAATAGTATTATTAGTAACTGGAGCCAGTATTATACACGTTCAGTTTAGAAATTTGAGGTTTTGTACATTCATACATAATGTATCGTTTTGTATATTTTGTAGTGAACTGTAATAAAACCGCTACACTTGTATGTGGCTCACTGATGGCAAACGAAAACTGCGAGTCTGCAGCTTAGTTGCGGAGTTCCTGTACTGACGGTCATCACCGTTTAGACCGAGTTGCGGAATTCGTATGTTGCGGAGTTCGTTTGAAAAAAAAAAAAAAAAAAAAGAACGAAGCTTGGAGTTTAACGTCCCGTCGACAGCGTGGTCACTAGAGACGGAGCTTACGCTCGGAGTATTTGGGTAAGAATGTGAAGAAAATCGGCCGTGCCCTTTCAAAGGAACCATCCACCAGCCGCGGTGGCCTAGGGAACTGAGGCGCGCCAGTCACGGTCTGCACGGCCACTACGGTCGGGGGTTCGAATCCCCCCTCGGGCATGGGTATTTGTGCCGTCCTTAGTCTTAGCTAGATCATAAGTAGTTTGTAAGTTTAGGAACTGATGACCCCGTAGTTAAGTCGCATAAGCTATACAAACATTTGAACATTTGAAGGAACCATCCCGGCTTTTGCCTGGAGTGATTTAGGGAAATCACGGAAAACCTAAATCTGGATGGCCGGAGGTGGATTTGAACCACCATCCGAATGCGGAGTTCGTTTGAGTTGGAAACCAAAGCAGAGAGGGCCAAAAACTTTGTAAATTAAACCAAGGTCAGTTCGCAACATATGGAAGACGGGGCGCTGCGGTATGGCAACCGCGGCTGACACGGGCAGCTTGCCTTGGCGTTCTCTGTGGGCCTCCGTCAACAGGTAGAGTGGGGCGCGGAGAGCCGGAACCGCTATCTGGGGACACGGCCGCCCTCTCGTCTGGACAGACAGCCCTTATCTGCGCCCATATGGCCGCCGCCGGCCTAGAAGCAACCGTTACGGTCGCGACGCCGACACCTGCCGCTCCAACCTATCGCGACAACGGAAATGGCCCTCTCCACGACTTTCTTTCTCATTCGGAACCACATTTAAGCTGTCACACCTTATTGCTTTCCTCTTGAAATGTTCCTGAGGCTGTTGTTGTGGTGTTCAGTCCGCAGACTGGTATGATGCAGCTCTTCACGCTACCCTGTCCTGTGCAAGTCTCTTCATCTGAGATTACGTTCGGCAACCTACATCCTTTTGAATCTGCTTATTATATTCGTCCCTCGGTCTCCCTCTACGATTCTTACCCCACACACTTCCTTCCAACGCTAAGTTGACAATTCCTTGATGTCTCGGAATGTGTCCAAACAATCCATCCCTTCTCTTAGGATATGCCAGAGACTCCTTTTCTCCCCGATTCGACTAAGCACCTCTTCATTAGTTCATTAGTTACGTGATCTACCCATCTAATTTTCATCATTCGTCTGTAGGACCACATTTCAAAAGCTTCTATCATTTTCTATCGTCCACGTCTCACTCACACACAATGCTACACTATCACACAAATTCTTTCAGAAAGGACTTCCTAACATTTAAATAAATATTGGATGTTAACGAGTTTCGCTTCTTTGCAAACGCTTTTCTCCCCAGAGCCATTCTTCATTTTATATCTTCTTTACTTCTGCCCTCAGAAGTTATCTTGCTACCCAAATAACAAAATTCATCTACTACTTTTATTGTCTCATCACCTAATCTAATTCCTTCAGCTTCGCCTGATTTTCTGACATTGCATTCCATTACCTTCGCTTTACTCTTGTTAATGTTCATCTTGTATTTTCCTTCCATGACACTTTCCATCCCATTCAATTGCTCTTCCAGATCTTTTGCGGTCTCTGATAGAATTAGTATGTCATCAGCAAACCGCAATGTTTTTATTTCTTCTCCCTGCACTTTAATGCCCTCTCCAAATTTCTCCTTCCATTCCTTCACTGCCTGCTCAGTGTACAGATTGGACAACATTGGGGAAAAGCTACAACCCTGTCTTACTCCCTTCCCAACCTCTGCGTCCCTTTCTTGCCCTTAGACTCTAATAACCGCTGTCTGGTTTCTGTAGAGGTTGAATACAACTCTTCGATCCCTATATTCTACCCCTGATACCTTCAGAATTTGGAAGAGTGTATTCCAGTCGACATTGTCAAAAGCTTTCTCCAAATCGACAAACGCTAAAAACATAGGTTTCCCTTTCCTTAGCCTCTCTTCTAAGATGAGTAATGTGAGTATTGCCTCCCGTGTTCCTACAGTTCTCCTAAATCCAAACTGATATTCCCCGAAGTCGGACTCCACAAGTTTTCCCATTCGTCTGTAAATAATTCGTGTCAGTCTTTTGCAACCATGACTTATTAAACTGATCGTTCTGTAATTTTCACACTTGTCTGCAGTTGCTTTCTTTGGAATTGGAATTACAATATTCTTCTTGAAGTCGGATGGTATTTCCCCTGTCTCATACATCTTGCAAACCAGGTGATTTTTTTCATGACTGGCTCTCCTAACGACATCAGCAGTTCAGACGGAATATCATCTACTCCAGGGGACTTGTTTCCACTCAAGTCCTTCAGCGCTCTGTCAAATTCTTCTCGCAGTATCACATTTCCTATCTCATCTTCCTCGACTTCGTCTTCCATTTTTAGAATACTGAGGCTATTACGTAAAAAAAGAAGTAAAAATCTCCACCTCACTCGTGCATCACTCATTGTCGTGTCTCCAACAATATGAGGTCTGTTCAAAAATGTTCGAGAAGTATGAGCACAACATTTATTACGCTTACCTTTTAATTGTGTACATGGTCTCCCTCGCAATAGTCTCCTCCGCAACTGATAAAGCCGCTCCCACCCCCGTTTCCACTTCCGGGAGCAGTCTCGGTGCGCCTCTTGCAGGATTGCACGACGTGCCCTCTGCGAATTTTTTTTTTTTTTTTTTTTTTTTTTTTTTTTTTTTTTTTTTTTTTATCTCGTCTGCGGTTGTAAATCTTCGTCATTTCAACGTCTCAACATCACAAACATAGGCCCACGTCCCATCAATTCTCTTAGCGCATCTCGTTCTCATTTCCGCTATCCAAAAGCTCTTCACACATTGTGGGGTGCCGCGGCGGAGTGGCCGAGTGCATTGAGGCGCTATGTTGCGATGCGCTAGGCCGTTCCCCGTCGGGGGTTCGAATGCCCCGCTCGGGCATGGATGTTTGTGCCGTCTTTAGTGCAAGGTATTTCATAAGTAGTTTGTAAGTTTCGGGACTGATGACCCCGTAATTAAATCCCATAAGCTTAACAAACATTTGAACATTGTGAGGCAATTGTACGCATATCTGGTATTGACTCATGAGCCGTAGGGCGAACGTGGTGTCAACACAGTACATTGCAAGATGCTGTGTCAGTATTGAAAGACTTAATCCAAATGAAATGTTACTTCCTTCTGCAATCTCTGGGACATTCAGCCTTCGATTAGCACGCATAATTTTGTTGACCTTTGTAACATGTGATTGTAACATGAACATGTGATTGTAACATGAAGTTAACTATTGCGATTATCAGTCCCTAAGCTTTTACAAATTGTTTAAGCAATGTTAAACTAACATAAGGACAACACACACACACACACACACACATATATATATATATATATATATATATATATATATATATATATATATATATATATATAATGCCCGGGAGAAAACCCGAACTTTCGACAGGGAGCAACCGCGCGCTCCGCAGCAAGGTGCCTTAGAGAGTACGGCCATTCCACCACGGCAGTGAAGTTACAGTCAACAGCACCTCGTTTTCCCTAGTGGTCACCTATCCAAGAACTGAGAAGGCCCAACGTCGCTTTGGACGGGAACCGGTGCTTGCAACGTGGTATGGCCGTTGGTCCATCAATTGGTGTGTCAGTGCAAAGGTTTTCATGACTTTCATGCAAAATTAAATGCTTCCGCGTTACGCCTCTGACGCTGCCATCTCGAAATTCGTAAACTGTACGACAGAATGTTCAAAAATGTTTGTAAACCTAAGGGACTTAACTACTTTGGTCATCAGTCCCTAGACTTACAAACTACTTAAAATAACTTACGCTAAGGGCGGCACACACACTCATACCCATGCCCGACGGAGACACAACGTTCTAGCAAAATACAGCACTGAATAATAACCTAAAGACATACAATAACTCCCGGCAGTTATAGATTCAACACAACTTTATGGAAGGGTGCCAGTAGCATTTCGCTCCTATACCGCATTGCCGGAATTTTTGAGGCGACCTCGTATGAACTTCTGGCTATTCAAAAATGCAACACCTAGAAGAACCGGAGATACACAGCCAGATTGATTTGGGAGACAATGCGTTGTTATCTACATCCACATAAATACTCTGCAAATCACATTGAAGTGCATAGCAGGGGATTCTGACAGTTTGCAGAGAAAAGGAACACCTAAATCTTTCCGTTTTTATTTTATTTTGATTATCATGTCTTCCTATGCAGGTGGGTGCTAACAAAATATGTTCGCATTGGAAAGAGAAAGGTGGTGAAAGAAACTTCGCAAATAGATCTCGTCGCGACATTTTCGTGACACACTCTCCCCTTTATCGCGATAATACAGAACGATCTGCCCTTACCCGAACTTTCTCTGTCCTACTAGGTGGGGATCTCACAATGCTCAACAATACTCCAAAATAGGACGCACAAGTATGGTTTAGGTAGATTCTTTAGTAGAACTGTGCATCTTCTGAGTGTTCTGCCAACAAAAAGTAGTCTTTGTTTCTTTGGTTCTCTCCAATTTGTTTGTAATTGTTACTACTATTTATGTAGTTGAATGTACGGCCTGTAGTTTTGACTGATTTATCGTGTAAATGAAGTTTAACGGATTTCTTTTAGTGGTCATATGGATGACCTCACACTTTTCATTATTAAGGGTCAATTGCAACTTTTTGCACCATGCAGATATCTAAAGGACGAAACGCTTGAAATTAGTCTCCCGTGTGAAGTGGGTAAGATGATGAAATCAGAATTCTACGTTGTCGCCATTGCTACCTATAACCGATACAACACGCATCGGCATTAAATGAAAAAGACTCTGATTGTGTTGTTGAGGTGTAGGAGTCCGCGCTGCTTCCACAAATTGTCGAAGTTGATTTTGTGTAGCAGTAGGCGGTGCATACCGCGCCAATCGATCCGCATTATCGACCAGACGTTTTCGATATGCGAGAGATCGAGAACACTGAGAGGTCAAGGCAGCAATGCTATCCAATGGCCGATGGGCTACGAAGGAGTCTTGAACTTTGCGTGATCATGTTACAAAATGGCCATCGGATGTCTCCGAAGATAGGGAAACACAACAGGCTGCAAGGCTTCGGAGATCAGAGATGTAACGCTGGCTGGTTGGTGTACCGGCAATGCGTCCTTGGGATGGAAGGAAGGGGAGTGGAATCCAAAACCACCCGCGACCATAATACAGGGTGCACGACCAGTATGGCGATGCATAAGCCAAAAGTTCTGCAGCCTCTCATCAAGGTGTCTGCAGACTGTGATCCGACGACCACCGTGGTGATACAAGCAGAATTTAGACGTAAACGACGTTGTTTTTACCGACCGTTCAGCGTTACAAGTCTCAAGCCTATTGTCCTCCCATACCTTTATGGCTTGTCGATGGGCACATTATAACAACATAATGCACAGTGTCAGTTGAAGGTACATGGGAATGTGCAACAGTACAGTAGTGAACTTTATGAATAAAATAAATCCTATCTGTGCCTGGTTTGCGTTTATCACCAAAAAGTGAAATGGTCTAACTGCTTAAAGAATACAGTGGTGAAACCTTTTTACGAGAAGTTACATTCATGTCAAATGGCTTTTGCTGTGACATCACTGAAAAACAAATCTACACTATCACATTAACAGCAATTTTGATTCACGACAGAGAGATACGGACTTTTGATGCGAAAGTTATGTATGGCGCCGTTAACGTATAACAGTGCAGGAAAAACGAACGTCGCGGCGAAGTGGTCGAGCGCATTGAGGCGCTTTGCTCCGATGCGCGAGGCCGTTCCCCGTCGGGGGTTCGAATCCTCCGTCGGGCATGGATGTTTGTGCTGTCTTTAGTATAAGTTAGTTTATAAGTCCACCCCCACCCCATTGCCAAGGTGGGGTGGCTTGCGTGCCTCAACGATGCAGATAGCCGTACCGTAGGTGCAACCACAGCGGAGGGGTGTCTCTGGAGAGGTCAGACAAACGTGGTTCTTGAAGAGGGGAAGAGGGGAAGTAGCCTTTTCAGTAGTTACAGGGGAAACAGTCTGGATGATTGACAGAGCTCGCCTTGTAAGAGCAACTAACATGGCTTTGCCATGCAGGTACTGCGAACGGCTGACATTAAAGGGAAACTACAGTCGTTACCTTCCCCGAGGACATGCAGCTCTACTGTATGAATATATGATGAAGGCGTCTTCTTGAGTAAAATATTCCGGAGGTAAAATAGTCCCCCATTCGGATCTCTGGGCGGGGACTATTCAGGAGGATGTCGTCATCAAGAAAAACAAAACAGGCATTCTACGGGTCGGAGCGTGGAATGTTCTAACCGTTATCCAGTAGGTAAGTTAGAAAATTTGAAAAGAGAAATGGATAGGTTAAAGTTAGATATAGTAGGGACTAGTGAAGTTCGGTGGCAGGATGAACAAGATTTTTGGTCAGGTGAGTACAGGGTTATAAATACAAAATCATTGGGTGCTAATGCAGGAGTAGGTCTGATAATGAATAAGAAAATAGGATTGCGGGTAAGTTATTGTGAACACCATGGTGAAAGCATTATCGTAGCAAAGATAGACACAAAACCAACACCGACCAGAGTAGTGCAAGTTTATATACCAACTAGCTCGGCCGATGATAAGGAGATCGAAAAAAATGTATGAGGAGACAAAAGAAATCGTTCAGGAAGTTAAGGGAGACGAAAACTTGATTATGATGGGGGACTGGAACTCGGTAGTAGGAAAGGAAAGAGAAGGAAATGTAGTAGGTGAATATGGTTCAAATTCAAATGTTTGTATAGCTTATGGGACTAAACTACGGGGTCATCAGCTCCTAAACTTACAAACTACTTATGAACTAGCTAATCCTAATGACGGCACAAATATCCATGCCCGAGGGGGGATTCGAACCCCCGACCGTAGTTACCATGCAGACCGTGACTGGAGCGCCTCAGTCCCCTCGGCCACCGCGACCGGAGGTGAATATGGACTGGGAAAAGGAATGAAAGAGGAGATCGCTTGGTAGAATTTTGCGCAGAGCACAATTTAATAATCACCAACACTTGGTTTAATCATCATGAAAGAAGGCTGTATACGTGGAAGAGACCAGGAAACACTGGAAGGTACAAGATTGCCTTTATAATAGTAAGATTTAGAAACCAAGTATTAAACTTTAAGAGATATCCAGGGGCAGATATTGACTCAGACCATAACTTATGAACTGCAGATTAAAACTTAAGAGATTGCAGAAAGGTAGAAAAGTTAGGAGATGGAACCTGAACAAACTGAAGGAACCAGAGGTGGTTGAGAGTTTCAGATAGAGCATTAGGCAAAGATAGGCTGAAACGGGGGAAAGTAATGCATTAGAAGAAGAAGGGTAGCTCTGAGAGATAGGGTATTTAAGGCCGCCGAGAATCATATAGGCAGAAGGAAAAGGCCTAATAGAAATCCGTGGATAACACAGGATATACTGAACTTAATTGAGGAGAGGAGAAAATATAAAAATTCGGCATGTGAAGCAGGCAAAAGGGAGTACAAAAGTCTAAAAATGAGATTGAAGGGAAGTGCAGACTGGCTACGCAGGAGAGGCTAGAGAACAAATGCAGAACCGTAGAAGAATGTATAACTAGGGGAAAGATAGATACCGCCTACACGAAAGTAAAACAAATATTTGGAGACAAGAAAAGCAGCTGTATGAATATCAAGAACTTAGACGGAAAACCAACACTAAGCAAAGAGGGGAAAGCTGAACCATGAAGGAATATATATAGGTCCTATACAAAGGAAATAAACTTTAAGGCAGTTCAAATGTTCAAATGTTTGTATAGCTTATGGGACTTAACTATGGGGTCATCAGTCCCTAAACTTACAAACCACTTATGAAGTAACTAATACTAAGGACGGCACAAATATCCATGCCCGAGGGGGGATTCGAACCCCCGACCGTAGTGGCCATGCAGACCGTGACTGGAGCGCCTCAGTTTTAAGGCAGTATTCTAGAAATGGAAGATGAAGTGGAGGAAGATAAGATAGGTGATATGATACTGCGAGATGAATGTCAAAGACGAAGTGGAGGAAGATAAGATAGGTGATATGATACTGCGAGAATAATTTGACAGAGCGCTGAACTATTTGAGTCGAAACAAGGCCCCCGGAGTAGATGATATTCCGTCTGAACTGCTGATATCGTTAGGAGAGCCAGTCATGAAAAAATTGTTTCGCCTGGTATGCAAGATATATGAGACAGGGGAAATACCCTCCGACTTCACAAAGAATATTGTAATTCCAATTCCAAAGAAATCAAGTACAGAAAAATGTGAAAATTACAGAATTATCACTTTAATAAGCCATGGTCGCAAAATACTAACACGTAAATAATGAGGTGCTTAAACGAATTGGGGAGAATAGGGGTTTCTGGCATATCCTGACTAAGAGAAGGAATAGGTAGGTGAGACACATTCTGAGACATCAAAGAATTGAGAACTTAGCATTAGAAGGAAGAATGTGGGGTAAATATCATAGAGGGAGACCGAGGGACGAATATAGTAGGCAGATTCAAAAGGATGTAGGTTGCACGGGACAGCGTAGCGTGTAAAACTGCATCAAACCAGTCTGCGGACTGAAGACCACAACAACAATAACAGTTTATAATTAGTTTGTAAGTTTAGGCACTGATGACCCCGCAGTTAAGTCCTATAAGCTTAAACAAACATTTGAACGTTTTGAACATTCGAAAAACGAACCCCAGTACCGCGCATTTTTGAACGGAAGCTAGAACAGCGTTTCACTTCTTCTTTTTTTAATCTTTTGCGACACATCGAAATACATTTTAGACTGTCGCGACACCGCAACACGTAATTTACTTTCCTAGATGCATGAGAGGAAAAAAAAACAACAAAATTCACATATACATTATATAGACTAAAAGCTTTAAGTAATGAAATCGCGAATTTCAGTTTTAGGTCCTCCAAGGGAAAAATATGTTCTATATATTTCTAAGCGTAAGATTAGAAGGTATTACAAATCTCACGACACACCTGACAGATATTCCTGACACACTAATGTTTTGCGAGACTGACTGAGAAACGCTGGGCTAAAAACCCTAAGGACATAACTGTAGTCAACAGCAAGTACCGTGAGCGAACGGAAAGAAATTGATTACGATCGGAGACAGTGGGTACCGTCACGTTTCCAGTGCAGAGCTGATACTTCCAGTATATCTCAGATACAAACGTGAATAGGGGTGTAGGGAATGAGGAGAAGGTAAGAAATCAATAACTCTGTAAAGCCACCTCGACTACTAGTAACCAAAACTAAATTTCTCATAAAATAATACCCATGAAAAATTACTGAAGTATTTGCTGCAATTTGTGTCCAAGCAATGACTATTTACAACGTAACGCAGTAATGAAGGAAAAATCAATAAGAACAAAATGTAATTTTGAAGCTGAGAAATAACCTTTAAGTGGCCTATACAGTCCTCCAAAATTACGGCACTTGGGCGCCGAGTTTAATTTGGAATTTCATATAGCCCTCTTGCTATACATTCGTAGTCGATCTGAACTGTTTGAAGATGATTTCTTTTTCGTATTTATGGAATGTACGACATTAACTGCGAATGGGTAAAGTTGAAAGTGCGTACCCATTCGCGATTCGAAATCGGTTCTTCTGCTTTCTATGCAGTTGCGTTGACCCCTATACCATCGGGGACAAAAAATGTTCAAATGTTTCTAAAGTTTATGAGACTTTACTGCGGGGTCATCAGTCCCTAAACTTACAAAGTACTTATGAACTAACTTATACTAAAGAAACCACAAACATCTATGCCCGAGGTAGGATTCGAAACTCTGACGAGGGAGGCCGTGCGATCCGCAATGTGGCGCTCCAGACCGCTCGGCTACTCCCGCGGGAACACAAGGATTACAACACCTGCACGGAATTAATCAATTATGCCTACCGTCAGATACAAATAACTCAGGGGGTCGAAAGTGGCGTCTGTTTCTTCGGACAGGTGCGAAAGAACAGACCCACATTTACAAATGTAACTCACTTCTTTTTCTAAATATCATCGTCCTTGAATATTAACACAGCTTGTTCTTTACATTTGCATATTACACAGTTATATGTGTTGTAGAGGGGACTGAAACAGCAATGCTTGGCTATAAATTCATTCCCAGAAACGCGCCGTTTGAGATAAACGACTTTGAAAAATGTGAAGCAGTACTCACTGACAGACGGCAGTATCTTGCTTAACTTTTTTTTTCCTTGTGACGTTACGGATGTGTCACATGAGATGAAAAAACAGTTAATTGAAGCGCATGTACACAAGTTTCCACTCAGTGACTGGGATAGACGGTGCACTGCGTTATGGCAGAGTACACTTTTTCAAGGACGTTCAGCGACTTGTTGCTCTACGGTAGAAATGGACGAAGTGATCGATCAGCACAACGCATATATCACAAACAACTTCCCGGTCGCACCATTACATGTCCATTTCTGCAAGATTGAAGTAATGGCTCAAAGGACCGAAGGCACTATTGTGGCCTTGTCCGGACGTGCAGCACTGTTGATATGAAAAGGAAGTTCGCCGCAAAGGAATAACCTTGTGCTCTAAGGCGACTTGCTGCGGAGTGCGCCGCTAATCCCCGTCGGATGTTCAAGTCCAGTTTGTTGTAAGTCTAGGGGCTGATGACCACCGCAATTTGTTAACGTAGCTTTACAAACATGCACTACTGGCCATTACAATTGCTACACAAAGAAGAAATGCAGATGATAAACGGGTAGTCATTGGACAAATATATTTTACTAGATCTGACATGTGATTACATTTTCACGCAATTTGGGTGCATAGATCCTGATAAATCAGTACCCAGAAGATTCACCTCTAGTCGAATAACGGTCTCGATACGCCTGGGCATTGAGTCAAACAGAGTTTGAATAGCGTGTACAGGTACAGATGCCCATGCAGCTTCAACACGATACCACAGCTCATCAATAGAAGTGACTGGCGTATTGTGACGAGCCAGTTGCTCGGCCACCATTGACCAGACGTTTTCAATTGGTGAGAGATCTGGAAAATGTGCGGCCGCAGCAGTAGTCGAACATTTTCCGTATCCAGAAAGGCTCGTACAGGACCTGCAACATGCGGTCGTGCATTATCCTGATGAAATGTAGGGTTTCACAGGGATCGAATAAAGGGTAGAGACACAGGTCGTAACACATAAGAAACGTAACGTCCACTGTTCAAAGTGCCGTCGTTGCGAAGAGGTGACTGAGACATGTAACCAACGGCACCCCATATAATCACGCCGCGTGATACGCCAGTATGGCGATGATGAAGACACTCTTCCAATGTGCGTTCACCCGATGTCGCCAAACACGGATGTGACCATCATGATGCTGTAAACAGAACCTGGATTCATCCGAAAAAATGACGTTTGGCCATTCGTGCACCCAGGTTCGTCATTGCGTACACCATCGCAGGCGCTCCTGTCTGTGATGCAGCGTCAAGGGTAACCGCAGCCATGGTCTCCGAGTTGATAGTCCATGCTGCTGCAAACGTTGTCGGACTGTTCGTGCAGATGGCTGTTGTCTTGCAAACGTCCTCATCTGTTGACTCAGGGATCGATACGTGGCTGCACGGTCTGTTACAGCCATGCGGTAAGATGCCTGTCATCTCGACTGCTAGTGATACGAGGACGTTGGGATCCAGCACAGCGTTCCGTATTGCCCTCCTGAACCCACCGATTCCATATTCTGTTAACAGTCATTGGATCGCGACCAACGCGAGCAGCAATGTCGTGATACGATAAACCGCAATCGCCATAGCCTACAATCCGACATTCATCGAAGCCAAAATGCGATGGTACGTATTTCTCCTCCTTACACGAGACATCACATCAACGTTTCACCAGGCAACGCCGTTCAACTGCTGTTTTGTATGAGTAATCGGTTGGAAACTTTCCTCATGTCAGCACGTTGTAGGTGTTGCCACTGGCGCCAACCTTGTGTGAATGCTCTGAAAAGCTCATAGCATCTTCTTCCTGTCGCTTAAATTTCTTCGTGGTGTAGCAATTTTAATGGCTAGGAGTGCATGAACATTTTAAAAGGAAGTTCTCCAACTGGTCAACCAGAAGCGGTCGAAGAGTATTGCTGGAGATCTTAATTCTGACAGAGACAGCAAAGGCCCTGGAAGAGCAATTGAACGGAATGGACAGTGTGTTGAAAGGAGCTTATAAGATGAACATTAACAACAGAAATACAACGTTAATGAAATGCAGTGTAAGAAAATCAGGTGATGCACAAGGAATTAGATTAGATAACAAAATAAAGAAGGTGGTAGATGAGTTTTGCTTCTTGGGCATTAAAATAACATATGATGGGTGCAGTACAGAGGTATAAAATGCAGAATGGCAATGGGAAGAAATGCGTTTCTGAAAAAGAAAAATTTGCTTACATCGAATATTAATTCAAGCGTAAGGATGTCTTTCCTGAAGGCATTTGTGTGGATTGTTGGCTTGTACGGTGCTGAAACATGGACGATAAATACTCCAGACAGGAAGAAGATACATGCTTTTGAAATGTGGTGCTACAGAAGAATGCTGAAGATTAGGTGGGTAGATCGAATAACTAATGAGGAGGTACTGAACAGAATTGGGGAGAAAAGGAATTTTTTTCATACCTTCACTAAAAGAAGGGATTGATTGGCAGCACACATTCTTAGACAATGAGGAATCGTCAATTTAGCATTGGAGGCAAGTGTGTGGGGTAAAAATCGTACAGTGAGATATACAGACGAATACAGTAAGCAGATTCAACTGGATATAGGTTGCCGTTCTTAAGAGGAAATGAAGAGGGTTGCTCGAGGTAGAGGAGGGCCCAGACTGAAGACCATAGCAACAGCAGCAGGTACCCAGAGCAGCGTCTGTTAACCACGAATAGCAACTTCATCCATACGTCCTCCGAAGGCTGCAGGCATTGTGTGCAGACGATTTTGCAGCGCGTGACGAGTACTGCGCGTCCCCTGTTGAGATTCCAGATAATTCTTTTCTCACATAAAGCGCTTTTCACAAACCGTCGCAACGCCACATTTGGAACGAGCAGAATTCTGATGCCACAAATCCTCATGAGTTTAAAACGTGTCGGTATTAATGGGTAGGCTGATATTATTCGTAGTCGTGTCACTGACTCACGTATTCCATCGCCACGTCTAACGGGCTATTTGAGTTTCAAAAAATGTTCAAAAGTTTGTAAAAATATATCTGTTAACTATTCTGGTTATCAGTCCCTAGGCTAACAAACTGGTTAAACCAACTTATGCTAAGGACAACAAACACACTCATGCCCGAGGGAAGACTCGAACCTCCGACGGCATGTAGTGGCGCGCTCCGCAGCTAGGCGCCTTAGAGCGCTCGGCTACTGCACCGCGCCGCTTGACTTTCCTGGAAGATGCACAAGTGAAGCATTTTGACGACCTGGTCGCAGCAGCATGACGCGGCAACCCACTCTTCAATACTGGCAACTTCATTCTGTGCAACCGAACTCGTGCTCGTCATTTCGACTCCACGCGGGTAAGAGCATGTTGATGCATGTTCATGAAGTTATCTAAGAAAGACGTTTATATTCCAAACGAATATTTTCGGGTATTGATTAATTAGGAAATACTATTGTGCTACGTTCCTACTACAACACTTACAAGGTACAATAGAAATTCGCAATCACCCTGTATCTGAATTATCTGACGAGTGCGAAGTAGTGCAGGAAAACTGAGGCATTTGTATTGTTATATATTTTTTGCGTCGCTTTTCTAGACTTTTTTGCAAAACATATTAAAAGTCGACCACTGTACGTAACAAGAGCCTTGTTTTATCACTAAAATTAGTAAATAAGGTCCATGTGAACTACCGGTTACTCCCTGCTACAAAGCCTTGTTCCATGGCCCAAACTGAGAACTGACTCCCTTCAAATTATTTCAATACCAGGAAGTTAAAACTACAGTGGTCAATACACAAAGCGGTTCACACGTTATTACACACAGACGTTAATAAGGAAGCCACCACAATTGAAGTTATCTTAGAAAGGTGGCTAAGAAAACATTTATGGCGCAACGGAATTTAGATATGAGAAATTATTGCATCTGAACTTGTTCTCAGTACTTGTGGAGAACAATATTAAATAAAAGAGGGAGGGTGCTCTAAAACTACAATTTATAGGCAACTTACGGATTATGCTGAACTTAAACTTGTTTATTCAGGTAGAAAACAAGCAAAATGGGGAACCAATTTTGTTAATACAATAAAAATGCATCTCTTATATGGATTAATGCGGACGGTGCCCAGCCAAAATTATACATGATTTAACGCTACTGCGGGGGGGGGGGGGGGAGGATTCACAAACAACACTCATTCGCTCACAAACACGCAATGCCACAGCGAAACTAACCAAAATCAGCGTGTTGAGAAGCAGGCGCCGCTATCGCTGGCGAAATTCAGCAAGTCGGAGGTAGAACAAAACACAATATACAAAAACACTTTTGAAACTGGCTCTGGTCTGTCGTAACTTTTTTGAGATGGTGCTTGTGTATAGCCAAGTTAAATTACATCTGAATTGGACTGCGAGCAAACACGCTAACGGCTACACATGGCTACGTTACATGAACTCACTCCACTGAAGGTGAAGTGACTGAAAATCGGATTCATTATACAAAATCACGGTGAATTCATAAGTTGCAGTCTGTTAGAAATCGAGCTAGGTACTGGTTTTATAAGAGAAGTGGCGTGAACTCAGGCGACTAGCTGCAAACCGCGGAAGTGAAAACTCGGACCCACGTGGTTCCGAAAACCGATAAAATTGAATAAACTCAGATTCCAAAAAATAAAGAAAATTAACTACAGCATGCAACCCATAGAAATGCTTAGAATTATTCAAGGAAGCGAATGAAATACAGCTACACGCGATAGGGGGCGATTTCAGAGACGGATGAAGTCCAGTCTCCAAAACTCGTAAAAGTGAAATAATTACAAAGTCGGAAAAATAAAATTAAGAATTACAGCATGCAACCCATAGAAATATTTAGAATTACATAAGGAACCTATTGAAGGAGGTTGTACAAGGCTCAGAGAGAATTACTGACAAAGACAGAGTGCGTACTACCAGACGGAGAAAAGACAGCAAAATTAAACTAGGCGGGGAGAGAAGATCGCGAAATATTAGTGGATATCAGAAGGATACCCGCATAATTACTTGCCTGATGGGCATGGAACAAATAAGAGTGGAAGCTGAAGGCTGTGTTCTATGAACCAACCACGTAGAACACATATCACTCATGGAAGGAAATGATGAGATTTTTACATGCACTGTACAAAAATGAACACATCACCAATTATAAATTGGGCCCCACAAAGCTAGAAAGTATTTACACAGAGTTCATACACCACCACATGATCACAAAAGGTTTTAACATACCAGGCCGTTATCAAACTGCAACTAGAATCACACACACTGCGTTTATCTATTGGAAATCACTGAATTGAAAAACGAGAACACATTTCCGCACACGATCGGAGAAAATATTCCGAAAAATGAGTCTAAGTTCACGAGTCTAAGTTAAACGTGCTAGACAATGAAACGCTACCATCTCCAAACAGAAGAGCAAAACGAACCTTACCTCACCAGACGACCAGAGCAGAGTGACTAGCCGAGTGGCCACCGGGGCGCGTGAAAACGAGGGAAGCCACCGGAAGCCGGAAAACCAAAGAAGGGGACGGACAGCGATTCTCGCACTGGCGGGAAAGGCTCGCTAAATAGACTGTAACCAAAGGGTGTGGAAACCTCTTTGGTAGCCTCAGCAGCTATCGACTCTGAGCCAGAGAGAAAGATGCAAAGCGAGCTATCACTCCCCACATTCAAACAGCCATAGATTCTCGCACACACTTAAAAGTACGAAACTGCACATTCTCAAAGGATCAGTGGCGTATCGGAGAAGCCGTACTTATTAACATAACAAAATAAGAAAAACCTAGCAATATTAACTAATATTTTAACACATGAAATAAAAATGCTATTCCTCATGCCTTGAAAAGTGTGGGGTTCAAGTTTTAACAAAATGATAATCTAGCGATATTAAATAAATTATAACTTTACAGAAATGTACAAAAAATATACAGAAGACGATGGACGGTCGTCTTTCAATATTCTGATTTTCAGTGTTAGCTTAGAATAACTCTTCAGTGCCTCCACTCTTTACAAGTTGGTCAAAGACTAATCCACTACATCAACTGAACAAAAATAATAAAGGAAATTGCCAAATTTGTACGAAAGTGTGTTGGCAAAAGTTAACTCTGCGCCAGGTAGGCCATAAAATCGATAGAACTAGACTTTGGTAGTTTTACAAATACAAACATGGGGCAAAGTGTATAATGGCAGATGCGACAAGTTCGTATTATCTGTACCAAAGCATTAAAGAACTCTGAAACAGTTTGAATCGTTCCATCGTCATTTCCGTTGATACAAATGAAGTATAATCGAAGAGTGTTACTGAAGATATGCAGCAACTTAAATGCACTCACCATCGAACAGGGTACAAACAAAAGGATTAACTGTGGGTAGCAGGAGATGTTAAGTCCTTTCCATCGTATTACTCGTCGCTGGTGGCGACATTCGTTTCGTGACACTTAACGTGCAGTTTTTGAATTGTGCATTTATTTTTTATATTCACTTGCATTTTAGAAAATGAATAATATATTGATGATTAAATTACATCTAAGAAATCTCTGATATATGAATTTTTGTCTCTTTACAGTTTCTAGACAGAGTGAGGTCCGCGCGGGAGTAGCCGCGTGGTTTAAGGCGTCATGCTAGGCACTGAGCGGCCGCTCCCGCCGGATGCCACTGGACTCGCATTCGGAAGGATGGTGGTTCAAATCCACCTCCGGCAATCCAGATTTAGGTTTTCCGTGATTTACCTAAACCACTCCAGACAAATACCGGAATGGTTCCTTTGAAAGGGCAAGGCCGATTTTCTTCAACATTCTTACCCAAACACTCTGAGCGTCAGCTCCGTCTTTAATGACCATGCTGTCGACGGAACGTTAAACTCCCAGCTTTCTTCCTTCCTTCCTTTTCCCGCCGGATGTTTAAGTTCTCCCTCCGGCATCGGCATAGGTGTGTGTATGTTGTCAGTAATGTAAGTTACTTCAAGTAGTTTGTAAGACTAGGGACTGAAGACCATAGCAGTTTGGTCCAACGGGTTTAGAAAAAGAAAAAGAGTGTCGCGCGGGTGCAGGATGGGTGTGGGACAGCGATTTTGGATAACTACCCAGTCAGACAAAATATGAGCTGCTTGGTCTGAAGGTATGTGAATACATTATTAGGGCCAGTGTCGAAATTTGCCGAACGTAATCAGGAAACAAGCATCATTATTTAAAACACATTTAATGAAATTACGATTTAGGTATGCTACTCAGATTTGTTTACTTCAGTGCTGGCGGACAGGCAACGAAGTCGTAGAGAAAATGTAGTCTCTTATTTGGGAGGTGAAATAAATTATGGCCAGTACGAGAAATATATAAAATGAAGAATGAAATTGAGAAGAAAAGCATTTCTGAAGAGGATAAATATGTTAACAGCAAATATTAATTCAGGTATTACGGAGATTTTCTTTAAGTATAGCGTTATGCGGAAGAAAAATGTAGATGATGAACAGTTCTGACAAGAAAAGGACAAAAGTTTTTGAAATGTGGTGCTACAGCATAATACTGATATGAGCAGATTGCGTAACTAATGAGAAGCTACTGAGCAGAAATGGAGAGAGTAGAAGTTTGTGGTTCAACATGGCTAAATGAAGGAATCGACTGGTAGGACACAATTCTTAGATATCAATGAATAGTTAGTATAGTATCAGAGGGAAGTATGTGTATGGGGGGAGGGGGGTGTAGATGGTCTAGTATAGTAAGCAGGGAGGGTCAGATGGTGGGTTGTCGTTATTCGGAAATAAAAATGAGGATGTAGTAGCAGCGAAATCTGCCTGAAACAACTCTTTAGATTGAATACCATAACAACAGTGGAGTAAAAGTTTTCACAAATATGGGTCATACATTATTAAACTACTGATCAGTCACATTGCAGTAAGATATATGTTACTCATAACCATTACATTCTATGAACATAACATTTCACGCAGGTGACTGAAGCAGTAAAGGCTTTTGTTAGCGCTTTTATGATTATATACAGAGATTATGACTTATCTTCCGCCGGCCGCGGTGGCCGAGGGAACTGAGGCGCTTCAGTCACGGTCTGCTCGGCCACTACGGTCAGGGGTTCGAATCCCCCCTCGGGCGTCGATATTTGTGTCGTACTTAGGATAAGCTAGTTGATAAGCAGTTTGTAAGTTTAGGGACTGATAACCCCGTAGTTAAGTCCCATAAGCTTAACAAACATTTGAACATTTGAACTTATCTTCCAGTCTGAAACAGAAGTGGTGACTTTAGACTGTTAGGGTTGAGCAACAGAAAGGTACACTTTGCAACTTGATAATTATCAGAAGCAAAATTTCCACAGTTAAGCGCTTGCACCACAGACTAGCATATACAGTCACGACACTCCCGCAGATTTTTGTTATACACTACGACAGCTACTTTTATGAATACGATAGTGGATGAGTGAGAATAGTATTGTTTATATTGATTTTAACGCATTTTTTACATTAGGGAACGTAAGTAGTATCATAAAATAGGTAATAAAAATAGCCTGTCGTTTGCTTTCTTAAGTGTCCTAAGAACCCTGACAAGGTAGGAAACGGTACATTGCAGCACAGTTTGATTACTGTTATCTTGTAACCTACAGGCTTTTACTGAATAATTTAATTTACTATTAAAACAGAAAAATGGTAAGGGAACACCAGAATACCTGCTCTTTGGAAGAAAGACTGTGTTTTTTCTTCTCAAAAACGTTAACGTTTCTGCATTCCAATTCCAGTGAAATCGATGAGGGTGGAACGTAGAAAACGAATACAGAATGCAATAACTAACATATTTAACGTACCGATCAGCCGCCACAACTGTAGCTGAAGGAAAAACATCACAGACATGGCAAGAAAACTGAAAAAGCAATCAAACTGTATCCAACAAAAAAGAAGCCAATTCTACAATTGTTGCTACAGCTGAACCACAAACGGCAAGAATCTTCAAGTAATTGTCTTCTTAAGCTAAAGTAATCACACTCAAAAGAATATGCGCCTATAATAAAGAGAGTGAAGCCTAAAAATGTGCGTATCATTAGACCCCATACCACAATGCTACGTGTCCAAAAACTCTTTGTCATAGTAAGAACAGACCATAATAGAAATTTATGTTTCTGTTTATATTCTACTTACTTTCAGCGGAATAATCTGCAAATATGCACATATTCGTAAGTATTGTTTCATGACGAAGTTCTTCGTTATACCACTGAACCAGTTCGACTGTTTTTACATTAATTTCCGTATTATGTATGTCTCTTGATATGTTACAAATGCTTGTAACGCAAAAATTATATTAACTATTTCGTTAACTAGGTATACATCTATATCTGTAAATGTGAATGTCTGTTCTGTGTACGTTTATCACGTCTGAACCACAAGAGATAAAGAGCTAAAAATTTGAACAGTTACTAATGTCTACCCGGGGAAGGGTTTAGGCACGGTTTCATGGCGATAGAATAGCTATAATATATATATATATATATATATATATATATATATATATATATATATATATATATATATATATTCGGTGTACGCTTATCACGTCCGAACGACAAGACGCAAAGACTTACATATTTGTACAGTTACTAATTTATACCTGAGGAAGGTTTTAGGCACGGTTTTTTAGCGATCTGATAGATATTTAGTAATTTGAAGAATATAACGCGACATGCGGAACAATAATTACTCTTTGGTGTATGCGTGCTACAATGTAATAAGGAAACATAAGAATAAATAAAGACACAAAAAAATGTTCAAATGTTTGTATAGCTTATGGGACTTAACTACGCGGTCATCAGTCCCTAAACTTACAAACTACTTATGAAATACTTAATACTAAGCATGGGACAAATATCCATGCCCGAGGGGGGATTCGAATCCCCGACCGTAGTTGCCGTGCAGACCGTGACTGGAGCGCCTCAGTCCCCCTTTTATTTATTTATTTATTTGTAATTTTTTTTGGCCTTCATCTACCCCTTCTAGCCCGTCCTTACGCTCGCCTCTTTTCGCCTTCATCGGCGCAGGCCCTCCTCAGCCTGTTTAGTAACGGAATCTCTTCCTTTCACTCGATCAAGGAGGCAAATCAATCCCAGCATCAATTGAGTGGAAGACAAAGTGTAGTTTCTTGTTTGGAATGTGAATAGAGATTGATAACTGATTCATGAAAATTGTAATGCAAGCACAGCGCCACTTTCTTTGTGCATGCCATGTTGCTATGTGCTCCAGTCTTCTTGATCCCTTGCTAAAGGTTGTAATGGCTTTATATAATAGTGTAAATTATTAGTAACTCCATAGTAACGTAATTTTCCCTCGGACAACGCGGCCGGCAATAAATAAACATACCACTTCTGAAAGATAGCTTATCTATCATAATCAACCAACACGCGAGCGGAGCCGCGGGTTTAGGTTAGTATAGTTATAAACAAACATCACTCTTTCGGAGGCTTGCCCACCACTAGGAGCGCTAGTGTCGCTGCAACTGTCAGTTGGTGAAACTTTCACAGCAGTGAGTGTCGCGACTGTATATGTTAGACTGTGCTTGCACTTTGTTACACTGATCATTCGCAGTCGTAAGTTGCACAGTTTGCAATAAAAAAGTTTTGGAACAGAGCTGATACCCGCATCAGGCACATCAGGCTCAGTGAACAGAGCAGTTGGACGGCAGGAGAATAATGCAGCTATTGGGAGCGGCGCGTGGCGGCCACTCGCGCGTTATCTGAGGTGGACGGAGAGTGCCGTGGCGGCGTTAAACACGGCTAATCGGCCCACAATGGGGACGCCTCTGGGCGTGCGTCACCGCGCTGGACTGCTGGACTGCCGCTGACCAGGCCTCGCCTCGGACCATAGTCTACTGTCTACTCTGTGGACGCGACGCCACCAGGGACAACACACAGCAGTGCGCTACCACCTTGTGTCTGTCTTTCGGCGGTACGCACTTGGTTGTTCTGACATTTCAGCAGAAACTGATATAACGTGACCTGTCAACTTGTTTCAAGATCCAGAATGAAACCTTCACTGTGCAGCGGAGTGTGCGCTGATATGAAACTTCCTGGCAGATTAAAATTGTGCGCTGGAACCAGGACTCGAACCTAGAACATTTCCCTGCGAAAAAGCCAAAGATCCCAGGTTCGAGTCCCGGTTCCGGCACACAATTTTAATCTGCCAGAAAGTTTCGTTTGTTTCAAGATGTCTTCCATATTCCATTCTACTCTTAGCTGCCATACTGAGCGCTTCGTTTAACTTCATTGCATTTTTTTAACGATATAAGAAGATGCATAAGTGAAATAAATGTTTTTATCTGTACTCTAACATAACCTCGTAATAACCGCGCGTCGTTTGGTGATGATCGTGTGCTCAACCGCCACTTTCGTCATGTTTGGCCTCCCAGGTCCACAGACCTCAGTCCGTGCGATTATTGGCTTTGGGGTTACCTGAAGTCGCAAGTGTATCGTGATCGACCGACATCTCTAGGGATGCTGAAAGACAACATCCGACGCCAATGCCTCACCATAACATGCTTTACAGTGCTCGAAATGTTCAAATGTTTGTTAAGCTTATGGGACTTAACTACGGGGTCATCAGTCCCTAAACTTACAAACTACTTATGAACTAGCTAATACTAAGGACGGCACAAATATCCATGCCAGAGGGGGGATTCGAACCGTAGTGGCCGTGCAGACCGTGACCGGAGCGCCTCAGTCCCCTCGGCCACCGCGGCCGGCTTTACAGTGCTCGACTAAAGCCATTGTTGAGGAATGATGGTGAACATATTGAGCATTTCTTGTAAAGAACATCATCTTAGCGTTGTCTTAATTTGATATGCTAATTATTGCTTTTCTGATCAGATGAAGCGCCATCTGTCGGACGTTTTTTGAACCTTTTTTGGGTTCTAATAAAACCCCATGTCATTCCAAGCATGTGTGTCAATTTTTACCTCTCTATCTACATTATTCCGTGATTTATTAAGTTTTCACATTTATACTGACTTCTTCATCACCCGGTAAGTTATGTGTGTCATGTTGAACATAATCTCGTTAGACATTTTATCATAATCAAGAAGAGAGAATGTTTTCCTAATTCTTTCATGTTGTGCTTGCTTGTGCGTCATTGCGGATTATACGCTATAAAAGACATTTTTATAGTTTGCTGCAGTCTGACATTTATTTTGCCTGATTTTCCGAAACAGAAATATTCGCATAAATACCTGCACTTGCGGTTAAGTATCGAAATGCATCGTGCAAAGCAAGAAACAATATTGTAGTTTTTCATTGCGCAAACCAAGAATGCCTTTTTCGCAGAAAATCGTCCCATCTATATCCACAGACAAAATTATTCCAGCGGGCAATAAAGCCGCGGTGGAGTAGCCGAGCGGTCTAAAGCGTCTCGCTGCGGAGCGCGCGGTTGCTCGCCGTGGAGGTTCGAGTCCTCCCTGGGGCACGGGTGTGTGTGTTTGTCCTTAGGGTAGTTTACATAGGTTTAAGTAGTTTGTAAGCTACGGACTGATGACCACACAGTTTGGTCGGATAGATTTACAAACATTTGAACATTTTTGAACAGCAGGCAATAAAATACACGAATGCTACAGTGTAGGCCTACCATTTCACGTATTATTCCAGACAAAAGTGAACCAAAATATAAATCAATGAAGCAATATTGGGTGGAGCGCCATGCAGCAGCTGTTTATCAGCCAGGCTGGGGATGATGCGATTCTGTAATATATCGGTGTACCTCTCACCCGTCACGGTAGCAGTTACAAAACCGGAATCAGGCAGTTCCTCGAAGAAAACAGGCCTGACAGCGGTAGATGTGGTAAATCCAACCCATACCGTGACTTTTTTTTTCTAATAAAACCCCATGTCATTCCAAGTATGTGTGTCAATTTTTACCTCTCTATCTACATTATTCCGTGATTTATTAAGTTTTCAAATTTATACTGACTTTTTGATCACCCGTTATTTATTAGTTTAGTGTTTCATTATTTACACATTGACACGGTTTTAGGGCTTCCTGAAACATTGATTATGATGAATTTAAGTATTTATAAATATGTGAGCGAATTAAAATGTTTGGCTACCGGTTCTCATACAATTTAGGTTGTTATGTCCTAGAAGCGTAGCTCATGAAGTACATTTGTGCGAGCACTTTTCATCTATTCCTCTCGCTGTTCTCGGCTTTACTTAAAATTGTTTCCATTTCTCATTCTTTACAATAAATGCACTCCCGAGCAGAATTATATTACGTACTATAACACAGACGATTGACTATTTCGGAGTGTTTTCCGAGCAACTATGACGAAATATTTTAAGCTGGTGTAATATGCTCCAGTAAAGTAGTTTCGTTAAAGATGTTGGATAAAATCTTTAACAAAAATCTTTGTCAAAGATCATTTACAGTGTAATACCAGCCTAAGGATTGGGAAGGAACCAATCTTTTGAAAGAAACCATACCAGCATTTGCCTGGAGTGATTTATGAAACGCCGTCATCCCTATTTAGGCTTGTTTCGTCTCGAACCGCAGCATGTGTGCAACTAGGGAGAGCGTTCCATAGTGAACAGTGAATACTTAAATCATCTGAATGATGTATCCTGTATGCTGTATGTAATAATAATAATTTTGTGGTGCTCAGTGACCTTGTGCAAGTCTTTCAACTGGACGCCATTTCGGCGACTTGCGTATCCCTAATCTACCCCAATTATCCAACCGGGGAAAGGAGACCTACAGTTTAACGTGGAATCCGAACCACGTGTCGTTTCTGGCGATTCCTCACATCGTTGAGAGGTGAAGACTGGGTTAAAACGCAGACTGAAAAAATCCGAGGTCCGACCGGGTATCTAGTCGAGCACTTTATCCCGAGACCACCGGGCCTGACTACGCTGCAGGTAAGGACGGATGTCCATACCACTACTCAAGATGATGCAGACGTCACTGGGAACTGCTATTCGTATAACATACTTTATACTGACCTACACGATAAATCTAGCTCAGTTGCAATGCCTGGTTGAGTTAAGATGACTTTGGGTCACAGCTAAAAATCCCGCAATTCACTTTCCTTATTTTGTTCTTGGACTGCCAGATCTTGATACATCCATAACAGACCCAAGTTCTCTAATATATCTCATTATGTCTTACACTCTTAGTCTAGACTGTGTTTTTCATCTAAAGTGTTTCTCCATCCATTAACAACAACAGTAACACCAATTCTTCTTCTTTCGTTAAAATTGTGGCAATTCGAAAAACACGTCTCACAGATGATGCTTTCAGCAATTCATTAGTTGCATTATTGTTTCTTTTGTTTGCCTTTCGGTTGTATACCAACTTGACAGACACACTAACTGCGCTGCTGTCGCGGGATAATTTGAACCTTCGGCCGGCCGCCATGATAGTGGTACGTGTCACATAAATAGGAGCGTTGTTAGGAGATAAACTGGGTATTATATAGCTACTGCAGTATGTATGTCCAATTCATAGTCACGCTGTACTGCTTGACTTCTTCAGTGTACATAAAGCACGACGGTAAAGAACTGCTAAGCGTTTAACTGCATAAATCTATTTAAGAAAGGAATTAAAAGAACGAATACTCTCTTCCAATTTATATTTCTCAGGAATAAAAGTAGACATACTAATGGTGTTAAGAGATAGTTATTCTTGCTTAACAGGCTGTCAGTCAAGACAATATCGGATTTTGAATGAAATAAATAACAATACTCGTAGCACTTAGAAACGAGCTAATTTAGGCACTACTGGTGGACAGGAAGTTCAAAAAGTTTCATTTTATGATGTGTAAAATGACTATTAGGGGATACGAAATCATTTACCTCACTGCAGTTAGAATTTTTGTTTATAAAAATTAATATTAGGAACTTGTAACACAGAATTTAAAGGTCATCTGCTTTACATATAGGTATGACAACTGAAAGGGGTTTTGCAGAACTGTATACAGTAACATATATGAATGACACATAGCCACACTGATTACACTTTGTGAAGTTGAACCCTATGACGATAATTGCCGACTTTTGAGCATTTCGCGCTACTGTAAGGTATTTGGTTTACAGTATTAAAAATACTAACACATGTGCTAGATGCCTTAACGCTAATGTTAGATGCATTTAGTTAAGAAAATTTAGTCAAATACTTCGTGATCTTAAAAGAATTTGGCAGTGGCTGGTTGTTCTATTCACAAGGTAAGAAGCTATTTTACAGTTATGTATCTGATAGGGTATTTCATTTTCAGTCTTTTTTTAAACAATAGCTGTTTCAGGCCGCTCTGTTTCATTTTATGATAGTATACAATACCTAAATATTGGAGAATACAGGAGGCACTCATACAAAGACATAAAGTTATGAAACTCTTTCGAAATTAATGTTTGTACTAAAGTTTCACCATCGTAGAGCATACTGAGAAAGTTCCAAGAAACCGTGTCTGACGATAAATTCCGTTCATATGCTGCACTTAGAACGCTAAAAAACTAAATGTTATAATTCGGTTTAGTTAGGAAGAAGAAAAGCTGTTGGCCGATTTCTACACCATATGTGTAATAAATGTACACACAACTGATAGTTGCTGTGTATTCAAAGAGTTTAAAGCTGTTTCATAGTTATATATTTTCATGAGACATAGTTTTCGTGACTTAATTCGAATCAATACACACGCTAATCAAAAGAGTGTTACGCACATTTAAAGTTCGCGCGGCAGTTTACCACCATAATGGCCGCCGAAGCGCTCTTCAATTTCCCCGCTGTTCGCTGTCAGCCACTTACGGAAATGTGGGGCCTTGGGTATTACTTAATACGCTAATATCTCATATGACAGATGGTGCTGCCATGTGAGAGATCAATTAACCACTTCAATGTGTTCCCATGATGCTCTGTAGGCAGTCCAGCCATTGAGTGAGATTCGGCGCGAAAATATTGTTTTAATATTGTTACAAAGTCCTTGCAGGTAAGTTTTCAAATATACACAGTAAATATTGAAAATGAATACTAAGCATAAAAAAATAATAAAAGCTATGTAATTTTTTAAGGGAAATAGTAGTAGCTCATGACGTATTACTCGATATTAGGCAATGGATTCAATTGGTTCCGTTGCTACGTTGTGAAATCCAAGTCGGCAACTCGTACATAATGGAACAGTTTCGATAAGTGTATTGTTTGTAATATGTGGGCCCACCTTGACTGAGCAGTTACTGAGAAGGAAGATTACATTCATGTCCACTGCAAACAAATTAATATAAATCGAATCACCTCCACTATGTAAGGCAATAATGTTAATAAACCAACAGATTTGGACACGAATAAAATTATTTTTTTCTTTTACTGATGGGTTATTGTTTTAAATGTTTACGTTAATAACAACTTCATCAATGTATTCTGTTTCTATGAAAGATATTTTTTTCCTAAATTTATATGATTATCCTCATTTTTGTCACCCTATTCTATATTTAGTAACTATTCCATATAACCCTGTAAGTACAACCTTCTTGTTAATTGTTGAATTTTTTTTCTTTTCTTTTCTCTCTCTAACTCTGTCTTTTTTTTTTTTTTTTTTTTTTTTTCAGAGAAATGAGAATATGTCTTGCTTAATAGTGAACTTTTAGATAAAGTTATTTGAGAGGTAAGAATTTACGAAAGTAAATTATTTTCTGTAATACCCGAAGTTCCTCAAAATGGCCCAGTCTAGCAATGTTTACTATGATACTACTACTACATACCAAACACAGCGTTTACGTCTCATGCTCAAAATGTTGGCCATTTACTTTTAGAAATCGGGTGATGCCCTACTTCGTGCGACTACATCCTCCGTGATGGCTGTACAAGCTTCAATAATGCGTTGTTGACTGTCCTCTCGTGTTGTTCGAGTAGTATGGTAGACTCACCACAAAAAAATGTCGAGCGGTGTAAGGTCAGGAGATCAGGCAGGCCACCTAACTGACCACCACGTCCTCCTTCACCTACCAGGGTATTTACCATCCCGAATTCGTCGTGCTCGTAAGAAGTTATGTGCAGGGCATCCATCACGCTGATACCACATGGCCGTACTCCAACTGTCGGAGCCATCATGAACTGTTGAAGCACCAACAATGTAAATTTCTAACTGGAGAATTGTGTACTATACCATATTTAGGAAAAATAACCACCAAATTAGGCAAAACTCTAAAATCCTGCGAATATAAAACTTCCTTTTACGTATGAGGCACTGCAGCTCACATCTTATTCAACAGCAAAAATACAAGAGATGTACTCAGTAATAGTGAAGTTTAGAAAGTCACTTGTAATGACTGCAGCAAGCTTAAAACAGGTATCTTCTGGTGGCTGTCCCATAGATAAGCCAAGCAGGAGACGGCGTCGCGGAATTTCAATTGAATTACAGCGCACGCTTCGAATCTTTACACGGCATCGTTATTAAGTGTTCAGCAACGGCAGCCCTTACGTAGTCCGTAGGCCTACTGTTTTTATCGAAACATTGTAACTCAATTGACTGTTGAGTTTTTCAGTCGTTTTTGCTTTTAATGTTGTCTGGCCACAAGCGTTTTGAATTCCCGTCGATGTTTGCAGTTACCATCGAGTTTAGCCTACTATTACTCTTCGCAAATGACGTTCTACATTGTTTTTCTTATGCTGCCATTAGCGAGGATACTAATGCAGCCAAATAAAAATTCATCCATTATACATGAGGAACCCTGCGACTGTGGCGAAATAAGGTATCGTGAATGTCAGCAACTTGCAATCTGTCCCGTACTATATTCTTAATAGTTCAATGCCTATGTTAATTCATCTTTAAACTGTTGTTGTTGTTATGGTCTTCAGTCCGGAGACTGGTTTGATGCAGCTCTCCATCCTACTCTATCCTGAGCAAGCCTTTGCATCTCCTCATAAGAACGACAACCCACATCACTTGAATCTGCTTACTATACGCGTCTCTTGGCCTCCCTCTGAGATTTTTACCCCACACACTTCCCTCCAATGCTAAATTTACGATTCCTCGATGTCTAAGAATGTGTTCTACCAAGCGATCCCTTCTTGTAGTCAGGGTATGCCAAAAATTCCTTTTCTCACCAATTCTGTTCAGTACCTTTTCATTAGTTATGCGATCTACCCACCTAAGTTTCAGCATTCTTCTGTAGCACCACATTTCAAATGCCTCTATTCTCTTCCTGTCCGCACTGCTTATCGTCCATGTTCACTCCCGTACAAGGCAACAGTCCACACAAATGCCTTCAGAAAAGACTTCCTTACACTTAAATTAATATTCGATGTAGGCAAATTTCTCTTTTTCAAAAATGCTTTTCTTCCCATTGCCATTCTACATTTTATATCCTCTGTACTGCGACCATCGCATGTTATTTTACTACTCAAGTAACAAAACTCATCTACCACATTCATTGTTTCGTTACCTAATCTAATTCCTTCAGCATCGCCTGATTTTCTAAGACCGCATTCCATTATTTTTGTTTTGCTCTTGTTAATGTTCATTTTATACGCTCTCTTCAACACACTGTCCATTCCATTCAACTGCTCTTCCAGATCCTTTGCTGTCTCTGACATAAATACAGTGTCATCATCAAAACGCAATGTTTTTATTTCTTCCCCCTGAACTTTAATCCCTATTCCAAATTTTTCCTTGCTTTCCTTCACCGCATGTTCGATGTACAAATTGAATAACATCGGTGAAAGGCTACAACCCTGTCTTATTCCTTTCCCAACTGATGCTTTCCTTTCATGCCCTTCGAGTCTAATAACTGCGGTCTGGCTTTTATACAACTCTCCTTTCCCTGTATTTTACCCCTGCTGACTTCAGAATTTGAAAGAGTGTATTCCAGTCAACATTGTCAAACGCTTTCTCCAAATCTACAAAAGCTAAAAATGTAGGTTTGCCTTCCCTTAATCTATCTTCTAAGATAAGACGTAAAGTGAGTATTGCCTCCCGGTTTCCTACGTTCCTCCTGAATCGAAACTTATCTTCCCCGACGTCAGCTTCTACCAGCTTTTCCATTCTCCTGTAGATAATTCGTGTTAGAATTTTGCAGCCATGACTTATCAAACTGATGGTTCTGTAATTTTCACACCTGTCTGCGCCTGATTTCTTTGGAATGGGGATTATTACATTTTTCTTAAATTCTAAGGGTATTTCGCCTGTCTCATACATCCTACACACCAGTTCAAATAGTTTTGTCATGGCTGGCTCTCCCAGAGACTTCAGTAGCTCTGAGGGTATGTCATCTACTCCTGGGGCCTTGTTCCGACCTAGGTCTTTCAGGGCTCTGTCAAATTTATCTCTCAGTATAGTATCTCCTATTTCGTTTTGATCTACTTCCTCTTCCCTTCCTACAACATCGTCTCTAAGTTCATTTACTTTGTAGAGCTGCTCTATGTACTCTTTCTACCTTTCAGCTTTCCCTTCTTTGCTGAGAACGGTTTTCACATCTGAGTTCTTGATATTGGTAGAGTAGCTTTTCTTGTCCCCAAATGTCTGTTTGATTTTCCTGTAGGCGGTATCTACTTTTCCCCTTCTTATACATTCTTCTACAGATTTGCATTTGGCTTCTAGCCACTCCTGCTTAGCCATTTTGCACTCCCTTTCAATCTCATTTCTTAGTCGTCTGTACTCCATTTTGCCTGTTTCATTTACTGCATTTTTTATATTTTATCCTTTCATCAATTAAATTTAGTATTTCCTGTGATATCCAAGGATTTTTTGTAGGTCTTGCCTTTCTACCTCTACCTCTTTTGTCCTCCGCTGCCTTCACTATTTCATCTCTCAATGCTACCCATTCCTGTTTCTGTTAATTGTTGCCTAAATCTCCCTCTGAAATTCTCCAGAACTTCACGTTCCTTCAATTTATCTAGGTCCCATATCCTTATTTTCCTACCTTTCTGCAGTTTTTTTTTTTTTCAGTTTCAGCCTACAGTTCATAACTAACAAGTTATGGTCAGAGTCTATATCTGCCCCTGGGTATGTCTTATAACCTGGTTCCGGAATCTATGTTTTACCATTATTAAATCTATCTGGTACCTTCCGGTATCTCCTGGTCTCTTCCAAGTATAAGTATATAAAAGTATAAGTATAAACTTTCCAAGTATACAACCTTCTTTTGTGATTATTAAACCACGTGTTTGTTACGATTAATTCATGTTCCGTGAAAAATTCTACCAGGCGACTTCGTCTTTCGTTCCTTTTGCCCAGTCTATATTAACCTACTATTTTTCCTTCTCTTCCATTTCCTATTACCAAATTCCAGTCTCCCATCATAATTAAGTTTTCCTCTCCCATAACTGTCTGAATAATTTCCTTTAGCTCCTCATATATTTCTTCGATTTCCTCATCATCGGCAGAGCTAGTTGGCATATAAACCTGTACTACTGTTGTCGGTGTTGGCTTCGTATCTATCTTGACAATGATAATGCGATCACTGTGTTGCTCATAGTAGTTTACCCGCATTCCTATTTTCTTATTCATTATCATACCTTTTCCTGTGATACCCCCAGCTGATTTTGTATTTATAATCCTGTACTCACCTGACCAGAAATCCTGTTCATCCTGCCACCGAACTTCACTAATCCCCACTTCAACCTATCCATTTCCCTTTTTAAATTTTCTAATTTTCCTACTCGATTAAGGGATCTAACATTCTACGCTCCGATCCGTAGAATGTCAGTATTGTCTTTCCTGATGACAACATCCTCCTGAGTAGTCCCCGCCCGGAGATCCGAATGGAGGACTATTTTACCTCCAGAATATTTTACCGGCGAGGATGCCATCATCATATTTTCATACAGTAGAGCTGCATGTGCTCGGGAAAAGTAACGGCTGTAGTTTCCCCTTGCTTGCTTTCAGCTGTTCGCAGTAACTGTGTGGTAAAGCCACATTAGCTGATGTTACAAGGCCAGCTCAGTCAATCGTCCAGACTGTTGCCCCTGTAACTACTGAAAAGGCTGCTGCCCCTCTTCAGGAACCACACGTTTGTCTGGCCTCTCCACAGGTACCCCTCCGCTGTGGTTGCATCTACAGTACGGCTATCTGCATCGTGAGGCACGCAAGCCACCCCAACTCGGAAATGTTTGTGGTTCATGCGGGTGGATTTACAAGGAAAGAAGTGATAACTCATTAACGTTCCATGCACGTTGGTGCTCTAACGGTCGGAGCCATCATGAACTGTTGAAGCACCAACAACGCAATGGTGTACTGCACCATATTTAGGAAAAATATCCACCAAATTAGGTAAAATTCTAAAATCCTGCGAATATAAAATGTCCTTTTATGTATGAGGCACTGCAGCTCACATCTTATTCAACAGCAAAAATACAAGAGATGTATTCAGTAATAGTGAATTTTACTCGCATACGGCCGTATGTCCGACAGTTGGAGCCACACAAACAACCGGGGCTCAATATACCACAGTTACTGACATCGGATGACATCGGATGACGACAGTCGGCAGTCTAACAGCGCATCGAGGAAGCTTCTCGCTCCGTGACACCGGCGACGTTACAACTCGGCCGCACCACGTTTAGAAGGTTATGCGCAGCGTTTGTGGAATCTGCCCCTGAAACTTTGAAGGGTTGTAGCTCCCAAACTAACAGTGATAGGAATGTAGTTTAAATTGATTTGGACGCAGCTGGTTTCAACGAATCCAATGCACGATAGAAAAAACTATTGTTCCATTTAAAAAATTATATCTTTGTGCTGTAACTCTTTGGAAAATGATACTATAAACTATGTTCATAGCTCCGCAGAAAGTGTAACATTTCTTGTGTTCACCTACCGCATTAAAATTTCCCGTCGCCTATTGTTTTATAAGTTACAGAGGAAAACACACTAAGTGAAACACCCTGTATATGTGCATGCTACCAGTTGTGTTGTGTAAGATGTGTGAAGTGCATAGCAGCACAATTAATGTGTGCATGCTACCAGTTGTGGTAATGGATTTATGGATATCACAAATTGTAAGTAACAACATTTAGACCTAAGCCAATATTATTATGTCACTTATGCTCGCCACATAGTTTACTTATTTTGTTTTTTGTAATTTTAATACATGCACAAATCCCACTACACACCATTTGTACTGCAAAAAAAAAAAAAAAAAAAAAAAAAAAAAAAAAAAAAAAAAAAAAAAACTTCACCATCTGATGATGATATGCTAGGCATAACGAATCCGCTTTTTTTTTTTTTTCTTTTTTTTTTTTTTTTTTTTTTTTTTAAACAGCTTATGGGACTTAACTACGGGGTCATCAGTCCCTAAACTTACAAACTACTTATCAACTACCTTATACTAAGGACGGCACAAATATCCATGCCCGAGGGGGGATTCGAACCCCCGACCGTAGTGGCCGTGCAGACCGTGACTGGAGCACCTCAGTCCCCTCGGCCACCGCGGCCGGCTCCGATTATGGGAAAAACGCAATAAAAACATTTTGCATAAAAGGCGACTGGTTGCTGTCATTCAAGATACCTTAACTAACGCACTCGTTTGCATCACAGATGCTCCCACTACGAGTCCGTGCAAAGTCCGAGGGATGGCACCACCGGCGGATCTTTAGAAAGAACGCACACCAATTTTTAGCAACTGTTCAAATGTTCAAATGTTTGTAGAGCTTATGGAACTTAACTAAGGGGTCATCAGTCCCTAAACTTACAAACTACTTAGGAACTAACTTACACTAAAGACGGCACAAATATCCATGCCCGAGGGGTGCTTCGAACCCCCGACCGTAGTGGCCGTGCAGACCGTGACTGGCGCGCCGCAGTCCCCTCGGCCACCGCGGCCGGTCCTGGACGACCGCCCGGGACGCCCCACCCTAACCCGGCGCTGACTACGGGCCATCAAGCTGATCTCTTGGGCTGTCTGAGAGTTCACCTCACATAATATACTGCTACGTCAAGTAAAAAGCTTCAAACGCCAGATGTTCAATGCAGTCACGTACGCAGCGGTGTCAAATTACAAGAAGATGTACTAAACAGCATTGTACTCGCATTATTCTGTACACCCCCTGCAGACGTCGTGCTGCAGGAATAGATTTGGAGTGCTACGGCTGAGCTGAAGCAGCAGCTGTACCCGGCCGCAGCTCTCGGCAGTCGCTTTAATGGTTTCATTACTGCCTCCGTGTGGCCGCTGCTTTTCCACGCGTTTAACGGCACGCTTCCAGACTCGACAACTTACCGTCTGCTTTAGCCTAGCGACGATAATAAGAGTACTACAGGCATTAATATTTAAATTCCGTCTCCTCGACGCCGCATTAAAAATAATAACGGCCTCGTATTCAGGTGTTGTGTACGCTGTTTACATGTAAATCGCGCTAATGGTTGGGTCACTTTCTTATTGCTGCGCAGACTTGGCACTCGCGATGCCAGGAGAGCGGCACGGGACGGAATTACCTGCTTCATTTTCTTAGATCTAATTAGAATAAAGATCATTTTCTTTTTTCTCGGTTTACTACAGATCAGTACCACACAGTAACACCTCTTCCAAAGCACAGGAAAACAACCAGCACCATGATGAACGTTAACAACAGACATACAAATGGAAAATTACAGCTCTCTATGAATCACCAACACATTAGACACGGGGATAAGCTTAAACACGTGGGAGTGAAACTAGATCTCACAAGGAAAGTACATGGGCTCGAACAAACATATCTGTATGAACGTTTGCTTATAGGATCTCTACATACACCTCATTGTGCTGGTGGGTGTCGATTTTTTGCAAAACTTTGCAATCAGGCTATAGATAGCACTGTAGATGTAATTGTAGACGCCATACGTAATGCAGATATCTTAACTATAACTTATGTAATAATCATCGTACATGTTCTCTAGCGTATTGTCATCAAAAGCCGTGATGATAGTTGCAACTTTAATTTTCTTCTCGTAAGATTGTTGGTATTCACTGCCACTGCTTCCATCGCCTCTTCCCGCACTTACCGGAGCACTACGGCTTGCAATGAGTTGTTCGTCGTTATCATCCATATTATCATCATTATGTGTTAGTGTTACAACAGTATCTAACTTGCGCTCATATTTCTGTACCATAACAGATACGAGAAAGCATGCAAATGATTCATCTTCTACACTAAAACCATCTTCACGAAGAAGGGTTCTTCGTAACTTCATCTCAACCAATCGCAATACATTAGCAGGATTGATTGCCAATCGTCGCCCCATCTAACGCTTCACCACACAAATTACGTCACAAAACGCGACTTCGGATACACACTGCACCGTCCCTACTGGCGAACCGACAGGTCAAAGTGCAATGTGGCAAGGCACACGCAGAGGCCTCTAACGGACGACTGCAGAGTTTTGCAGATGCGGGAGTATCACTAGTGAAATAAGGGACCTTTACATTATCTCTCATACGATTTTGGTCTATATGTGTTTGTTCGAGCCCAAGTACTTTCCTTGTCAGTCCAACGTATAACTTACGACTAGAAGATACAAAGCAGAAACCGATATCCTATAAATTGGATGGAAAGAGTCGAAGCTGTGGAGCCAGCACTTTCAGGACTTCAGCTCTGGTGCTTGTCCTCAGCGTAGCTGTTCACCAGTCTGGACGTTGCTAAAGTGGAGTCCAACTGAGGGAGACAATGTGGATAATCTTGGGGCCACTCATGACCATCCCCTGTGCCAGGCTCCCCGTCATAGAAAACATAGAGCCTCCAAAGTTAGGTGGTCACAGCTAGCACTAAGAACACACAGAAAACCTATACCACCCTTACCTCCCATCGAGACCTATAAACAGACTTAAATAAAGGTCAATTGAATGGCAAATCGGCGAAGAACTTCAAGGCTTCGACTTGAAAATCAGCTTGGAAGGAACTTTGGGCTGCAAGTGAACACAATAAACTAATATTTCGATTTTTTTATTTTTATTTATTTATTTTTCAAGAGACTGTCTTGAGCAAGACAGTGATTTTTCTTTTCACTCGAAATGTTTCGCTACAGCTATAGCATCATCTGTGACTTTTTCATTCCTCATTTTTAAATGTTGTCGTAGTTCAATTTTCCAACACTTTTCTGTAGATCCTCTTTGAGAGTTTGTAATCTACATATGTGATAATGTCTTCATTGGTGGATGGTGAAGGAAACATCACTATTTCAATTTTCAATGTCACTGTTTATAAACTGTTTTCATACATTTTTTCCCTGTGCGTCCTCAATGACAGTCTGTCATCTGCGAATGTGAAAAGTTCATAAACATGATGAAGTTCTATTTTAAATTTTTGTAAAATTATCCAGTTTAGAGAATTCCTATAGATAAGGGACCGCCATCTCGAATTGGCCAAATTGGTAAGATCAATATAAGTCACCAAAGGGCATTAGGCTCTCCATGTGGCCGGCCGCGGTGGCCGAGGGGACTGAGGCACTCCAGTCACGGTCTGCACGGCCACTACGGTCGGGGGTTCGAATACCCCCTCGGGCATGGATATTTGTGCCGTCCTTAGTCTTAGCTAGTTCATAAGTAGTTTGTAAGCTTAGGAACTGATGACCCCGTAGTTAAGTCCCATAAGTTCTACAAACATTTGAACTTTTTTTTTTCTCCATGTACCGATATCAATCCCTCATGGAGAGGAACGAAAGATGAAAAGAAAAAAAGAGTTTGTGCCTGGACCTCCTAGAGGTAGGATATGGGCCGGTCTGCAGCGCGACTAGCGGTTTAAAAGCTCCACTGTGAACTTAGAATAATTTTCATGTCTGCCGGCTAAGATACGACACTTAGAAATTTTCTTGTGCATCTGGCACGACTTAGTAAAGTTTTTCGTTGAAATGCGAGGGAGTGAACCTTACTCTCAGAAGAGAGGTGAATTTTACCGAGTAATACAACGAATGTGTCTTATCGTGATTTTGGAACTGTGACTAGAAACATTAATTCACTTTTGAACATGCGGATTTTGTGTATTCGTTTTGAGAAGGCTGCAGTTCTGGTAAGTGATACATTCGGGCGATATATATATTCTCGCGAAAGGGACATTTGAACAATCAAAGCACATAAACTGTGAACTAAATTTCTGGTTTTGAAGGGAAAGGGCTCGCTAATTATAACGCATTGACTCAACTGGGTGAATTCTCGTCAGGACTTGCGTCTGTAGTCGCGCTGGAATGGCCGAGCGTTCCAAGGCTCCTTGCTGCGGAGCGCGCGGTTGCTCCTTCGGGCATGGGTTTGTGTGTATTGTACTTAAGTTAGTTTAAATCGCTTGAAGTATTTTGTTAACCTAGAGACTGATAACTACGGTAGTTAAGTCCCATAGATTTACAAACCTCTCATTTGAACTTGGTCTATGTGGAGAAATGATAAAATAAACTCATGTATATAAATGGATTCTTCCGTCGCTTCTTGGTAGAACGCTTCCATATTTACGGTTGAAATCAAAACAAACTGTTTTTGTTCTACTAAATTTTGTTTATTTACTAACTAGTTTTCGGCTTATTAGGCCATCGTCAGGTAAACTGTTGACATGCGTCGACAAAGACGCTATTGCTTGGTTCTCAAAGATGGTAAGACAAAGATACAATACACAGATTACTTGGTCTTTGGATTTGACATTTGTTGGAATTACAAACAGTATCTGTTGCCATGCAGAATTATGTTCACATAAAATGTAAAAATGTTAAGGAGGCCACTGATCATGTGAACATAATTCTGCATGGCAACAGATACTGTTTGTAATTCCAACAAATGTCAAATCCAAAGACCAAGTAATCTGTGTATTGTATCTTTGTCTTACCATCTTTGAGAACCAAGCAATAGCGTCTCTGTCGACGCATGTCAACAGTTTACCTGACGATGGCCTAATAAGCCGAAAACTAGTTAGTAAATAAACAAAATTTAGTAGAACAAAAACAGTTTGTTTTGATTTCAACCGTAAACTCATGTATTTTAACAAGAATAAACAATCCGTGAGTGTGTCGTTTATTTGTAGAGGCATCCCTGCCTATGGTGACTTGAATCGTTTTTTTTTTTTTTTTTAATAAACTGCGTTTTCGTGATCTTATTATAAATAATATTCGGCCTGGAAGTGAGGAGTGAACAGTTGGCCCCTAAATTTGAAACGAGGCCAAACACGTGTCTAGAAATTCAACTGTGTCTCTCAAATGTTAGATTAGGAACATAGACATTTCTGCAGCAGCAAAAAGGAAAGATCCAGGCACGCACACCCACACGCAAATATTGCAAAAATGTCAAGGAGGACCTACACAACAATGTAGGAATACTTAACTACTACAACATGTAAAAACGAGGAATAAAGAACGCACCGATGATACTCCAAATGTAGCGAAACATGTTTGCGTAGAAATAAAATCCAGTGTTTTGCTCCAAGCAGACGCATGAAGAAAGAAACGTAATATTTGTATAGTAAACATGGATCACCAGAAATCAACGTCACGACACTGGATGACTCTTTGAGAAACGTACGCTTTCGGAACTGTGACAGAAGCCCACTCCGCGATAGAGAACTTTTCTCTTTCAGCGTCTGCCACTGGTGTTTCCGGATCACCACTGTGACGTTTATGCGCTTGCTAAATGTGCCTGTAACAAAGCGTGCTGCTCTTCGTTGGAGCTTCTCTATGTCTATGTCTACGCTACCTGTTACCGATCCCACACTGGTGGGCCGGCCGCGGCGCTCCAGTCACGGTCTGCACGGCCACTACGATAGGGGGTTCGAATCCCCCCTCGGGCATGCATATTTGTGCCGTCCTTAGTGTTAGCTAGTTCACAAGTAGTTTGTAAGTTTAGGGACTGATGACCTGGTAGTTAAGTCCCATAAGCTCTACAAACATTTTTGAACTGATGAGCAATACACGAAGCGTCGACCGAACGAGTATTTTGTAACCTAAATCCTTTGTTGACAAAATGTTTGTATAGTCTATGGGAATTTAACTACGGGGTCATCAGTCCCTAAACTTACAAACTACTTATGAACTACTTACTAACTAGGACGGCACCAATATCCATGCCCGAGGGGGGATTTGAACCCCCGACCGTAGTGGCCGTGCAGACCGTGACGGCCACCGCGGCCGGCCCTTTGTTGACGGACTACACTTAATGACCGTTCGTCCAATGTCTGGCACCTACCTTACGACTAATTTTATACGGTCATTCCATTTCAAATCACTCCCACATATTTTAAGGAAGTAACTGCTTTCCATGTTTGTCCCGCGTAGTTGTATAATAAAAGATCTTTTTTCCGTGTAAATGCAGCTCATTCCCTCAAAATATTTTTTAGGCCAACGACCATTCTGATTCTATTGTTGTGAACAAGAACCACAAGATTCAAGATAAAAAATTGTCAATTTAAAAATAAACTTTAATCAAAACTTTAAAGATATTCGGTATACTCAATGTATATTAACAGTGATTTTATAACAGAAATCTTCAGTCAATAGAAAATTGATTTACAGATCACATAAGAAGGAATTAATAATTAAATGAATACAAGTTTTTACATCATTCTCGGACCACTTGTGCTTTAGCTCGATCGATCCTGTGATCGGCCATGGTTCCCCCTTTCCTGCCAAACATGGTCGGCCAGTAGCATCGCTACTGTTCAAATGCCGCCCGATTCATCGATTACCTCAACCGGCTCTCTGAGCACAGCTGCATGTCCCCTCCCAAGTGCTGCCATCTGCGTATATTGTTGAAAGGCGGCTTTCTGCCGTCTTCCCTAGGCTTTTAACTTTGTAATTTTATCAAGTTCACTAGACGGGCCTTTTTGCTAAGCGAGAACCCCTTTCGTTTGGAGGCATGAGGAATAGCATTTCATTTCATGTTTTTAAATGTTAGCTTCTGTAATATTGCTAAAACTTTACTATGCAAATAATTTACCATTGTATCTATGAATGTGGAAATATGAACGGTTTCTCCGTGACGCCACTATCCCCGTGAGAATGTGTACTTCTAGCATGGGAGTGAGTGTATGTATGAGAATGTTCATCGTCGGCTGCTGGCTGCCCACAATAGTGTTTCTCTGGCTTCGTGTGTATAGGTAGTCGTTACCAACCTCTGCTTTTGATGCTACCAAAGAGGTTCCTCCACCCTTTGGTTACAAGTTGGGTTGGCAATGCCTGGTAGCGAGCCTCGGTAGGATACGCGAGTCTATGCTCTCCCCACCACATGGTTTTTCTTGGGTTTTTACCGATTTCCGGCCCTGGCGGGGACTCGCTGGCCGACTCAGCACTCTGTCGCTGCGTTTCGACCTGGTAAGATGTTCTGATTTTCTTTCCTCCCTTGAGATGGTAGCGATTCATTGTCTTGTTTGTTCAAGTTAGACTTCAGAACTCTGGTTCATTTTTCGGAATAAGTTTCCTCGATCATGTATGGAAGTGTATTCAGTTTCACTTCAGTGATTTTGCATAGGTAAAGGCGATGAATATGTAACTAATTCGGTTTGATAACGCCTGGGAATCGGTAACCTTTGTGAGACTAGATAGCGGTGTACGAACTCGGTTTAATTTCTTTCTAGCTTTGTGGGATGCGACTAATGTGCGGGAATACTTTTATTCTGTGTAGTGCATGTGAAATATTCCTTTCCGTTTTTTATTTTTATTTTTTTTTCACGCGAGTGATATGCACTCCACGTGGTCTGTTTTTAGAACAAAGCCTTCAGCTACCCTGTGTCTGTTTCTATGCCCTTCGGGCAAGAAATTATGCATGTATCCTTCTGATTTCCTTTAGTACATCGCGATCTCCTCTCCGTCAATTTCAAATTGCTGTTTCGTTTCCAAACTTGTACTTTGCATTCAGACTATGTCAGTAAATTCTCTTCTAGACTTATACTACCCCCTTTATTAGCTTGCTTAGCAAATACTACGTATTTCTAGGGACTGCATGCCGTATTTCTTAGTTGATTTACTCCGACTTTGAATTTATTCAACTTTTCTGATTTTTGAAGACTGGACTTCGTCCATCCATGTAAAACCTTTTTTATTATTTTTGACCGATATATTTGTAAAAATATTATAAAACTACAGGAAAACCTAAAGTGAGTCATAAAACACACCGGTGTGATTTTTTTTAATTTTAAACGTCTATTTGAATTACTGTCAAAAGCGAATGTCATTACTTTTCTGTGGTTTGTGAAGCAACTACAGGCAACCACCCTCGTGAGTAGAACAAATATGAAACTTCCTGGCAGATTAAAATTGTGTGCCAGAACCGGTACTCGAACCTGGCACCTTTGCCTTTCGTGGGCAAGCGCACTACCGACTGTGCTATCCCTACATGACTCATGATGCCGCCTCACAACTCTACTTCCGCCAGTACCTCGCCTCCTACTTTCCAAACTTCACGGAAGCTCTCCTGCGAACCAGGCAAGACTAGCACTCCTGGAAGAAAGGATATGATGGAGACATGGCTTAGCCACAGCCTAAGGGATGTTTCCAGAATGAAACTTTCACTCTGCAGCGGAGTGTGCGCTGATATGAAACTTCATGGCAGATTAAAATTGTGTGCCGGAACCGGGACTCGAATCTGGGACCTTTGCCTTTCGCGGGCAAGTGCACTACCGACTGTGCTATCCCGACACGACTTACGATGCCGCCTCACAACTTTACTTCCGCCAGTACCTCGCCTCCTACTTTCCAAACTTCACAGAAACTCTCCTGCAAACACGCAAGACTAGCACTCCTGGAAGAAAGGATATGGTGGAGACATGGCTTAGCCACAGCCTAAGGGATGTTTCCAGAATGAAACCTTTTCACTCTGCAGCGGAGTGTGCGCTGATATGAAACTTCATGGCAGATTAAAATTGTGTGCCGGAACCGGGACTCGAATCTGGGACCTTTGCCTTTCGCGGGCAAGTGCACTACCGACTGAGCTATCCCGACACGACTCACGATGCCGCCTCACAACTTTACTTCCGCCAGTACCTCGCCTCCTACTTTCCAAATTTCACACAAGATCTCCTGCAAACCATGCGAGACTAGCTGGCGGAAGTAGAGTTGTGAGGCGGCATCGTGAGTCGTGTCGGGATAGCACAGTCGGTAGTGCGCTTGCCCGCGAAAGGCAAAGGTCCCAGATTCGAGTCCCGGTTCCGGCACACAACTTTAATCTGCTAGGAAGTTTCATATCAGCGCACACTCCGCTGCAGAGTGAAAGTTTCATTCTAGAACAAATATGTCTCACAGTTCAGCAGAAAATCCCACTTTTTAATGACATTAAGTTGTGAAATTAATATTTCCATACTTGTTAACGACAGCCGACATTCCTCTGCATTGATACTCTGTTTGCCGAAATATTGCAGCAGACAAGGAGTATGCAATGACTTCAAAGCAGAAAGGACCTTTATTAACATTCTTGCACGTATCTGAAACCAAACAATAAAAAATGCAATAATATTTTTCATATTTTTTTTCCATCACATAAACTTGCTGAAGATGGTGGTATTCCACCCAAATTACTTTGGAGAATTAGACAGACAAAACGTGTTTTCAACTAGACGTACATAAAAATTCATAATGTTTTACGCAGACGCCGATCATCATGAGAAAATTTCAAGTAACAATGATGTGTTCACGTATTGAACAAGCAAGAAATGAGTCTGTGTGCCTCTGTAAGTCGTGATATCTCTTAATCTTGTTATCTAGTTTTCGTGATCTCTAAGGGAGATATACATTGGCGCCGGCATAACCGTCGCACACTCTTCTTTTGACACGCTCCTACACGTTCCGATAATTAATTGTACTTATCCGTTCCAATTTGATCGGAAAAGCATCGATTTCGAAGCATCAAGATAACCGGGATAAAGTAGCAGCAGTTTTAACCGAACGTTGCGTTACTGTTAATTTTAGCGTACGACATCGAAACAGGGTGACATTTGATAACGATGTTCAGGAAACAACAGAACTACTTAAAAGACTAGAGATAGGAAGTTCATATTCGCAGAACTTGTACATTAGTGTGTACTGCAGAGATGATAAGCATTTGAAGTACAGTCTAAGATAAGAGTGACCAGACGTCCTGTATTTTACGGGATCGGCCCCTATTTACCTGAAGTAACCCGTTTACTCGACAAAATAAATACGGGATCTATATTGTCCCGTTTTTTACTAAGCGTCCCATATATTTTGAAATACGTGTTTTTAAGTAACCAAATTGACAACAAACGGGGTCAAATCAAAAATTATGAAAATTGGCTATAAATCAAAGTGAAGAATATTCGAGTTTTGAATTTATTTGGCTGGTACTACGTAATGGTTTCACATGCCATATGAAGCTTGTCCAACTATTAAAAATTCAGTCATAAGTAAGGATGGTGGAATAATTTGATGTCTTAGACTTTTCATTTCACGAGACGTTAATTGAATATATTGCGGAATGGACTTACACTTTTCATATGCTGAAATTACGTAATTGGGTTCAGCTCAATTACCCTCTTGTTTGGAAGTCTGTTTAGTAAAGTCTTAAATCTTTACCTGAGTTTGAAGAAAATATTTTTAAAGAAAGATGTAAAGATCATTTTATTTTTATAAATTGAGAACTGTGAAGCGAGATGGTAAGAATCTGGCCTCTCATTTTCAACTTACTTCCATATGAAGATATGTGATAAAATCATTTGTAGTTAATTACTGGGTTTGTTCTACCTCTTCCTGGCAGGAGAGTGTTTCTTTCGAAATCACTTTTTTTAGTATTGTATGTTGTGAGCAGAAAGTGATACTTTCGAGTATAAAAGAATTACGAAAACACGGAAAAGTATTTAACTGCTGAAATAACATGAAACCAACGAGACAAGCATAAATTAGGGATTTTTGGACGGAGAATACTATTTATATATCTCAGTAACTAGAAAGTCCAATGCTAACACATAAATTAACCAAACATACTCGCCCAAAAAGCCAAATAAATTGCATTACTAATTAAAGAAATCATTTATTTTTTATAGTTGTCACGTGCAATCAAGTAGGAAAGACAGTTACTATTACCACAGTCTAACATATTCAGTCAAGACACTCCACTGATTTTTGTTATACGCTGCGATAGCAGCGCTCCAAGCGGCCGGCAAGCTACGTTTCTGAATACGATGGTTGATGAGTGCGAATAGTATCGTTTAAATTGATTTCTGCATACTTTTTACGTTAGGGAACGTATGTAGTGCCTTATAAATAGGTAATAATTTAAAAATTGCTTTCCATTTGTCTTTCTTAGGTTTCGTAAGGTCCCTGACATGGTACGAAACGGTACATTACAGGACAGTTAATTTACAATTATCCTGTAACATACAGGCTTTAAATGAATAATTTCATTTTCAAATAAAAATAAGAATGCCTAGGAAACACCAAGAGACATGCGCTTTAGCAGAGAGACGTCAATTTCTACGCAGGAACGTTAAGTATTCTTCATTACAACTACAGTAAAATCGGTGAGGGTGGAACATAGGAAACGTATACAGAATGCAATATATACGGCATTTAACGTACCAAATCAACCATCACAGCTGTAGCTGAAGGAAAAAGTCACAGACGTGACAATAAAACGATAACAGCAACCAAACTGTTTTCCAACAAAGAAGAACCCAATTCCACAATTGTTGCTACATCTGAACCACAAACGGCAAGAATAATCAAAACATTATTTTTTTTTAAAGCTAAAGTAATTACACTTAAAAGAATATGCACGTATAAGAAAGACAAGTGACGTGTAAAAATGAGAGAATCATTAGACTCCGTACCGAATTGATACACGTCAAAAACCGGCTGTCATAGTAAGAACAGCCCATAATAGAAATCTATTATACCATTATGTTTATATGCAACTTACTTTCAGCAGAATAAGCTGCAAATATACACATATTCGTAAGTATTTGTTCATGACGGAGTTGTTCTCTATACCATTGGATCATTTAAATTAGGTTGTTTTTATATTAATGTTCGTATTATGTTTGTCTCTCGATATTTTAAGAATGCTGGTAACGTAAAAATTATAGTAGGTATTTCGTTAATTACGTACAAAAGCGATTATAAACTTCGGCGGCTTGCCCACCGCTAAGAGCGCTAGTGTCGCAGCAACTGTCACTTGGTAACAACTTTTACAGCATTGAGTGTCGTGACTGTATTTGTTAGACTGTGCTATTACTAACGAAGTTTGTTTCTTTCTGCCTCGATTATAGTTTGCAGAAAAATGTATATCATTGAGGAGTTCGGTTTTTTTCATAGATTTTCATAGTAAGCAACACATGAAGTATTCTTAAAATCAGTTCTTGTAACAATTATTTTCTTTCCACACTAAATACGTCGTTTTCGCGGTCCATAAAGTATTGTGTATGTTAGATTGTGAGATGAACCATGTCGACCAGCGGGCTCAAGGTCGATATCGCGTCGCCGATAAAATGTACCTGTGGTTCTCGTCGCTATAAACCGAAGGTAATGGATCAGTGTGCAGCATGACTGGCAGACGTATGCGCGAACGGTAGCGTGAAATCGGTAAGTTGGAAAGAGGCGCTTTGTTGATATGAGGGAATGTGATTCACCCATCCGGGAAATTGCTGTTCGTATGGGAGGAAGTGTTTTGGCAGTGTAGCGGATGTATGCAGAATGATTCACGAAACGACGTAGAACAAGACGAAATGTCGCACCACCGAGTCCAAACGCCGAGAAGATCGACAACTCATCCGAATGGCATTGCAGGACAAAAAATGTTCAAATGTTCGTAAATATATAGGAGTTAACTAATCTGGTCATCAGTCCCTAGGCTTACAAACTACTTAAACCAACTTATGCTAAGGACAACAAATACGCCCATGCCCGAGGGAGGAGTCATCCCCCGACGGCGAACAGCGGCGCGCTCCGCAGCTAGGCGCCTTAGAGCGCTCGCCATTGCAGGTCAGCCCTTTGGCTCTTACCCATATTTGACACGGCAAGAAAACCGAGAACATTTTATGTAAGGACTCCGTCGCGGAAGAGTTCGTACTCATACTGCAGGACAGATCTACGTCCGCATCGGCTGTGACGGAACAGTGTAACAATCATACAATACAGGAAATTTTATACGAAGGGCAACCAAAGCTAAAATATTTATACATAGTTAAGTAACTTTCACACAGTTAAAATGTAGTTTCGCAGGAGAACTTCTGTGAAGTTTGGAAAGTAGGAGGCGAGGTACTGGCGGAAGTAAAGTTGTGAGGCGGCATCGTGAGTCGTGTCGGGGTAGTTCAGTGGTAGAGCGCTTGCCCGCGAAAGGCAAAGGTCCCAGGTTCGAGTCCCGGTTCCGGCACACAATTTTAATCTGCCAGGAAGTTTCAAAATTAAAGTTGTCTGAGTGAAAGGTCGTTGGTCCACTTCAGCTGTTTTTTATTAGAGTCACGAAGACCCGCACAATCTATTTCACATCTTTATAGTTGCATCTTAAGGTTCAATTAAATGTTTTGCATATCTTTCCTATGTCGGATAACGGGGATTAGCTTGGTAAATATTATTTGCCTAGTTTGTCATTTAAACGACATGGTGTGTCGCCAGGTTGTCGTCAATGAACTGGGCTTCATCAGCTTCATCAGGATGGTCAAAAGTTGCATTTCTGCACAACCACACAGTACGGAAATTTAACTTTTGAGTTGATGAAGCCCACTATATTGACGACAACCTGGCCACCCATCACGTCGTTTAAATGACAAACAAACCAAATAATTTTTACCAAACTGATTACCAAGTTTTAATATTTTACTTAAAATGATACGAAATGGATGGTCAACTGATTTTATTTCTGTCGAACTGAGGGAAGGTGCTAGCGGTCGGGCCTAACCATTAATCACCGTTATCCAACATAGGAATTACATGCAAAACATTTAATTGCACCTTAAGATGCAACTATAAAGTTGTGAAATCGATTGTGAGGGTCTCCACGACTCTAATAAAAAGCAGCTGAGTGGAGCAATGGCCTTTCACTCAGACACCTTCAGTTTTATTTTAACACCAACATTTTAACTGTGTGAAAGTCCTTAACTATGTATAGTAGTACAATAACAGGAGTGACAGTCCATCGTCGTTTATTCTGCAAGGGTTACGTGAGCATCGACCACTTTGCCGCCTACCTCCCAATAATGTGCAGAAACATACTAGAGGGCGATACGTGTGAACGACGTCACTAGGGACAGGAGTGGCATCAGGTAGTGTTTTCTGGCGAATCCAGGTTCTGTTTGTGTGGTAACAGTGTTGCGGCGTCGCTATTCGCCAACACGCTGGCGGTCTACATACGTCGCCGCGCAACTTGAAGGAGAGCGGTAAGTCGCTCCGGAATACTTCAGCCGCCGGTGGCGCCCACAGTCTCGGTACCTCTTTGTCTGCTTCGCGCGACGGCCAATAGGAAGAAGGGCCTCACCTATAGTTGCGCCGGAATAGCATGATCCCAGGTGCTTGCGCCAATGGGCTTTGAGCGCCGACTGCGGCAGCAGACCATTGGAGCAAGTCAAACGCGAGCTTTGCTCTGCGCATGCGCGCGTTCAGCTGCGCCCTGCACTGTTGCCAGTTCTGTCAGACAGCAGCGACCGTTAAGCTGTACTCTCAGGCAGCGAACGAACTACTTGGCAACACGGCTGCTTTCAAGTTTCCGCCGCTGGGGCGGTCTCCCAGCTGAGTAGGCGGAGCCAGGGATCATCGCATTCCTGTCTGACTACAGATATTCCGGCGCACGACAGTAACGAGAGACAGTACAGGAGTTCGAGTCAGTACGAGGCAGCCCTAGGAATGCTACAACTCCAGGAAGTTCATCATAGAACTACACAAGCTGAAACAGTTTTCTATTGCCTAGTGTAACTACGTAATAGTACAAGAGGTTTGTACCACACAAGCACATCAAAGTCAAGTATTTATTTCAACTGTAATAAAAGATCTTGTGGTCTAATGAAATCTTTAGTTGCAGACCAATATCCATATCCTTACTAACCTCAGTCAACCTGCTTCTGACACTGCTATAAGGGAGACACAACAAACAGATGGCCTCATGTTGGTTAACAGCAAACAGGAGTAACGGCATGACAGTGACTGAATTGGCAGAAGACATACAACCCCAAGTCAAGGCCTTCTGGTGCTGTTGGCTACAAAGCACAGTTGGTGCGTTTCCAGGGCCCTGTAACCAGTTTGACCTAGGTGAATGACATCCTGCGACCCATAACCTTACTCTTTCTGCACGACACCCCATACGCCATTTTTCAGCAAGATAATGCATGACCACACGGTGGAGCACGATTGCGAGTCTTCTTGGTGTCACAGGATGTCATCCTTTTGTCCTGGCCCACCAGATCACCAGACTTGTTGCTAATCGAAGATGTGTGGGATAAGGGAATGGGTGTAACGCTGTGATCCGATAACCACCACAACTTAGCAACCCAGTGAACCCAGCTATGATGGCTATACCACAGGTCGCCATTCGCGCCTTGTATGCACAGATGCCATCACGCATGCAACAAGTCATCTTGGCCATGGCTGATCCTAGCCTACTATGCAACAGGATACATGTTGAACCAAGGTGACAGAAGTGCTATTAATTTCTTAAGGAAGATGTGAATATCAACATCTTATCTCTAGTCTTTCAAAGTCTTATTTTTTTCTGAACATGGGTGTATTTTAATGTTTTTAATGCTAAAGACCTAGTAGTCGTACCCATAATATCCTATCCATCCATTTAATGTATTTAGCAAAAAGTTTGATAAAATAACTAAGAATGATAAAAATTGTTACAGTAGATTAATTACTTTGACTCTCTATCCCAACGGTGAGAAAAAGATTAATAATGAACTAGCAATCCGCCTGGCTTCCCTCGGGTGGAATTTATATACTGTACCTTTAAAAATCGATGTGTGTATATATTATATTCGTTACTATGTTCAACGTAAAAATGATTAAACACAATGCATACTATGCTTACACAATCCTCAGCGTGTTATGGTAAATCCAAACCTCTCCCTGAATAACTCCCACAGTGCAGTAAAATTAAATTAAAAAATCGCACTGATGTGTTTTACGGCCCACTTTAGATTTGTATTTTTATAAGTTTTTGCAAACATTTTCGACCAAAATAATAAAAAATTAATTAATAAGAGCGTCTGAAACCCTTTTAGGAAAAAAAATTAGGTAGTGGTGGGTTCGAACCACCGACCTTTGGCGTCATAAGCCAACGCCTTGCCCACTACGCTACGGCTATCAATGAAAAGATGAGCCCTTTAATCTCATACTATTGATGGCCGTTCTTAACTAATGGCATTTGTAAACACTAGATTATCATTTATCGTACGAAGAACAATATGTTTTTGTTAATTCCTCAGTGCGCCATTGCTTTGAAATGACAACGTGTAAGTTACAATAAGAAAATCATCATATACGCAACGCAAGATGGATGGCGTATGCCAGAGAGAGTTCTGGGCGAGGAATGTCACGGGACATCTCCGAACGGCTGGTTTTCGTTAATTCAATGGAGGGTGTCAGATCTCCTTATTTTTGCAACTATGTCTCAAGCGATAAGAGATATGAAAAAAACATAAGGAAGCAAAGTTGTAGAGAATTTTCTCCTCTACCAATTACGTTATTCAATTTTCGTGTCAGATGAACGGTTCGTTTGCAATTACAATTATATTACAAACGGTTTTTTTATTACTACCGTATTTTTGTCCGAAGAATTTGAAAAAAGGCGGTTCTGGTCTCTGGCGGCCTACAATCACGTCTGTAAAATTTGGTGCTGATCGGTTGAACGGTTCGTCTAAAAAACAGGGAACACGTTACGGACAGACAGACAGACATCCCAAAATCGCCGTTATATTTGCAAATATCTTTGAAACGCTACGAGAATATGAAAAAACATAACAGAGCAAAGTTGTAGAGAATTTTCTCCTCTACAAGTTCGGTTATTCAATTTTCGTGTCAGATGAATAGTTAAGTTGTTATTTTCATTTAAATTTCGAGCTGTCAAAAGACGATCGCAAAGGCCCACTTTTAGTGTTACTACCATAACCTAAAGTGGGCCAAAATATAATGATTAATTACGGAAGTAGGCTGGTAGGGACGTTTGATTCAAGGGATTGATTTGAGAACTAAACAGTTTACACAGAGGGTTACCACATTTAATTTAGTTTTATTTATTAAAAAAGATTTGAAAAGCAATAATCCCTCAGGCCCGATTTTACTGGGCATGGACACGAGTCAGATGTGAATGAGAAAGGGGAGGTTATTTCCTGCCTCACCAACATTAACTTGGCGTGGGCGTCAGGCGCTGGATCGGCGCGGTGCGTTGTGGCTGCTTAAAGCTCTGTATAGGGAAAGTATGGCCATCCTTTTCCGCGCCGCATGCCGTCGTCTGCAGCTTGTGATTGGCTGAAATCGAGTCACGTGGTTCTTTCCGCCATCTTGGTCCTATACGTTGCTTGGCTGCTATGAAAAGCCTTGTGAATATTCGTATGTTTTGGTTTGAATAATGACACAGTGTTGTTCTTTTGGGTGTTTTTAAGAAGCGAAGAAGGGAGGTAAACATTATAGTACTTCCATTAGGTATCAGAAATGCAGGAAGATGAACAGCCTGGCTGATGAAAGTCGTCAGAGAAAACTAGGAGTCCAGAAGCGAACTTCGGTTCTTGTGCTTGGATGATTTTAATTCATAATGTAAATTAATAGATTAAAGATTCACTGACTAATGGATCACGCAACAGATACCTATATATTTTTAACTTGAATAAATTTGTGAAGAAAATTCCTGCACAATGTCGTGAGGTTAAATTATTCACACGTCGTTGATTTTATCTGAAGGTAGTTGTCGAAAACACACTTTTTTTTTTTTTTTTTTTTTTTTTTTTTTTTTTTTTTTTTTTTTTTTTTTTTTTTTTTTTTTTTTTACATATTAGTGAGTGAACTAGATTCCCGTTTAAATATGAAATTAACATACAGTTCCTGAAATAAGCTTTTCTCATCCGTTTTCATGTGTTAGAGTGTATCATAACAGGAAACAAAGAATTGAAACAAGACAAATATTAGACATTCAAATGTAATTGGCGTTGTAAAGACACCTTAAATTTCTGGTAAAAGACATGTAGTAGGTATCTCCTTGAATTTTTCATAGCTCATCAAGAAAATACTCATCAAAGACTTTTCCATTATCTCAATTGTTTTCTTAATTTACACTATGCTCCGATGACGACATGTTCGCGGTCTGTTCGAATATTTTGCTACGGTACAGGTCAACCTGAATTTATGGGTGAACTCTTTAGATCTGGAGCCACAAACCGAACAGTTTTCTTAAAATCGGATGATAAGTATTTAGTAGAGCCGCCAGGTCCGCATGGACAGAACTACGCGAAGTTCCCGCATCTGTCCGTCGGATATAACAGTCTGTATCTCGAGAATGAAAAGAGTTATCGTTCTGCTCTGAACCTTAAATAAAATTTCGATGTCTTACCTACATTTCTTCCGCAGCATTGTATGAGCTAAAATCAACCATACGCAAAGTCTACGCAATGCGACTTTTCCTCTGCAAACTCTTCAAAATTTTGCGCAGTAGTTTACTTAATTTAATGTAGCACGGAAACTATAAGTAATAATGAACAGAAATTGAGATCATTATCGAGAGAATGTATCACATTATAACACGTGAAAAAATTAATTTTTTTTATTGAATGGTTTTCTCAAAATCGGCTAATAAGTATTGTTAAGCGCTGGGAACGTTGTAGCGGTCGGCGTGTAATCAGCAGCGGAATAGGCCCAGCATGGCTGCCGCTGGCAGGCTGGCCATACTTTCCCTATACACAGCTTTAGTGGCTGCTGGGGTGACGGCGGCATAGCTCACGTCTGCTCCGCGCTGCCTGGCTCTGCGGCTGAGGCGCGGCGTCACCCCCGAATCTTCGCTTTACGAGGTCAATTATTTTTACTGAGCGGACGAGGGTACATACAAGAAGCTGTCAACCATAAAGCAGGAACAGCATTATTCGTTTACTTCATGGTCTGTACGATACACTAACCGAGTCATTCTATGTGGTTCGAACAAATGGGCAAAGATTTTATATCATGTTGTTGATGTTGCAACATAATCATTCGAGGCCGCCGACATGATACGTAAAATTTTACCCCCAGTGACCATTGTAAACACAATTGGTCGATTTTCGACCAAAGGCAATACTAGTGTTAATAAATATCTTCATCTGATCACTACCAAACTTCACAGGCTCACCCGCTAGGCTCATCTAGAGATTTCCTGACGATTTCATCAAAATTGCTCCAGTCTTCTTGGAGTATGTAGGGAATATATGTACATACACACATACATTTTATAGATAACTACCGAATTGAAATTGTATTTACATTGATTATTAAACTTGCGTGAACAGGCAGAAGCGTAAAAAATTGTGCGTCACGACACTCATCAACACTTAAATTTTAACAACATGTAAATCGAACTGCCCTGAACATTGCAAACAGTCATAGCATTGCATTAAGCTAGTACCTACAACCAACAGCCTTTTCATACCTGATGTTAATTAGAATACGCAGCAGTAGTTCTGTTAATTAACAAGCAACATTTTATATACTGCTTATTGTTCTATGAGATTTTTGCAATCACATGTTTTGTGTGTCACTGGAGTAGATGCAAATTCATTGAAAACTGTTTTGAAGCGTACGTTGCTTTGATTTCCAGTACAATGGCTGGGGTAGGAAATCGTGGATTGGTATAGTGCGTCGTTCCAGTAGCATAATATATGTAAAATGCAACTGCATTTATTTTTTGATACTATTATGGGCAAGAGTACATTACTTGAAAAAGTTATAGGACACAAACGGGATACATTTATGCGATTTTGCTCAGAGTTCGGATTTAGCAGGTAGAACCGTAGGGTCTATATAGTTCTGAAGGCGTTGAGTGGGCACGTCCGAGTCGATTTATGTATACTAGTATTGACTTTGGTCGAAAATCGACCAACTGTGTTTACAATGGTCACGGGGGTAAAATTTTACGTATCATGTCGGCAGCCTCGCGTGATTATGTTGGCAACATCAACAACACGATAGAAAATCTTTGCCCATTTGTTCGAACCACATAGAATGACTCGATTAGTGTATCGTACAGACCATGAAGTAAACAAATAATGCTGTTCCTGCTTTATGGTTGACAGCTTCTTATATGTACCCTCGTCCGCTCAGTAAAAATAATTGACCTCGTAAAGCGAAGATTCCATGAGAAAACTCAGCGTTGTCAAGCGATTGGCTAAAATGAAGACTCACAGGATTCTCACTATTCAGCATCTGTTGCCAACATTATCATAGGAAGCCACTGGGATATTTGATAAAATTTAACCAGCACTGGGAGGTATGAAACTGTATCTTTTACGTGTTAAGGAAAATGCCTGACACAGTAACGAAAAATAAAAACGGAATTTTGTACTTCTCATGCCATTTTCGAATTATATAACTTTCATTAGCCTAATATTTGAAATGGAACTACAATTTTGGTGTACGTATATTTATACAACGCCAAGAAATAATGTTATTTCGATACTGCGATATTCAGAATTCCAGAGCTGACAACATGTCGACTTTGTAGTTCCACCCGTGCACCGCTACATGCCTCTCCCGGCGCATCATCATTTATACCGGCATTCTCGACTTCGTATTTCCACCCGACCACCGCTAGATGCCTCTCCCGGCGCATCATCCTTTATATCGGCATTCATATGAAAACATCCATTTCCTTTAACCACTCTTAATCACTGTGAAAATGAAGCATTTGAACGACACAAGAAAGTGAGTTGGGAGCACTCCATGTTTCGATATTCACTTATTTTAATACGTTATTTTAGTACTGCAGATGTGCTGCATTAGAGCGTCTTTGGTCGAGGCGAGAAGCCAATCAGTGAGCTGATTGTTGGAAAATGTAGAAAGAAAAATGTCTACTTCCTTTTACCACTTTTAATGGCTAAATGCACACATAATATTTCAATTCGTGAAATCTACGACAAACAATCTTTCGAATTATGTAACTTTCATTGGCCTTCTTGTACGAATAAATTAGTAATCTGTACCACAATTTTCGCGTTAGCGTATTTATATAATGATTCTAAAGCGAAGGTAACATTTTACCGTATATAAATGTCACTTCCGACCAGTGTATGACATAAAATCGCTCTGAAAACATTTATTGAAGTTATTTAATGCGATGTAGCATCGTAATAGTGAAGTATAATTATGAATTTGGTGAAATACGGTGCACAAGTCTAGGAAATTGTGAAAGTGAGGTTACGCACACGATGTTCTTTTGTCACCCAATGAAGCCGAGTCTGTGTAGCCAATCGGAAAGCAGAATTCGAGTGCAACATAGGAGAACAAATTTCGCTGAGAATAAGGAAAGAAGTAAGATTATCGTACAAAACATATGCGAATGGTATAGTAATAGACAAAGAGATGCTATCACATACCTGTTCATGCTGGCGGTGAATATTACTTAGGGGCACGTAATTGTAGTCGCTTCTCCTGCCTGCAGCATTCTTCGAAAGAATTATTGCACTACAGTTCCTCCTGGATGGTAAAGTTTGTCCACCTGAACGAAAAAGTGACGCAATATTTCTTTCGAGCGATGTGCTCGACGGAACATGTGCTCAGCCAGATAACCCGCGAGATGGCCGGCCTTTCTGCCATATCGTGGGATGGCCCCTCTGACATCCCGCCACATCCTCTCTATGTTCTGTGTACGGAACGATCTTTCGGATCTACAAAGTTCAAACTATGGTTCACTCTAAGGTGCTGAAAACCTTCAGAACTTAGTGTTATATGAACTAAAGCAGTCGCTAATGATCGTCGTCTCATGGAGATCCTTTTCTTTTATAATTCTAAACAAGGTTTTCCTGTTCCGATCTTCAACGGGCACAAGGAGACACTTTTTCGACCCTCGCTGAATTCCACCGAACGCCCAATTTCCGATGATTTTCGACCTTTACTATATTTCCTTCTCCCAAATTTCGCCTCGTCTATTTCAACGACGACTCCTGGACCCCCTAACTGTTGAGAATTGTTTATCGCCAACTCGATACACACTTCGCGACAGAAGGAAGACCAATCGACGACCGTACACGTAGACAAGCCGAAATTTGAGATAAGTCTTTCGGATAGGACGTGGAGATCCACATGGCGCAGAAGTCTGAGATTTTTCTGACCGTCAATCGGGAGTTAGGGAATCAAGTACCATTCCGGGCACTGTGCCTGAATGTGTACTATACATTGACCATGCGACTACCCTTATGCACCCTTCGTTCCCTGCAGCACTGAAATGCCTCCAGCTCAGGTCGAAGCTTACATGGGGCATGGCATCGTGGGCAATCCATCGATGATGGGAGCACCCCATGCTCCACGAGCCATGCCCACAGGTCTTCCTTCTACAACCTATAAAACGCAAGTTTGCCCAGAATACAGCCACTGCAAGCCATTTTCCCAACTATGAACCATGTAGCTAAAATCTTTGTGTCTTTCTTCATTTGTTTCTTTCAGATATTATGAGAAAATATTGTATGCATTTTCAATCATTGATATTTTATTTTTATTCTTTTATTTTTTATTTTATTTTATTTTATTTTATTTTATTTATTTATTTATTACAGATCTTACTATCTGTAACGTAAGGAGTATATGTTGTTTAACACAAACGTAACGACACCCTATGGAATTCGCGACATATTCAGGAAATTAACTAACGTTGTTCCTGCTCTACGTTTGACAGGTTCTCGATGGACCCTTGTCCTGTTAGTAAATCACCTGTCCTCGTATAACACTTCCCTCAGAAGCGCTATAAACCATAAATTTGATAAAAGTTCAACTGCTTTCGCGCGTTCGTTTAATTTCGATATGAATCTCCATGTTTCACTTAATTTTTAAAAAAAATCTTAGAGGATGCAGACAGATCTATTTTTTACCGCAATCACAGGATTTTCCCAGATTAATGTGACGTGTGAAATAAAAATAAATAAATAAAAACCCTCATGTGATGCAGACAGATCAATGTTTAATAAGCAGCTATTTTCGTAAGGCACATCCTTTAAAATGTACTTTTGACAACATCCAAATAAATGTGCGGGCATAGCATGTGAACACATAACTTTGTTTCTTACATATACAATATGTATATTGAACTTGAACGATAACCATTCGTATTTGGATGTTGCCGCGGCGGAAAAGTGTAGTATTGGATGACTACTATTGGCTGACTACATCACGTGGTCTGTGCTCAGTTAGCGTAACAAAGGAACATCGCGTTGCGTAACCTTCAGTTCAAGGTACTGTACCGTATTTGACGGATTTCGTAATTAATCTTACTTAACTACAAAAAATTTGAGGGAAAATGAAACATCGCATTAAAGATATTTCCAAAACACGCATTTTAAGACAAAGTTATGTTGAGGTAAAGTTCTTAGAAGTTACATTTACACACAGTACAATTTGTCTGAAGAAAAAAAAAAAAAAAAAAAAAAAAAAAAAAAAAAAATTAAATAAAAATAAAATAGATAAAAACAACGACTTATCAGTTACACATCGCGATCTTGTAATATTTGAAGGCACTCGGATAATAATCATTTTCAATCACTAGAAAATACTCTGAATTTCATCAGTTAACTGTAAGATGCTTTAGCAACAATCAATATAGGACTTACTGAAGTATAATTACAGTATTTAATCTCCACATTAGACAGAAGATAAATCGACTGGAAAATAATTCTTTCGCGTTTGGTAGTTTCGGTACTGACAATGGGAGGAAATGAGTAACTATAATTAGCAACACTTAAATCAAGTTTCACAAATATATGGTGATGTTCAGAACAAGTTAACGGTAAAAGTCTAGTTTATGAGTCCGCGACTAGTGCTCGGCGATGAATGAGGCAAGTGAAGGCAGCCAATCAGGAGTCGCGTTCGCGCGGCCAATAAGAAACAGCTTTAGTGTTTATGGTTTGTAAACAAATAATAGTAATAGACAAAGGGACGCTATCACATATCTGCTCATGCTGGACGTAAATTTTACAGGTTTTCTCGTCACGAATGTCCGCCTACTGCAATTTCAGTCTCAACGTAACATTGCCCTCGGAATTCGCGACAAATTTGTGGGAATTAATTAATGCTGTTTCTGCTCTGTGGTTGACAGGCTCTCGGTGTAACCTTGTCCGGTCTATAAATCAGTTATCCTCGTGAAACACTGCCCTCGGAATTCGCAACAAATTTGTGGAAATTAATTAATGCTGTTCCTGCTCCATGGTTGACAGGTTTTCGATGTACCCTTGTCCGGTCAATAAATCAGCTATCCTCGTGAAACAAAGCCCTCGAAAAGTACATAGATATTTAAGAAACCTTATAATCTTTAATCACGAGATCGCTGAAATTCATAACGAAATCTTCCGTTTCGGGCTTACAGCAATTTCAAAACTAACGCCAAATTCAATAGACATGAAACAAACAATCATATTGGGCGTGTGAACGCGACTCCTGGTTGGCTGCCTTCGCGCTGTCGCCAACGTCTACACGCCAAGCACCAGTCCGGGACTCATAAACTAGACTTTAATCCAAGATAACTACTACGCTGGCAAGCTACGTACAGGAACAAAAATGTAATTGGTTTGATGTTACTTTGACGCAGTTTTCTATTGGTACGTCGTAGTGTTTTGTGTGACAACAAGGTAGTTACTGGAACGCACTACTCTTTATTAACTGGCAACACAACACAAATTTGGCCACAAAGCATTCCTCTTCTCTGGTTTCCAGTATTAATTAGTGTTTGCACACTTGTATCAGTGTCTATAAGAGGGACAATTTCCCGTTCATAATGCATTGCGAGACTCAAGACACAATTAGTGCAACGCACTTTCCAGCGTCACATTGTGTCCAACTTCTATTATAAAAGTCTGCAACATCTCTTTGCCTATGCGCTCGCTCCCCCTGCTTGCAGTTTACTCTTTGGAATAAACACAAAACAGATCTCTCAGGCAGCACTGACGCTATATTCTATAATATTTCACAAACCTATTAGTCAGTGGTATTTGTCCCATAAGCTATACAAACATTTGAACATACAAACAGTGGTATTTCAATAAGTTTCTTGCAGGTATATACACAGAACTTATTGATAAAACTAACCAAACACTTATTCCAAAATGAAATTGCAATCAAATTACAAAATAATCAAATAGAATCTGTTCCAGAAATTTACAATGATATTTCTGAAAAGAACTCACTTTCGTGTGGATGTCCCGACGACTTTCGATGCTAATAGATCGTTTCCAAATTTGTTCGAGGTCTACTGTCTTACCTACAAACACTGAAACAACAGAATTGATGGCACAATAGAATTTTAATATTACTTAGCACTACTGGTGGTAGTCTACCGACAATATTGCATACCGCTCGTCCGACAACTGAGATAATTCTCAGTTGTAGACAGCAGCATAAATTATTTCAGTTTAAATTATTTTCAGTTACATCATTGTAGTTAAATAGACACGAATGTCAACGCAATCATACAGTGCTATCTACTGTCTATTTAGTAATCAAATGTTCCAATGTTTGTAGAGCTTAAGGGACTTTAACTACGGGATCATCAGTCCCTAAACTTACAAACTACTTATGAACTAGCTTATACTAAAGACGGCACAAACATCCATGCCCGAGGGGGGATTCGAACCCCCCGACGGGGAACGGCCTCGCGCATCGTAGCATAGCGCCTCAATGCGCCCGGTCGCTCCGCCGCGGCTATTTAGTAATCATTAAAAAAAAAGTCACTACCCTCTGAATCCAATCTTTACTGGAACGCTGAGTCGACTTATCCTCTGATTTGGTGGAGAGTGTTAAGTCTCTCTCTACCGATCGTGGATAGCGTTGCAAAATTATTTAAACCAGTATTGCCTGTGACCGAAATTCGACCAATCGTGTTTACAAATAACTTCCACTCTCTTTAACCACTCTTAATGACTTTAGACCAACATTAAAAAACAATAATAAAATGGCTAAAACGCATGCAAATAAAATTACAATTTAAAATAGAAATCCACCGATAAGCCTTCTAACTCCATGGTAAGATTGTAGCAGTGATGAAGTAATTAATACCTGCCTTATACATTCTAGTTTACTTTTTAATCAACTTGTGACTACCCGAGGACTAGGCTGTAGGATACATAGAGTTATTCTCCCCTAGATTCAACATGTATAGGTTAGAACTGCATTAAAGAAAGCCTATCCAGTATTAGTAAAAATAAAGGCAGCTTACGTACTGAAAACGTTCACTATTTTAAAAATACGTTTATGCTTTACAGCTTATTTAGAGACAATTTTGTGTGAAAAAGGCGGCATACACGCGGCTTGGTAGAGTATCGTAAATAAATATGATTGAAATCTGTTTCTTTTAGGTCACCAAGGCGATGGCAATCGATTGTGGTTCGAACAAAGATGAATTATGTCAGCCGCCACTGTGTTTGGCGGAGATAGATTGTTGTGTGGTTCACTTATAGACCAAACGCTCAGGGCCGTCAGGCGAAATTTATTTTCTGAGTAATAAGATATGTCGCAACAGTGCTATTAGTATATACTCTGAAGGTCCTCATACCCGCAAGCTAGGGCCGGCGTCCAATTTACAGTTACCGGATGCTTAATGTACATATAAACATTGGATACTTTTCTTAAATAATGGTTTTTAGGTGGCAATCTACAGCCATGAGGTGCTTTGAAAAAATCATTCTTATGCCAAGGATGAAAAATATTTACATTATTGTTATATTTACTGGTTTCGGTAGTTGCTGCCATCAACAGGAAATCAACAAGATATTTTACATCAAAGCTAATAAGATAACATTTTTATAGAGTACAGCAGCGTCTAACTTACAGTAAAATATTGTGATTGTTTTTTTAAGCCCTTCCATTACACATCATACAGTAGGTATTCCTATAATTAATCTTTGACTATTACAAATGAGGAAATTATTTCGTTATAGACTTTAACAATATGTACAGATGTACAGAATTTCCTCATTTGTAATAGTCAAAGATTAATTAAAGGAATACCTACTACATTATGTAAAATGGAAGGACTTTTAGAAACAATCACAATATTTTATTGTAAATTATTCGTTGCTGTACACAGTGAAAATGTTATTTTATTGACTTTGATGTAAAATATGTTGATTTCCTGTTGATGGCAACAACTGCCGAAACCAATAGAATATAACAAATAAAAATATTTTGCAACCTTGTGATAAGAATATTTTTACAAAAACTTTTCTTAAAGTCTGAGTGCTGATTTTTTATGAATAATGTACACAATATCATTAAAAATTATTAATCAATATTGAAAGACATTTTAGGGCGGCGGAAATTTCCACAAGACACTTTAAAGTTCGCATAAAAATTACGTAATTTTGCTTACAGTCTGAGTCTTGATTTATTATGCGATAGTTAGGAAACAATTTCAGTATTATTTGTGAATAATGTGTTTGTAGAGCTTATGGGACATAACTACGGGGTCATCAGTCCCTAAACTTACAAACTACTTATGAACTAACTAAGACTAAGGACGGCACAAACATCCATGCCCGAGGGGGGATTCGAACCCCCGACCGTAGTGGCCTTGCAGACCGTGACTGAAGCGCCTCAGTCCCCTCGGCCAACGCGGCATTTGTGAATAGCCATAAAAGTATAGGGACCGAAAACTTCCCAGACCCATTTTAAATGCAGCTAAGAGTATAATATTAGATTCCTTTATAACACAACCGCATTAATTTTATGTTGTCATTGTGCTCTAATGTAATTTTTCGGTAATAATCAAAATATATTTTGATGCTCAATTACAAATTACAATATGGTAGTAAATTGACTTACAGAGGGAAGTTTTATACTAAATGTATTTTAAAAATTATTTTTTGTTACAGGCATTTAATTCTATAAAAATATTCATCTGCACATTTTCTTCAATATCAGTTATTTTTCTTCAATAAGAATGTTCTATCTAAATAGTTTCGCCACCGTTGATATTTGATAATGCTTCTTCCAGCCGAAATTGGTCTTCAATATTTATAAAAGAAATTGTAAGTGGACGCAAAATTCCTGAATTTTTCTCAGACGAGTCACTGACAGAAAACGGTAACTCGTATCCGTCGAAAAAGTTTTCTACTAGTTATCTTCAACTACTACATACATATTCTGCAATCCACACAAGGGTGCAAGGTGGAGGGTACTCAGTACCAATCTAATTACTTGCTTTCTTGTTCCACTTCCGTGTAGAACGAGGGAAAAAAGAATGCTTGTATGCATCCGTACAGCACCTGATCTCTATGACCTTATCTTTGTGGTCTTTACGAGAAATATAGGTTGGCGGCAGTAGAATCGTTCTGCGGTTCGCCTCAAATGCTGGCCCTCTAAATTTCTTCAACAGCGTTTCTCGAAAAGAATATCGCCTTTCCTCCAGCGACTTCCATTTAAGTTCCCGAAGCATTTCAGTAACACTCGCGCATTGGTCGAGTCTACCGGTTACGAACCTAGACGCCCGCCTCTGAACTACCTGTATGTACTCCTTCAAATCGATCTGGTGGGGATCCCAAACACTTGAGCAAAACCTAAGACGGGGTCGTACAAGCGTTTTATAAGCGGTCTCCTTTAGAGACGAACCGCACCTTCCCAAAATTCGCCCAATATACCGTAGTCGACCATTCGCCTTCCCCACGACTGTCCTTACATGCTCGTTCCTTTTTATATGGCTGTGAAGCGTTACGCCTAAGTATTTAATTGACGCGACTCACTCAAGCAGCACCCTAGTGATGTTATCTTCCATGTATTCAAATGTTAAAAATTCGATGGGAGCAAACTAGTTTGGTCATCAGTTCCTAGACTTACAAACTACATAACCTAAGGACAACACACACTTCCATGTCCGAGGGAGGATTCGTACCTCCGACGCTTTCCATTTATTATCATTACCAATCATCTTCATATGATTATTAACCCAGAGACTAGAAATACTGTACGAGTTCCATCTTGCACGTTGGTACGTTTCTCGCATCAAAGTTTTGTGTTTGCGAGTATACTCTTGTGCCCAGCCGGGATTCGAATCCGGTTCCTCCTGCTTAATAGACACATGCGCTGGCACTAGACTGGGACACAGCGATCTCCACTACTACGTGGACTTCCGTAGCACTTCTCTACTCAGACACTCATTTTAAACTTATCCACAGGCTTCAGGATCTTGGTTTATTTGTCCACAGGGTACCTTTCATTTCAAATTTCTATATGTTACTTATACTACACAAGAGAGAACCCACCCCCACTCTGAACAATATCCTTGTGTAATTGACAAGCAGTCTCATGTTTAGGTATACTGTACCTTACTATATAATTCATTAAGCATACGTGGTCCTACTCTGTACTAAAGTTACAATACCTGCCCGTTAATAATTATGCTACTCTAAGCCCACTTTACATTTATTACACTACTGTCTTCACAGCGATTAGGACTTTACTTTGGCATTCTACTCTATATATGTAATTATCATATTGGTACTTTTTGCTCTGCCTCTTTCATGTGGGACTCAATCTGCACATTTGTGTGAACAATGTTGTTTGTATAATCTTCGATCTTGACGTATGTAACCTGTTTATGATGATAATCACTTTCTATTTTCTTATTTATAACACGATATATTGATGTAATAACTTCTTATGTTTTGTTTTGTATGTTGTGACACTGTATTTTACTACACCACACTTTATTTGTTATTGTTAACCTTTGTATACACAAATTTCGTCGTAAATTGTTGATGACTACACCTTGTAACTTTGTTTACATTTGTGTCCAAAGATGTTCATCCAAAGATATTGTACATCCATGATTGGTATTACTAATATCGATAACATAGGTTTCATCGTCTCTGACTCATGCAATTAGCACAAGGCACTCCCTCCATTTTTACTCATAGTCTGTTCTTATCTTTTATGTTATGTTTGACTGATAGGTATTATTCAAGATGACCACTGTAATTTTAACACTTTTAGTTATACTGACTCCTGTTTGTCTCAGCTAGATGTTATTTTATTTGATGCATTTTACCATTCAGTTTTAACACCTTGTAAGTATTGTAACTATATGTTAAATTGACGTGATTCTCCATTTTCAATCTCTTTATATGTAATTTTGCTGATTATTTCCTCTCTATGTTTGTGCACATTAATTACGTTTATTTTGAATTTTTTGTATAGTTTATCCATGCGGATGGTCTATTGACCGAAACTGGTAGATATATAAGGTTTTGAATAAACAGCTGATGGTTTTAAAAAAATGCATTTTATGAAATTATCCACAGGCTGCCTGTTTTGACTCATTACACTGACACGTTCCACATCATTACGAAATGTCGTATACATGATCTAAGGAACAAGTATTAATCTAATCTAATCTAATTATTTACAGCAAATCGTCGATTCCTCTCTTCGGCTTAATTATACATATATAGAGACTGTTCTTTCGGACTTGAGCGAATAGCGGCTAGGCATAAATTTTAACTTTCCCCGTTGATTTAATTCAGTGCATTCTAGCAGCTAAAGTCGCAAATTCCTTTGTATCTAGATTAATAACAGCTGCATAGTAAAAATGGTGGCTGTTTATTGGACATTTCAGTGGAGCGCACATCGCGCTATATAAAGGGGGAGTAGACGTGTGGACACACTAGAATTTTTCTTTTGTGCAACTGTTTTGCGTTAACAGATTCAGTATGCTTCGTAGAAGACAGAGAATTCGACCGAAGAATGATAGTTACTTAAGGAATTGCCCTTCAAAGAGAGAGGTGTTCGTGTAAGTCGTAACCAAGCAACTGTGATGCTCATGTGTAATATCTGGATGCAACGGACCGACGGGATCGATTGCATCCACTTCGTTCCATTACTACAGTCATTACCACGAACATTTAGTGGGGATGCCAGTGATAGATCGCTCCGCACATCACGAACCATATCACAACAAAAGCGCCGGCCGCGGTGGCCGAGTGGACTGCGGCGCGCCAGTCACGCTCTGAACGGCCACTACGGTCGGGGGTTCGAATCCCCCCTCGGGCATGAATATTTGTGCCGTCCTTAGTGTTAGCTAGTTCATAAGTAGTTTGTAAGTTTAGGGACTGATGACCCCGTATTTAAGTCCCAAAAGCTATGCAAACATTTGAACATTATTAACAACAAAAGCGCTCTATTGCAAAACAAGCATATCCGCATACCATCTGACGTTTGCAGCAGAGTCGTGGCCAACGAGAAAGACAGGCCGTTGAGCGTACGTCACGTCATCAGAGAAGGCTTGAAGCAACACTACCGCTTGCTGACTGGCTGTTTGCTGTCTCATGACAGTGGGTTGTGCCCCATTGGCCAGCCAGTAAGCTAGAGATGGCATTGTCTCAAGCCTTCTCTGATGACGTGACGTGACGTACGCGCCACGATCTGTCTTTCTCGTTGGCCTCAAGCAGAGTGGACAGTTCGCAAGGGATCCATTGCTGCGTTTAACATAGAGTCAACGCTTATGGGATTTATTTGCGGTGTCATCAGTCCATAAACTTACAAACTACTTATGAACTTATACTAAAGATAGCATAAACATCCATGCCCGATGGCGGATTCAAACCACCGACAGGGAACGGCCTCGGGCATCGAAACATAGCGCCTCAATGCGTTCGGCCGCTCCGCCGCGGCAAAATTTAATTGAAGTGTTGGTATATATTCTTATATGGTTTGCTTTGTATTTGTAGTTATTTGTTGGAGTTGAGACGAGGTCTATTTCACGAAGATTCTGCGGTGTGATAGGGATTAGAGAGCCCTTAATTAATGAAAATAGTCCTGTAAATTTCTGTTTTATGAGTCAGTAGCAATTACGACATGTTTGACTCCGAGAAAGTGATTCTGATGCCCGTAGTATGGTTTCGGTAATATTTGATGAATCAATTGCACCCTAGAATCATAGAAAGGAACTACGAGTGGTTTATTTTATGTATTGTTACTCGGACTGCTGTCGCGAGTATACCGAAACTTTGGAATCAGAATCTAATTATAGAAGTGACTTTAGAAATCACGGACCCTGAAAGTTATAATATCTCATGCAGATCATTTAATTATAGTCGCACTAAAGAAACGCACAAGCAGGAAATTCATAGTTGGAACTCGCTTTTGATAGACTTACAGATCGTATATTTCAAAAGAACACTGCACAGCTAAGTTTTCAGTTCACATTGAGTAACGAGTAGCACAAAAAGATTAATCGTGGACAGGTTACTGGGTCGTGATATTGCCAACACCTGAAGAGGTTGAGCTTTACATCGAATATTTTTTTCTTTAAGGTTGGTGGCACGTGGAATTTTTTTGTTTGCTTGTATCTAGTAGCGTTAGAGTGGGGAAAGATTTGTGCCAGCCCTCGTTATTTACCTGTTGTTTGTATATTAAGAAACACGTAACAAAAATAAAGATGTGGTGTTTTAAAAGAAATTATGCATACCCTGTTATTTGTCGATTTGTGACTGATCAGAACACAAAGAAGTTTATTTAATATTAATTATTCTACTTGTAAAATAAGGAAAAGCGGGGATGATTATTTATTTGTTACCTGAAACAATTATTCGAATTACAGCTTATAAAAGCTGGGGTCGTAAAATAAAATTTTGTAGTAATTTCAGAATATTATCCAAACCAGAAAAGATACAGGTGTTAAGAAAATAAGATAACTAATAATAATGAATTGTGAAGTGTTCTGGACATTGAAAACCGTAATTTTCACATTTTAACAAGTTTTAAATATTATGATTTTATAGCAACGGTCAGAGAGTATTTTAGCTCAGCAGCAGTGTATGCGTTTATCTCTGAAACTTGCTGAAACATGCTAATGAACAATTGTTGTTAGCATCACGACTGACAAATATTTTCGTGAAAATTTAACATAATAAGAACCACAGACTGCAGATGGTTAAAGTTTGCGGCGTTATTCCACAAAGTATATAGAATTGCTGTACGTAATGACTGTGAACCGGAAGAGGAAAATTAATTTTGCTGCTTTTTATGGTAATGCAGTCGTTCACAAGGTTACTTATCGAGTTACGACAAGGCATTGCAGAAAGTGGTACCACTCTCAATATATTATAATTATTTCTTGTATGTTTACAACTTCCTTGCACGTGAAGTTCCATTGAAAAAACTTGGATCTTTCAAGTGAAAGTCAGGTGCGTTTATATTATTATTCGGTATTCAGGTGTGCTCCACGAAAATTCTGTTAGTGTATCTTAGTAAAACTTGTATAGAATTTGTAGCCTTGTGAAATTATTAGTAGTCTGATACTATAGGTCGGAGTGTTACATTTTTGACACGCCGTTGAGATACTAGGGCGTGCTATAATCAATGTTAACGTCTACATCAGATATATATATATATATATATATATATATATATATATATATATATATATATATATATATATATATATATATATATATACAATAAGGCGCAGTATACGAACACTGGCAAAGGTGACATGGACAATCGAAAGGAACGGCATTTTATTTACTGATGAACCCCGACACTGTGTGCACTACTACAATGGTAGGATTTGAACTGGAGACTCCATGGTGAGAGACTGCCGGACCGTTACCTTACGCATCGCCATACTGGTACTGCACCTGGCATCATGGTTTCGGGTGGCATTGGGTACCACTCCCAAAACCCCCTAGTACACATTGGTGATGCCTTTACCAGCCAGTGTCACATTTATGAAGTATCGGAGCGTGTTATCCTCCCATAGTTTCGCAGCTTGCTGAGGCCACTGTACCGTGCCGCGAGTTGCCCTATATCGTTGATCACGAATATTGATATACTAGTGGTGTCTTGGCATTAGGAACTGTGGAGAAGCGCGCACTGCTGTGGTAGTGGTTGGGAAAGAGTGTGCCGCATGGACTGGAGCAACACCGTCCAGAAGACAAGGCCTGACAACTGGCCATGTCTACGTCACACTGAGAGGCGGCGGACGCAATCTGACTGGCCGGCGGCTACGCGGCGGTGAGCGTGCTGCAGCGGCCAGCCAGTCAACTGGCAGCCGCCACCTCTTGGTGTGACATAGGCCTGGCCTGACAACTGGCCATGTCTACGTCACACTGAGAGGCGGCGGACGAAATCTGACTGGCCGGCGGCTATACAGCGGTGGGCGTGCCCCAGCGGAAAGCCAGTCAACTGGCAGCCGCCGCCTCTTGGTGTGACGTAAGCCCGGCCTGCCAACTGGCCAAGTCTACATCACACTGAGAGGCGGCGGACGCATTCTGACTGGCCGGCGGCTATACAGCGGTGGGCGTGTCCCAGCGGCCAGCCAGTCTACTGGCAGCCGCCACCTTTTGTTGTGACGTAGGCCCGGCCTAACAACTGGCTGTGTCTACGTCACAATGAGAGGCAGCGGACGCAATCTGACTGGCCGGTGGCTACGTGGCGGTGGGCGTGCCCCAGCAGCCAGCCAGTCAACTTGCAGCCGTCACCTCTTGGTGTGACGTAGGCCTGGCCTGACAACTGGCCATGTCTACATCACACTGTTAGGTGGTGGACGCAATCTGCGTGGCCAGCGGCTACACGGCGGTGGGCGTGCCTCAGCGGCCAGCCAGTCAACTGGCAGCCGCCAGCTCTTGGTGTGACATAGGCCTGGCCTGACAACTGGCCGTGTCTATGTCACATTGTTAGGTGGCGGATGCAATCTGAGTGGCCGGCGGCTACGCGGCGGTGGGTGTGCCTCAGCGGCCAACCAGTCAATTGGCAGCCGCCACCCCTTCGTGTGATGTATCCCTGGCCTGACAACTGGCCGTGTCTACATCACTCTGAGAGGCGCCGGACACAATCTGACTGGCCGGCAGCTACGCAGCCGTGAGTGTGCCCCAGCGGCCAGCCAGTCAACTGGCAGCCGCCACCTCTTCGTGTGATGTAGGCCCGGTCTAACAATTGGCCGTATCTACGTCACACTGAGAGGCGGCGGACACAATCTGACTGGCCAGCAGCTACGCGGTGGTGAGTGTGCTGCAGCGGCCAGCCAGTCTACTGGCAGCCGCCACCTCTTGACGTGACATAGGCCCGGCCTGACAACTGGCTGTGTCTACGTCACAATGTGAGGCAGCGGACGCAATCTGACTGGCCGGTGGCTACACGGTGGTGGGCTTGCCCCAGTGGCCAGCCAGTCAACTGGCAGCCGGCACCTCTTGATGTGACGTAGGCCTGGCCTGACAACTGTCCATGTCTACATCACACTGAGAGGCGGCGGACGAAATCTGACTGGCCGGCGGCTATACAGCGGTGGGCGTGCCCCAGCGGAAAGCCAGTCAACTGGCAGCCGCCGCCTCTTGGTGTGACGTAAGCCCGGCCTGCCAACTGGCCAAGTCTACATCACACTGAGAGGCGGCGGACGCATTCTGACTGGCCGGCGGCTATACAGCGGTGGGCGTGTCCCAGCGGCCAGCCAGTCTACTGGCAGCCGCCACCTTTTGTTGTGACGTAGGCCCGGCCTAACAACTGGCTGTGTCTACGTCACAATGAGAGGCAGCGGACGCAATCTGACTGGCCGGTGGCTACGTGGCGGTGGGCGTGCCCCAGCAGCCAGCCAGTAAACTTGCAGCCGTCACCTCTTGGTGTGACATAGGCCTGGCCGGACAACTGGCCATGTCTATGTCACACTGTTAGGCGGTGGACGCAATCTGAGTGGCCAGCAGCTACGCGGTGGTGAGTGTGCTGCAGCGGCCAGCCAGTCTACTGGCAGCCGCCACCTCTTGACGTGACATAGGCCCAGCCTGACAACTGGCTGTGTCTACGTCACAATGAGAGGCAGCGGACGCAATCTGACTGGCCGGTGGCTACGTGGCGGTGGGCGTGCCCCAGCAGCCAGCCAGTAAACTTGCAGCCGTCACCTCTTGGTGTGACGTAGGCCTGGCCTGACAACTGGCCGTGTCTACGTCACACTGTATGGCGGCGGACGCAATTTGAGTGGCCGGCGGCTATGCGGCGGTGGTCGTGCCCCAGCGGCCATCCAGTCAACTGGCAGCCACCGCCTCTTATTGTGACTTAGACACGGCCAGTTGCTAGGCCTTGTCTTCTAGGCGGTGTTGAATGGAGGCGTCTGCTTGCGACTATTGCCGCGTGACGGTAGTGTTATTTTCGGCCGTTTCGTAGTAAGAGAAATGCATGGGCTTTGGTGGCCGTTCTGCTCACCGCCTATTTACTGCCTGGTGTAAGTGCACCAACATGTGAGGACACTGTATTCCGCCAAGTGTGAAACCTGCTTTCTGAACGATGTGCCTGAGACATAAACTTTGTTACAGCTCTTCTATTAGGTCTGCCTAGTATAATGCACGCTTTCGGACCGTGCTGTATTTTGTGGGTCAGTAGCTGTTTGTTTTGATGATTTGACTAAACCCTGAAAACATTGTAACGATAACTATTTATGCATGATGTGTACGCCATTGAAGCGATTATATAAGATTACTTAAAGTGAAGTTAGTACCTGTGACTAATGGTCGTTCTAAGTTTCAGGTGATGTAGAATTAATTTAACGCCACATGAGACATTGTTTAAGGTTTGCTTAATCTACACTCCGAGAAGAACTGAAGTCCGTTGGCTTTTATTGTAGCCTGTGAAGTGGATTAATGAATGTAAAGGAGTCCTTGACACTTGGTGACAGTGGAGTGTGTATGCCGGCGGCCACGCCACATGTATTTGTTTGTGTTTTACTTAAAATCGTTAATGTGTAGCTTGGCGGACGCTGCAGTGCTGTTGTGACAGTACCAATAATTAATGGTTTCGATGCCCAACTCTGAAGCTAAGAGCCAGTAACTGTCTTGTACGTTAATGTGTTGCCATTCCTTGTGCTATACTAGACGATTGAACTGTTGTTTCAACTGGAAACTCTGGTAATTTGCTTGTAGCCATAGTCGTTAGTTAATTTCTGCGACTATAAGTATAGTGTGTTTTGAAATTTTCAGTTTCGTTCATGCTTGAAGAGGCAGTTAATTTACACTAAATAAGTTTTTTATTGTAATGGGTACCGAAGTTTCCAGATCCATTCAGCTTTATAGACCCAGTAATTTAAACTTGTTCAGTATACTAGACTACTAGCGTCTCGAGTTTCATATTCGTTTATGCTAAATGGGTCTTTCTCGGCATATCCACTTTTCATATCCATTCATACTTGAAGACCCAGTTAATCTTATTGGTTCAGTGTTGTTAACAAGGTGTACTAAAGATTTCAGATCGTTTCGTATTCAATAACACAGTTAATTCCCATTACAAACTATACTGTTCATCGAGATTTTCATTTACATTCAGTGAATCAATCTTAAACTGAACTTGTTTAGTACGTGGATTAATAGTGTGTATTAGAATTTTACGTAAATTTCCAGTTTGTTGTTTTAGGTTATTATTTGTTCCATTAGCCAGGTAATGTTGTTGGAACGACGATTAGTAAAAAGGTGCTGTATGTTCTGGCTGATTCCTGTGGTCAGATTCTGCGGTGGTTAACAAGTGAAGGCAGATGTGTTGTGACTTTACTAGATGCAGTGATAATTTGAACATTGTACGTAATTGTTTTGTTTAACATATAGACATGACTCTAAGTGTTTGTGATAATTTGTCTGACATTGATCTGCTTAAATGAAATTAAATTGCTACATTTTATTTAGTCTTGGGATGTCTAATAATAGAAAGTTGATGTGTTAGCAACTGCGTTGTGGCAGCACCTTACCACTCTCCTCCACGTTGTTCTGTTCCTTTCAGCCACATTGTATCAGTATAATGCGCTACCACGCATGGCACGCTATGTTCAACACTTATTCTTCGTCGGCCATTAGATTTCTACAATGGCCTCACTCTTCTCCAGATCTCTCGCCTATCGAAGAATCCCGTCAATATTGAGGAATGACTGAATCGGAATAAATCATAGCAAAATAACTATTCCATGTGGAAGAATCATGGACGGCTATAACCCGACTACACATCCACCTCCCAGCTTCGATTCAATGGCCAGGGGTATTGATGGCAACACTTAATTGAATTCATCATCTTCCTCATTTCGCGTGGGCCTGTATTTACAGCATACAACGTGTTATCTCCCAAATAATTTTGACTGTGATATCTCCGGTCATATTTGGTGCTGCTGCGTGCTTGTCCACCACTGCATTTCCAGTAACCATTAGCAAGTTCTTACAGTCATGTGCATGTAATGATATTCTTTTCGCTGAAATCTTTATTCCTTCAGTAGAATGAACTAAAGTAACTGTTCGGTCTTCGAAAGGTATCTTTTGGTACAATTTATCTTTAGCGAAGCGTACTCGACTTTTGCGGAGCAGTTGCGGTTCCTGCTGAACGCAGCTATTCGGTTTCCACAGGAAAGCATCTGACCTCCATGGCTCTCGGTGTATTGGTTGAAATGGGTGGGTAAATCAGTCATGTGTAGAGGTATCGAACAAAACACCGACTTACACCATTCATGTGTGGGTTACTTCAACGTCGACTGTCTACCTCTAGCATTTTCCTCGCAATATTAACGACCTACTTAATTAACTGTGTCTCGAAGGTGTGTGCTTGTAGTATCGCGCTACTATAAAAACATTACACTGCCGTCAAAAAATCACTGCACCCGCTTAGGATTTTCCAATTCACTCAAGCTTTATTATTCAAATAGTGCCTATAGAGTTTATAAAATAACTACATTTACGGGTCAATAGCTCGAGTGGTGCCGTGGTAACAGGTGTCGACCCATGCTGTAACACCTATATTAATTCATACCATAAAGATAATATTTTTCCGCCCTGATCTTTAATTTTCTTCCTGTATTTGTCCTTTTTTCCATCACAGCGCGCTCAATGTACAGTTTGAATAAGATTGGTGAAAGAATACAACCCTTCCTTACTCCCTTCTTAACTACTGCGTCCCTTTCATGCCATTCGACTCTTGTAAATGCTGTCTGGTTTCTGTACAAGTAGTATATAACTGTTCGTTTTCCTACATTTTATCCCTGCTACCTTCAGAATTTCAAATAGTGTATTTCAGCCAACATTGTCAAGAGCTTTCCCATAATCTGCAAAAGTTGAAATGAAATACAGAGAGAAGCAGCGCAAATACTGCGAGGCCGTGATAAAGTCTCAAAGCGCTGTAAAGATTGTTAACTTTTTGAAATGTTTATAAATGTAAAAATATGGAATGCAAACACTAAAAAAGGTTATATCCTATGAATCAAATAGAACGTATCAGATTTGAAATCGGTAAACTCATACAATAAATCATGAAATGGAATGATCCTGTAGGCTCAGTCGTGGGTAAATTTTTAAAAGCCGGCTGTAAGTAATGACTCTAAGAATATACTGCGAAGCCCTACCAAGGGAGGTGTCGCAGTTGTAAGTACATTGGCCGGCCGCGGTGGCCGAGGGGACTGCGGCGCGCCAGTCACGGTCTGCACGGCCACTACGGTCGGGGGTTCGAATATCCCCTCGGGCATGGATATTTGTGCCGTCCTTAGTATTAGCTAGTTCGTAAGTAGCTTGTAAGTTTATGGACTGATGACTCCGTAGTTAAATCCCATAAGCTCTACAAACATTTGAACAGCTAAGTACATTGGTCTGGTATTCAAGGGGACGGCGGTTTAAATCCGCCTCCGACCCTCCAGATTTGAGTCTTACTGCCGCACAGAATGGCCATATGGTGTAAGGCGTCATGTTACAAACTGAGCGGCCGTTCACGTCGGAGGTTCGAGTCCTCCTTCGGGCATGCATTATGTATGTATGTGTGTGTGTGTGTGTGTGTGTGTGTGTGTGTGTGTGTGTGTGTGTGTGTGTGTGTGTGTGTTGTCCTTAGTGTAAGTTAGTTTAAGTAGTTTGTAAGTCAAGGGACTGATGACTATAGCAATTTGGTCCAATAGGTTTACAAACATTTGAGTCTTCCGTTATTTATCTAAATCGTTTCAGGCAAATTTCGGGATAGTTCTTTTCAAATGGCACGGTCGATTTACGAGGGCGGTTTGATAAGTTTGGTAAAAATAGAATAAAAATTGTTTTACAGACGAATGCTCACTTTATTTCTCGATATAGTCTCCTTGCAAGGCTATACGCTTGGTCCAGCGAGTTTCCAATTTTTTTTGCAACCAATCAGCAAAGTAGGCTTTGGCAAACGCTGCAAAATAGTCTGTCACAGCGGCGGACACTTCTCATTCGATGAATATTTCTTCCCGCCAAGCCAAATTTTCAAGTTTGGGAATGAGAAGAAGTCACTCGGAGGCAAGTCTGGCGAGTAGGGTGGGTGAGGAACCAATTCGAATTCTAAGTCGTGACTTCCGCCATTGCGATAGCAGTTGCGTGGGCTGGGCTGGACCATTGTTCTGCTGAAACAGTACTTTCCGCCGTACGTCAGTAATCTTTCACGTTTTTTAATTAGTTATTGTTTCAAACCAACCAGCAAAAAAATGTTCAAATGTCTGTAAATCTATCGGACCAAACAGCGTGGTCATCAGTCCGTAACTTACAAACTACTTAAACCTAGGTAAACTAACCTAAGGACAAACACACACACACCCATGCTCCAGGGAGGACTCGAACCTCCACGGCGAGCAACCGCGCGCTCCGCTGCGAGGCGCTTCAGGCCGTTCGGCTACTCAAAATGTTCAAATGTTTGTAAAGCTTATGGGACTTAACTACCGGATCATCAGCCCCTAAACTTACACTTACGAACTAGGACGGCATAAATATCCATGCCCGAGGGGGGATTCGAACACCCGACCGTAGTGGCCGTGCAGACCGTGACTGAAGCGCCTCAGTCCCCTCGGCCGTTCGGCTACTCCACCGCGGTAAAGCCAGCAAAGTAGCTTAATAGGGCACAGTTATGGATCTGCCTTTTTCCAAATCTATTAGAATTATACCCTGGAAATTCCAAAAGACAGTGCCCATCGCCTCTCCAGTTGACAAAGCAGTCTTCGCCTTCTTCGATACTCTATCCCCACTCTTCGTCCATTGTTTGAACTCTTGTTTGGTCTCTGGAGTGTATGGTGAAGCCGGCCGCGGTGGCCGAGGGGACTGAGGCGCGCCAGTCACGGTCTGCACGGCCACTACGGTCGGGGGTTCGAATCCCCCCTCGACATGGATATTTGTGCCGTCCTTAGTATTAACTAGTTCGTAAGTAGTTTGTAAGTTTAGGGACTGATGACCCCGTAGTTAAGTCTCATCAGCTACACAAACATTTGAACATTTGTATGGTGAATCCAAGTTTCATCCACAGCTATGAATCTGCGCAAAAAGTTCTGTAGATTGCGCCTGAACAGTGAGATATTCTTTAGTTTCCACTTTCGGTCCAAAGGGAGCAGGCGCGGCACCCATCGCGCACAGAGCTTCTTCATGGCCATTTTTTATGGTTGATGTAATTCACTCGTTCAGTTGAGATGCCTACAATGTTAGCTATCTCGCGAACTTTTAATCTTCGATATTCTATTACCATGTCATGCACCTTATCAATGGTTTCCTGTGTGGTGACCTCAACGGGCCCACAGGAGCGCGCTCCATCTTGCGTGCTTCTCCGACCACGCTTAAACTCATTGATCCAAAAGTAAATGGTCTTCAACGTTGGTGCAAAGCCCACATGGACCTCATCCAACTCGGATTTGATCTGTGCAGCTATCCAACCCTTCAAATGAAAATGTTTAATGAGCACACGAAATTCGTTTTTCTCCATCCTACGCATTTACCACTTCAGCTATCAGGCAACAATCAACTAATAACAGCTGCCGTTCGACACTTGATGTAATATCCGTGGAAATATCAGGCTTACCAACAATAGTGCAGGATCGGAAAATTTCCCGCTCTTTTATATGAATTTACTAGACTTATCAAACTACTCTCTTCCTTTTCCATTCTTATCAAAAGTAGCCGACAGTTGTGCTTTGTCTCTGATGATGACAATAATCGTGTGTAATGGTCCGCCTCCGTAGGAGGCCCGGGTTCGATTCCCGGCAGGGGACTGGGTGTTGTGTGTTGTCCTAATCATCATCATCTCATCATCATTGGCACGTTAAGTTACCCACGCGACGTCAAATAGAAAGACTCAGGCGGCCGAACACTTCCGTAAGGGATCTCCCGCCCAAGAAAGCCATACGCTCATTTCCATTTCCATCGTGTGGCATTTATGGCTGTCAGATTTGGGGTCGTATTCAGGCTGCCTGGTGCAAGTTTTTCTAGCTGTCGCCACTTCGGCGACTTACGTGTCAGTGATGATGAGGACGACACAACACTCAGAAGCCGAGCGAATAAAATATCCTATCTGTACGGAAATCAAACCCTGGCCCCCTTAGTGGCAACCACCACACTTTCTGTTAGAATATGGAGACAGCTTCTTTGTCTGTCATGACCACGTTATCGATGGGGCGTCAAACTTTAACCTTCCCTCCTTCTTAAAATTCCATTCATATCGTTCCCTAAGACGAGGACGAGATTAATTGCAACAATTCAAACATTCTTAATAGAATCCATAAGTGAATGGAACGACATAAAGTCCTAAATCGAGAGGCGTCCAATAGTAAGTTTCCCTATTTAAAAAAAGAAAAAAAAGAAAAAAAAAAAAAAAAGAGTACATTGTTAAACGAAAAACTTGATTGGCAACAGCTACATCAATTTTTGAGCTATTTTTCGACATTGTCACTAAAAGAATTGAGACACTTGTCATAATCGTTGAATCAACTTTGTATTTCTGTGTCGTAGATGTCTGCTGCCTCTGAATGGAACCAGCACGTGGCAGTAACCTTCAGCTCTTCGACGTTGTGTACCGCTGTCTGGATGCTGTGCCATTCATATCAAGAGGCGTGGAATGCTTGCAGCAGGTGTTATGCTGCTCCGTGACAATGCTCGTCCAAATACGACTCGACGCACAGCAGCTGTTTTGCAGAAGTTCGGCTGGGAACTGTTTGACATCCAGCATACAGGACTGATCTAGTTCCTAGCAATTTCTATCTCTTCTTCCAACTAAAGAAATTCCTGTCCACTGCCAAGCATATGACAACGACGAAGAACTGAAGACGACTGCTACACGCTTTCCATTCACAGGCGTCAGACTTCTACGACTACCAAAATTGATCCCACGGTATGACAACTTTCTCATTATTGTTTTGCTATGTAGGAAAATAGCTAAACATTATTTTACCTGCTGACAATAAAGTTTTCCGAGTTAAACTACGTTGTTTTTGTTTTCAAAAATGAAACTTACTTACAGGATGTGCCTTGATTTGATTTGATTTTCTCAGGGAAGCCAAAACAGTCTTGGTCCAACCCGCCACTGCCCGCACCGAAACTAAGTTTATTGTGCGGTATCGCTCCCTGTATATCTAGTAAAGCCAACTAATGCCCTCGAAGAGTGCAAGGAGTCCCTTTACTAGTTCTTTATTAGACACAATTTCTTCGGGTCTGTTGTCACAAATGTTCTGTACCTTTTACTCTCCAATGCAATGCATTCGAAGATTAGATGTGATGCAGTTTCATCACCGTCATCACAGATCCTACATTTAGGGTCCTCTCCTGTTATTCCCATTGTATGTAGGTGGATGTGCCTTACTGGAATGTACCATTATGCGTTGCATTGCACAGTATGTTGTCGAGTGTAGATACAGATGGCCTACCGTTGGCCGCTGTGGGTGTCAGATGGCAAATGATGACGATGATGATGATCGTGATGTTGACGGAAGAAGAATTGGTACGTCCACAATCGTGTGTTCCCAGATTAATTGATCTGTATTCCTGCTCTCTCATGCGTTTTCCAATTTCAACATCGTACATTTACCGATTTCAGGTATCAGTGAAAGCAAGGAAAGGCTACTGGTGGTCTTCACCATCTTTTTCAATAAAAGTGCGGCCGTGGCGGAGTGGCCGAGCGCACTGAGGCGCTATGCTCCGAATCCTCCCTCGGGCATGGATGTTTGTTCACCAAAGGAAATTCATCGGTAAATCTGCGAGGCTTTTGGACAAAATGCTGTGAGTGGTTCAATGGTTAGAAGACGGGTCAGACTGTTCAATGAAGGACGTGATCAAGTGCACGATGAAGAACCAAGTGGACACCCGTCTATCGTTACGTGTTCACACAACTGAAGAGAAGATTACGCACACTTAGTGTCGTCGCTATGGAAGTTCCGCAAATTTGTCCTTGGTGGTCAACACTTTAACGATGGTGACGAGCTGAAAGAACATGTTACCACACGGTTGAATACACAGGCGGCAACTTTCTATGAAGAAGGCATACAGAACTTGTGCCACGCTATTACAAGTGCCTACAAAATTCCGGAGGCTATGTAAATAGTAGTTTAACAGTTGTAGATTTTTGGGCAATAAATATTTTTTCTGATCTGTACACGTTTGTTATATACAGGGTGCTACAAAAAAAAAAAAATACCGCCAAACTTTCAGGAAACATTCCTCACACACAAAGAAAGAAAATATGTTATGTGGACATGTGTCCGAAAACGCTTAATTTCCATGTTAGAGCTCATTTTATTACTTCTCTTTAAATCACATTAATCATGGAATGGAAAACACACAGCAACAGAATGCACCAGCGTGACTTCAAACACTTTGTTACAGGAAATGTTCAAAATGTCCTCCGTTAGCGAGGATACATGCATACACCCTCCGTCGCATGGAATCCATGATGCGCTGGTGCAGCCCTGGAGAATGGCGTATTGTATCACAGTCATCCACAATACGATCACGAAGAGTCTCTACGTGGGGGCTGATGACCTCCGTAGTTTTGTCCCCCTAAAACATCCAAACAACAACAAGTCTCTACATACGGCACCGGGGTTGCGTAGACAAGAGCTTTCAAATGTCCCCATAAATGAAAGTCAAGAGGGTTGAGGTCAGGAGAGCGTGGAGGCCATGGAATTGGTCCGCCTCTACCAATCCATCGGTCACCGAATCTGTTGCTGAGAAGCGTACGAACACATCGACTGAAATGTGCAGGAGCTCCATCGTGCATGAACCACATGTTGAGTCGTACTTGTAAAGGCACATGTTCTAGCAGCACAGGTAGAGTATCGCGTATGAAATCATGATAACGTGCTCCAGTGAGCGTAGGTGGAAGAATATGAGGCCCAATCAAGACATCGACAATAATTCCTGCCCAAACGTTCACAGAAAATCTGTGTTGATGACGTGATTGCACAATTGCGTGCGGATTCTCGTCAGCCCACACATGTCGATTTTGAAAATTTACAATTTGATCATCTTGGAATGAAGCCTCATCCGTAAATCCTAAAGTGAGCTCTAACATGGAAATTAAGCGTTTCCGGACATATGCCCACATAACATTTTTTTTTCTTTGTGTGTGAGGAATGTTTCCTGAAAGTTTGGCCGTACCTTTTTGTAACACCCTACATAACAAACGGAACTTACTCTGTGCGCATACCTCGTCTATAACACTGCACTTGCGTATGTGTTTCAGCCTGTTTTCAGTGCGATGACTTGTTTACATTCTAGGAGGGCATGCAGCAAGCGTTGAGTAACGTGCCCGGATGGTTATGTACGCTATTGTGCAATCGGGGCCACCGTCCCGTACACTTCAAACTGAGTGGTGCGCCCAATACAGGGGAAGAAGCACTTGGAGGCTCTCGTGAAAGTGAAAAGAGCTGCGAGGTGAGCGTCAGAGAGGGTTTGCACTTTCTTCTGAGCGCGCGGTCGCGTTACCACGCTTTTACTCCAGCAAGGACACACATTTACCGCCCAGCCATTGACCGAGGTTTCTTTGCGCCCGTGCTCCAGGCTGCAAGAAAGGGGTCGTCCCAAGTGAGACAGTGGCTCACTCAGGAAGACGTCGCGCTGGCATTAAATTCCTTGCACATCACGTGGCAGATATGTACTTCATACCCACATTGGACCACTTAAGTTAATCCGTTGCTGGACATCTTTGATATGTGCATGTTTCTTTCCATCCGGATTGTCCAATATACGAGGCGCGTCCAGAAAGTATGTTCCGTTTGGTAATAAATTGAAATTGTACACAGATACAGAAGAAATTTTTATTGCACAAAATTCTACAACTCTTAAACTACTTTTCCACATAACTGCCGAAATTTTGCAGGCATTTGTCATTGCGTGGCACCAGGTTTTGTATACCTTCTTCATAGAAATCTGCCGCCTGTGTCTTCAACCAGTTGGAAACAGTTTCTTTCAGCTCGTTTGGGGGAAGTCCATAGCGAGAGCACTAATTGTAAACCTACTGTTTTCCTGGATCTTGTCATCAATCGCATGAACCAGTTCTTCTGCAACCAAAGGTGGACGCCCACTTCGTTCTTCATCGTGCACATCACTACACCCGCCATTGAACTGTCGGACCCATCTTCTCACCACCGAATCACTCATTGCATTTGGTCCGTAAACATCGCAAATTTGTCGATAAATTTCCCTTGGTTTCACTTTCCTCGCATTCAGAAACCGAATCACCGACCTGATTTCACAGGCGGCGGGATTTTCAATCAACGCCGACTTTTCAAATAAGCACAACAAAGCGTACGTAACTGACAGCGATCTCCAAATGGCGCACGTTCTTCTCCTTGATACACATCGTCTACAGCGCATGTGCGGAACTGCAATCGCAGCGCTGCAGCGGAGATAAATTGAAACGGAACTTACTTTCTGGACGGGCCTCGTATTTTCATTCTTTCTGATCTTCTACGACTTTTCGTCATCTGTAAATATCCTTTTCAATGTGTAACGTTTATTTATTTTTGGTTTAAATCTTACTTTATTGTTTTCCAGTTTTTTGAGATTTTCACTTTTGTTTCTGGATATCATCCAGCTTATTCCCGTTCCCTGTGTAGCCTAATTTCCTTTATCCTAGCTACATGTTATTTCGTCTATAGAGTTCCTGTATAATTCCTCTTATTACTCTTGTTTTTGGCGTCTTCATGTTGTGGCCAAAGAAGGAAATCCTATTATTATCCACAGTATTTCTCATTGTTCTCTTTATACGACTTCGTTCGGCAGCACCCTCCACTGTCCTTCTTTTTGATATATATTCTTTATGTATACAGTTTCCATCTGTCCTTCTCTCTGCTTTTAGCATTTTGTCAGTTCCTTTTCTCTGAGTAACTTTCAAAATAGTTTCACTTGAATTGTGGGCTCCAGCTGAACTACCGCCTTGTAGTGTTTTAATTTTGTTTTTATTGAGGGACATTTCTATTTTATGCACATCATTTGACTTTTTGAGTTTTTCTTATTTCATTATTTTCTTCTTACAAAGTAGGTTTTTCATTGTCAGTGTATGTTACTATTACTACTAGGCATTTAAGTTATTTTACTATTTTAATTCTTCTGTTGTTTATTGGTATTGTGTCTGCTACTATCATCCCAGTCTTTTTGAATGATACATAGACTACTATTTTGTGCTATATTTTGTAGGTTTATTATTTGATTTCTGTTTTCTTGTTTCTTATTAGCTAGTAATTTAAAATCATCTGCAAATACTAAACTTATTTTTGTACTTTATTTTGTAGGGTTGTTATTTGATTTCTGACTTCTTGTTTGTTATTAGCTAGTAATGTAAAGTCATCTACAAATCCTAAATTTATTTGATCTTACCTCGTTCCAATTAGGATTTTCTTAGGATTTTCCCTTTTCCATTTACTCGTCAAATATTCCAGAGTACATTTAAAGAGAAGTGGTAATAGACCATCAGTGTATCGTAGCCCTGTTTTAACTGTAAATGACTCTGTGAAGACAGAAAAAGCTGCGGCTTGTTGATTTTGACTTTGTAAGAGTCCCTTACGAGTTTTTAAGTGACTATTCTTGGCGTACCAAAGTTAAAATCGGTGAACTTACCATTACAAATTATACATCTAATGAAAGAGCAACTCAGTTTGTCCTGCGAGTGTTCAACGTGAGCACCCTCCGTCACACGACACACATCGAGTCGATCGTCGAGATAGTCCCAAAACTTGCCCAGTATGTTTGGAGTAATTCATGCAACTGCATCTTCAATCCTATGTCGAAGGTTGTTGAGGTCCGCTGGTAGCGGAGGCAGATACACCTGATCATTTACAAACTCCGAAAAGTAAAAATCGCAAGGCGTCAGATCTGATAAACGTGGGAGCCATGCAAAACAAGCTCTGTCATCCGGCTCCTTCCAGCGGTCGTGAATAACGTTAATTAAAGAAACACCGTAGAAATCCGATACACTTTCCGCCGGATATACCACAAAAACATTTAATTCAGGGGAGTCTCGTTGCAAATACACCATTTCGAGAGGCTTTCCTCACCCCCAGAATATGCACATTTTGAGTGTTCACAAGTCCACTTAGGTGAAATGTCGATTCATCACTGAAACCGATCCTATTCAGAAAATCATCATCGGTATGCAGTACGGACACTTTTGGGACAAACTGTTTGAGTTGCTCGTTCATTTGATGTGTAATTTGTAACCGAAAGTAACCGAATTGTACAAATAGAAGAAAATATAGATAAAAAGTCGACCATTGTACGAAACAAGAGCTTCGTTTTATCACTAAAATTAGCAAATAAGGTCCGTGTAAACTACCGGTTCCTACCTGCTACAAAAAACTTGTTCCCTGGCCCAAACTGAGAATTGACTCGTTTCAAATTACTTCAATAACAGGACGTTAATACTACAGTGGTCAATATACATAGCAGCTCACACGTTATTACACACAGACATTAATAAGCAAGCCACCACAATTAAAGTTATCTTAGAAAGGTGGCTAAGGACATTTATGGCGCAACGGAATTTACACATGAGAAAAATTGCATCTGAGCATGTTCCCAGCACTTGTGAAGAACAATATTAAATAAAAGAGGGAAGGTGCTCTAAAACTACAATTTATAGGCAACTTACGGATTATGCTGAACTTAGACTTGTTTATTCAGGTAGAAAACAAACAAAATAGGAAACCAATTTTGTTAATACAATAAAATGCATCTCTTACATGGATTAATGCGGACGGTGTCCAGCCTAAATTATACATGATTTAACGCTACTTGGGGGAAAGGATTCACAAACAACACTCATTCTTTCACACACACGCAATGCCACAGCGAAACTCACCAAAATCAGCGTGCTGTGACGAGGCGGAAGCAGGCGCCGCTATCGTAGGCGAAATTCAGCAAGTCGGAGGTAGCACAAAACACAATATACAAAAACACTTTGAAGGTGGCTTTGGTCTGTTGTGCCTGTTTTGAATGATGCGTCTGTATAGCCAAGTTAAATTACATCTGAATTGGACTGCGAGCAAACACGCTAACGGCGACACTCGGCTACGTTACATGAACGCACTCCACTGAAGGTGAAATGGTTGAAAATCGGATTCATTATACAAGATCACGGTGTATTCTTAAGTTGCAGTCTGTTAAAATTCGATCTAGGTACTAGTTTTATATGAGAAGTGGCGTGAATTCAGGCGACTAGCTGCAAACCCCGGAAGTCGGAACTCGACCCACATGGTTCCGAAAACCGATAAAAAATAAAGAAAATTAACTACAGCATGCAACCCATAGAAATGCTTAGAATTATATAAGGAAGCGAATGAAATGCAGCTACACGCGATAGGGGGCGATTACAGAGACGGATGAAGTCCAGTCTAAAAAAGACTCGTAAAAGTGAAATAATTACAAGGTCGGAAAAATAAAGAATTACAGCACACAACCCATAGAAAATGTTTAGAATTACATAAGGAAGCTATTGAAGGAGGTTGTACAAGGCTCATAGAGAATTACTGACAAAGAAAGAGTGCGTAATACAAGTCAGAGAAGAAACAGCAAACTTAAAATAGGCGGGAAGAGAAGATCGCGAAAGATTAGTGGCAATCTGACGGATAACCGCATAGTTACTTGCCTTATGGGCATGGAACAAACAAGAGTGGAAGCTGAGGGCTCTGTTCTATGAACCAACCACGTGGAACACATATCACTCACGGAAGGAAACGATGAGAAGATTTTTACATGCACTGTACAATAATGAACAAATAACCTATTAGAAATCGGGCCCCACAAAGCTAGAAAGTATTTACACAGAGTTCATACACCGCCCCATGATCACAAAAGGTTTTAACATACCAGGCCGTTATGAAAGTGCAACTAGAATCACACACACCGCATTTATCTATTGGAAATCACTGAATTGAAGAACGAGAACACATTTCCGCTCACGATCGGAGAAATGATTCTAAGTTCACGAGTCTAAGTTAAACGTGCTAGACAATGAAACGCTACCATCTCGCGGACACAAAAATAGGAGAACCAACCTTACCTCGCCAGACGACCAGTATCGAATGAAGACTCAGTGGTCATGAGGCGGGAAACTGCTACCGGAACTTGGAAACCCCAAGAAACAGCGGTGGTGGGGGCAGAGAGAGAGTAGACTAATGCTGAGGGAAGGCTCACCGACTATCTCGCAACCAAAGGGTGTGGAAACCTCTGTTGTAGCATGAGCAGCTATCGACTCTGAGCCACAAAGAACGATGCAAAGCGGGCTACTCCTACCCACATTCAGACAGCCATAGATTCTCGCACCCACTTAAAAGTAAAACAACTGCACATTCTCACAGGGACAGTGGCGTAGCGGAGAAACCGTACTTATGCCACATTAATTAATATAATAATAAATTATTAACATAAGAAAAATAAGAAAAACCTAGCAATATTAATATTTTAACACATGAAATAAAAATGGTATTCCTTAAGCCTTGAAAAGAGTGGGGTTCAAGTTTTAACAAAATGATAATCTAGTGACATTAAATAAATTATAACTATATAGAACAGGATAGAGTAGGGTGGAGAGCTGCATCAAACCAGTCTCCGGACTGAAGACCATAACAACAACAACTATATAGAAATATACAAAAATATATGGAAGACGACAGACGGTCGTCTTTCAAGATGAGGTAGGAGATACAATACTGCGAGAAGAATTTGACATAGCACTGAAAGACCTCAAACGAAACAAGGCCCTCGGGGGTAGGTGATAGTATTCCGTTTGAACTTCTGACATCGTTGGAAGACCCAGTCATAAAGTAACTGTTCCACCTTGTCTGCAAGACCTATAAGACAGGGAAATTACCCTCAGACTTCAAGAAAAATATAATAATTCTAATTCCAAAGAAATCAAATGCAGACAAGTGTGAAAACTACAGAACTATCACTTTAATAAGTCATAGTTGCAAAATTCTTACCAAATTATTTACAGACGAACAGGAAAAAAATAGAATCTGACATCGGGGAAGATCATTTTGGATTTAGGAGAAATGTTGGAACACATGAGACAATCCTCACATTACGACTTATCTTAGATGATAGGTTAAGGGATGCCAAACCTACATTGCTAGCATTTAAAAACATGGAGAAATCTTTTGACAATGTTAACTGGAACACACACTTTCAAATTCTGAAGGTAACTGGCGTAAATATACGGAGCGAAGAGTTATATTCAACTTGTGCAAAACCAGTCAGCAATTATATGAGTAGATGGTCATCAAAGGAACGCATGGTTGAGAAGGGAGTAACACAGGGTTGTAGCATTTCCCCAATGTTATTGACTCTGTACATTGAGAAAAGCTGTGAAAGAATGCAAGGAGAAATTTAGGGAATGGATTAAAGTTAAGAGAGAAGAAATAAGAACTTTGCGGTTTGCCGATGACATAGTAGTTCTGTCAGAGACAGCAAAGGACCTGGAAGAGCCATTGCAACGGAATGGACAGTGTCTTGAAAGGAACAAAACAAGGGTCATGGAATTTAGTCTAAGAAATTCAGGAGATGCTGAAGATTAGCTGATAGACAATAAGAGTAGTAGATGATTTTTCTTATGCGAATAGCAAAGAAACTTTTGATGGACGAAATAAAGAAGATATAAAATGCAGAATGGCTGTGGGAAATAAAGCATTTCTGAAAAAGCGAAATTTGTTAACATCAAAAAATAATTTAAATGTTAGAAAGTCCTTTCTGAAGGCATCTATCTGGAGTATAGCCTTGTACGGGAGTGAAACATGGACAATAAGCAGTTCAGACAAAAAGGTGACAGAGGCTTTAGAAATGTGGTGATACAGACTAACTATGAATATTAGATTGGTCGACCGCATAACTAATGAGGAGGTATTGAACAGAATTAGGGAGAAAACAAAGTCCTGAAATATGTTGATTAAGAGAAGAGATCGATTGATCAGACACACACTGTGACATCAAAGAATTGTTAATCTAGCATTGGAAGGAAGTGTGTGGAGTAAAAATCCCAAATGGAGACCAACAGACGAATACAGTAAGCAGATGGGTGTGGGTTACCGTTATTATAGGGACATGAGAAGCTTGCTCGGAATGAAGTAGCGTAGAAATCTGCATCAAACCAGTCTCCATACTGAAGACGACGGCTACAACAACACAACGTAACCATAATGAATTCTGCAGAGCTTTAACACCCAAATATTCATTTCCGTACACATTCTATATCCAAAAAATTCAATATATGACAGAAATTATGCAACAGAGCTTCGACTGCTTTTTTTTTTTTTTTTTTTTTTTTTTTGCTTTAGAGAACCTGGAATCAGACTACCATCGTCACGGTGAATCTATATACTTTTAAGAAGTGAAATAGTTTTCCGCCAAACTAAACCGTGTAATCATCAGTTTCATTCCTTCTTTCCTTTTTGTTTTAATTTTTGAGTAGATTGAAACAGAGAGGTCAAATATTTGATCAGATTGAAAACAATACTCCCAATAAATTATATAATGCGTTTTGTCTTGATTTTATAGCCAAACGAAGAGTGTTAAATGGACAAATTGGTTATCAGTTTCACCACGGTGAGATCCAGCTTTTGCAAAAAAAAAAGGTTATTGGTAGCTATGTAAGTGACGTGTCTAAAATCTCTCCTATGATCTAGCTATTTTCTGCATAAACGTTACATTGGTCTCATATGTACACTCCTGGCCATTAAAATTGTTACACCACGAAGATGACGTGCTACAGACGCGAAATTTAACCCACAGGAAGAAGATGCTGTGATATGCAAATGATTAGCTTTTCAGAGGATTCACACAAGGTTGGCGCCGGTGGTGACACCTACAACGTGCTGACATGAAGAAAGTTTCCAACCGATTTCTCATACACAGCAATTCACCGGCGTTGCCTGGTGAAACGTTGTTGTAATGCCTCGTGTAAGGAGGAGAAATGCTTACATCAAGTTTCCGACTTTGATAAAGGTCGGATTGTAGCCTATCACGATTGCGGTTTATCGTATCGCGACATTGCTGCTCGCGTTGGTCGCGATCCAATTACTGTTAGCAGAATATGGAATCGGTGGATTCAGAAGGGCAATACGGAACGCCTTGCTGGATCCCAACGGCCTCGTATCACTAGCATTAGAGATGAAAGGCATCTTATCCGCATGGCTGTAACGGATCGTGCAGCCATGTCTCGATCCCTGAGTCAACAGATGGTGACGTTTGCAAGACAACGACCATCTGCACGAACAGTTCGACGACGTTTGGAGCAGCATGGACTATCAGCTCGGAGACCATGGCTGCGGTTACCCTTGACGCTGCATCACAGACAGGAGCACCTGCGATGATGTACGCAACGACGAACATGAGCGCACGAATGGCAAAACGTCATTTTTTCGAATGAATCCAGGTTCTGTTTACAGCATTATGATGGTGGCAACCGTGTTTGGCGACATCGCGGTGAACGCACATTGGAAGCGTGTATTCGTCATCGCCATACTAGCGTATCACCCGCCGTGATGGTATGGGGTGCCATTGGTTACACGCCTCGGTCACCTCTTGTTCGCATCGACGGCACTTTGAACAGTGGCCGGTACATTTCAGATTTGTTACTACCCGTGGCTCTACCTTTCATTCGATCCCTGCGACACCCAACATTTCAGCAGAATAAAGCACGACCGCATGTTGCGGGTTCTGTACGGGCCTTTCTGGATACTGAAAATGTTCGACTGCTTCCCTGGCCAGCACATTCTCCAGATCTCTCATCAATTGAAAACGTCTGGTCAATGGTGGCCGAGCAACTGGCTCGTCACAATACGTCAGTCACAACTCTTGATGAACTGTGGTACAGTGTTAAAGCTGCTTGTACCTGTACACGCCATCCAATCTCTGTTTGACTCAATGCCCAGAGGTACCAAGGCCGTTATTACGACCAGAGGTGGTTGTTCTGGGTACTGATTTCTCACGATCAATGCACCCAAATTGCCTGAATATGTAATCACATGTCAGCTCTAGTATGATATATTTGTGGAATGAATACCCGTTTATCATCTGCATTGGTGTAGCAATTTCAATAGCCAGTAGTGTATAAAATGGTTTTCTTCGAATCAAGTTCTACAGAAAGGATGTCTCCAGAACAGAAGGTACTAGATTCGTAAGTGAGGTTACAGGAAAATAATTCTTTCTGAACGAAATTTGAAAACAAAACAACAACAAAAAATTGAAAAGTAAAGATTGTCGATTAGTAAGAAAGAAAACTATAGATACATTTGAAGCACTTTGGAATGATCTTTCCCTAATCTATTTTATTTATTACTTTCTTACGCATTATTTTATCCGATTACCTGTTCTTTATGCATTTGGTTAATTCTCTTTTTTGTCGCTTCTAGCTTTCATCTTTTGTTGCTCTGATCTTCTTTCCGGTTCATTTCTTCTTTCTTTTTTTCATGTCTCCCTTTATTTCCTGCGTCCCCTGCTTTTGCCCTTCCTCCTCGTTTCTCCTCGTTCTCTTGTCTATTTCTCGTCCTAATCTCCCCATCATTCTATTCGTATAATGTTCTGTTATAATGGTAAGTAATGAACTATTTTAACAGGAGTGTAATTGTCAAGTGTTTTGTCCCTAATTAATCATATAACTCACACAGCTCCACATGCAGTGTATTTGAATTCCGCGATCGGTTTCAAATGTTCAAATGTTTGTAAAGTCTATGGGACTTAACTACGGGGTCATCGGTCCCTAAACTTACAAACTACTTATGAACTACTTACGAACTAGGACGGCACAAATATCCATGCCCAAGGGGGGATTCGAACCCCCGACCGTAGTGGCCGTGCAGACCGTGACTGGAGCGCCTTAGTCTCCTCGGCCACCGCGGCCGGCCGATCGGTTTCGACTGGTACCTACAGTCATCAAGTTTACACCGTATTGAATACATTTAATGAGGTAGAATGGATATGGAGGCATCCGTGAAAGTAATTCGTTACATGTCGGTATAATATTTGCCAACCATCAATCGAAACAGATCGTTACAATAAAACATCATGGGAAAAAAAGTTAATGTGCAATTATTATTTATTGTGTCAGCAAATTGTTAATAGTGTCTAGTGTCTTAGTCCTGAACTATTTTTATGAAAAAAGAAACGAGGAACACTGATGAAGCATATAAAGCTGTACCACAAGGGCAACAAGAATTACTTCTCTCTTTAACTTTTATGTAAACAACATCAACCAGAACTGAATGCATTTTAACTAGATAGGTAGTGAAGGTAAACAGCAGAGTTTTGAATACTTTTAACGTGCAGACGATGGCTTAATACCTTAAGGATCAGAATGAAGATGCTTTACTGCGTGCATCATTTACATAACTCGTCAAGGAATATGATGTAATTTCTAAAATAGGCAAAGCTCTTGTCCGAAGTAAAACTGTTTTAGATTACATAGTCTTACAAGGAGAGCTTCAAACCCGTTAATCGTGGACTTTTTATCAGTAAGCGATGTTGCAGGAGTGTCTCTCCTTTCTATCTGGCTAGCCGCTAGTTTCCGAGAAAAGTGATACTGAAGTTTTATGCGTACCAGCCATACCTGTGACGTCAGGAATAATTGGAACCAGGGAGTATGACGCAGCACTCAGGTCGACGGCTGCCACGCTAGTGGTATGCTTTCGTGAATATTGCCGGTGCATTATTACCTTTTTTTTCCACCGTACAGAGTACAGTTAAATAGCACATGCCAATATAATACTTCAAGAAACTGCAATAGTTGTTTATTTCTTGAGGTTGGATTTTCCTGGGAACGATGTGCATAATGACCGCAATACAAGTATTGTATACAGGCAAAGTAGAAGTTTTGAAATAATTATTCTAGAAAATCGAGTTTAGTCGCCGCGTGACCATCTTCAGCGTACGTATTAAAAGTCTTGAAGATTGAAATCATGTAGGCACATGTTTTAAACAGAAGTTGTGAATGCAAGACCAACATAGTAATTTGTGCACATTAAATGAAGTCCGCAGCTTACCTTTACAATGAACAACACTAAAATTAAACTTCCTCGCATATTAAAACTGTGTACGAGATCGCGATCCGAACCCAGGACCTTTGCCTTTCGTGGGCAAGCACACTACAGATAATTTTTTCTTCTTTTTTCGGGTAGATCGGTGCGTTGTGGGCGCGGGATAGTTTTTATTCAGGTAGAGCGTTGGAGCGCTCGTCCGCGAAAGGCAAAGTTCCTAGGTTCGAATTCCGGTTTGGAAGAAAGTTTAATATCAGCGCACGCTCCGACGCACGATGAACAGTTGAATCTATATGATACACGCTCCTTTTACTGAGCACGAGTTAGTATGTTAGTCTTGCATTCACGACTTCTGTTTGAAGCTAGTGCGTAATGACTTGGGTCTTGAGACTTCTATATTTGCGCTGAAGATGGTCCCACGACGATCGAAATAGTTTAGCTGCAATGTATGAATTCAAAACTTTCACGACAGATGCTGCTATTTTGGATTTTTACAGTAATTTATTTGCAAATAGTATATTGTTTTAGTGAAAAAACGGTATGTCTTCATCAGTAGTCAAAATTATTCACCATATATAAAGATAATGTAAATTAAAAAGAAGAATAAATAAATCCTTGTGATCACAACCTCACTTTCGAGAGAAAGAATGGTTTCTGCCGAAGTGCGTGAGAAAGGATACCTGCCTCCAATTTCAGTATACAGGGTGAATCACCTAAGACTTGCACCGCAAATATTGCGGAAACAGAAAGTGCGATTGACGTACGGTTTTTACAGAATGGACTCGTATTTTTAGCCAACAGACAGACTGTAATATTACTTAGAAAGGGTATTTTTATGGAAACATACAGTTTTTTAAATGGAAGACTGGTTGTTTCTATCATGCCCTGGAATTTTTGACACCAGCTGTGTACAAAGAATTTTGAAGGACATTTTTATCACGTTTAGTTTGGCAGCTACAACCGTTCAAAGTTTCGGGGGCGGCGGTTGCGATAGCGTAGCTGACTGACCGAGTGGCTAGGCCCTGGGGAACGGCCCATTGTTTCATGACCACCAAAACTTTGAATGGTTGTAGCTGCCAAACTAAACGTGATAAAAATGTCATTCAAAATTCTTTGTACACAGCTGGTGTCAAAAATATCAGTGCACGATAGAAACAATCATTGTTCCATTTGCAAATGTGTATGTTTGCATAAAAAATACACTTCCTAGGTATTTTTACAATCTGTTTAATGGCTAACAATACGAGTCCTTGACTACGAATCCATTCCGTGAAAACCGCGCATCAATCGCACTTTCCGTCTCCGCAATACTTGCAATGCAAGTGTTAGGTTAATCTGTTATTCGTTTGAAAACTTACTTTCACTTTGTGTAGCTTAAACAGTTTTTTTTTTTTTTTTTTTTTTTTTTCATTTACGATATGTTACCAATGATAGGCATAAAGGAATATTTACTTTCTTCTGTTCTGAGTTTTGGTTTAGTGATGTTTTTTTAAATGATTTTCATTTCTGAACCTAATTTGTCAGTTATAAGTGGGTCACCAGCACTTTTCTAGGCATATCTTTTTAAAATGTACTTTTGTTTTTATAGTAGGTTCAGCAAATTTTGTCTGAACAGGTGAGTGCTGATCAAAAAACATACGAGTCTCCGCTGAATGGTGCCGCAATGGAGTGGCCGAGCGGTCCACAGCGCCTTGCTGCGGATCGCGTGGTTGCTCGCAGTCGGGGATTCGAGTTCCCCCTCAGGCATAGCTGTGTGTGTGTGTGTGTGTGTGTGTGTGTGTGTGTGTGTGTGTGTTTGTGTCTGTGTGTGTTGTCCTTAGTATAAGTTAGTTTCAGTAGTTTGTAAGCCTAGGGACTGATAACCGCAGTTGTCCTTAGATTTACAAACATTTGAACATTTCTCTGCTGAATGGAAATGTTTAAATGTTAGTAAGCTTCCCAAAATGAAATTTACTCTGCAGCAGAGCGTAATCTGATGTGAAACTTCCTGGGAGATTAAAATTGTGGGTCGGAACCGGGCATCGAACCTGGGACCTTTGCCTTTCGCGGGCAAGCGCCATCCCGGCACGCTTCACGCTCCGTCCTCACAACTTTACTTCTGGCAGTACATGTATATACACCTACATAGAAACTCTGCAAATCACATTGAAGTGCATGGCAGAAGGTTCATCAAACCTCTTTTAAGATATTTCTCTACAGTTCCACACGCTAATAGCTCGTGGGAAAAAGGAACACCTAAATATTTCTGTTTTCGATCTGATATCTCTTCTTTTAATATGATTGTCATGTCTTCCTATGTAGGTGGATGTTAACAATACATGTTCGGATTCTGAAGAGAAAGTTGGTGAAAGAAATTTCGCAAATAGATCTCGACGCGACAAACAAGGTCTTTCTTTTAATGATTTCCCTTCCAACTCGTGCATCATTTCCATGACACTCTCTCCCGTATACAGGGTGTTACAAAAAGGTACGGCCAAACTTTCAGGATACATCCCTCACACACAAAGAAAGAAAATATGTTACGTGGACATGCGTCCGGAAACGCTTAATTTCCATGTTAGAGCTCATAGTATTACTTCTCTTCAAATCACATTAATCATGGAATGGAAACACACAGTAACAGAACGTTCCAGCTTGACTTCAAACACTTTGTTACAGGAAATGTTCAAAATGTCCTCCGTTAGCGAGGATACAAGACCGGCCGCGGTGGCCGAGGGGACTGAGGCGCTCCAGTGACGGTCTGCACGGCCACTACGGTCGGGGGTTCGAATCCCCCCTCGGGCATGGATATTTGTGCCGTCCTTAGTTGTAAGTAGTTTGTAAGTTTAGGGATTGATGACCCCGTAGTGAAGTCCCATAGACTCTACAAACATTTGATTTTTGAGGATACATGCATCCACCCTCCGTCGCATGGAATCCTTGATGCGCTGATGCAGCCCTGGAGAATGGCGTATTGTATCACAGCCGTCCACAATACGAGCACGAAGAGTCTCTACATTTGGTACCGGGGTTGCATAGACAAGAGCTTTCAAATGCCCCCATACATGAAAGTCAAGAGGGTTGAGGTCAGGAGAGCGTGGAGGCCATGGAATTGGTCCGCCTCTACCAATCCATCGGTCACCGAATCTGTTGTTAAGAAGCGTACGAACACGTCGACTGAAATGTGCAGGAGCTCCATCGTGCATGAACCACATGTTGTGTAGTATTTGTAAAGGCACATGTTCTAGCAGCACAGGTAGAGTATCCCGTATGAAATGATAACGTCCTCCAGTGAGTGTAGGTGGAAGAACATGAGGCCTAATCAAGACATCACCAACAATTCCTGCACAAACGGACACAGAAAATCTGTGTTGATGACGTGATTGCACGATTGCGTGCGGATTCTCGTCAGTCCACACATGTTGATTGTGAAAATTTACAATTTGATCACGTTGGAATGAAGCCTCATCCATAAATACTAAAATGAGCTCTAACATGGAAATTAAGCGTTTCCGGACACATGTCCACATAACAAATTTTCTTTCTTTGTGTGTGAGGAATGTTTCCTGAAAGTTTGGCCATATCTTTTTGTAACACCCTGTGTAGCGATAACACCAAACGAACCTCCTAGAAGTTTGGAAAATAGTAGCCGAGGTATTGGCAGAAGTAAAGTTGTGAGGACGGACCGTGGAGCGTACCGGGATAGTTCACACGGTAGAGCGCTTACCCGCGAAAGGCAAAAGTCCCAGGTTCGAGTCCCGGTTCCGACGCACAATTTTAATCTCTCAGGAAGTTTCGTTTGTAAACGTACTGGACCAAACCGCTATGGTCATCAGTCCCTAGACTTACAAACTATTTAAACTAACTTACACTAAGGACACACACACACACACACACACACACACACACACACACACACACACAAGCACGCACACACACACATGCCAGAGGGAGGACTCAAACCTCCGGCGGAAACGGTCACCCAGTCCGTAGCATAACGCCTTCTTTTTCTGTTGGGTTTGCTTAATAATTGTTTTCTGATCATTATTATAGAAGTCATCCAGTAGACTAATTAAGTTACTGCCCATTGCTAAACGATTATTCCGAATATAGTTTTTTTTTTAGGAAAAGTTTAAGAAAGTACTAGCTCAGTAAAATCCATTCGATCATAGATTTCTATACTATTTAACTTTCTATGATGCAATAAGTTATCTTTGATTATTCAGTATTTCCGTTATAGTTTCGATGGTATTTTGTCCTGAGCAATAATGAGAGGGTGTGATGAGTCTATTGTTGAGGTACTCTATTATAAAACAGCATTTTATTTTGTATACTTATTGAGTAATCAAACAGTCCCCTGCTAAAAGGGCATCAGTCAAGAAAAATCCAAAACCGTCATGTACTTTGATGTTTTGATGAATGGTAGCTGCATCTTTTAATGCTAGAAGGCACGCAGTCAGATGCATGGGTGTAGTAAAAAAACTTGCTACATAAACTATGTTGTGTGATAGGAGCATTCAGTGACTGAAGTCCTTGTAGCATGTTTAAGTTGGCATACCTCTTTCTTTTATTTTGGTAGTTTGGCGAACATGCTTTCGTCGTTAGTTTGCTGAGGAGTAATTTATTTCCATAATGTTTCTTACTATACATGTTACATTGTTTATACACGGTAATTTAACAATCAGCACGTGATTGATAGAAGATGAATTACGAGGAAACATAAGGAAAATAAAGACATGTGGAGCAGGAATTCAACCAAAAACTCCAAAGTAAAAGGGGAACCTATGTTGATTATAAAGCGTCAATTATGAAGGAAACTCATTCCAGCCAAAGAGACCGGACATAAATGCAGGTAATAACGCCTTTTTTTTATTTTTTTTTATTGCTATTATACATATTATAAAACAAAGTCCTCCCTCCGTGTCAGTCTGTCCGCGATAAGCTCAAAAACTACTCAACGGATGTTCATATGGTTTTCATCAACGGGTGGTGTAGTCGTGTGGAAGGTTTAGATGTGTAATTCATTGAGGCGCGTGGTAGTGTGTGAGTGTGACGAGAAAAAAATCCGCGAACTATGGAGCATAAATACTCTTTGGAATAGCTATACTGCATATTCTGTGGCTTATGAACTTTACCATGCACATGAAAATAAGTGTATTGTTTCTACGACACTTATGCGTTTTCCACATACAGACTTTAATAATGATCAAGACATAATGTCATGTAATATTGTCGCAAATACATATCACAAAAACAGTCCTCCCTCCGGGTCTGTGTTTGTCCACGATAATCTCAGCAACTAATGAACGAAGTTTCATACGGTTTTCACAAATGGATGGTTTGGTCCCTGAGGAAGGTTTATGCGTATAATTCATTGAGGTCAGTGGCAGTGGGTGACTGCGGCGAACAAAAATCTACGAAAGAGAGCAAAAAATGTTCTCAGGTAAAGCTACATATAATGTGTCTTACGACTTTTACAACAAAGTAATCTGTCAATTTGGTTATGTTTTCATAATGTCTACGATGAATCTTACAAATATGCTCGATACATCAGGCTGATGCGACACTACGCCAGAAGAAAATGTTGGCTTGTACATTGTCTACTGCCCGTGCAAGGCTTAGTCGGGTTGCTAGTTTGTAATTATTAGCAGACTAGATGACCCGGTGAAATTCGTATCACTTACCTCTTAATATAAACCATATTAATCTAAATCATATGTATTTTAGACCCAGTAGCTTTATAAAGGCATCATCATATGAGTAGCAACGTATAATGTCCGTTCATTCAAATTTTTCAGGAGAAGTAAAAAATTTATATCTGCTAAATTACTCAATAAAATTTTAAGCTGTTTTCACAGTTAGATCCATTTTGAGCTACTGAATATACCTTGCAAGAGATCAATTTTTTTTTTAATTAATTTCTTTTATTTTTAGTTAGGTTAGAAAATCCATTTATATTTCGGGCAATATACATTTTGATACGTCATATAGGACATTACACGTTTTGATGCGTTTTTAGTAACATACCTTCGTTACTTCACATTAACTTTTATATTTGAAAATATTATCTTATATTAGACATTCGCACTTCACATGACTTGTATCATTTATAATAATATAAGATTAATGCTTACTTCAAGGAATGCTACAAAGCTTTACATTACTGTAAAAAACTGGATCAACGCAACAATCTGTTACAGGCAGAATATTATAGGATACAGTAAATTTACTACATTGTGTCCATTTCAGGTTCTTCATGTTCAAATGTTTTTAGAACTTATGGGCCGGCCGCGGTGGCCGAGGGGATTGAGGCGCTCCAGTCACGGTCCGCACGGCCACTACGGTCGGGGGTTCGAATCCCCCCTCGCGCATGGATATTTGCGCCGTCCTTAGTCTTAGCTAGTTAATAAGTAGTATGTAAGTTTAGGGACTGATGACCCCGTAGTTAAGTCCCATAAGCTACACAAATTTGAACATTTTTTTAGAACTTATGGGACTTAACTACGGGGTCATCAGTCCCTAAACTTACAAACTACTTATGAACTAGCTAAGACTAAGGACGGCACAAATATCCATGCCCGAGGGGGGATTCGAACCCCCGACCGTAGTGGCCGTGCAGACCGAGACTGGCGCGCCTCAGTCTCCTCGGCCACCGCGGCCGGCCAGGTTCTTCATGTAAGCAATCACAAGCAATATGTTCAGGAGTGAAGCTGCTGCAAGGAACTTGTAAAGCAGACACGAAAAAAAAAAAAAATAATAAGTTTTTTTCTTCCTTTCTATGTGTCCCAGTTTCCATTTCTCGTCTTGATTTCTTCTTTATTTTTTTCTTGTCCCACGATCTATACCATCTTTCCCAACAACCACTCATCATTTTTCTAAATCTATTGGGAGCAATACACACAAACCACAACACTATACTGCTGCTGTGCACAGATAAAATAACGATTTGGTTCAAGTAGTGTCAAACAATGCCAGAAGACGACAAAGCCATATAATGTTTTAAAGCATTGTAAGCCCTGACACGTGTTAAACTCGACAGAATTGCCAAATTACACGAAAGGGAAGCAAAATGAAACGTAAATGGTGGACATTATAGTACTGATTCATTCAGTGATGTGGACAATATACGATTGGTGTTGACCATTCATATTCAACATACTATTTCAGTGTTAAAATATACAAATAAATTAAATCTGAATGCAGGAGCGTGTAGAGCACATAAAATACCTCCGAAAACCATATCAAACTCAATTTTGTCCGGAAGTGGACAACATACGTTTTGATTAGTTGCTCCTCATATAGGCTAAGTATCGGCTCGATAGTGGGCGAAAAGAGTGGGCATATAGTGCTGAATTCAATCAAAAACACGTTGAAAAACGCACTTTCAGTTTTTCTCAAATTTTCCAATTTTCCGGTATATTTTCCAAAAAATTTATTTCATGCAAACCTTGTCCTGTCAAGCAGTACTCAAGTGATGATCTTTCAACCATGTGGAAATTGATTTTTATTCATAGAAAAAAATCGCTTTCTGTTTTTCCTAAATTTTCCTAGTTTCTGGGCGACTTTTCCAAATTTTTATTTGATGCGAACCTTTCTCTTGCTTTCAACATGAAATGTACAAATTTTTATCGCAATTGGACGAATGGTATTGATAGCTCACTGTAAAAAGCTGTTTCAGTTTTTCCCTATTTTCCTCTTTACCGGAGAACTTTTCCATATTTTATCACCATTTAAGCCTTCCCTGGACTTACACGAATATTTCAAGACTAAAATTAGCCAAATCGGTTCAGCCATTCTCGAGTTTTAGCGAGACTAACGAAAAGCAATTCACATATATCGATATAAATTGGAGAATACAGCAGGCACTCGAGCAAAGAAATTAAGTGTTGTGAAACTTATGCGAAATTAATGTTTGTACCAAAGATCATAATTGTAGAATACACTGAAAAGTGCCAGAAAATCGTGTCTGACGATAAATTCCGTTCATTTTCTGCATTAGGCCACTTTAGTTGCTATAATTAGGTTTAATTATGTAGAAGAAACGCTGTTGGCCGATTTCCATGTTGCATGTAAAATAAATTTGCACACAATTGATATTTGCGGCATAATTGAAGACCTAGATACAACCCATCGGCTTTGACCAATGACGTCACACCTGATTCTCACAAGATGCGCTAAGTAGATATACGAACTAGCAAAACAAACACTATCACGGAATATAAACATGCGGGATAATATCGTAATACTTATGTATTGTAAATAATAAATAAAATATGATTGTCTTCGTAAATTACAAATTTCCGCATCAGAATGTAACATCGATCACAGGTCTTCGCTCAAAAATTAGCGCCTTCAGTGCTCACTTGCGAGGAAAACCCTCTCTGTTAACCTATACTTTACTATCAGAGAGAAGTTACATATCACTTTTTAAACACAAAATCTTAATCTACAATCTCTGTTCTGCTTGTAAACATATTATCGTCTTTAACTCAGTTATGACGTCATTGGTCAAGGACGACAGGCACCACCATCTAGAGAGAAGGCCGCGGCGCTCTCGTGTGACGTCAGGCAGAGCAGGTTGCTCGCGCATAGCTGACTGGCTCGCTGCTTCGGCATAGTGGGCCGTGCCCCAGCGGCTACACAGTCAGCTATGCGCGCGCAACCTGCTCTGCCTGTCGTCACACGAGAGCGCCGCGGCCTTCTCTCTAGTTGTTGTTGCGATATGTCCTATCTCTGACTTCAATTGACCCTATAGTTGCTGCACATAGTTTTCGCGACGTAACCCGAATGAATACACATTCTATTCAAAAGAGTCTTAAGCACATTTAACCCTTTAATTTGTGATTTTTTTTTTTTTTTTTTTTTGTTATTTGTAGCTAAAAAGCTACCACGATTAATTTATAGTGCGTATGTACTGAGAAACATATTGAAAAAAAAAAACTCCTTAAAATTATTATGCACTAATAGCAACAAAAAGCTCATAGTTGGTCAGCTATATAGTGCTTCCGTGATGTACCCGATGTAGTAAGTGTCACTACTATGCCTCTCATATTTTCAGAAAGTAACTCAGAATGCCACAGTAGTATGTGACTGACTACTTTTACATGGCAAAGGTGGAATAAAAATGTAAACAAAAGCACATGTTAGGAGTCACTCGATGGAACTAACTGTCGAAATGATTCAGTAGCACTGTGGAATTTATAATTTCCAGCACGAGCATAGCAACACTATGTACACAAGCAACTATAAATGAATTTGTGGTCAAATGTTCATCAGTTTGAGAGATAATGGGAAAAAAGGTATGTAGCTGATCAGCTACACTATGCATTAGCCTTGTGTAGTTCGCGAACGAACTAGTTCGGAAGAGCGCTCGCAAAGGCGAACGACGCGAACTAGTTCGCAGATCCCTCGTCTCTTAGTTCGCCCCTCTTTTTCCGAAGACTGATGGGGAAAAGCGAGAGGACGCGAGAGCGCGCAGATTCGCGTGATTCGCTTCTGCCAGTTACCGTCATTTCGAGCTGAGATGCAGCTGAGCTGTAGTTCCATAGTTCACTGCCACAAATTTTCTTTTCTAAGGTATTCAGCAGTGTCTAAATATAACCCTCATTCTATAGTGTATTCGATTAATACCATTGTATCACCCATTCGTGTAAATAACTGGTTTATTTGCTTACGTATTTGATGTCTAATTGCCCAAAAATCCGTAATAGCACACGCTTGGGCAGCACTGATCATTATATAAAAAAAGCTGTCATAACAAAAGAAAGAGCTCTTTTAGTAGCGGTAGCAAAGCCAAAAAGACCGGACGAAGTAAAAAGAGCGACCTACTTCAGGGCCGAGCTGCGAACTAAAAGGAGAGCTACCGGTCGCGAACTAAAATATTCGCGATGGGTCGCGAACGAAAATTTGCGCGATCGGTCGCGAACTAAAATAAGCGCGATGGGTCGCGAAGTATACGCGATCGGTCGCGAACTAAAATACGTGCAATCGGTCGCGAACTAAAACAAGCGTTTCCGGTCGCGAACTATTATGCCAAATGTATCTCGCTTCTTAGTTCGTTGGATTCCTTTCCGAGGATCGACGGGCAATAGCGAGAGGGCGCACAGTAGAATTAAAAATCACGCGTTTGCCTTCTGCTGATGAGAGCCATTTCGAGGTGAGCGTCTGTCTGCTAGATTACATAGTTCAGTGCTAGAAAATTTCTGTTTTGAAGTATTCTGCACTCTACAATATCTGACTAATAAACTCCACAATGCCAAGATATAGAGATAACTCTAAACTTAAACGCGAGAAATTATCCACAAACTCTTTTTTTGTTTTGCGTGATATCGGTAGCGGCTCCCGATCGCGAACTATTATGCGCAAGTCTACTATGCATTAAAGGGTTAAAGTTGGCGCGGAAGTTTGCTACCGCAACGGCCACCGAGGCAGTCATCAATTAGCCCGCTGTTCAAAAAATGTTCATATGTTTGTAGAGTCTATGGGACTTAACTAAGGGGTCATCGGTCCCTAAACTTACAAACTACTTATGAACTACTTACAACTAAGGACGGCACAAATATCCAATATCCGGGCAATAGCCCGAGGGGGGGTTTCGAACCCCCGACCGTAGTGGCCGTGCAGACCGTGACTAGAGCGCCTCAATCCCCTGGGCAACCGCGGCCGGCTAGCCCGCTGTCACAGACAAATATATACAGACGGGAAACGTCCGTAAGGGCCCGGTCCTACGCTCAGGGGTGCGGGGAGGGAAGGTTTCCAACAGTTCCGTAAGATGTCCCATGATGGCGCTGCGGTCAGAAGCAGCCCTTTAAACTGGCCAGAGCAGGTGGCAGGTAGCGGCTGTCCCCACCGCCACCTCCCCTCAAACGCCAGCAAGCCGTATAAACAGCTGTGGCCTCGTGGCAGGCGGCACGAGCTCTCCCCTCAGCCTCCCCTCCACGCTACCCTCTGACGTGCGAGAGGCACCCTAAGCCAGCGATCCGCCTGACAGCTGCTAGTATCTTACGTAGAGATGGGATAATTGAAACATCTGACAGTTTCGAAACCAATAAAACTGTAGCATCTGTGGTTTCGAAACACTGTTTCAAAACCATGAAACCGTGAAGCAATGTATGTTTTATCCTGAAATTTTTCGTTCTAGGAGGGCTGTATTTTTCACTATATGGACAAGGGTACATACAAGAACCTGTCAACCATAGAGTATATATTTACTTCTTGGTCTGTACGAAACATGTTGATAAAGATTTTCTCCCGTGTTGTTGATGTTGCCAACATAGTCACACGAGGCCGCCGGTATGGTAGGTAAAAGTTTACTCCGCTAGGAACTCACAAACTGGAATATGGTACGCATATTACAGTGATGGATCATAAATGCTACATTCTATACATACTAAATAAATTATAGGAATAAAGGGCACACTAAATTATCACAAATCATGCTATGGAATTACAAAAATAATGAAATAAGAGACAAGTTCACCACTTCTACGTCTTGACCGTTACACCACCGCCGCAATTCCTTTAACATGACAGTCGAAAAATTATAACGATTGGAGGTAACATCGTTTTTACTCGTAAGAAACCAACTCTTTAACACGCGATTAAATATGCGATGTACCCCTGTTCGTATAAAAAAATGTCATTTCAGGCTTCATGTTGTATCTTATTAAGAAAATGTAGTTTCACTCAAGTTTTTAATATGGTAGATAAACCTAGAATTTAAGTGGTTATTTCAATGCAAATAGTGAACGTTGTTTTACTGTTCTTTTACATTTATAAAGCAGGCATTATGTCATTTCGGAATACAGCAGTCTCTTGAAAACGAATCTTGATTTCAGTAATCATAAGCTGCAGACTCACAAGTGTCAACTACTATTTGACACTCTCTTCAGTAAAACGAAACACCACATTTCGATACCATTAGTCTGTTCCGCCTTTTTGCATTAGTGGTTTGAAACACCGGTGTTGTGAAACCGACACGAAACCGTGAAACCGACAGGAAGAAACGGTTTCAGTGTAACGACAATCGACCGCGAATGTGATCCGAAACAGAACGGAATGATACCACATGGTTTCGAAACCGTGAAAGATGCCGGTTTTGAAACCCTGAAACTGTTGTGTGTATCGAAACCTGGTTTCTAAACCATGAAACCGTAGCCAACTCTAATCTTACGGAACTATGAGGGGAGCGTAGGACAGTGGTTTAGTGGACTGCTCCTCTGTATATGTTACTCTGTGCCGCTGTCGGCTTACGGGACTGTGGGGGTTGGAAACACCGAGCGTTCCCGCCGCCGGCACTTGTTTGGAGGAGCGGCCATTTGTGAGTGTCGGTATCGGCGGCCTGCGGCTGCCACTAACGGCCTCCTCCTGACAGTCCTTCAGCCGCACAGCTCCCCCGTTCCCCAGCTTCGCACACACACAAACACACGCACACGCACAGTGGCTGGGACGTGTGTCGTCACAGGACGGTGGTACGCAACGTGCAGGAGACAACACGGAGAGGCGGACTTTTAGGGCGTCCACAGTTACACAAGCGGCGCGCACTCCAGTGTTTGCCCGGGGCGCACAAACACGGCCACGGCAGGCTGCGATGGCCCGCCAGCTGATGAAAGCGGCCGCCGCGCCGCGGAGGAGTTTAAACAGGAAATGCCTCTGGCGGCTGGCGGCCACTCCAGCGGTCTTGCGAGGGGCGCCAGCGCCACGCACTTGTCGCCTGAGAGCACGGATAAACAACGCACACTTCACGCACAGCGCAACGCCGGCCGCTGTCTGACAACGCATCGCGGACACCTTCATTTCTGACTCCTCGCGGATTTATCCCGTGTGTATTAACCCTCTAATGGTAGCGTAACTGAGCAGCTTCCCTTATCTCCCGAACTGATCAACATTTTACCACAAATTCTTTTGTGTCCCAGCCTCGTCGCCACTTTTGTGTCTCGTTGTCGTAGGTGTTGGTGGGCGAGTAGAAAGAGACCGACACAGGAATAAAGGATGCACGCTTGTGCAGGTACGGAGGTGAGCAGCCAGTGGGACAGCAGAAACTGGAAACACTAGAATAAATTATAACGAAATATATATTTCATAGAGTCTTGGTAATACTTAACTTTTACATAGTTCTTGACTGCAGGTACATAGTTTATATAGAGAGCCTGCCTACTGATGATTCCTAGTGCCTATCCGATAGCCAAGTCTTAACTGGTGGCTATCTGATTCCGAAGTGTTAACTGGTTCCTATCTCAGTCCCAAGTGCACTATGTCGTTCAGTTGTGGTCACGAGCGGAGTTGTAGCAGAGGGCGCTCATGGCAGACGTCGTAAGAACGTCGCGCCGTGCGTGCATAGCGGCGCGCAGCGAAAGTAGGTGGCGCGCACTTCATACTTGTGCGACACCACACCCCTCCCCCCCAAACCGCCGCGCCGTCGTGGCGTAGGGCTGAGGGCCACGGCGACGGCACTGAGAGGAGAGCCTGGGCGGGGGCGTTACTGGTGGGAAGGGCGTCGTAGCAGGGGCTGGGATCGAGACGCCGTCCGCGCCCCAGTATCCTCCTTGCGATCCCCCAGAAAACCCACCAAAACTAGGGGAAGGGCGCACACCCCCGCCCAGAGGGAGCAGGTCATCTTCTTTGGTGCGTGGCCCAGACGGCGGGGGCACGCACGGTCCCGGAGTTCCTCTCGGTGACGCTGTCATCTGCGGCGGCGACAGCGGCGGAGGCACGTCTACATCCATGGGGATCTCGTAGTCCGGGGACGCTGGGCCCGGCGGCGAGCGATGTGGCTGTGCTCCCTGGCGGTGAACTGGGTCTGGAATCAAGAAACCGGAGACAGGATCGCGCGGCCTGTGCAGGCGCAATTGGTTTTTCGTGGCGCCGCAGCTCCGACCCTGTGGAAGAACGTACAACATACATATTGCGACCGAGCACGCGCTGAATGGTGCATCCATCTTTTCTGGTTTCCAGCAAACACCCTGTACAGCACCGGCATAGAAACCTGAAAACGCGAAGCGCCATAGGAACCGACTCGGTGTGTGGGAGGCTGCAGCAGTGGGCGCTCGTGGCTGACGTCGTAAGAATGCCGCGCCGTGCGTGCATGGTGGCGCGCGGCGTAAATACGTGGCGCGCACTTCATACTTGTGCGACACCATAAATTCATTTCTAGTTGATTGTGTACAGGGTGTCCCACTCAACTGTTTCATCCCAGATTGAAACTACAAGAGGTATTGAAAAACCACTTTCACGCTCATGAACGTATGGCAGGGGCTTACGAAAGTAGGGACTATGAGACACTCTAAACGTGAAGAAACATTATTTTCAACACAAACTTTTTTTTTTAATGATACCCCATATTATTTCTTAAGCAATCGATAGGATGAAAAATCACAAATAAATGGCGTCGGTTGCATCGCGATGTGTTGAAAATATTTCTTTCCGTTTTAGAGTGTCTCATAGTACCTACTTTCAAAAGCCCCTGCCCTACGTTCATAACCATAACAGTCGTTTTTCAATATCTCTTGTAGTTTCATAGATATCTGGGGTGAAACAGTTGAGTGGGACACCCTGTACATAGTGTTACATATGCTAGTAGCTCGTCCTAAAAAAGTAAAGCAGTCAACAATCCAAAGATTGATTTGAACACCACAGTGCTTTATTACGTATGGTCCTGTTTGGCGGTGGTATGCGAGAGGTCAGAAACGGGCCGAGTATGAGCCCGGTCTTGCGGGTTGCGTACACTACAAACGCCTCCCTTCAACCCCCCTGTAATTGCGCGAGTACAGCGAGCCTAAGTGCTCACACAGCAGCCACCAGACATGAGCTCCGCGGGTACTCGACGCCCCATATCCACACTCGCTGTCACCGTGAGCTCGGCGACCATATGTTTGTAATTCATACAAATCTACAGTTTTATTCCGATCTTGATGAAATGTTGCATACTTGATCTTCAAAATAAGAGGAATATCACTGCCTACACAATATTCCATGTGGTGAATGGCGAAGGCTACTTTACTCACATAATTCGACAAAATCAACAGTTTTCTTACGATTCTGTTCAAATTTTGCACACTTGATCTTCAGATCAAGTATTCATCAGTTTCTTTCTGCAATGTTTCGAGACAACTTCATACGATTGTACTGAAAATTATTTCCACACGTTCATGCTATACTCCCAACTCATTCAATAAATTTAATAATTCTTTCAGATCACGACAATGTTCTTGCAGATCAAGTGAAACATTTGTCACTCCATATTAAGAAAACAATTCGCAGAAGATTTTACATGTAATATAGTTTGATGTAATACGTGCCTAAATTTATTTTCATTACTGTGTAGCATCGAATTAAGTGAAGTATTACAAGAAAATTAAGAATATGCTTTGATAAAATCACATTGCATAGAGTTTTTGGTACAGTCAATTTTTGATCAAAAGTTGCTGTGTTTGAAATGTAGACAATATTCTGACTTTTCATTTGAAACCGAGCAGAACGATAAATGTTAATTCGTTTTCGAGGCACTGGCGCTTCCATTTCCATCCCTGCGTATCGGGAATCATGTGGTCATATCAGTCGTCAAATTTCATACTCAAGCGACGAAGTATTGCTTTATTCATTACTGCATTAAAAATATCACCAAATAAATGTATTAGAGTGAATGGAAAATCTGGAAGATGTCAAACTACTACGAAGACAAGTAATGCTGATTTTACATCGGACTGACTAAGAGGCAGTTTTCAGAAGTTGCACAGTGGTAGAGTGCCAGACTACAAATCCAAAGGTCGCGGGTTCGATCCCCACCAGGTCCTAGGATTTTTATCTGGCACTTTCCACTTCTTTCACCTCTGGCAGTATTGCTCATGTGAAAAATACCGAGTAGCACCGTGGTTCGGAACCCACGTTAAACTGTAGGTCCCCCTATAACTGGCTGGGTAAGTCAGTTCGAAGGTCGGAGGAAGGCAACGGCATACCACCTCCAAACAGGACCATGCCTAGTAAAGCACTGTGGTGTTCAAACCAATCTTCGGATTGTTGACTGCTTTTAATAGGGAATTATATAGGACGCCATTGACTTACATGAATATAATTTGCAAGAGACTATTGCAAATGAACCGGAATCGGCGGTATCTTTGAGGTACGGTAGACGTTGAAATCTCACAATTGTGTGTGTTTTAACCAAACGAAAGCCTTATTTCATTTATTAATAAAGGATGTTTCGAATCATAAGCTCATCTTCCAGTAAGTAACTAACACAAAAAAATTACGAACAAGGAAAGATAAACGTACCAACTCCCGAAGATATGGAATGTTGTCTTGAGCTTTAAAATTTAAATTTGAGATTCTAACCACATTATGTATGGATTCAAATATTCTTTAGCATTAATTACAGTAACAATCACAAATCTGACAAAATTATCTAGGTTTTTACTAGTTCCTTAGGAACAAAATGATTGGTTTTATTTATTTAAGGAGCCACAGAATGTTGTATCCATTTATCTACTGCACTGTCGACGATGTCCTACTACGAAATTAAAATTTTCTGCGTTGATTGTTGATCATATGATGTTACAATATTTCACTAAACAAAACTGCACAGATGTAAGGACGCAGTAACTGAAAAGTATAATGCACAAATGAAAAAAGAACAAGAACTTAAATGATGAAAAACGAATCACTAGTCTATGACAAACACTTTCAGTTGTAAGGCAATATTGTTCGAACAACCAATAATGTATGGACTAGCCGGTCACTCCCGCCGAAGGTTCGAGTCCTCCCACAAGCGTGTGTGTGTGTGTGTGTGTGTGTGTGTGTGTGTGTGTGTGTGTTCTATTCTTAGTGTAAGTTGGTTTAAGTAGTTTGTAAGTCTATGGACTGATTACTACAGCAGTATGGGCCAATAGTTTTACATACATTGTAACATTTTGAAGAACCAACAATAGTGCCACTTTGGATACAGAGCGTACGGCAGAGTGCTCGCCCGCTCCCCGCCTCCCCTTTCTGTGCCTCTACTCGGCTGCAGCGACACGCAGCCCAGCGCTGTTCAGGTGCAGTACAGGTCGCATCAGCGTCGCGTCCCCTCCACTGCCAGTCTGCGCGGCCCCATTAGACTGCGCTGTGCCGCCCGTCTCAGTTTGCCTCCGAGTCAGCCACTGTGCTGCTTGGATGCGCACTTGGGACGTAGGATGAAACATTTCCATCACACTCCTTACCGACGGATAATAAAGCGTGTATTGTCAAAGTATTACCCGTTCAATTTATAATGACCATTCCTGCTGAAGGCGCTGCGAATTGTTGACTTGTTCTATCATTAATTTCGTATGGCGTACGGGCATTATACTTACGCTCATTGGTACATATGCAACAGATAACAGACTTGTACATTCTGTCAACTCATTCTTGAACAGAAAAGCAATCTTACGATAAAACAATGCTGCAGCATGTTACAGTCGTTTTTAATATATACTTCTGAAGGAAAAATACGTGAACTGAAAAAAAAAAAACCGGTGATGTTACTATGGAATAACTGGAGGGAATGCATAATACATTTTCTATTAATATATTTTTCAACAGAAAATTGTACGGAATTAAAATAAAATTATTTTGCAATGTAATAATTTGGTTTTGCGTGTAGCTGATAAAAATACATCTGCTATTAATACTAAAATCTAAGAAATTAAAATATTGAGGTACAGGCTAATAACTAAAAGGAAGATGTCCCCACTGGCAGGATGGACGCTGGTGTAGATTTGTCATTCATCCTGCTGAGCAATTGAGTAGTCGATGAAACCTGAAAATTATTTAAGTTTTCCCTATAAACGTACTTTGTGAAGACGTATATTTGACTGTGACAATAGCGTGAGTGTACAATGCGGCCGGCCGCAGTGGCCGAGCGGTCTGCGACGTGCCAGTCACGGTCTGCACGGCCGCTGTGGTCGGGGATTCGAATCCCCCCACTGGCATGGATGTTTGTGCCGTCTTTAGCATAAGCTAGTTCATAAGTAGTTTGTAAGTTTAGGGACTGATGACTCCCTAGTTAAGTCCCGAAAGCTCTACAAACATTTGAACATTTTTCTAGAATGCGGAGCCACGTGCCTCGATCGTGTACTGTCGACTGTTGTCGGACGCCTTCGGCTCTCTGGCCGTAAACAAAGTTTGGTTCAGCGCGCTGCCGTCGGCAATTGTGAAGTGAGTAGGAAGTACTAGTCGCGACGTAACACGGCAGTTGAGTGCCCGATCTTCCTTTGTTGCGTGTCACTGGCAGAGCGAAAATGGCCGACTCTAGCGATGACGTAGCCTCTAATGAATCTGTTAGTTGTGAGACCGTAGAGGAAGCGAAAAGAAAATTAAATGATGGCGTGTACGTACTTGCAAATATGCTGAAGAAGAGAAAGAGTGCCGCCTTGGAAACGTTTGACGCGGTAGTGAACTATGCAGATGGAAAATATACGAAATATGTAGATTGCACAGAAAACGGTTGTATTTTTGTCTACTCTACCTCTTCCACGACAAGACATAGACGCTCTGTCGAACAAAGTCACAGGCCACGGAACTAAGTGTGGAGTAAGCTACCCCCCCCCCCCCCTTAATGAAACAAAATCTTATACATGATGGTACCCCCGTTATGTTTTAGTAGAATTCGTAAGTGAAGTACCTTCCGCCATGTATCAGGCGCATCTTATGTAGACAGTGACCTTCCGCTTGAATTGTTAAGTACCCTCCGCCATGTACCACACGAATCTTACGTAGACAGTGTCCTTCCGCTAGTTTTGCAATGTAGTTGTCCGCTAGTTGTCAAGAGTGTGAAATTTCATCAAGATCGTATAAAACTTTAGATTTTAGAGAATTCTTAAATGAAGCACCCTCTTCCATGTACCACACGAATCTTACGTAGTGACCTTCCGCTAGTTTTGAATATCAAGTGTGTGAAATTTCATCAAGATAGTAATAAAACTTTAGATTTTATAGAATTGTTAACTGAAGTTGTACCATACGAATCTTACGTAGACAGTGACCTTCCGCTAGTCTTGACGTCAAGCGCTCGAAATTTTATCAAGTTAGAAAAAATACTATAAATTTTGTAAACTATATACGTGAAGTATTCTCTGCCATCCACCACGTGAATCTTATGTAGACCTTGACCTTTATTTTGAATGTCAAGTGTGCAGATTTCATCAAGATCATGATAAAAACGTAGATTGCAAGAAATTCTGTAACTGAATCACCCTCTGCCATGCACTTCACGAATCCCTGCAAGAGCGATTTTGAAAGTGATGAGTGATCATTTCATCAAGTTTGGAATAAAGCGGGTGGAAGTAATACAAAATCATAGGTAATTATCACGTGTAAGTTGTACCTGTCGCGAAAATTTTGCGCGTCTTCTGTTAAGAGTCACAGGCTCCCTGCATAGCGCTGCGCAAATTATACTCGCGTTCGCACATGTTCGGGATTTCCCGATACAGCCTTCGACCATAGATACTATGGTCGAAGGATACAGCCATTGATCTCTATACACTCTGGATGTTGAAGTTAAGCTGTCTTAGCGTGCCAGGCAAAGATATTCATATTTAGTTTCTTGCCAAATTCAAACATGGCTGCTAAGCAGCACTTCAAGAAAAAGAAAAGATAATATGTTTCGATTTCGTTCGCATATCAAGCTACAACATCGAATAATTAATTAAATTCCAAATCAAGAGGTAAGCAAGCAATTCTTTGTCACGTAATAACTAATGGAAACTCGTTTGCCAAATTTAAACATGGCGGACAACGCAAAATCGTGTGCAAAACATATGAATGTGCAGGCACGCTGCAATTCTATGTTCAAACACCAGAGTTATACATCCAGTTTGTATACAGATCATTGGATACAGCAGAAAACTCGATACAGTATCGAACTGTTCGAACACTTAGATAACAAATGTCTGGCGTTGCGTATCTGCAAACAGTACGCTGGAAATTTTGAAATTAGCGGGCTATTGCTTTGCTCAGAACTGATTTCATAGGAAGTATAAGTACATGTAAAAAAAAAAAAGAAAAAAAGGTCATTAATATGATAGACTGTATATTTTGTTTAAAACAGTGCATAAGTGACCTGCCTGATATCACTACAAGATATGATCCATTGATAAACAAAATATCTGCTAATATAACCGAGTTACTGCATCAAATTACTGCAAAGCTAACAGTCAAAGGAAAAGTGTTTCTGGAAGTACGTTACATTACTGTGAATCCTTCATAAGTAGAAATTACGTTTAATGTGATAATAAGAATAGGTTGCAAAAGACAACTCCATTTCCTGTTCATACGGTACAGAAACAGATAAAAATGTTACCACCGTTTAATCGCCTGGAAAGCAAGATTAAAAGAGATGAAATAGGGAAAACATTAGAAATTTAATAGCCAATAACGGAAATAATTCATACAAAAATGAAATAAGAATAGGTTGCAAAAGACAACTCCATTTCCTGTTCATACGGTACAGAAACAGATAAAAATGTTACCACCGTTTAATCGCCTGGAAAGCAAGATTAAAAGAGATGAAATAGGGAAAACATTAGAAATTTAATAGCCAATAACGGAAATAATTCATACAAAAATGAACTGTGATTGCAACCGAGTTACTGCATCAAATTACTGCAAAGCTAACAGTCAAAGGAAAAGTGTTTCTGGAAGTACGTTACATTACTGTGAATCCTTCATAAGTAGAAATTACGTTTAATGTGATAATAAGAATAGGTTGCAAAAGACAACTCCATTTCCTGTTCATACGGTACAGAAACAGATAAAAATGTTACCACCGTTTAATCGCCTGGAAAGCAAGATTAAAAGAGATGAAATAGGGAAAACATTAGAAATTTAATAGCCAATAACGGAAATAATTCATACAAAAATGAACTGTGATTGCGACTACGAAATGAACCGTGCACGAACTGCTGTTTACGTAGTACCAACAGGCGTCACTAGATCGCAGCACTAGAATTTAAAATCGCGATTGCTATCATTTACGTATAGACTAAATTCGTTGCTTTTTCAATTATGACCTGCTACTAGAGTCTGCATTTCATACTTATTATTATCCATAATAATGACACAATATTCGTTATAAGTAGTTTACTGCACAGCGCCGAAAAGATTTATGAATATCATCGCTGTAAATCGTAGTGATAGTACGTACTGACGTTGCTAGATAGCGCCGTGATCGAATGCTCGAACATATCCCGAGATTTCCCGAACTATGACGTAAATTGTTCGAACAGTTCGAGTCATGTTCAAACCCAGCTCTATCGCTGTACCCGTTGCGCCCGCCAGCTCGGCTCGCCGTACCCGTTGCGCCCGCCGGCTTCCCCGTTGTACCCCCTATACGGGGTGCTGGTCGAAGGCGGCGAGCTGCGTCGGCAAGCCCACGAGCGCAGCGGGCCGAGCCGGTGACGTCATAACGCCCGCTAGTGGGTTTTAAGCAACATTTCGAAGCCCGTTTCGGATATCCTTCCTCCGACCTTCGAACTGACTCACCCATCCAGTTATAGGGGGGACCTACAATTTAACTTGGGTTCCGAATCACGGTGCTACTCGATATTTTTCACATCGACAACACTGCCAGAGGGGAAACAAGTGAAAAATTAGAGATAAAAACCCTACGACCTAGCGGGGATCGAAGTCGCGACCTTTGGATTCATAGTCTGCCATTCTACCACTGCGCTACCGAGTCACACCTACAAATCATAACTTGCAGAATGCTACTGAATCATTTGGACAGTTAGCTGCATTGCGTGAGTCCTGACGTGCGTTTGTTTACATTAGAATTCCTCCTTTGTCACGTAAAAGTAGTCATCACACACTACTGTTGCATTATGAGTTACTTCCTGGAAAGACGACAGGCATAATAGTGACATTTACTACATCAGGTAGTCTTACCCACTCCGTCGCATGGGCACTGCTGATGCGTGGTTGTTTACATCTTTGTGCTGGTTGTGCGACATCTATGGGTAATCTAAGGCCCTGTGTTGTTGATGCAATACACACATTCAACGTCAGGATTCAGGAGACCTTGAAAAACAAGTGATGCAGCATTTGTGTGTGTGTGTGTGTGTGTGTGTGTGTGTGTGTGTGTATACACGTGAAAAGCCGTCTGACGATAAACCTGCCGATTCGAAAGCGTTATGATACTATTTCTGTACATACATGGCACTGTTAAGAGTGACTGGTTGCTGTTTTCTTCTTTGTGAGAATCATCTTTGTACTCTTAAAGTAGGTGTTCTGCAAATCAAAGGTTTAAATGTTTGTAAAGTTTATGGGACATAACTGCGGGGTAGTCAGTCCCTAAACTTACAAACTACTTATGAACTATTGATTATAAGACGTAATCCGTCTTATGCTGACTGCAATTAAGAGATTTATTTTACACCAGAAGCGTTTCTCTTTTTATTTTAAAAGCATCTTCTGTGGTGGTGTTGATGTCTCTTCTTTACATCTTACCACTGTTTCTCCGTCTTCTTTGCTGGAGTTGGTTTGTTTCTGGCATGTGTTTTTCGGCTGTGTACGGCCAGGAACAAACCAGCAAAGAAGACGAAGAAATAGTGCTAAGATGTAAAGAAGAGACATCAACACCACCACAGAGGATGCTTTTAAAATAAAAATCTGATGTAAAATAAATCTCTTAATTGCAGTCAGCATAAGACAGATTACCTCTTATAATCAATTTTAACAGCTGCTGCGGAAGATGGCCGCACAACCAAACATAGTACTTATGAACTAACTTATACTAAAGACAACACAAACATCCGTGACCGAAGGAGGATTAGAACCTCCGACGAGGGAGGCCACTCGATCCGCAACGTGGTGCTCGACTACTCCCGACTACTCCCGCGCTAGGTTTTCTGCCCTGCCACTAAGGTAGTTCTCGATAAAATCTGATGTTTTAATGTGAGCATCATATTTCTGTAATACCAGAACACTTCACAATTTCAGGATAAGAATAATAAGTAAATACGAAGATGCAGGTAGTTTTAATGCTGCAAATAAATGTCAGATTTGTAAAGGCCTGGCGAGAACATCCGGCATGCGGCGGCGGGTGGCCGACCCACACAGGAAGCGGTTGCACGGAGCGCCTGATAGCCAGCACTACTCGAGGAAGACGGGTCGTCCATTTGGTGGTGCAAAACACACTGCATATAAACGAAGCAAAGCAAACACAGCAGTTTCCTTTCAAAAGATTGAAAACATTTGTTTCGCATTTGTGCGCCTTCTTCAGTATATAATACACTGAAAAAAGAACACCATGAATTCGCCGACCCAGCAGAGGGAAATTTTATTGAAACATTCTTAAGGATGTATGCAACACACGATAGGCAGAGCCATGCACAGGTGAGTATAGTCCCAAAGCGTCCGCAATGTCAGCGTTAGTACCGTGTATACACTAATTTTGCAGCAGTGTAAGCTGTAATTCTTTCATGGGAACGATCGTAGAGGTTCCGAATGTGGTTACGTGGAATGGCCTGCTATGCAGTTTTCACTTGGTGCCTCAGTTGGACCAGATTTCGTGCCGCTCATGCAGACCGCCCAACATGACGTTTCATGCGGTCCCAAACATGCTCAATGGGGGAGAGATCTGGGGATCGTGCTGGCCAGTGTAGTTGACGTACACCTTGAAGAGCACGTTGGGTGGTACGGGAAACATGTGGATCTGCATTGTCTTGTTGGAAAAAATATCAACTTGTTGGTGCATGAGTGGTAGCAAGACGTGTTCTCTAGACGATCACTGGAGGAAAATGGCGAGTGCAGAATATCACTCCCCTCACAATGATGCACGGTCATGTGTGCCGTTATAGTGTCCGCTCACGCCCCGCCTCCAATGGTGTCATGGTAGGTAGGCGCTTATGAAGGGACGAATGGAGACGTGTCGCCTTCAGTGATGAGAGTCATCGCTGCCCCTGTGACAATGATGGTCGTACGCGTGTGTGGTGTCGTGCAGGGGCACAGAATAAGGAGTATACAGAAAGGAAACTCCCGCTGCAGTCTGTCGTCCAAAATTTAGTGCGCATGCGCGGAATCGGCCATCTTGAAAAGCAGTAAACGTGTGATCACTTCATACTCTGTGGCGTGGTAATGCGCCGTCTTTGTTTGTTAATTGTGTATTTGAACAGCCTGAATCGCATAAAAGTAAACAAGTATTTGTTACAGTACAGTGCAGTGAAAAGAAAGAACTGTGTTAGTAGTTGGAGCTGTTCCGTTTTTATTATGAGCAGCAATAAAAGAAAAGGCGGCCGATGGTGTTCAGCACCTAATTGCCGCAAATATTCGAATAAAAATAAAGATATAAGTTTCTTCACCTTCCCAAAAGATGCTGAGCAGTAAGTGAACGTCGTGAAAGTTAAATGTTATCAGTTTCGAATGGGAGTAAATATGTGCGTAATTATTAAAAGTAGCCTTACTTCTTCTCTTGACGATAACTCTCGCTGTTGCTGTAGCAGTTCAACAGCATCGAAATGTTGAAGTACATTTATATTTTATAAGTTTAACGTTGCAGGGAATAATATAAAATGAATGACAAAGAATAGTGCGTAAGTAGGCAGGTAAAATTTTACTTACGGCATTGGAGGCGTATTGTGCTAATGTTGGCAACGAATGCTCTTCGGATACTCAAACAAATAGATTAAGGGGAATAATTATTTTATGCTGTTCCTGCTCTGTGGTTGACAGAATATGCTATTCTCCGATCAGTAAATTAATGATACTCCTATAGCAAATACAACTTTTATATATACCCAGACGTCATTAGTTCTGTGTAACCACGTTGTACTGCTAAATCTGACTCAATATTTTGTGCGAATTTATTCGTGCAAATAAAACCTGGCAGTTGTACAGTCACTTTCTTGTTTATAACTAATTTCCCACACATAACACCGCATTATTTGGGGTTTTTCTAGAGATAAGCACCAAATAAAACGATCATCGATTCCACTGTACATTTTCGTAATAGTATTAAAACTTAGGCCTATTTTTTCGTTGGATTACAATTAGGTGCAAGAAGAGGGCGCAAAATAGATGACCGCACAACGAAAAGTCGTTTCCTTTCGTAAAAGTCGGTAAGATTAGCTGCAGTTCGTAAAAAGTCCATTTCCAGCCAAAGTACTTAGTGGCTATAGTTCCGCGTTTACTGCTTTTCAATATGGCGTCGAGCGCAACGCTTGGTAACATACAGATCAAAGGCGCCGCCCCCAGCTTTCCCTTCTGTATGCTCCCTGTTCTGTGGCAGGGGAGTGCGAAACTCTGGGTTGTACGCGACAGAGGCGAACGGGGCCGACACCTGGCAACATTGTGTGGGGAGCCATATTCTATACTGGCCGTTCTCCTCTGCTGTTCGTTGTGGGAAAATTGAACAGTACATGGTACACTGAAACCAACATTCAACTCGTCTTGCCAACGTTCATGCACCAACAAGGCGACGTGCTTTTCCAACAGGTCAGTGCACGTTCACACGAATCCCGCACAACCCAGCGTGCTCTTCTAGGTGTACGTCAACTGCCCTGCTCATCATTATCCCCAGATCTCCTCCAAAGATCATGTCTGGGGTCGGATGAAACGTTATCTTGGCGTGGTCTACACGACCACATGAGATCTGGTCCAACTGAGGCATCAGATGGAAATTGAATGGTAGGCCGTATCGTAAGACTTCATTCAGCACCTTTATGAGAAAGTTGAACCCTGCATTGCTGCAAAAGGGGGGTATACACGATACTAGCGTCGACATTGCACGCTCTGGTGACTGTACTAACGTGCTAATGGTTGTGACTGCGTGATCGTGTATTGTATACATCCGCAGGAATGTGTCAATAAAATTTCGCTCTGCAGGGTTGAAGAATTCATGCTGTTCTTTTTTCGTTTTCCAGGATTCTAAATAATTAGCATATATTTAATTCTTGTATCTCGCAGTTTCTTATGACAGCTTGGTGTCTCTATTTTTTGCGATATTAGACATAATTATTAAAAAAACTATTCCAATCTTTAGATACAGGGCAGTTCAAAAATAATTTACATAATTACGTGGTTCACAGGAACACGCGAGGCAATATTCACGTTACTACTTCAAAAAGAGGAAAACCTAATTTTATAGCTTTTGTAGATTTCCACAAAGCTTCTGATAATGTTGACTTCAATACCGTCTTTAAAATTCTGAGTATATGTCAAAATATTATATGCAGCAGTTATAAAAGTCGAAGGGCATGAAAGGAACGCAGTGATTGGGAAGTGAGTAAGACAGGATTCTAGCCTTATTCAGTCTGTCTATTGAGCAAGCTGTGAAAGAAAACAAAGAGATATTTGGTGAATTAATTAAATTTCAGGGAGAAGAAATAATAATTAGCGACTTGTCGATGACATTTTTATTCTGTCGGAGACAGCAAAGGACTTGCAAGAGCAGTTGAACAGAGTGAACATTGTTTTGAAAGGAGCGCGTAAGATTAATATTAACAAGAACAGAAAAAATTAATGGAACGCAGTCTAAGGATGTCAGGCGATACTGAAAGCATTAGGTTACGTTATGACACAAGAAATTAGTACATCAGTTTTGTTATTTAGGTAGCAAAACAACTTCTGACGGTCGAAGTTAAAATAAGATATAAAATGCAGAATGGCTTTGGAAAGAAAAGCATTTCTGAAGAATAGAAATTTTTTTGACATCTAATATTAATGTAAATGTTTGGAAGTTCCTTCTGAACTAACTTTTCGGGGGTGTAGCACACAATTTGGGCTTAATATAGGATTACCATTTTATACAGAGATTGACATTCACTCAGTAAGATTTGTCTATGTATGTATATATTAATTTATTGTGTACATTGTATACTTGTCTACAGTTTATCATCATTTAAAGCATAGTGTTAGAGTCATCTTTGGTGCATCATTTCTTTAGTGTAAGTTCTTTGCTCCTGTTAGAAATAAACAAAAATGGTGATTGTGATGTGTTACATGTAAGTTATGTTATGACAATACAAGGGGCCTGTGGACACTGGAGGTATCATAATTTAATTGTTTACATTTAACTTTATTTTAACAGTTGTAAAAAGTTACATTCTGATGTAGTGTTTTGTATTTCTCTTGTAGACAGTGCAACAGGTCAACATAACCTATATGTACTCTGCTTAATGTCATTCCACCTGATGATGGGGGTTCAAACCCTCAAAATGCGTTGTGGGTACAATAAACCAAGTGACTGGTAACAGTAACACCCTGTGTTTCAATCAGTTTCAAACAACCGTCACGGTAAAGCCTTACCAAAATTTTTTCATTTGAAGTAAACGAAATTTTATGGTAAAACTGACGTTCCGAGTATAAGACGGCATAATCGACCATTTAAGACGATTTCAAGAAAAGAGTCGAATACCCTATTGTAAAACGTAGAGTGGGCACATCATTGTGCAGACAGGCAGACAAGCGCTATACGCCAGTTGCGATTATATTTGACTACTAGCTTACACTCGCGGCTCCGCTCGCGTGTTGGTTGATTATGATAGATAATCCGCGAAACGTCAAATCGATTTTTTTAAAGAGATGTATTAAAAGAAATTTCTCTTTTACTGCTTTATTTATTTATTCTTATATTTCCTTATTCGTATGCTTATCCTTACAGAGAAATAGCTGAAGACATTGCAGCACACATAGACCAAAGATATGGTCGGTGCCATCCATAGAGTAGAAATATCTCTGGAGTGAGCATGCATTCTGCGCATGTTCTCAACATTAAGCTGGAATTATCACGTGATCTGGGGACGACGCTGTTCGTTAATTCACACTAAGTATCACGTCATGTCATGTTAGGGTCTCTCGGTAGCAAAGTTTTAACAACATCGTCTTCTGGTGACTTGGAAATTTATTTTCGCCGCGCTCTGCAGTTGATCTTGTGCTTTTGTTGTTTCTTAATTTCAGTTTATGACTGATTTGCAAATGTAACATTACGAATTGCATTTTTTTTTTTTTTTTTTTTTTTTTTTTTTTTTTTTTTTTTTTTTTTTTTTTCATTGAGCGTTGTTCCAGAAGCAATGTCTGAATGTTAGATATCTTAAAATGAAAACTCGTTGAGGTGAACAAAGCTGAGTTTTGAGTTTTTGATTTATGTGTTTGAATAATGGTCAATGGTTTCGCTAGAAAATTCATGTTGATAATCTGAAATGATGTTTTCCTTCTCAGTACTTTCCCACATACAACTGATCAAGAACACGACCTTTATTATGGTCATTAAATAATTCCATAGTTGTTATTTTCTCAGATTTGACACTATACTGAAAATATTTTATCATGGACAGTAGTTATAGCTCCACTTCCATTGCTCGGTACAGAGCTAAGCAAGTTGACGTGACGTAACGTACATCTTAACATGACGGCCATTGTGAATTAGCCTTTTGCTTATGTTCAAAGGTTGTGTTGCGTGTGATCCATTTGTTTACCCATAATAACAGAGGTGAATTACATTTGTTGTTATATGTGATACAGAATTTTTTTTTTTTTTTTTTTTTTTTTTTTTTTTTTTTTTTTTTGTAGTCCATTCATCCAACTGTTTGATTTTCTCTTGCTTGAGATTTCATCTGTTAATTGCTAAGGGACTGTACATAAAATGCGCAATATATATACGTAGGAGTGTTACCAGCAAGTAAATTTGAGTGCCAGCTTCAAATAGAAAAATAAAGTAATGAAGAATCAATTCCAGACCTATTGAAGGCCACAACACTCTGGAATTTTGGTTCTGTTCCATTATATGAGGGTGAAACGGGATAACTCTGTTTGAGAATTGCTGAAGACAGCAAATCTGAATGTCGAATCAAGTTTGTTGCAAGAGATTAACGTATAGCGTAGCCTATGTTCACTACAAAGTCGGAAACACTTTACTAAATTAGCACTTTTTTCATTTGCATATTAGCTGCTGTAAAGTAAATAATCAATGCCTATCAATAACGATAGTAAACTGCAAAATATGGAATGGCTTTGACAAGAGACTGGACTTTTTAAACTTTTAAATTGCTTAATGACTTTAACAATGTGCTGTTCAAATTTTCATTTTTCACACTTTACAGGCAAAAACATATCACTGACACCTGAACAGAGATAATGTTAAATTTTACTTATGGCCTCGGCCACTTAGTGTGGTAATGTTGACAACAAAATGTTAACAATACGAAGATAATAAATCTGCTGGCCACAGATGAGTACATACAGTAATCTGTTGATCATATAGCAGAAACATCATTAATTGTTTATTTCACGGTCAACACGAAAAATGATTCCCTCTTATTCTATGCGATTGAGTTTTCAAACACCATTACATGGTTATCACCAGCATTGGCACTCTACGCCGCCAAAGTTGTAAATAAAATTTTACCCAGCATTACCAGTTAGCATATATATTCGCCAGTGACTGCCATTTGCTACCTGTGAATGTGTCTCCTTGAAGTAGCATATAAGGTTTTTCATCGTAGATTCGCAGACTTTGGAGAAATCGTACTACCTGTGAATGTGTCTCCTTGAAGTAGCATATAAGGTTTTTCATCGTAGATTCGCAGACTTTGGAGAAATCGTAATTGGTTAACTTTGGAAAGGATAAGCTGTGAATTCGCAAACTTCTGATTTAAACCGTGACAAATCAATGTCACAGCTACCGAAAAGTAGCATTCACAGAAGTCACTGTTATCGGACCGTCACTGTTTAGGTCATTCCCATTACAGACAAACATACGTCGTCCCGAGATCACGTGACCAGATGTTGACGACACAAGATCTCTTCTGCGCATCTGAATGCTCACTCCAGAGATATTTCTACTCTATGGGGCCATCACGTATCGCTGTATGTAACCTCCTTGCTATAGAGTCGCAAACATCATCGCTGGCCTTCGAATTTTTTTATAATTTGACGACTTTCAACCACCATATCTTCCAACCCCTTATAGCTTACTTACTTTACTTTATCGTGTCCGGACTATTTAAAGGATATCGGCCCAATACTGGGCTACGTCTATTCCATTAGTATTCGCGAGCCACAAATCTTCGAGGGTACACCGGTGTGGACATTTTTCACATGTAAGAAGGTGCTCCATATCTTTCTCCACAGTCACAGTTTACATCGGTTTGGTCGATTATACCCCACTTAAGCATATTTACTTTTACTGGGGCGACCCCCGTTCTGAGCCTATTCAAGGTTCTCCAGGTTTTAAAATTTAGGTCTTGACCGGTCCACTGAACTGGGGGGAGAGGGAAATTTTCAGGCGGTTCGTCCTGGACGGTTACAAGGAAACTTCTCCTAGACTTCAGTCGTGTCTCTGGTGGTAGAGCTCTGTAGAGGACATGCCGCTCATCTGCGACCCCCTTATAGCTATCGGTATGGAACTGCTATGGTGTACAACGGGAGAGCGAAGTAATAATACTAACACACGTAGAATTATATATACACCGATAACTTTCTATCCCAATATACTCCACCCTTTTATATCAATCCTCAAGCAACAATGCAACCAATAAAACCATTTTCAAAGAGTAAATATAATTTTCAAAGAGTAAATATAATTTTCAAAGAGTAATTATTGTTCCGCATTTCACGTTACGCCTCGGTTGCACATTGGTAGAGTGCGTGACTACAAATCCAAAGGTCGCGGGTTCGATCCCCACCAGGTCCTAGGATTTTTATCTGTCACTTTCCACTTCTTTCACCTCTGGCAGTAAAGTTTATGTGAAAAATACCGAGTAGCACCGTGGTTCGGAACCCACGTTAAACTGTAGGTCCCTCTATAACTGGCTGGGTAAGTCAGTCCGAATGTCGGAGGAAGGCAACGGCATACCACCTCCAAACAGGACTGTGCCTAGTAAAGCACTGTGGTGTTCAAACCACTCTTCGGATTATTGACTGCTTTACCTTTTTTTTTTTTTTTTTTTTTTTTTTTTTTTTTTTGTTCATATTACTAATTGTCTATCAGATCGCTATAAAACCGTGCCTAAAACCTTCCTCAGGTATAAGTTGGTAACTGTTCAAATATTTAAGTCTCTGTGTCTTGTCGTTAGGATGTGATAAGCGTACACAGAACACACATTTACATTAATATATCCGATCACGATAAAACCGTGCCTAAAGCCTTCCTCGGGTAGACATTAGTAACTATACAAATTTTTAGCTCTTTATGTCTCGTGGTTCAGACATGATAAACGTACACCGGACATACATTCACATTTATAGATATAGGTTGTTGGCAGAAAATAAGGAAGAAAATTTAATGAGAGCAGAAGATGTAGAACGACGAGGGAATTAGCGACAAAAAAGAGAGTGAGAGCGAGAAAGCAGTAGGAGGTGCAGACCCCATTAAGTGCTGCTACGGAGACACAGCTGGCAGCGGGCGGCCAGCCTTGGCAAGGACTCGCCTGCACAAGTCGCCACTTTCCCCTGGGCCGCTGTCGCAACGGGACGGCAAGCCGCGGACCACCCCCCCCCCCTCCTCCCTACCTGCTCGCGGCCCACAGTGGCCGCTGCCACTAGAACCCACGCGCATCGCATTCTCTACACGCCAGGCGGCTAGCGGCCATGTGCCAGACGGCCGGCTGGCTCTTTCAAGTGTTTCTCGACTTCTTTCAATACGTGACACATTCAAAGTAAAGATATTCTCATATATGCAAAAAAGGGAAAGCTGAAAGATGGAAACAGTACATAGAGCTTCTCTACAAAGGAAATGAACTTAGAGACTATGTTGTAGGAAGGGAAGAGGAAGTAAATCAAGATGAAATACGACATACTATACTGAGAGATGAATTTGACAGAGCCCTGAAAGACCTAGGTCGGAACAAGGCCCCAGGAGTAGATGACATACCCTCAGAGCTACTAAAGTCTCTGGGAGAGCCAACCATGTCAAAACTATTTGAACTGGTGTGTAGGATGTATGAGACAGGCGAAATACCCTCAGACTTTAAGAAAAATGTAATAATCCCCATTCCAAAGAAATCAGGCGCAGACAGGTGTGAAAATTACAGAACCATCAGTTTGCTAATTCATGGTTGCAAAATTTTAACACGAATTATCTACAGGAGAATGGAAAAGCTGGTAGAAGCTGACCTCGGGGAAGATCAGTTTGGATTCAGGAGGAACGTAGGAACCCGGGAGGCAATACTCACTTTACGTCTTATCTTAGAAGATAGATTAAGAAAAGGCAAACCTACATTTTTAGCTTTTGTAGATTTGGAGAAAGCGTTTGATAATGTTGACTGGAATACACTCTTTCAAATTCTGAAGTCAGCAGGGGTAAAATACAGGGAAAGGAGAGTTATTTACAATTTGTAGAAAAGCCAGACCGCTGTTATTAGACTCGAAGGGCATGAAAGGGAAGCATCAGTTGGGAAGGGAGTAAGACAGGGTTGTAGCCTTTCTCCGATGTTATTCAATTTGTACATTGAGCAGGCGGTGAAGGAAAGCAAGAAAAAATTTGGAATAGGGATTAAAGTTCAGGGGGAAGAAATAAAAACATTGCGTTTTGCCGACGACGTAGTAATGCTGTCAGATACAGCAAAGGACCTGGAAGAGCAATTGAAAGGAATGGACAGTGTGCTGAAAGGTGCTTATAAGATGAACATTAACAAGAGCAAAACTAGGGTAATGGAGTGCAGTCTAAGAAAATCGGGTGATTCTCAAGGAATTAGATTAGGTAACGAAGCAATAAGGGAGGTAGATGAGTTTTGTTACTTGGGCAGTAAAATAACAAATGATGGTCGCAGTACAGAGGATATAAAATGCAGAATGGCAATGGGAAGAAAAGCATTTTTGAAAAAGAGAAATTTGCTAACATTGAATATTAATTTAAGTGTAAGGAAGTCTTTTCTGAAGGTATTTGTATGGAGTGTTGTCTTGAATGGGAGTGAAACATGGACGATAAGCTGTGCGGACAGGAAGAGGATAGAGGCTTTTGAAATGTGGTGCTACAGAATAATGCTGATGATTAGGTGGGTAGATCGCATAACTAATAAAGATGTACTGAACAGAATTGATGAGAAAAGGAATTTGTGGCATACCCTGACTAAAAGAAGGGATCGCTTGGTAGGACACATTCTTAGACATCGAGGAATTGTAAATTTAGCATTGGAGGGAAGTGTGTGGGGTAAAAATCGTAGAAGGAGACCAAGAGACGCGTATAGTAAACAGATTCAAGTGGATGTGGGTTGTCGTTCTTATGAGGAGACGAAAAGGCTTGCTCAGGATAGAGTAGGGTGGAGAGCTGCATCAAACCAGTCTCCGGACTGAAGACCATAATAACAACAACATGCACTTTAACCCTTTATGGTCTGACGGGACTTCAAAGTCCCACTTCATGAAAATGAGTGTAAAATATTATTCGTCATTTGAATTGTCGCAGAAATGTAGCGCGCCACTTCTTCTTCATTTGGCATATTGTTAATGCATCACAGTTCTTTCATTGATGTGATAACTGTGACGCCAAAGCAATTTGAATTTCTGTACGTAGATTCGGCACGTAGCCCTTGGATTATTTAGTTGTATACGGGTGATTGTTCAGTTTGTATGCTGTGCATTTCCTATGGGAGAAAGCTTTCTTCATAATCTTTTCCCGTTACTCGGTAAGTCAATTTATGATTATGATTGGTTAGGAGCAGATTGTATTATAAATCCTCTGAATAATTATGTAATATAATTTTGTACTTGTAAGTCTCTTCAGGCGTATATAATATCATTTGATTTGGTTTTTCTTTATACTAAACATATTTCCCAACAACTAAAATACCACAGAAAAAATTCGAAATATCAAAGTGAAACTATAAACATAAAACCGTTTAATTAAAAACTACACCATAAAAGTGTTGTTATGTCAAAACATCAGCCGATTCCTTGACTATCAAAGATGGGGTGCCACAGGGTTCGGTCATAGGTCCTTCACTGTTCTCGATATACCGGGTGATCAAAAAGTCAGTATAAATTTGAAAACTTAATAAATCACGAAATAATGTAGTTAGAGAGGTACAAATTGACACACATGGTTGGAATGACATGGGGTTTTATTAGAGCCAAAAAAAAAAAAAAAAAAAGTCATGCTTGGTCTCCTAGGTCCCCAGAACCTCAGTCCGTGCGATTATTGGCTTTGGGTTTACCTGAAGTCGCACGTGTATCGTGATCGACCGACATCTCTAGAGATGCTGAAAGACAACATCCGACGCAAATGCCTCACCGTAATTCCGGACATGCTTTACAGTGCTGTTCACAACATTATTCCTCGACTACAGCAATTGTTGAGGAATAATGGTGAACATATTGAGCATTTCCTGTAAAGAACATCATCTTTGCTTTGTCTTAATTTGTTATGCTAATTATTGTCTTTCTGATCAGATGAAGCGCCATCTGTCGGTCATTTTTTATTTTTATTTATTTATTTTTGTTCTAATAGAACCCCAAGTCATTTCAAGCAAGTGTATAAATTTTTACCTCTCCATCTACATTGTTCCGTGATTTATTAAGTTTTCAAATTTATACCAACTTTTTGATCACCCGGTACATAAATTACTTTCCATTCTACGTTGATGAAGATGCAAAGTTAGTTCTTCTTTCTGATGATACAAATATAGTAATCACATCCAAAAAACAAGAACTAAGTGATGTAATCGTAAATAATGTTTTTCACAAAATTCTGCAAACGGGCTCTCATTTAATTTTGACAAAATATAGTATGTATAGTTCTGCACAGTAAATAGTGCAACTCCAGTAATAAATATAGACTTTCAACAGAAGTCTGTAAGTAAGGTAGAATTTTCAAAATTTTTAGGTGTGTGCATTGGTGAGAGATTAAACTGGAAGGAACACATGGACGGTCTACTGAAACGTTCAGCTACGTATGTTGTTAAGGTTATTGCAAATTTTGGTGATAAGAATCTCAGTAAATTAGCTTATTACGCCAATTTTCATTCACTTTCGTATGGCAACATAATCTGGGGTAATTCATCATTGAGTAAAAAAGTATTCATTGCACAAAAGCGTGTAATCAGAATAATTGCTGGAGCCCACCTACGATTATCCTGCAGACATCTATTTGCCCTTCACTATTTTTCAATATATTTGCATAAATAACCAATATATTGTAGTCTTTTATAGTTAAGCATATTTCATTCTTTAATCATATTCACGTAATCAGTATTATCATGAATTGATATAACTTAATTTAGGGATGTAGAATTGTTATCATCTTGTCATAACATTGCAAAATTCATTTTTTTTCCTATAATTTATAGTTGTAACAAAGAATGGCGGTGTTCACAAAAGTATATAAGGAGGCCCCACAAAAGCTCCAAATAGCTAGTCTTGTAATAGCTTCCGAAGCTTGACGCACACATAAAATAGAGAACATTACTCCAGTTGCACATATTCCGAATGAATTCTAGGGACTCCTTAAGCCGATAATGGAGATGCAGTTTTACAAGAAGTTTCTACATCCACGAGATATTAAGGTAACATTGTTCTGAATTTTGATGCTGTGAAGGTTTGTTAAGACGGAATTGCCACAACTACTGAGCCTGTGCGCTGAATATTTGAAACCAGTAGTGTTTTCGGCGGTTCAGCGTAGATCTCTCTGGTTGGTGGGTTGTCCAAAAACAGCCATTTTCAATGTATCCCAGGCACGTTCCATAGAGTTCATGTCTGGGGAACATGCTGGACTCTCTAGTCTTTCAATGTCGTTATCATGAAGTTACGTATTCACAAGATGTGCATGAGGAGCACGACAATTGTCGCTCATTAAGATGGTTGTGATTGAGTGGCCAAGTGCTCTATGCTGCGGAGCGAGCGATTGTTCACTGACGGAGGTTCGAGTTCTCCCTTGGGTATGGGTACACTTGTGCGTGTTGTCCTTAGCATAAGTTACTTTGAGTAATTTGTAAGTCGATAAGCGCAGTGATTAAGTCCTTTAGATTTACAAACATTTATTTTCCGTTAAGATGAATCCCCCACCCAAATGCTGCCGATATGGTTGCACTATGTGTCGGAGGGTGTCATCCTTGTACCATGTAGCCATTTGATACACCTTCTACAACCAACAAAGGCGTACGGTGGCCCCACCTAATGGTACCCAACACGTGGCTGCACTTCCTAGATGGTGTATCTAAGACGTCCAGGCTGACCAGACCTTCAGAAACGTCTATGACGATTTTCTGGTTGAAGGCAGATGCGAAACTCGTCTGTGAATAACACTTGAGGCTAATTCTGAGGAGTTTATTCAGCATCCACTTGGGCCCATACCGCGCTGCGTGGGGTCTACGTGTCAAAGCTGGACCTTGCAATGGGAAGTCGGGGGAGAAGTTGCACGTCATGCAGTTTATTACGTACGTCCTGAGTCAAACAACGATGCCCTGTACTGCACAGCTATCATTATTCAGCATGGTAGTGTTCCTGCGAGCTGAAATCCGCAAGTAGCGGTCATCAGCTGCTGTGGTAGCCTTTGGGCGGCAAGAGCGAGCCCAGTCATCGATGGTTACTGTACCTCTGTATCTCGACCACGTCAGAACAATATCGTTTTGGTTCAGTCCGGAGACTTCTGGAAACTTCCCTTCATGAGAGTCCCTCCTGACAGAAAGTAACAATGCGGATACGATCAAACTTCGGAATTGACCTTAGGTGCTCAGACTAGCGCTGCATCTCCCTCGTGACTTCCCGACGCGGGAAGTTCACGAAATGACGGGAACCCTCTCCTGAAAGACAGATTTAGACAGACTGCTCGACTGTTTATGATCGGTCGCAGCAGTCTAGAAATAGGCTCATCACACAGCTGGGAAATCAGTCCCACAGGAGGCCAACGACATGATGGCCTCATCTTCTTAAACAATAAGATAGCTAGGAAAGACAAGTAACAAGCCCACGTTACACAGAGGACCAAAACAAACCAGAGGCAATTAAAACACTCTGAGGAAAAGCAGAAATAAGCCGAAAGGCTTTAACCTGCAAAAAAAAAAGGAGACCAAAAGGAAGGTCAATGAAGCAAAGGGCGAGTAGTGACCTTCTAGGAACGGACAAATACAGTCAACACAAGTACTGTACTTCCTTCCTGGTGTTAAGAATGCAGCAGATCGAGCGTCTTACCCGCTCCGTCGCATTGCCACTACTCACGCTGGGTTGTTTACATCTTTGTGCCGGTTGAGTGACCTCTGTGGACAATCTAAGGAACTGTGTTCTTGGTGGAACATACATATTCACCGTCAGTGTAACTAAAGCACTGCAACAGTTTTTTTTATGTTATTATTTTATTTTATTTGTCTGTGTGTGTGTGTGTGTGTGTAGTTTCGGTCACTGGCAATCGTCACTGGATAAAAGGTATGGTTTCAAAAAGAAATTTTATGAAATGTTTGACGGCTCTTAACAGACACCCGATCAAAACAGTAAAAATATTCTAGCGACCCCCTTCCAAACATAGCCGTAGGCGTGCGTAAGGAGAGGCAAGAGGGGGACTTGTACCATCCTGGAATCGTGGGGAGGGGGGGTACAGACACTGTTTTCATTACAGAATTCCCAAGCGTTTATGGAAATGATTATGACTGAAGTACATCGTAGAGCGAGCACTGTCATGTGCGAGGAAGTACTGTGTTTTTAGCAGTATCTACAGTGTGTCCCACTCAACTGTTTCACCCCAGATATCTCTGAAACTACAAGAGATTTTGAAAAACCACTTTCAACGTCATGAAGGTACGGCAGAGGCTTATGAAAGTAGGTAATATGAGACAGTCTAAAACGTGAAGAAATATTGTTCAAATGTTTGTTAAGTTTAAGGGACTTAACTGCGGGGTCATCAGTCCCTAAACTTACAAACTTCTTATGAACTACCTTACACTAAACATGACACAAATATCCATGCCTGAGGTGGATTCGAACCCCCGACCGTAGCGGCCGTGCAGACTGTGACTGGCGCGCCGCAGTCCCCTCGGTCACCGCGGCCGGCGAAGAAATATTATTTTCAATACAAACATGTTTTTTTAATGGATACCCCATATTATTTCTTAATCAATGGATAGGATGAAAAATCACAAAAAGAATGGCGTCGATTGCATCGCGATGCGTCAATTACATCCGGAGAAACTGCGAAGCGAAGTTGACGTTTGAAATACATGAAGCGCGCTGCTAGCGCGTGTCCGAGGCTCTAGCGTCTTTCATAAGCGCCTGCCGTACGTTCATGACCGTGAAAGTGGTCTTGTAGGTTCAGAGATATCTGGGGTGAAACAGTTCAGTGGGACACCCTGTATATTAGCTTCGTTTGGTAGTTAGGCCAGTCCAGAGTACGCCTTTTCCCTTGTTCGCTACTGGTTTCTGCGCTGCCCTGCAGTAGATGCAAATGCGAAAATTTGTAAGAAACTGTCACAATACGAAGCGGTGGAGTGGCAGAGCGTTCCAACGCGCCTAGCTGCGGAGCGCGCCGCTGCTCGCCGTCGGAGGTTCCAGTCCTCCCTTGGGCATGGCTGTATTTGTTGTCCTTAGCATAAGTTAGTGTAAGTAGTTTGTAAGCCTAGGGACTAATGACCAGCGTAGGAAAGTCCCATGGATTTACAAACATTTTTGTCACTCTCCAACATATCCTATACCATTTCCATGTCCAGCCCTTAAGAAGTTGAAAAAGCTCCCTCTCAAACTCTCAAGAACCGGAATATCCTTCAACTTATCCAGCTCCCAAATCATTGTTTTCTCCCCTTCTGCAGCCCTTTTTTTATCAATTTATAGATATAACAAATAAGACATGGTCAGAGGCTATATTTGCCGCTGTATATGTTTTACAGTATTCCCAAATCTATGTCTTATCTTTATAAAATGACCCTGGTACCTTGCAGTTTCTCCTAGTAGCTTCTACGCATACAACCTTCTTTCATGATTCTTAAAAAATGTGTTTTTTTTATTATTATTATTAAACAGCGCTCTGAGCAAAATTGAACCAGGCGGTTTCCTCTTTCATTCCTTTTACTCAGTTCATATTTTCCTGTTATTTTTACCTTCTTTTCCTACTACAGTATTGCATTGCAGTATACCATCGCAGTCAAGTTTTCCTCTCACCTGTCTGAATAATTTACCTCCTTATACATTCCTTCAATTTCCTCATCATCAGCAGAGCTAGTTGGCATATAAACTTGTACTATTGTGATGGATGTTTGCTTTATATCTATCTCGGCCACTGTGCTGTTCATTGACGCTTGTTAATTTGGTATTAACATTTAAATTCTGTACTCATTAGCGACACCCGTACTGTTTATGTCTACAGTGTGTGCCGGGCTCCCTTTGTTTCGTTTAACAGGTGAAAAATACAGCAGCATTAGCGGAAGCTCGACGGAAAATGAAGAAGATAGTGGTGGCAGACTTTTTATTAGCGAGCAAAATAAAAACAGAAAAATTGGAAAAAATAAAAATCGGTCGAGCTAACTGTACAAAGTCTTTCAGTATCTAAATGTCGATAAAAACAAAGGTGGAGCAAGTTCCTCGAAAAGCACTTTATCCAAAAAAGTTACGTTAACTGTATTGTTCTCTTTTGTATCGAGAGAAGACTCATTCTCCGTGGAAATTCGACTTTGACAATTATCTTCCGCTGTGCGGAGAAATTTCACACGGAGGTATATACAGTTCGATTCACGTATTATAGCTGTGTCCCTAAATCTCTACCCAGTATCCATTTACAGCAGAGCACTTCCAGGCGACAAACTACTCCACACTATGGCAAAATGACAAATGCGTATTAATCTATATTGGAAAAATAACATTCACTTTATATTTGCTGAAGTATTTATTATCAAAACATATACCGTTATCTTTGAAGCCATATTTCCATATATGATGAATTAAATTTTCTTGTTAATAGATGGCATTTGCATTTTGTTGCGACAACTGTTTTTTAAACTATTAGACAGTTTATTAGTTGATTCCTTCTGTGTAACGTCGAATTTTTAAGCATTATTATCTAATAATCTTCTGCTTCAACAACTGATTATAATGGATCGACAAGTGGTTGCGTATTTGGGTTGACTATGCCGACAAATCGGAACTAAAAAGAAGAATGTGAAGATATTTTATCCTGTTTCAGTAGCAACTTACTACGATGCAGCTAGATGAGAGTATTGTTCCTACTTCTCAGACATTTGCTTCCAGCCATCCCCATAACAGAAGTTTAACATATTTTGTTACTTGATTTTGAAATAATAGAATTCACTCCATGTGTGATGCAGTCTTTTTCTGAAATTACAATAATAACTCCATAAAAGTAAGGTTTTCCAAAAGTGAAAAACTGTTAAAAAATCCGATATGGCCATATACCTAAGAACAAACACTCATTTCTAATTTGAAAGGGTTGAAACCGAGAAAATTTGAGGATGAGCATGAAGGAGGTATCATCACGCGTGTGTTGACACGATGTAGGTATAACACTAAGCTCAAAATATTGTTCCTGCTGGAAGGATTACTTATTTATTTTTTTAAATTAAAGATGTCAGGTACGTTATTTACGGGTGCACTAATCGGTCTCTTTATAAGTCTAAGATGTACAGTAACCACATTTCATTCATATTTGAAACAGTTCAGTTGATGTTTCTTTCAATTTTAAAAAATTTTGTTATGTTATTACTTTTTCTTTAGTGGTTTTAATTCGATATTTTATTTTAGAAGTCCTACAAATCACGTAATCAACGGAGTGAGAAGGAAAGACTGGAAACTAACCAAACGTAACAAAATACGTTCTCAGCATTTCAGAGAAGACACAGACTGAACTTTAGTTCCGTTGGTCCGTTTAAAGGAAAATGTTGAAATACAAAAGCAGCCTTTTCGCATCAAATACTTGTCTTCTTGATTATTCGAGATGTCTAACAAAAAGAAAGTTAAATTAACAAGTGTATATACGTTGTATTACTTAACTGGATTAAGTATGCAGAGCTTCCGAAACTGCCTTCCGAATGCTGTTCTTCTCGAGATCAATGTAACATCTTCTGTTTAAAACAACTATTCCGTGCACACGAAGAAATTACGAATAGAAAGCAATTATACTGACTAGTTTGCTAGTGTTTTGGCCAGATTAACATGGCGACGCCAGCTACAAAACAATGTAGGCCTACAGCGCAATTCTGTAGGGCCATCTCCATGGAGGTATAAACACGAGAGATGACTTAACGTCACAATATTGAAGCCAATGTCCGCCATCCTAGTTCACCCAAAACATTAGCAGACTACAGTTTACTTCTGCTTTCTGTTCATAATCTATGAATGTGTATTTGACGCTGTAACACGACAGATGATCGTCGTCTAAAGTTTAAATACGTATTTCATTCGTAAATGGAGTAGACATTCATGCAATTACGAGACATCCTTTACACATCACTTACTTGTCTTCTTGATCATTATAAATGTATACAAAAAAAGTCACATTAACGATGCTAAATGTGTCGTGTTACTGGTACAAACGCGCATTCAGCTTCAGAAAGAACGCTTTAGTTTCATTCCTGCCACTGTGTTATTCACGTAAGCACTGTAACATTTAGTATTTTCACCAGGGGTTTTTTTTTTTTTTTTTTTTTTTTTTTTTTTTTTTTTTTTTTTTTTTTTTTTTATGGGACTTAACTACGCGGTCATCAGTCCCTAAACTTACAAACTACTGATGAACTACTTACGAACTAGGACGGCACAAATATCCATGCCCGAGGGGGGATTCGAACCCCCGACCGTAGTGGCCGTGCAGACCATGACTGGAGCGCCTCAGTCGCCTCGGCCACCGCGGCCTTTCACCAGTTGTTGTCTGCATATGACATAAATTAAGAACAAGAAGCTGTAGTCTGCTGCTGTTTCGGGGCATTAAAGATGGTGTTAGCTAGCTTCTTATACCTTCAAGGCCATGTCCATTGCCATGGATAGATAACTCTAGTCTCCGATAGTGAACATAGCATTAAGTGATTTGTATACAACCTGGATGTATAACTCTGGTCTCCAAGCGCAGAACCACGGTCTAATAGAACGCAGCGTGCCTGCACATTCATATACTTTACACACGATTTTGCATTCTCCGCCATGTTTTAATTTCGCAAACGAATTTTCATTTCTTTGCACGGACAAAAAACTGGTTTTTTACTTTCTTTTTCTAACTACATGTCAATCTGCTATGTAATAGGCTGGTATGGTATCGGAATCAAAGCGTATTTCCTTTCGGTTTTCTAGTAATATTTTGTCGCAGCCAAATTGTGATTTGGTAATAAATGAAATATCTGTGGCTGGCCCGCTCAGGCAGTTGAATTTTAACATCCAGGTAGTATAGAGATCAACATTAATCTGGGATTGTCAGTGATCTCGGGACGACAAAATTCGTTAATCCACACTGGTATCTCGTCACATCAAGGTTTCTCGAGATCAAAGCTTTAGCAGCGTCGTCTGTATTGTACTACGGATAATACCTCCATAAGAAGCTGTCCCTCAAAAACATCGCTGGCCAGTGTCCTAGCGACACGTGAACCAACAGAAACGTTAAGGCTGTGACATAATGTATTCATTGTTCTCTCTATAATTTTAGACGTTCTTGCAACAAGATTGTTTTAAAACAAAGTTTAACACTGGTCATAAAATAGTTGCGTAATTTCAGTTTGAGTCGGAACATACGAGGTGATTGCTGTAGCAGACGTAATCGTTATAAAATTTAATAATGTTTAGAAATTTTTCAGCAATCAGTCGTAAGTCTTATTTATCAACAGATATAGATTTCGACCACTGTGCGGACATTATCAGTGTAAAAACAAATACAAAAGAACCAGTTAGAATAAAATACATGTCAAGTTGTAAACTAGTTGTACAAGGTTTCAATTATAGTCAGTGATAAAAATACATACCTTAAAATAAAACGATTAAAATACGTAAAACATCTCGACCTCCATGTTGGAGGTTGCGTTCGTACTGATGCAGCTGTTACAATTTTTACACAGTTGGCGGAAGCATTTGTCATGGGCGACTGCGGCGTCCTCTTTAAAGTTTCGTATATCAAAAAATGTATTTGTGGTATGTTTATTGCAGTAAAATTGTAAAACTGACAATATCTGATTTGACTGCGAACAAGGTTATTAACAGGTAATCGATTTTTGAAAAGTATTTTCAAATTGTTACTGTGCATACATTATTAGCAACAAAGGTATAAGACACCAACTAGTATACATATTACCACTAATCATGTGTAAAACGTAAATGATATTCATTGATACAGAACATTTTCAAAGTAAAAAAATGCCTATTAAAATTATAATAAAATGTAACTATTACTACAATAAACATACCACAAATAAACATACCACAGTCGCCCCATGACTAATGCTGCCGTCTGTTTTTGTAAAAATCGTAACAGCTGCATCAGTACTAACGCAACCTCCAACATGGAGGTCGAGATGTTTTACGTATTTTAATCGTTTTATTTTAAGGTATGTATTTTATTATTGACTATAATTGATACCCTGTGCAACTGTCAATAAAATTCTGTTGCAAGTGGCCGAAACGTCGGATTTTATAAATTGACAATGCGGCCAAAAACCCTGAAGAATTTTATTGACAGTGACAACGGCCGCGGAAGCCTTCATTTATATCTTGTACAACTGGTTTATAACTTGACATGTATTTTATTCTACTGGTTCTTCTGTATTTGTTTTAGCAATGATAATTACCACACAGTGGTAGAAATCTAGATCTGTTAATAATATAACTTACTACTGATTGCTGAAAAATTTCTACAAGTCAGATTACAGTCGTCGAGCACAAGTTCCACCATGGAATCAAGCCTGATAAAATTTAATTTCTTCTTTTGCGGAAAACATTTCTGAAATGAGTATTCATGAAGCTTACTTTGATAATCGAAATTGCTTATACAACAATGTGTTTATTTCAGTTGGACAAACATTTGGTGAAATAACTTGCTGGATTTCATTTGTTAATTCGGTGTCGGAAACTGCACTTCTTCAACGAAGGAGATAACTTTCATACAAAATTTAGGGCTTTTGTTATATACGACACAAAGGTGTGGGCTCTGTGTCACTTCAGACATTTTATGGTGATAGACTTACTGTAAACTGCCGAAGCAGATCGTTCATGTAAAGGAGGCATTGCCGAATTTGGAAACTATTTTAAATTAAATGTAAAACGTCCTAGCGCCGATCAGGTGTCCAACAATATGATTTATGGACAAGCTGAAGCATCATGTGAAAATTTGTACCGAGGCTTGGATTCGAAAGCAGGTCTCCTACTCACTAGACCGTTGCGCTCACCACTCTCCTAGTGTACAGGAGAGCCGGGATCGAATCCCGACATTCGTACAAATTTTCAAATCATGCTTTACTTTGCATACGTGAACATCATTTATGTTTGTGACTCGCAAAATTCTCTGAATCATTTCGGTTGATTTATATTTAGATCGTATTTCTCCTTCAAGAACAAAGGTGCGAGGTACGCAGATGCAGAGAGTGCGAATACCGACAAACTCTCGGAGGTCGATTACAGCGGTTATCTGTTTGATAACATTAGCTCCTTACGTCACTTTTGTGCCTGAAAATCCAGCCGCAGCACTTCACAAGTGTGTCAGACAGAACGAGAGTCTTACGGGTAAACAAAGCTTTTTCACTGACTCACACTCGCTGTCGACAGCGCAGTTAAATGCCCTCCTGACTGTTGTGGGCTCAAGTTAGAACGCTGACAACGGGGAACATTATCGTGTGTACAGGAGCAGATAACGAAAACTAACAAAACAAAGAGTAATATTAAGAAACAGCAAACTCAAAACACAGTTCTTTCAACAGTGTCGACTGCCATGACCATGACAGAACTTCTGGAACTGCATGCTCAGTCGTGCTTTCTTATACTCTGATGAGCTGCAAGTTACTTACATTTCTGTCTCATTTGTTAAGTGTTCATTGTTGGATGCTGTGTAATGACTGTTGTCCTGTTGTTAGATTTGAAATCTACTCACAAAGAGGCAAAAGGGCAGTCAAGTGTGTTTGCTGCCATGTGATATGCACTGTCAGATATAAAAATTAGTACAATCTCTTAGAGTTTTGCAATTCAGTCAAAATTGATTTTTGAAACAGTGCACGTGGAGTACATGAAATAATTAGCTTTCCGGTTCTACAGCTCCGGTGCTACTGAGATACCAGATGTTGATCCATGTTGAAACACCCATATTGCGAGGGGGAGTTGGAAAATAAGTTTTCCCTGTCGACTGTGGTCAGAGTTGCGAATGAAAGGGGAAAAAAGTAGAATGAGACACTAAAGATAAGACACATGATTAAGCCACAGTTTTCCATTATGCTACAGTCTAACTAAAAAAGGAGAGCAGTTACAAGCGATGTAGTACTGTTAGCGAAGACAATCTGGTCACTTTGCTGTCACAGCCAATTAATGCCGAATTTCGTCACACTGGCTTATCGGACACGTTCGTTCCAGATTCTGCGATTATTCAACGCGGTGTTGCCTCTCTGTTAGCACTGAAAACTCTATGAAAAAGCTGCTACTCTCGTTCATTAAGCGCAAGGTGTCGGTGATGAGAGGTAATGGACGTGGGTCTCGTGAATTGATTTCCTTAATGATTTACAAACGAAGAAAGTAGGAAGGAAAGTCTCAGCGTCATCGTGGTCATTACAGACGGAGGCAAACCTCGTCTTTCCCATAAAAAAAAAAGAAAAAGAAAAAAAGAAAAGAAAAGAAAAGAAATCTAAAGAGAACCTGGTAGCAGACTACCATCGTCACGGTGAATCTATGTACTTTTTACTGATGGCAAAGAAATTGGTCGTGTTCTTTGAAAGGAAATATACTTACTTTTGCATCTAATGATTTAGGAAAATCACAAAATCTAAATCAGCTGGCGGAAGGCGGGTTCTAACCGCCGTCTTCACGAATGCGAGTTCTGTTGGTAATAATCGCGCCACCTCGCTTGGTCACGATTTTCGAAATGGTAAGTCCCGTGCGTCTAGCTGCAACTACCTGTAGTATCCTGTATTGTGAGGAAACTACAGATTAATTAACGACGACCGCTAGGGCCACGTCGCGGCGGAATACCCCTGTGCACCAAGGCGCTTTGCTAAGGCGCGCGCGGCCGTTCCACGTCGGAGGTTCGAGTCCTCCGTCGGGCATGGGTTTGTGTGTGTGTATATTGATCTTAAGATAAGTTATGTGGTAATTATTTCAGAAATCAGACGTCAAAAATATAAATTTTTATTTGTTTGCAAATCTAGATTTCGACCACTGTGTGGTCATTATCAATGCTAAAATAAATACAAAAGAGCCAGTTAGAATAGCATACATCTCACATTATAAGCCAATTGTTCAAGTTTCAGTTAAAGTCAATGATAAAAATACATACCTTAAAACCAATTAAATTACTCAAAACATCTCGACCTCCATGTTGGAGGTTGCGTTTGTACTGACGCAGCTGTTACAATCCTTACACAGTAGACGACTAATGCGCTGTCTTTAAAGTTTCATATAAATAACAAAATTATATTATGTATATTTATGGTAGAAAAAGTTACATTTTGTTGTAATTTTAGTAGGCATTTTAACTTTAAACTGTTCTTTATTAATGAGTGTCGTTTACTGTTTATATATAATTCGTAGTAAAAATGTGTACTAATTGGTGTTTCAGAGAGCGTCGTAAATGACTCATGCTGACGTCAATTGTAACAGCTGCGTCAGTACAATCGCAACCTCCAACAAGGAGGTCGATATGTTTTAAGTATTTTAAATGGTTTTAAGGTATTTATTTTTATCATTGACTTTAACTGAAACTTGTACAATTGGCTTATAATGTGACATGTATGTTATTCTAACTGGCTCTTTTGTATTTATTGTAGCACGGATAATGACCACACAGTGGTCGAAATCTATATTTGCAAACAAATAAAAATTTATATTTTTTACGACTGATTACTGAAATAATTACCACAAATCAAATCCAGTCGTGGAGCACCAATTCCAACATGGAATCAAGCCTGATAAGATAAGTTATTTTAAGTAGTTTGTAAGTTTATGGGCCGATGACCACTGCATTTAGGTCCCATAACTTTACAAACATTTCAACATTTTGAAAGAGTACGGAAAAACTGATAGTTGCCACTACTAGTTAACATATTTTCGCAAGGAGCCGCGTATGTATGATGAGTCTCACGCGGGTGAAACCTGAGTGGCTGAAGCATAGTTAGCGCATAGTCTGCATGACAGACAGTGCATAGCGTTCATCCTGTGCGGCCGCGGTGGAGTAGCCTCGCTGCGAAGCGCGCGGTTGCTCGCCGTTCAAAAAATGTTCAAATGTTTGTTTAGCTTATGGGACTTAACTACGGGGTCATCAGTCCCTAAACTTACAAACTACTTATGAACTACCTTATACTAAGGACGGCACAAATATCCATTCCCGAGGGGGATTCGAACCCCCGACCGTACTGGCCGTGCAGACCGTGACTGGAGTGCCTCAGTCCCATCGGCCACCGCGGCCGGCAATTGCTCGCCGTCAGAGGTTCGAGTCCTCCCTGGGGCATGGGTGTGTGTGTGTTGTCTGTAGGTTAGTTTCCCTTAGTTTAAGTAGTTTGTAATCTACAGAATGATGACCACGCAGTTTGGTCCGATAGATTTACAAACATTTGAACATTTTCCTCCTGTGCGTGCATCGAGTTAGCGGTGCTACCATCCAGCAGGCGGAGTTCTACGATTCAGAACAAAGTGCCACGCTACGCGGAACGGCGCCGGGACTTACTCACGTATTGACATTTTGAAATTCTCTCGGAAGGCATTGCAACCTTGAGGTTATAATACACGATATCTGGACTTTAGCAGGACATCTACAATGCGAACGTTGTGTGCTCATTTATCTTATATACTAATGATAAATATGTAAATGTAGGTCTGGCGCTGTCCACTTCAATCTTCAAAACTACTGGGCGAATCTTCATGCGGTTTTCACAGGAAACATGAGAAAAGTTTGGGTCAACACATAGGCATTATTTTATCAAAATCGGTTCACGAAAAAAATAGTAATAATAAAGAAATCGTAATTTTGAGTGTTTTCAGTAACCGTCGTGTCTGTTCAACTATTAAAGACCTCTTTCCTACAAAACTACTTCATGAATTTGCATGGGATTTTCACAGGTAACTTGAGTGTACCTCTGGACAGCATACATACTTCGTTTCATAACAGTCGGATCACGGAAAAAAAATCTTAATTTGAAATTTTTTATCTACGTCCGTCATGGTCATGTCTATCTGTTTCTTTGAACATGTTTATCCCCAAAACTACCTGACAAATTTTCATGGGTTTTACAAACGAAACTTGAGCATATCGTGCGGTTAATAAAGGCTTCAATAATTAAAAGCGGATCAGATAAAATAAAGATATCATAATTTAATCATTTGTTTAAAAGCCATCGTTATGTCTATTTGTTCAAGATAATCTCCAAAAGTACTACACGAACTTTCATGGGTTTCCACAGCATGCAGCAGAGAGACAAAATTTTGATGAACCTAACAAAAAAGGGACGAAATGGTCTTAAAATATATTGCAGTGTAATCTTTGTCATTTTCAGTCTGAAAGGAACAGCTAATGTCCGAAATTTGCTGATTCGACGTTTCCACCTCATCTTCTTTTAATAATCCTCACGGGAAATATATCCTTTCGCATATTTTTTATAGTGTCTGTTTTCTTCATACTCAAGTTTTTCGTCTTTGTTAAACTGTTCATTCTTGAAATCAAAATCCAGTTTTCCCTAACAAATAGAGTTCACTATGGATGTAGTTTGAGTATTTGATTAATGATCTTTTGAGATGAAGTTCACTGCATCACGAAACGGAACTATTTCTTTACGTTTCAAGCGCATCTGAGGGAAGCAGCAAAGAATGAACTTAACTTGTTGTGGTCAGGGTGGTATTAGTTGCAAGAAGCAGAAACCATCCGAATTCTTGAAATGATTTATTGTCTGATTATCAGTCTATAGCTGCAAGTGGTTTTTTTTTTTCTGTTGACGAGTTGCAAAGAGAATTAGTCGAAACAACTACAGCATTGACATTCTGTTTCGGAGATAACTAACAATAAGATATTAATTACGCTGAGCATATACTCTTAGTTTTCGACAACAGTACCGCATTACTGTGGCTTCTACTGAGAAGTTTGTTTTATTTCAGGTAGGGCTTTGTGATTGAACTCTAATATCTTATAGTACTGTGTAGGTAGAACTGGGCGATACATAGCAATAAAAAGACAGATCAGATGGGAAAAAGTCGATAAACTGTTCATTATGTCGAAAACGAACGCCATAATTGTTCACCCTGCCATTCTCAATGCACAACTGCACTCAAAGAAGCAATGTGCAAGCGAATTTAATACCTCGGTTTTTAAAGGGTAAAAACCAGTGATCTCAATTATTAACACTGGATACACAACTGTAGTGGTTTGGATCTGTGAAAATCGTGTCGCGCTATTGTGATTATGTTGGCAACTCCGTACGTATAGGTCGTGTTGTTGTTTTGAACCTTGTGTCCTCTGAAAATAAGTTATGAACGATTGATTACTTTAATAAATACATGATGATGAAGTTAGTGTCGCTTATGGTTTTAGGGAAGTCAAAGGAAATGAAATAGAGTTCAGAACCATATGTGAGTTATATTTTTCTTCATAACTAGTGTTTCTATCACATTTCATTAAATGAATAAATTGCATTGCTATAGACGGTATTTCTAATGTTCAGTTTTATATTTGCCTTTTTTCTATACTAATTTCCGTTAGAGCTTACGGATTGAATATACACTATGTGGAAAATCATGCTTATATCATACGCTTCGAAACTGCCGTTATTACACTTAATTTAGTTGTCTACAACAGTGTAATTTATTCATTAATTCCAAAGTGGGAGAAGCACTAGTTCTGAATCAAAATATAACTCGAGTATACGTTTTCCACGACTCGTGTCTTTTTCTACTGCTGTGATGCAGGTGTTCGGTTAATTACATGTCTCGAATATTTTGTAAATATTTTTCATATTTTCAGAACAGATAGTTCCCTTTGTATATGAGTTACTTTCTACGTAAGCAACTAGTAGAATCGATTATAAATTTCAGAATGTTAAATTCTTCGTAACCACTAACAGCTGGATGGTGTATGACAGATATACGTTCACTAACATGGCGTCGACCGTCACGACTTCGTAATACACAGTACTAACTAACTCTAGGTTATCTTTGAGCTCACTAGTAAAAACACACACAGTACAAGTAACCGCAGAGTCAACACAACCAAAGATGACCAACATCATAAATATCGATAGTGACTATTAATCAACAGCTAAGGAAGCCATAATAGTGTCCCTCTGTTTTTTGGTGAGACAAAATTTAAACAATACCCACCATCTCTATTTATAAGGTCCCTTGCTAGTTTAATTTCAACAGCTTCCTTAATAACACTAGCCCAATAGATGGAAGAGCATGCCAGAATCTCTATGTTGTTGTATTACATAGGCCGGTCATCCTCTGGAATACAACACGGAGATTCTGGCATACACTTCCACCTATTGGGATAGTGTTATTAAGGAAGCTGTTAAAATTAAACTAGCAAGCGACTTAATAAATAGAGATGGTGGTTTTTGTTTAAATTCTGCTTGGAATTCGGTCCTGTCTCTCGTCAAAAAACAGAGACAGAATTAATGCTGCCTCGCCTGTTGATTAATAGTCACTTATAGCTAGGAAGACTTATTTTTGCACCACGTTTTAATAAATAAGTCAATTGTTAAATCTATTTTATTATATGAATCTGATTTTAAAAATTTTCCATATTGTTACAACTTATGTTTTGATCTTGACAGGCCCAGGCCTTTAAACATGTATAAAAATCATAGAGGCACCTAATGATGAGCCCTCAGCGTTCGAAATGCATTGTGTACAATAAAACACAATTTTTTTACTGAAGGCGCGTTCATTTTATTTTACTCTTTTAATAACATTTACACCTGCATAAATATTTCTAATCACCGAAAATATACTTAAATATGAAAAGCAACAATAAATATTACATTTGATCATAAGAACTCGAAATATATTAACTTAATAGGAAAGATTGCCTAACACTTATAGTGCTATGATTTACAAGTATTTTCAATTCTGTAACAAGCCTCATTGAAAAGAATAATTCGCATTCTGAGTTTATCTACACAACAGATTTGACATTAAGGACTTAATTTTTTATTCTGTCAAAATGTAATCAAAAATTGGTTATCATTAAACGTTTTTGATCTTCTTTACTTTGTATAACTTTAATTTGGTATTTGAGCTGAAATTCATGACATTTAGTCATCCATGTGCTCATCTACATTTCCAGATTTACAGTAAACTACTTCGTAATTTATGTTTCTACCAATTGCTATGCTCTTTCGTTCTGTGTATTTACTTTTGATACTAGTTAGATAATCCACTGTTTACTCAAATATGTCTCGCGGACTTTTCCTTATATTTTCACTGGTGCGCCTCGGCTGCACAGTGGTGGAGTGCCAGACTATAAATCCAAAGGTCGCGGGTTCGATCTCCGCCAGGTCCTATTTTTATCTGTCACTTTCCACTTCTTTCACTTCTGGTAGTATTGCTCCTGTGAAAAATACCGAGTAGCACCCATGTTAAACTTTTAGACCGTTTAGCTCAGAAAATAGGGCGGTAACTGTGTTTAAATTAGGTCTTGCCCGTTACATGTTTGGACGCTTTGGATCAGTTTTGCAGAGATAGGAAGGAAGGAAGATTAGTGCTTAACGCCCCGTCGACAGCGAGGTCATTAGAGACGGAACTTACATTCGGATTGGGGGAGGATATCGGCCGTGCCCTTATGAAAGGAACCATCCCGGCATTTGACTAGAGTGATTTAGAGAAACAACGGAAAACCTAAATCTGGATGGCCGGATGTGGATTCGAACCACCGTCCTTCGAATGCGAGTCCAGTGTGTTACCAGGAGATTAGGAGACTTACACAGGACAGTGTAGCATTTTGAGGTGTATCTCGTCAGCCTCCCGTCTGAGCCACAATAAAGCGAGGCCTTTCTCTGTTTACGGGAATGGACGGGAATGGCGGACGGGAGCCGCTGGCGCCAGTTGAGACACGTCGGACTGGCGCGTAGCCGGGAGCTCAGCTAATGGCTCCCGCTCTCCGGCGGGGCCCTCGCTCGCCCAGCAACCACGCCCACTACTTTTCTTTTTTTTTTTTTTCGCCCCCGCCTGCAGACTTCCTCCTGCGGCCCTCATTTGCTTGAGATAAACATTACATCTCACTCCGCGCCTCGAGTTTATCAGCAGACATAACATCCCGTGTCGTCCTCCTAGGCAGAGTGCCGCCTCCGGCTGGGGCGATAAGAAGCAGCAGATTCCCGCTCTGCGCTGCGTGCGCTCACCCCTCAATCCCCCCCCTTCTCCCCCTCCCTCCCTCCTCATCTACTGCACAGCTTCTCACCAGCTGACGCGTGCGGCGCTACCTGCACTTGTGCTACGCCGAAACTTTTGAGTTGTAAAGTTGGCGGAAGGAAGGGAGAGTAGGATTCAGTGTCGCGACGAAGACAGGGTCATTAGGGACAAGAGCACCAACTCGAATTGGAGAAGGAAAGCGGCCGTGTCCCTTTCAAAGGAATCATCCTGGCATTTACCTAAAACCGGTGCTTAATTTTATGCAATTGAGTACCCCCCCCCTTTTTTTTTCCAAAACTCCGCCTTGGCAAAACAGTAATTTTTTAAGTCACAAAAAACTAGGAGGAGGAGGGAAGCTTAGGTTTAACGTCCCGTCGACAGCTTGGTCGTTGGAGCTAACGCTCGGAATTTTGGGTAAGGATGGGGAAAGGAAATCGGCCGTGTCCTTTGAAAGGAACAAATGTTCAAATGTTTGTAAAGCTTATGGGATTTAACTACGGGGTCATCAGGCCCTAAACTTACAAACTACTTATGAACTAACTAATACTAAGGACGGCACAAATATCCATGCCCGAGGGGGGATTCGAACCCCCGACCGTAGTGGCCATGCAGACCGTGACTCACGCGCCGCAGAACGCTCGGCCACCGCGGCCGGCTTGAAAGGAACCATCCCGGCATTTATATATCTCGATTGCTTCTCTATAAGTGCGCGCATGATAGTGTGAAGTTTTTGAGATGACACTAGTCTCACTAAATTTAATTTCATAGTTGCCTTCTTGGTATACATGTTCCGCTACGGCCGCTTTCCAAGAAGGCAACCATGAAATTAAATTTAATGAGACTAGTGTCATCTCAAAAACTTCACACTATCATGCGCGCACATATAGAGAAGCAATCGAGATATGTAAACATCGCAATAATTTTAACAGGAAAGAGGAAGCTGTTAAATTAGACAGAATTTGGACTTCTGCTTTACACCAGCGAAATGGCAATCGATTCTTCTCTGCCAAGAATGTTGGCCATACCAGAGATAGTGTCGTAGCAGACATCACGAGATTTCTTGTGGTACCCTCTACATTGCCTATATATACGGCGCTCCCTCAAGTTCTCATCGCAGTTCGCCACTTTACCTCTGAAGATGTCTTCCGCAACCGAAGATGAAACGTTAGGGGAAAGTTTTATAAATCGACCACGGCTTATCAGCCCGGAAGTTTTAAATGAAGTTGACGCTGGCCGTGAAAGTTTACATTGTATGATTAGTTGAAAATGTTTGTGAGTCTAGAGACTGATGACCACTGCAATTTAGTCCCATAGCTTTACAAACATTTGAACATTTGATCTGATGGTTGGAAATTACGAAGTAATGCTGAAATATACCAAAAATATTTCAAATGTAATGACGAAAAAGAAGACTCGCGTTTTTGGGCATTTATTTCGAACGCAAGACAGTAGATTTACCAATAAGATTATTAATTACCTATGCTGGGTCAATGTAGTAAAAAAGGATTGAGAAGGGAATAATATAAAATAGAAAATATATATCAGAAGCTTTTCGGTAAAATGTTTTTAAAAGGAAATTTCCAAGACAGGGTGGCTGTAAACATTGATGTTAGATGGTCTGATGATAAAATGTTCAAATGTTTGTAGAACTTATGGGACTTAACTACGGGGTCATCAGTCCCTAAGCTTACAAACTACTTATGAACTAGCTAACACTAAGGACGGCACAAATATCCATGCCCGAGAGGGGATTCGAACCCCCGACCGTAGTGGCCGTGCAGACCGTGACTGGAGCGCCTGAGTCCCCTCGGCCACCGCGGCCGGCGGTCTGATGATAGAAAGAAGAAACATAGTGAACAGATGAAAGCATACTAGAGAAAATAAGAGAGTGAAAGGATGAGAAAATTGAAACGTGATCCTCAAATGCCGCAATCGAAAGAAAAAATAATAAATAAATAAATAAAACAACCTTACGCCTTTCAGCGTTTAGTCTTGAGCACAATCCCCCTAATACAATTTGTCCATGCTAACAATGACGCCTAGTTGATGTTGAGCCTGTTACTCCAAAAACATTCTTCACTGAATGCAAGTAATTTCTCCTCTTACCCTCTACTGCTGAATCCTTGAGTCTCTTAAGTAACCTTGCTTCTCCCATGCGTGTAACATGAACCCCACCATCTCAGCCTGTTCGCTCCATCTGCTTCATCTATGGTGTTGATTCCCAGTTTTTCTTTTCCTCGTTATGGACACCCTCCTACTATTGTTCCCACCTATTAGTACCTGCAATCATCCTTGCTACTTTCTTATCCATAAGTTCAACATTAGTAATAAGGTAACGTGTATCCACCCAGCTTCCTTTTTTGAAATTTAATTGGAATTGATTGATTCCTAACTGAACAAAAGATGACAAGTGCTGTGAACAGAAATAGCTAACGGCCGCAGAGAAACATATAAACAAGAAAAAATAGCAATAAGGCCATATGGCTATCGGCTGAGGCACTATAAGTTGCAGAAGAACGAAGGAAAGCAAAAATCAAGGTGGACAGATCATCTATGTTTAAATAAAAAGTTTCAGAGATTAGCTGGAAGAGATAGGATATTAGAGAAATTAAAGGAAAATTGAGGGCTAAAATTGGAATGATAAAAGATAGAAATGGGAAAGATCTAAGTGAGGCAGGTGATGTTAAGGTGAGATAGGCAGAATTGTAGAAGACCTATACAGGAATGAGCTGCATACTGATAGTGCCGCTGCTGCTGATGATGATATTAATGTTGTTTTAAAACGAGGGCCAGATATTTTGGAGAACAAAGTCCAGTGGGCCCTTGAAAATATGGCTAATAACAAAACTAATGGACGTCATGGCATAACAGCAGAATTGTTAAAAGTCACTGGAAAGAATGCAGTGAAAGTGCTGCACTAAAAATGTAAAAAAAAAAAAAATAAAAAATAAAAAATAAAAAATATATAAAAAAATAAAAAAATAATAATATGGAGCACGCACGCATGGTTAGAAGACTGGAAAATATCAGTGTTCATTTCTAAAGAACACTCAGATAACCGAACAATCGCACTTATCTCACATGCTAGCAAAATCATGCTGAAAATATTACAAAACAGACTTCTCCAATATCAAGCTACCGGAAGAACAAGCTGGATTTAGAAAAGGGACAGGAACTAGAGATCAAATTGCCAACATTCGGTGGATTATGGAAAAAGCAAGAGAATTCCAGAAAGACGTATACCTCTGCTTTTTTTATTATGGCGAAGCCTTTATGAGACGTACTGAAAAGCATGGGAGTGTCAGACCACCTCATTCATCTGATGTGGAGTTTATACATTGACCAAGAAGCCATGGTGAGAAATTTGTATGGCACAATGAAATGGATAAAGATTCAGAAATGGATCCTTCAAGGCTACATATTGTATTCGTTGTTATACAATCAGTATGCAGAGCACATTATGAAAACTGGCAGGACAGATAAATAAGAGACGAGAATTAAAACAGGTGGCCACGGCGGAATAGCCGTGCACACTGGGGCGCTGTGGTGCGGTGCGCGCGGACGTTCGCCGTCGAGGGTTCGAGTCCTCCCTCGGGAATGGGTCTATGTGTTGTCCTTAGGTTAGTTTAAATTAGTTTAAGTAGTTTGTAAGCAAGGGACTAACAACCAACAGTACCAAAGATTTACAAAAATTTGAACATTTATTGAAATAGCTGGACTAAATGTAAACAACCTCAGATATGTAGTTGACACCATACTGCTGACAGAAAGTGAAGAAGAATTATAGACAGTCTTGCTGAAGGTGAAAAACGAAAATGTAAAGGCCGGTCCCAGGATGAATTTGAGGAAAACTAAAATTATGGCAAAACTAAATCTATCAATTCATAGGATATGGAAGGAGAATACGTGGAGATAGTGTCCAGGTTCAGTTACCTCGGGTCCCAGATCTCTGATGATGCTGACTGCAGCCACGAAATCAGGAGGCGCTTGTTACTCGGTAGAAAGGCGTAAGGTCCAGAGATATAACTTTAGCAACGACGATACTTACTATAAAGGCTACAGTCTTCCCAGTTGTGATGTACGGTTGTGAGACTGGACCATTAGGAAGGCTGAACGGCGAAGAATTGCCTCCTTTGAACTGTACTGCTGAGGGACAATTCTCAGAATTCCATGGACGGCAAAGAGAACCAGCAGATCTATATTAGAGCAAATAAAACCGGATTTCTCCCTGGAAAGTCTAATATATTAAAATAAAAACTAACACATAACGCGAAGACGTGCGTCACAATGCTGGGGAAGATAGAAGGCACTAGAAGAATAGAACGTCAGAGGATGAGATGAATCGATGGCATCACAGAAGCAACGTGTTCCAACCTGGAAGGTCTACGAGAGAAAGTTCAGGACAGAGGAAACTGGAGTGCTTTGATTCATGTGGGTTAAGAAGAGTCGGAAATGATTAAACGAACAGAGAGAGAGAGAGAGAGAGAGAGAGAGAGAGAGAGAGAGAGAGAGAGAGAGAGAGAGCGGGGCGGGGGAGGGGGGGGTAGAGGAGTGAACCCTGCAAATTTATAAATTATATCTATCATGGAAAAGGAGTAAGAAAGAGCGAAGAGGTAACACGAGAGAATGGGAAATCGTAGCTATTCAAAATAAAATAAGTAAAAATTCGTTACTTACTTGAGTACTCTGATAGTAGCAGTAGCAGAAGACCACGAACTTATTATTTCAGAATAATACGCAAAATAGCGTCGCCAAGAAATGTCATTCCGTTACCGAGAGTTTTGATTTCCATAGCTGACAACACGGTAGACGTCATAGATTTCTACCGCTAGATGGCTATCGTGCTAGAACTCGGCGTATTATCATACAAAAGCCTCTTTAGATATGAAAACATCCACATCCTTTAAGGACTCTTAACGGCTGGATACGCACATGGCTCTGAAAGATTTCTGTCTTTTCTTGGGGATCTCTACTAGTGTTGACTCCCCACAGCATCTATATGTGTAACAGAAAACATAACGATGAAGTTCCAATGCTTTTTGTACTGAATAGCTCGGCCTTTGGCAATGCTGAAACGTAAATTAGACTTTAAATACTGATTGAGACTGAACTACTCACCTTCAGAAACTATTCTCTCAATGTACAAGGTAGTCCTTCACTGCTGAGGCAAAAATATGATTAATAACTATAAAATTATTTGAAAAATTACTTTCAGAATACGAAAAGCGGCTGTCACAAATACAACATGGTGAAAAAAAAAAATCAGTTTTGAAAAACCTTTCTCAATTTTAGGTTCCGCGACACCCCACTTAATTCCTCCTCCCACCGCCATAAAAACCTCAAGTTTGAATAACTTGCGATTAAACGAACAGTGAATGCCGACCGCGGTGGCCGAGCTTCTGTGGCGCGCCAGTCACAGTCTGCACGGCCACTACAGTCGGTGGTTCGAATCCCCCTCGGGCATGGATATTTGTGTCGTCCGTAGTATTAGCTAGTTCATTAGTAGTTTGTAAGTTTAGGGACTGATGACCCCGTAATATAAGTCCCATAAGCTCTACAAACATTTGAACATTTGATTTGAAAGGTTCACTATTACCGGCAAAGTTCAAATGTTTGTACAGCTTATGGGACATTAAAGAGACATTAAAGATAAGATACATCTTGCTTTTTCTACATGATGTCCAAGTACATTGAGACATTTGTCAAACCGCTTTATAAGCTTCAAAAAGCCGACCAGGAAAAAATCAGGACGTTGCATACGGAAAAACCATTGAACGGCTATGGGCGCAAGACGACACAGCGGGTGAACGCGCACGTGCAAGACACCGATACACCACTGGGCAGAGGGCGACCGCGATCAAGCAGAAGGCGTTGTAGCAGTGGCTGCGCAAAGCGGAGACCAGCCTCTCTGTCTTTTCCCGCAGCTCAGGAGAGATGCTGCGTTTTGGAGTCGTGGTCAAAGACGGAGGTCAGAGAGCAGAAATTCATTACCGTCTTGTTAAGGTGTATGGGCCAGGCCTGGTGTCGAGGCAGATGGTGCGGAGATGGTGCCGTAAATTCAGCGATGGACGTCAGCAAGTGCAGGATATGAAACTTCCTGGCAGATTAAAATTGTGTGCCGGAACCGGGACTCGAACCTGGGACCTTTGACTTTCGCGGGCAAGCGCTCTACCGACTGTGCTATCCCGACACGAATCATGATGCCGCCTCACAACTTTACTTCCACCATCGGCATCGTGAGTCGTGTTGGGATAGCACATTCGGTAGTGCACTTGCCCGCGAAAGGCAAAGGTCCCAGGTTCGAGTCCCGGTTCCGGCACACAATTTTAATCTGCCAGGAAGTTTCATATCAGCGCACACTCCGCTGCAGAGTGAAAGTTTCATTCTGGAAGTGCAGGACATACCGAGACCTGGACGGACGCGCAAGGCCACCACAGATGCAAATGTCAGGAAGGAGTAGCGGAAGAACTTGGAATCGGACATGAGCGAGCTTACAAGATCACCCAGGGCATTCTTCTACACAGGAAGGTGTCAGCACAATGGGTGCCCCACCAACTGACCCCGACACACATGGAACAACGCAAGGAATTCAACCTGGAACAGCTCGTGCGTTACCACGAACATGGCAATGACTTTCTGTTTCTGATTGTGGCGGAGGATGAAACTTGGGTCCACCAACACACGCCCGAATCGAAGGCTGCATCTATGGAGTGGAAACATCCATCATCACCTGTCCGAAAGAACTTCAAAAGCACTCCATCTACACATAAAGTGCTACTCGTCGTTTTCTGCGACACCCCTAGGAGTTTTGTTTCTGGACATTCATCACTGCTGTGCCTTACTGTGCCACTCTGACAAAACTGAAAGAGGTGATTCGGAAAAAGCGACCTGGCCTTCTCAGATCTGGCATTCTACTGTTGGATGACAATGCGAGACCACACTCGACGACGGCAACGCAAAACCTTATTGCAACTCTTGGTTCGAAGCGCCCACACTATCCCCCATACTCTCCTGATCTCGCACCAAGTGACTTCCATCTCTTTCCAGCTTTGAAGAAGACTCTCTGCGGAAGGCACTTTGGAAGCGATGCTGACGTGAAACAAGTCACTTAATTGTGACAGAAAGTCACGGAGGAGGCAGCGACCATGATTAATAATAAATAAAGTCTGCAATAAGCTGCAAAGGTCGCTGTATTGATAAGTCATGAAGTGGTTACAATATGACTTTATTTGACGCGTTTGGGCCTGGGCCATCATCAGAATCTGTCAAAGGGAAATAATAATTGTACAATATGAGATCAGAAATACTGCAAAAACAATCTACAAATTTGGTTAGAAAGATAAAATTCAGCACACATAGCCTGCATACATTAATTACAAGTACGTCAGTTGTTACATGTTCTTTTCGTACCTTTACTGTGCCCTCAGTCTGCTTCTTAATGTAATATTGTAACCACTTCATGACTTTTATCAATAAGCGACCTATGCAGCTTATTGCAGACTATTTATTTTTATTGCCAAACAAGCCGTTCAACGCTTCTTCCGTATGCAACGCCCTGATTTTTTTCTGGAAGGATGTTTGAAGCTTATAAAGCGGTATGTCAAATGTTTCACTGTACTCGCAAATTATGTATAAAAAGCCATCTCACGTTAGAACAATGCAACCTACGAGGTCAACCATACTGTCAACAGCGAAATCAAAACATCGCAGTAACGAAATAACGTTATTTTGTGGCGTCATATAAATACATGAACAAGAAAATCTACATATCATTTTCGATATTAATACAAGGAGGCCAATGAAACTTATATAATAAGAAAGGGGCGTTGTCATACGTGTGTACAAAACCAAACTTATGTGTGTACGGCGCTGTTAAGACTTATCGAAGGAATTGATGTAAAGTGGGGATGGGCGTATTAGACAACAATATGTTGGAAAGTTAAAGAACTAGCACGACAGTCATCTAGCGGTATAATAGGTGAAACTATGATGGCGACGGTGTTCTCCTCCGTGGAAATTACTGGACGAATTCCGACCATATTCAATACTTGTCATCCAAAGATGAATGATGAATAATATATATTGTTTACTTGGATTTTCTGTGCATCTCAATTGGGATACTTAATTTGTGTGCTTTTTTTGTCGAAAATTAGGCCTAGAATACAAGTATTCACATTTTGTACATAGCTTACATTACGTTAAATGGCCTATGTATAACACATATTCATTAGTACTGTTCTAATGTAGTACAGCTTCTCATCTGAAATACGAAATAAACTGAATTCACTGACTGTTCCGTCGGTTCTTGAGAGAATATTTTATTCATTTTGAATGAAACACTCGAGATAAATGTGTAATTCTGCAAATTTATTGTTTTATAAACCGGTTGTCGGCTGTGACGCCTGATGATAGCGTAACAGCCGATAACCGGTCTGTAAAAACAATAAATTCGCTGAGTATAACACACTTATCGCTTGTTTCATTCAAAAAACAAAACAAACTGTTGGCATGCGAGAGAGTGTTTGTGTGTGTGTGTGTGTGTGTGTGTGTGTGTGTGTGTGTGAGAGAGAGAGAGAGAGAGAGAGAGAGAGAGAGAGAGGAAGGATTAAATGAAACATTTAAAAAGGGGAGTTGCGAAGTATACGTACTACGATGTTAGTTTTGGTGCTTTATCAAGTTCGTTAGATAAATGCATGAAACAAGCATGGTATCAGTTGGGAAGGTCAATGCCCCTCCAATTACAAATGCCGTAATCACCTTGGTAAGGATTTATCCGTTACGCAAAACTCCGGAAAAATATTCTGGGGCGTAGATAATTCGCTGGTTGTGATCATGAAATCAAGCCACGCTATACTACTTTGGCTTTTAAGGTGTACCATGTAAGCTTCGTTTACAACTAAAAAAACAGTATATATGGATGTAAGCACAATATCATGTAAGACGTCTTAAACGAAAACTTTGGTATTTTTTACGTAATGCCTTCTTGAGCGAATCAAAGTTATTATTATTTGCGCCGTAGCTGTCGTTGCAGTCTGCAGGACAAAGACTTGTCTTTTAATTCGTTCATACCTTCTGCTCCTGAACGTGTTTCCCGCAGTCAGTCCTTGGATAACTTATACAACTTTACCTCCACACATTAATTTCCATTACCATAATAACTAACCGCAATGAAGCAGAATGTGTGTTATCAACCAGTCCCTTCTTTCCCTCAATCTCGTCTATATCATTTACCGATATAGAAGTCAGGTATAAATACTTGTGTGTCCATCGTGACTTAGTGTCTGTCTTCGGTAAGGTAATCCGTTAACTACGCTGTTCATAGTAGATCACACACATTCATATTTTATTATTCATTATTGGTCCTATTTCTGCATTATTAATATTTGATTTTCTGTTAGCAACCTTACACTCACCTCAACTACAGCAAATGCGTAACACCCACGACTACGCTTTCCGAGTTACAGTTACAGTTCGACACACATTTCCAACGCAGCATTTGAATTATTTTTGCATCAATACAAGCTAAGTTGAACGATTTTCCTTTTAGTCATGAATTTGTTAACTGCTTCGTCGATGAATGACACTGTTCTTTTTTGACATAACCAAAAGAACAAACAATAACAACGTCCTCCTGAGAAGTTGTCGTCATCGATTTCGAATGACTTTTTATTTACTATATATTATTTGCTATATTGTTAGCAAGAATATTTATGGCTCTAAAATCACCGTATGTACTTGTTTCTTCAATATAACTTTCGATATTTTATAGAAAATGTAAAGAAAATTACTGGCGTTGTTTCAATACTGAAACGTGTGTGGAAAACAGTAAAAAAGAAAAGATGACATGTTGATATGTTAGCTACGAGCATGAAATAACTACGCGTATATTTCATTAACTTGGTAACGTATGATAAGCGTTTTGTAACATTTCACATTTATTGCTTCATCAGATTTTATTTATTTACACCTGGTTTCGTCTAGGATATCTCATATGGTGACTGTACCAGACGTAAAAAATTTAAATAGTAACAGTACATCTCAAAAAATAGGAAACATAAGTTGACTACAGAATATGCAATACTACTTACAAAAATATTTTTGTAGTAATAGGGTCAAATGAGTAATACTTTGTTATAATTAACAGGTTGACAGCATAAAAACCATATTGCACATTTAGTTTAGCTATTATAATGAAAACATAATTTGAATAATCAAAATGTTAAAATGGCGGTTAAGCTTTTGGGACTTGCGGGGTCATCAGCCCCTAAACTAAGAAACTATTTATGAACTAACTTATACTAAAGACAACACAAACATCCATGCCCGAGGGAGGATTCGAACCTCCGACACGGGAGACCGCGCGATCCGTAACGTGGCGCTCGGCTACCCCCGCGCGGCTTTGAATAATAAATAGCAGATAACCGGATCGACTAGTAGTGCTGCAAGCATTGCGAACAATGGCACCTGTTCAGCACACTTTGCCCCAGCCTTCTGGGCTGTGTTGGAACCCTCCCAGCGCGTCTGCCGTCTTACGGAGTCATGTTGTCAGCCAGTTAGTGTTTACCTTCATGTCCAACAGGGCTGTTAAGCTCGGTGCCTCCCGAGGGGAAGTGGACTAGGCGCGAGCGTCAGGTTTCACCCTCTCCCTACCTTTCATTTCCATAACAATCCTTACCAACACAAACAACACTCCACCCCACCCCACATCTAACATCGGAGCTCAACACAACACGGTTATACACCTGCAGGTGATGAGGAGGCTGCTAGTACACCACATCCACTACAGCGTTGGCGCTATGCCCGGTGTCGTTGACCTTCGCCACGAGAACAATTCCCGATTGTGCATTTGCGCCGCGGTGGAGTAGCCGAGTGGTCTAAGGCGCCTCGCTGCGGAGCGCGCGGTTGCTCGCCGTCGGAGGTTCGAGTCCTCCCTGGGGCGCGCGCGCTCGCGCGCGCGCGCGCCTGTGTGTGTGTGTGTGTGTGTGTGTGTGTGTGTGTGTGTGTGTGTGTGTGTCCTTAGGTTAGTTTAAGTATATCCATAATTGATGTGAGGTCGTGGTTGTATGCTTAATTATTTTGTCAAGTAGGCCTAACCACATAGATCGTGTATAAAACACTGAAATATGACGCGTTTTAAGGGTCAAGCCCTTACGTTTTAGATTTTATTTGTCTCGGGTTTTAAAGATTCTTGTATATTTTATCTGATGAAGCACGTTTTCTTTTATTACGTTTTAGATTTTATTTGTCTCGGGTTTTAAAGATTCTTGTATATTTTATCTGATGATGAGGGCTTGACCCTTGAAACGCGTCATATTTTAGTGTTTTATACACGATCTATGTGGTTGAGCCTACTTGACAAAATAATTAGTTGAAGTAGTTTGTAAGCTACGGACTGATGACATAGCAGTTTGGTCCAATATATTTACAAACATTTGAACATTTTTTGTGCATTTGCCGAGAAAAAAAACACTACTTTCTTTACTATGGAAACGAACCGTTAAATTGAAAAGCAGTGATATTAAGGAGAGGAGGAAGGTGATATGACATCCGAATGTGGGATTCACAATTAATTTGAAGAAGTTGCATATCTTGTGTTATTATTTTTCCGGTTGTCCCAAGAGAAAAGGTCAATATTCATGGATATGACAGGAGAGACCATTAGACAACATCCATAGGCGGATCGAAACGGGTGGGGGGAGTGGCGAAGGGGCGTTCGCCCCCCCCCCCCCCCAGCAGCTCTCTCTCTTTTTTTTTTTTTTTTTTTGCGCGCGAAGGGTGAATAGGGGTGGCCAGTACTAGAGGCTTTAGTGACAAGGAAAGTACTCGGGCTCGAACTGCCGGTAAGCCAGTCGGGACCATTGTTCAAAATGTTCATATGTTTGTAAAGCTTATGGGACTTAACTACGAGGTCACCAGTCCCTAAACTTACAAACTACGTATGAACTAGCTAATCCTAAGGACGGCACAAATATCCATGCCCGAGGGGGATTCGAACCCCCGACCGTAGTGACCGTGCAGACCGTGACTGGAGCGCCTCAGTCCCCTCGGCCAACGCGGCCGGCTCGGGACCATTAGGAACAGTGCGAACTGCCTCTGAAGTTGCGTTTTGTGACGTTATTTGTATAGTGAAGCGTCAGATGGGTCGTCGATTGGTAATCAATCCTGATAATGTATTGCGTTTGGTTGAGATGAAATTCCGAAGAGCCCTTCTTCGTGAAAATGGTATTGGCATAGAAGATGAATCGTTGCATGTTTTCTGGTATCTATTATAGTGCATAAATATGAGCATAGATTAGAAACACTGTAATAGGTACCAGGTAACATGCGAATGATTCATCTACACCAATACCATGTTCACGAAGAAGGTTTCTTCGTAACCTCATCTAAACCAGTCACACTATATTAGCAGGATTTTGTGCCAATCGCTGACGTATCCGACGCTTCACTACACAAATAACGTCACAAAACGCAACTTCAGAGGAACACTGCAACGCCCCTACTGGTATACCGGCAGCTCAATGTGCAATGCGACACGGCACACGCAGAGGCCTCTAATGGGCGACTGCAGAGGTTTGCAGATGCGGAAGTACCGCTAGTGCAATAAGGGAGCTTCACATTATCTCTCACACGATTTTCAGGTATTTATATTTGTTCGAGCTCAAGTACTTTCCTTGTGAGTCAGAGTTTAGCTAACGATGAGAATTCTTTCACTGCCCCCCTCCCCCCTCAGAAGGCCGTCTTGGATCCACCCCTGGGAACATTGAGTAATCATGAGCTTCAAAATGAATACCGTAAGAGCTATGAGGACTTCTTCGATATTGTGAAACAAATCTCTTCTGCTGCAAGCGCTTTGCTGTCCATGTTATGGAAGGAGGTCGTAAAGACCAAAAAAGAAAAAAATTGTCTACTAAACATGGGTTCTAAAATGCGTTCCTTAAATAGTTATGAGCATTTTTGTAGTAATTCATATGTTGTTATTGTGGTCTTCGGTCCAGAGAGTCTGATACAGCTCTCTACCCTAATCTATCCTGTGCAAGGTTCTTCATCTCAGAATAAGAACGGTAACCCACATCCATTTGAACGTTCTTACTGTATTCGTCTCTCGATATTCGTTTTCGATTTTTTAGGCGCCCCACCTCCCCCCCCCCCCCCCCCGCCAACACTTCTCTCCAATTCCAAAAATGCCGATTCCTCGATGTTTTAGAACGTGTCCCACCAACCCGTCCCTTCTTTTGGTGCCAGAAATTTCTTTTCTCTCCAATTCTGTTGAGTAGCTCCTCATTAGTTACTAAATTTACTTAGAAATCGCCTGTAGCACCACATTTCTAAAGCTTCACCCCTCTCCCTGTTTGAACAAGCTATCGTCCACGTTTCACTCCCATACAAGGCTACACAAATTCCTTCATAAAAGGCTTCATAAGACTTAATATTAATTGTTAACAAATTTCTCTTGCTCATAAATACTTTTCTTTCCATTTTCTTACCATTCTGCATTTTATATCGTCTGTATTCTGATCTCAATAAGTTATTTTATTGCGCAAGTAATGAAACTCATCTACCACCTTTATTGTTTCATACTTACGAAGAAAACAAGTGCTCGCAGTTGTTAGGCACTTTAGTTCCCACGCACACTGGGCCTTCTTTTTTATCTGCTTTAAGTCCACACTACCACCTCTGAAAATACAGAAAGCAGTTTACAGTAGAAGATACTTTTTTCACATTATTGAAGGTAAAACAGTTTTTATGGCTCTTCTGGTATGCATTTTAGAGTCCGTAATTCTACTTTTTTTTCCTTCGCTTGATTTTTTTTTTTTTTTTTTTTTTTTCCTTCTTTTCTATTTTATCATAATCCGCACAAGATATTCGGGAGAGAGGTAAAGAGTTATTGTAAAACGTTGTAAGTAAAGGAATAATGTTCCAGGCAGGTAATTAAATGTAAACATATGAGGTGGGGTGAACATACTGTGGTGTCGCACAAGTCTGAAGTGCGCGCCACGTACTTTCGCCGCGCGCCGCCATGCAAGCACGGCGCGGCGTTCTTACGACGTCGGCCACGAGCGCCCTCTGCTGCAACCCTGCTCGTGGCCACCACTGAACTCAATCGGCCACTTGGGATTAGGACTGGCACTAGGACTCATCAGTAGGCAGATTTCTAACTAGTTACACTATGTATCTGCATTCCACTAGTCTGCTGCCCTCCAGTTAAGTAATGTATTATTTCTACGAAATAAATATCTTGTTCTAATACTAGCTTAGTGTATCTAGTTTCTGCTGTCCCACTGGCTGGTCACCTAGACTCTGTACCTTCACATGCGTGCATCCTATTTCCCTGTGTCGGTCTCTCTCTACTCAGCCACCGACACCTAGGACAACCGGCGGCAACGAGACACAAAAATGGTGACGAGGATGGCATACAAAACATACAATGCATTTTTTTCTCTCAAAAACGCTCTTTTTGGGACGTAATTTGTTGGTGTTTGGTGTCGGAAGAATGGTGCGATTCGTGTCGGTTCGTTATTCCGTAAGACGACACTGCCCGTAAGCGGCAATAAGTACAAGGTTGTGCACGCCTGGTCTAAACACCGACATTCCTCCTGGGACAATCAACGTCGCGGCTGATTAGCCGCGCGTGCTGGAGCGCCGTGTTACGGTGCGCGCGGCAGTCTGCCGTCGGCGGTTCGAATCCCCCCTCGGGCATGGTGTGTTGAAGTTGTTCTCCTTACTGTTTCTGGCGGCCTCCTCCTCCGCAGTTTCAGTTATACAGTTTGTATAGGTTAGGTGACTGTCTTATGCAGCTGTAAATTAGTCTAGACCAGGTGCGTTTCTATTTATTTTAAAGCATCTTCAGTGGTCAACAGAACAAGAAATATTTTTCTTTTACAGTATTTGTTTGAGTTTTACTAAATTCGATCGATAACAGTTCTCATGCAATTCTGAATAAAATGAGCAACTAATATTACTCACGTATTTTTACGTTGTCCTCTTGTGTGTTTTGTAGCACATTGTCACTTTCTATGCTACAAAAACACACATGAAGAGGACAACATAAAAATCCTTGAGTAATATTAGTAGTTCATTTTATTCACAATCAGATTATAATACTACATGAGAACAAATAATGGAAAACAAATTTCTTGTACAGTTGACCACTGAATATGCTTTAAAATAAAGCGAAATGCCTCTGTTCTTAAGTAAACTAATTTACAGTTACGTAAGACGGTCACCTAACCTATACAGAATGTTGTTCCCGACCGCCGGATTAGGCGCAAGGGGCCGGCTGGCAGATCTCATTTTGCAAAGGACGCGTTGCGATTTTTACCTTCGGGGGTTTGTGATGGATCAGGTGTATCTGCCTCCTCTAACAACTGACTAAAATCAAATGTTTGTAGAGTTTATGGGACTTAATTACGGGGTCATCAGTCCCTAAACTTACGAACTACTTATGAACTAGCTACCACTAAGGACGGCACAAATATCCATGCCCGAGGGGGGATACGAACCCCCGACCGTAGTGGCCGTGCAGACCGTGACTGGAGCGCCGCAGTCCCCTCGGCCTCCGCGGCCGGCAACAGCTGACCCAAACGACCTACGACATAGCACTGAAGCTGCGGTTGAATCAATTACTCCAGACACACTGAGCGACGTTTGGGACGAACTCGGTTATCGAATCAATGTGCGCCGTGTGAAGGAACGGTACTCACATTGAACACCGGTAGGACAAACTGTTCGAGCTGTTCGTTAGTTTGATGTATAATTTGCAATGGTGAGGTCACCGCAATGAATTCCACAAAGCTTAAAAACCCCGATATTCGTTTTGGCACTCCCAGTATTTTAAAGTACGAATTCGAAACATTCATACATCTCGACTATTAAAGGGTACTAAAATAAATTCAGTGGCGAGGCTGAAATTTTTTTTTTTCTGGACCGGATTTCGAGTCCGGATTTGCCGCTTCGGGTCAGCAGTCGCCTTAACCAGTTGTTTTCTTTCTTCAAAAGTTGGGTTCTTCGTGGTCGTGTTTGTTGGTTGAATTCTTTCGTCTGCTTTACAAAGTTTTTATTTTTTTTTTTTTTTTTTTTTTTATTACAGAGGGCAGGCAAGTCTCTCAGCTAACGCGCCGGCAACCTATTATGCTATCCGACACGCTTCCCGTCCTGCCCAAATTCTCGTACACTACAACAGTACTATCCTCTGCCCATTACTTCCTCTTGCTCACAGCTTTAGCTCCATCCCCGTAAGGGATCGAGCGTGTTTGTGCATTTGTCTGTTGGGGCAATATCTATAATCAAATTTTAAAATGATGCAGAAGCAAAAACATACTGCGTACACTATCTCATTAGCTCATAGATACCATCCTATGAAGAACTATCGAAATTTTATAACAATCTGAGAGCACAATAATATCTAATTGCATTCTTGAAATATCCGGTGAAGGAACACACGCGGTGTGCCCCCTCCCTCCCCGCCCACCCTTTTCCCTCCAAGCGGTCTTGACGTCCGTTACGAAAGACTCATTCCATTTTAAGAAAACTAAACTGTGATATTTTGGATATCATACAGTCCAATAAATTCTCTCGATAAATGACTGATTTTGTTTAAAAAAATGTTCAAATGTTTGTTAAGCTTATGGGACTTAACTAGGGGGTCATCAGTCCCTAAACTTACAAACTACTTATTTACTACCTTATACTAAGGACGGCACAAATATCCATGCCCGAGGGGGGTTCGAACCCCCAACCGTAGTGGCCGTGCAGACCGTGAATGGAGCGCCTCAGTCCCTCGGCCACCGCGGCCGGCGATTTTGTTTAAATTATTTGGCATGCCCTGTATATAAATGCGCCGAGCACGTACGTCAGTTGCAGCCTGTGTGCCATCTTCGTCAGTTTTGGAATGCTATTTATCTGTTAAAACGATGCGTTAAGTCGACCCTCTTACTGTTAATTCATTGAACTGACAGTCACTGCAAACTATGTACTTTCGAACAATAAAGATTCTGGAATAAACAGTAATAAATACGCTTCAAAATATATTTGGAATCTTACCTTTTAACGGCTAATTTCCACACTTTTAACACGTTGTACATCACGGCAAAACCGTCCGATGTTTTATCTCTATTTTAAGTGACATAAATCATTAGGTCTACAATAGGAACGCTTCTCCAAAACTTAGCAATATGGCGGAGGCAGGCTTCACTTTTTCAGCGTAAGGGCGTCTCCCTATATTGCAACCTCCTTGGCGTGGCGAGCACGGGGCCCCGAGCTAATGCAGTCTTTCTTCTTTCTTTCCTCAATGGACTGCATTTCCTTTCCCTTCCCCTCTTTTCCTATGCAAACTCCTTTCCCTTCTGCCCGGGGGACCGATAAGCTTAGCAGTTTGGTCCCCCTATACGAAACAACAAACCAGCATATAATGAAATGGTAAAATCTTTACTGAACTACAGAATTTTACTCATAAGCAGCACATTCCGCTGTAAGGAAATGAAGGGAATCAGAAATATGCCCCTACAGCTAGAGAAGCACAATTAGGAAAAATATTGCCGTTCAAAAGATACTGACGTAAAAGTTGGGAACCACCTGCCTCTCTCATTCCGCCATCCTCAGCAGAAAACAGACGAACACATCCGTGCTCCTTTGTGCTGAAAGAGAGAGGAGATAGTGGCAGTGAGTGAGGAGAAGTCATAGTGCGGGCAGACAGTGGCAGTAGAAGAGAAAAGATTGTAGGTAATAACGGTGGAAGCAATAACGAGTCTAGACAGTAGATTGAGAAAGAGAGCTGAGTGGACACCATATATAAGCTTTGATGGTCTGGACCTAAGTATAATAAAATTTTGTGCAGTTTTCCGGTTCCCTTATATCTAAGGGTTACACAAGCACGAACAAATTATTCACAAGGACATTCGCAGAGGAGACCAACGCTTACCAAATGACGGACAGGTGTGTATATGAGAGAGAGAGAGAGAGACATTGGTAGTGTAAAAGAAAGGGAGCAGTTAAAGTGACAGAAGGAGATTGCGGTAAACAATGTAGAAAGAACTTGATGAATACAGTGTTAGAGGGTTAGACAGACAAGAGGAAATGCCAACGAGAGGAAAACGGAACGTAGTGGGAGACAGAGACAGCCTACTGTGAAATTGATAGTGAGTGTTAATATGCCCGCTGCCAGATTTTTTTTCGTGAGGAAGGCGGAAAGAGAACTCATGAAGCTGCTCCGCCTAGTTTTATGTTGCAGTCTTATAAACAGGAACATACTGGTCTTTTGAGCTCCTGCAGGATCATTTTCAAAAATGTTCAAATGTTTGTTAAGCTTATGGGACTTAACTACGGGGTCATCAGTCCCTAAACTTAGAAACTACTTATAAACTACCTTACACTAAAGACGGCACAAGTATTCATGCCCGAGTGGGGATTCGAACCCCCGACCGTAGTGGCCGTGCAGACCGTGACTGAAGCGCCTCAGTCTCCTCGGCCACCGCGGCCGGCAGGGTCATTTTTAAGCTCGTATTGTTTTGAGCCATCTGTTATACATAGTTCACGTGATTATCGCATTATTGCTATGTACTGTTCAGAAATTGCTGGGCATTCACATATATCCTTTCGCAGCTGATGTCTTGTGGGTTTATATTTCCTCTACATTTCACTGTTTAGTCATAGTTGCAAAATACTAACATGAATTATTTACAGATGAATGGAAAAACTGGTGGAATTCAACCTTGGGGATGATCAATTTGGATTTAGGAGAAATGAAGGAACACGCGAGGCAATACTCAAATTACGACTTATCTTGGAAGATAGATTAAGGCAAGGGAAACCTACGTTCTTAGCATTTCGGGATCTGGAGAAAGCTTTTGACAATGTTGACTGGAACACGCTTTTTCAGATTCTGAAGGTAGCACGAGTGAAATATAGGGAGTGAAGATATATATTCAACTCGTACAAAAACCAGATAGCAGTTATTACAGTCGAAGGTCATGAAAGGGTAGCAGTGGTTCGGAAGGGAGTAAGACAGGGTTGTAGCCTTTCGCCAATGTTGTTCAATTTGTACATTGAGCAAGCTGTGAAGGAATGCCAGGAGAAATTTGGAGAGGGAATCAAAGTCCAAGGAGAGGGAACAAAAACCTTGCTGTTCGCTGATGTCATAGTAATTCTGTCAGAGACAGCAAAACACCTGGGAGAACAATTAAACGGAATGGACGTGTCTTGAAAGGAAAATATAAGAGGGACATTAACAAGAGTAAAACATAGGTAATGGATTTTTGTGTTAGAAAAGCAGGCATTGCTGAAGGAACTAGATTAGGTGATGAACAATAAAAAGTAGTAGATGAGTTTTGTTGCTTAGGTAGCAAGATAACTTCCAAAGTAAAGAAGACATACAATGCAGAATGGCTACAGGAAGAAAAGAGTTTCTGAAGAAGCGATATTTGTTGTCATCCAATATTAGTTTAAATGTTAGGAAGTCCTTTCTGAAGGCGTTCTCCGTAGCTCAGCGGTAGCGTCGCTGATTACCACGCAGGAAGCCCGGGTTCGATTCCCGGCAGGGGACGGTGTTGTGTGTTGTCCATATCATTGGCACGTAAGTCGCCCACGCGACGTCAAATAAAAAGACACTAAGGCGGCCGAACAATCCCGCAAGGGATCTCCCGGCCGAGAAAGCCATACGCTCATTTCTGAAGGCGTTTGCCTGGAGTATAGCATTGTATGGGAGTGAAAGGTGGATGATAAGGAGTTCAGATAAAATGATAGCAGCTTTTGAAATGTGGTGTTACAGACGAATTATGACGATTGGATGGGTAGATCACGTGACTAATGAGGTGCTTAACCGATTTGGGGAGAAAAGGAGTTTCTGGCATATACTAAGAGAAAGGAGACTTTACCGTATCGAGTACTGTTTACTTCGCTAACTTAAATTTTTTTTAGATCGAAAATTGACAATGAAGAGAATAGAATACAATTTAGAAGTACTTTTAATAAAGTACTGTCGATTTGTCTAAACCTGTTCTCTTCCCATGTCATCTACGGACTCCTGGTGAGATACATACTTAAGCAGACTTCATATAGGGAGGGGATCTTGCGAAATGAGGAAAAACGAGTGATTTGTGGTGTAATGAAAATTTACGTGAAATTTCAACTTCATTACGCAAGTTTCGGTTTCGGCCGAAACTAGAAGAGTAGCCGAATACTCGGTAACGGTGTCGGCCACATATCATTTCTCGGTCGGACTCTTATTAAATACTGTTGCTCTTCAATTTAGACAGTTAACAATTACAAGGAACAAGTGTAATACCAAAAAAGTTGCATACAAACTTTCTCGGCTCAGGTAACACGATGGACGCTGCCTGAAGCATAGGACAAGTAGGGAGGGCACTGAGAACATCTGAGAACTTAAGACAGCTGGCTTTTTATGCCGTTCATAGATTCTAAACAAGGGGCATCGCGTAACTCCAAAGGTATGTGCCTGCACTCATTACATATTGTTACTATACTTTAGGGCTTTCTCAATACAAAAACCTCTGTACAGGTATCGGCATTACAGTTTTTCGTGAGTTCCCCAATTAAGTACTTACCAATAGCGTCGTTGTTTCACAAAACTCTAGAAAGATGTCACTTACCTGCAGTGCTGCCGCAATTTAATGTATTTGAATCCATGCCGCGAGTCAACGGTAGATTAAGGAATAAATGTCTTCTGCCAGTAGCATTATGTATTTATGGCTACATATCTCCCAACAGAAAAATAAGTAAAAAATGCCATGATACAAGTTGTCAGAGGAAGCGTCACCGGTTTGCCACAGGGAAACAAAGAGGCCATCGGTGGTTCCAAATTGAACACAGTTTTTTAAGTGGAATTTTGAAATTGCTTCAAGACTGAAAGGAGCCAGAAGTATTGAAGACGTCTAAACCAGTGCAATCACATTATTACTGACCGTATTGGCGATTTTTAAGGCATAAAAACAATCTGCTCTCAATCTTACGTGGGCAATTTAAGCAGTGGATACCAACCTTCAGCCTTCACTCATGACGTCGGTGTCTGAAGTATATTATTATTATTATTTTTTTTTTAAGAATTTTTTTTTTTTTCAATACAAACGGACCAATTTATGTTCACCCATCCACTTACTGAACATCATGGTTTAATTAAAAATCACTGATCGTTTGAAACTTTGATCAATTGTAATGGCAACTACTGGGCAGGGCAGAGCACCGCTATGAAATAAGAGTTTCTTTGTGCGTAATGGAAAGTTTTACGAGTTCTGCTGTGTGTTTTGGAATGTGCTTTTCCATAGCTTTTTCCGTTTCTTATGTCCCCGCCTATGACGTCATGGGTCAAAGCAGAGAGGTGGTAACGGAATCTTTTGTCAATAAGAATAAAAGCATCTAGGTCGCTAAAATTGTATTTATTAGGTCGTTTTGGCATCTGTTATAAGATGTAAAACCTCTGAACTTGGAAAGTTCTGTGTCAGTAATAAAATCTGTAGGCCTACCTCATAGGTATGCCCCTACTTTGCAAATTCAAAGGTTTTTAGATCTTATGATAGCACAAACCAAAACGACGTAAGAAGTACAATTTTAGCGATTTAGACGGATTTCTATTTAAAAAAAAGATGATAGCGGGGTCGTATAGAAAATTCGTTTGCTTTATACAAAAACTTCGGCACTGACATCAGATTTACTTGCGACAGTAGAGTCTATCACATTATTCCTACTTTATAACCATTTTTATAGTATGACAGGATTACAGAAAGAGAAAAGATGTCAGTGACCTCATGGACAGTTCAAATTTTGTATATGACCCCCTCCCCCCCCCCCCACCCCCACACAAACACACACGTCCGTCTACTGCTTCGTAATCCAACACCAAACCCTAGCGCACAAACGCCTCGAGTCGACTCACATAAATTTGCTCAAATGACTAGCCATAGCGAGGCCAAAACTGGTTTTATTTTCCTTTTTAATTTTAGTACTGCACGCCTTCTTCCTGTTTCCATGCTTTGCCTCTGTTCAGTTTGTGCACTGGGCCATCTTACTCCTAGACCTGAGTGGGGTGTGACGGGGAGTTTCCTTTGTCAAGAAGGACGGAAGTAATTAGCGTAACCGCCCTATGTATTGAGAGTATTTACACTATCAGGGAGTAAATATTAAAATATAATTTACTAAACAGACGTCTACAGACACACACAAAACTTAAAAATAGAAACTGCGAAAATGGAGTTATGTAATATCATTACAAGATGCACTATACCGGATTAGGACTCCGAAAAGCCATCTTTGGACAAACAATCGTACACTTAAAGAATCATGTTGCAGTTTATTAGCTTTACACCATAAAGGCACAGAGTACGACGTAAAGATGATAAAAACTGAAGAAGTTATCTACAACCCAAGTGTTTTGACAGGTGTTTCAGTCTCAACGAGTCAACTGTGAGCATCTACAGCGAGTTTTAAAAATGAACCGTGCGAAGATAATTGTAATGCTACTACTTACACTAATTTTCCGTTAACTGTTTGTACAAAATTCATGCCAGCACTAGTTAATAACTCGTCATACACATTGTAGAAGAATACGCAATTATTTCTTTACTTTTTGGTGCAATTAGTTTTGGAATCGTTTTTAAAATCGGTTTTTGTACAAATTTGTTTATTTTTAGTGAGTCTGAAGTTCACTATTTTTTCTGAATACGGGTAGACCTACTAAACGAGAACCGTCTATCTCAACAGAGGAAATCTACCTCGAGGACCATTTCATAAGACACTTGCGAAGAGCGCAAAAATAGACTTTCAAAAAAGCGGCTTTACATGAAAAAAGCTTTGAACAGAGAATTACTTCACGATAACGACGTTACGGTAGGTGACTCAATCCAGATAGCCTATAAAAGATTCGGCCGAGTACCGTTAATTTGCTCGTAAGAATTTAAGAGTTCCTTTACTTTGTCATGGATCCCATAATCAGAACCTAACGAAACTTTCATTACACTACCCTTGAATTACATCCTCTCCAATAAAAAAAAAAAAAGAATCATTGAAATCGGTTGGCATGATACTGAGTTATTCGTCCATTTGTCGCGCACATACGTAATGCAAATTTAAGACTTATTTACATGGTTTTCTTATGGATGCCGTTGTCAGAACTGGACCAAATTGAAATGGGACCACACGGGAAGTACCAGCTTTCAAATTAAAAAGAATAAAATAAAATAAAAAATCATTTCACAGTCAAAGATTCTGAGGTACCGTTTAAAAAACACACAGTCGAATTTAGAACCACCTTTCACTTATTAATGTAACTGCGACAAATTTGACTAATACATCAACAGTGTTCAAGAATTAAAAAAACGTCTGTTGGATTATTTTAAATTTATTTAACGAAATTAACAAAAGCAAATACGTCAGTGGTATCATTTTACATGATTTTAATCATGACCAATACAACAGTAATCTTTTGACAAGCAAAGAACGTGAAACGCGTCATTAATAAAATATAAAAGGAATTGCAGCAGATACGTTTTTTATTCCTTAAATTAAGGAAAATAACTTACTGAATCAGGCCAGGAACGTGTACATAAACAGAAAGTGAAGAATACATACAGGTGAACGTATCGTATTCTAGTTACCTAACAGTTACTAAATTTTTCTGTCGGCTAAGATACTAGCCATGGAAATGATGGATGACCTGACACTGGAGCGCACAGTGGCTGTAACGGAAGCACCTCTGGAACATTGCTCTGTGCTGTTTGTTTTCGTAATACCATACCTGAAAAATAGACACCTGTAGCAACCTACCTTACACCACACTGAAGCGGCCATTGCCGGTTGAACCAGAATCATTCGTAACTGCTGCCTGTCACCTACAAAGCAGCTAAAAGTGGCGACTAACAACTCCCTAAATATTGCATGCAAATAAAATTAATGAAACAAAGTTTAATTTATTACTTGTTCTAATCGGAACAATACTATTTATTTGGTAACATAACAAGGAGCCAGTATGAGTAATTTTATTTCTATTATTAAGTTTAAAGTACCAGAGGTGATGCATCGACCATAACTGCAAAATACACAGTAGCAGGGCGATCCATTAGATAGTGTTAACTAGCTTTCTGATTATTATTTTTATTTTTGCTCCAAACTGAAGGGCGGGCGAGAACGTGGAAAGCAGCCGGTCCAAATGCAGTCTTCAGCGAGTCGCTCTACAGTCGTAAACACTTCACCTCACTTGACTGTATGCTGTTATGCTTGAATTGCTTCATATCCTGTCAGTATGAAGTTGAGATGCAGAGAAATGTCTTCATATGAGCATTTAAGTGGTCTGTCATATGCGAGGGACGTTCCGAGTGTAATGCAACGGTGTAGGCCTACGTAACTTATTTATGATAGGATCCAAAAACGATTAAGCCAAGATTGTTAACATATAAATTTATTTCGATTATATATATATATATATATATATATATATATATATATATATATATATATATATATATATATAATCGAAATAAATTTTATACAAATTATTTTATACAAAAACTGTTGAAGTCAGAAGATGCATTGTAAAAAAAAACAAACTATATATATATATTACAATGCATCTTCTGACGTCAACAGTTTTTGTATAAAATAATTTAAAGTGCATAGATGCACTACGTCATTGTGGTTAAAGTTTACATATAAGTGACAGTATCCTACTGTCACTTATAAAGATATGTAAACTTTAACTACAATGACATAGTGCATCTACGCACTTTATTTTATACAACAACTAAATTGACATCACAAGATGACTGCTTTTTAAATTTAGACCAGAAGATGATGGCAGAGGCCGTCGAAATATTATAAACAGATAAAGTCAACTTATAAAGAGTTGATGTATCTAGCTCAATTATCACATGTCAGTAGAACATTTCTAACTGGATGTTCTGGAATTTCTTCTTGCATCGGAAATGGATTCGAAGTTGAAACAGTGTGCACTCATAGAATTCTTGCTGGCATCCACAAAGGGATGAAAAATGACAAGAGTAACGTGAAGAATGAAGTTTTAAAAAGGAGAAACCAGCATTGAAGACAAATCACGTAGTGGGAGAGCTGTGAGTGACGTGAATCACTTAAGACTGGATGAGCCAGTTCGTGAGCTTGTTGCACAATTACACTGTGGTCACAGTGTTATGAATGACATGGTGGAAGACAGGCTATCGGAAAGTGCGTGCGAAGTGGGTTCCGAGGCAGCTGACGCGTCATTTGGACAGGAGGTTGGAATTCTGCTCTGAACAGCTGGGAGCATTTGAAGCTAGCGAAGACACGTTTTCCTCTGTTCTGGTTACAGGGGATAAAACTTGTGTACTGCTTATGATCTGGAAACAATCAGTCTAAGGAGTGGCATCGCACCTAGTCTCCAAGACAACGTTCAAAAGCCAGCGATTAGCAAATAAACTTATGGCGACAGTTTTTTGGGATGTCAAGGTACTCTTTTCCGTTGGTTTTTTGAACACGTTTGTAGCGTGAACAATAAGAGACATTGTTACAAGTCCGGAAGCTTCGAGAAGCCATGAGGAGGAAGAGACCATACAAGAAATTGAAATCGATCCAAATTCACCATTAAAATGAGAAATCCCATACGTTTTCGACCACAAGTCAAGAGATTGGCAAACTGGCTTGCCAGTAAGAGGTTTGGAGTGTGTGATGCAAACATTGCAGAAATGTATCACTTGTAATTGAGACTATGTTGAATCTGCCATTGTGTATACTTTAAAAGGCCTTCGACATGTATCTATTGTATACGCACACCGTTGCATTATAACATCACCCGAAAAATACGAAATAAACTGCGAAGATCAAAAATATTTGGATGGCATGAATGAAACCGAAGATTCCGTCCAAAACAAATCTTATGTCTACCCATATAGTGTTAGTGCACCGATTGTTAAAAAAATAAAAGGCGCCGGAAATAATTCAAAACACTGCAGTTTTTTCTTTAAAAACATGCCAGTTTTCTGAAGAAAATAAATTTTAGTATTATGCTGCATTTTGCGGCCACAATGACTCATATCTATATTCGTCACTACGTATGGAATATTGTTCTGTAAAGTTGGTGGAAGTAAGAATAGGACACACCGAAACTGAAAACTAAATCCTATCAAGCGCAGCGGAGAAAACCTCTGCCCAAACGGTTAATATAAATGGATTATCAGAATGACCTCGATGACTTAAAAGGACGGAAATTAACGGAAAACCTGCGAACTTTTTCGAATACGATTTAAAGTTGACGCATTATTTAAATCCAATACAACTGTGTTTAAAATGAGAAGTAAATTAAGTTTTTCCTCTGAGAATAATTAATTCGACAAACCCAGAATTTTGAATCTGAAAACAAGGAACAATACCGGTACTGAGTAAAAAATTGCAATATTTATTGTAACATGGACAATAAAATACATGGAATTAGAAGCACGATTTCAGTGTAAACACGTGATATGAAAATAAGAGATATTACAAAAAATTGAAAATTATCCAAAGAAGAAAACATCGGTCAAAGACTTCACTAAAACTTTTCAAAACAATGTGCAAAAAACAAAAATATGCACTATCAGTATATTATTCCCTTTTTCACAATAAAACTGTTCGAACAGTTCTGGAAATAATATCTATCGCTGAAATATTCTTGTACTGTGCTTATGTCAAACTTTCACTAGTGTTGTCTGATCATTTAGGACCTTAGGTCCCATATCTTTGTATTTAAATGGCGCCAACAGAGTACTCCAGCAAAAGACGGACTAACACCGAAAGTGCCCTACCGGTACAACATACAGTGTCTACGAAATGGAAGAAACGAATACGAGAAATTAAATGAAGTACATACGATACAAAATGGAGGTAAAATCTATATTAGTTAAAGCCAGACAAAAGGTGACGAACTAAAGCTTTATGAAGTAAATTGTGTAATTTATTTCATGCTCCAACTGTTAGTCCAACTACGCGTTCATTGTGCAAGCATTTCCATGTCGAAGATCAAGAAACTTGAAACAGAATATTCAATAACTAACTTGTTTACCAGGTTGTATCTACAACACTACCACTTATCGTGTTATTAAATGTAAAAAAATACTATAAAATATGAGTAGACTGTACTCACAAGCGTATCAATGTCACCCGCGTGACAGCAAAATATGTACACATGAAATATCGAAGGTTTAAATGGTTGGATAGTTTGTATTTATCAATTCACGTATGTACACGTGTCAGAGAGGGCACTTTGGGCCTATCATCTGAAAATATTGTGATCTAGTCCGGTACATTATATTTTTAAATTCTAAAAAAAAATTAATGCAGCCTTCATGAAACTTCGTAAATGTTACATGTTTCAGTTAGCCCAAATTTCAACTTTCAGAATAATTCAACGTCATTTTCAATATTTTTTGATTCATGGCCATTTTTAGATATTGGTATCTATTAAAAAATACATTGTGACTAAACATGTGCTAAGATTGACCAAATTGTACTTATAATTTTTTGTAGTGGTCGTGTAGTGCCTCTCTTTGTTAACACACCTTTTTGGCAGTGCTACAAGCATGCTAAAATATATTTACAGGTTCTAGCCCTACTTACGTATCAGTACACCTTTGAAACTTGCGTTAAGATTAATTTTTTGTTAATACTTGCTACGGAAAATAGGTTACTTCCCTGCAAGGGTTTGGTTTGAGATTTAAAGGGCCCGGACTACATAGCTCTTCAGTTCCTTATTGCAAGGGTTTGAAAGTGGTAGCATTTAACATTTTAGGAAATTGTTCTTCGTTCCCCTTGCCCCTTCCCAACTGCAGTAAGCTACTGTGTATGTCTCCCCCGCACTGCAAATCTCAGATATGGTCTTGCTGAGGTGAGTGTGAATTCTCACGAACGATTCTTCATAGACAGATCTAATCAATGCCGAGCAACGAAACGATTGAAATGTCACAATACTAGACACATAAATAGTGTTAAAATAATTTCAATTTCCCCTCTTCATAATTAAAAATAACTATACATAACAATGGGACTACTTAATTATGGCTAAATTTGTGTTAAAACTACACTGCTAAAAGCCTTTATACAACATCAACTTTATATCTCTGCTTCGCGACAGCTTTTCTACCACTACGACACACAATATAACGTAACGGTACACATAATATGTGCCAGGGCTCTTAACTTCGCTGCATAATGCGTTCATTCGAACGTCCTAAAGCCCTGTACACCGGTCGGCTACGCCGCGCACTACCCATGAGCAATGATTCTTTAGTGCTCTGTTCTGCAAGTCTGCTGTGGACACGCCTTACAAACCACAATCCTTTTGGTGAACTCTTTGAATACGTCCATAATGCGTTAGAAAACAAAACAGCCACCATTGTGCAGACAGTGCTCTGAGTAAACATATAAGGCACAAGTAATATACCTGAAGAAGGGTAATAATTGCTCGAAACCGGTTGTGAGTAACTCTGCAACCCTACAACTGGTGACTGCTTTCTTTTGTAACCTATAAAAAACAGTTGCTGCCATGGGTACAACATTTACGTCTAGAAATTTCTCTCTCTCTCTCTCTCTCTCTCTGTGTGTTACATTTGCAAACGTAAACGCTTACAAGAAATCTACGCTTCTTACTTTCCGCCGATAGTGAAAGATTGACTATCGCACTGCATTTGAGTGACATCTACCAGTCGTCAGTCGTGTTGCAAGAATTTCTTTTTTGTGGATCTGAGAATTTTCTATTCCTTTTATAGCGGTAACAACACTAGTAATGATACATGGTAAATTACCCGACAAATTATTTGGTATGCTGATTGTTTTCATAGTGGGTGGCATATTTTAACATTGGCTACATCAGACTGTCAGAAAATGTGACTGAAACGTCCTGGCAGATTAAAATTGTGTGCCGGAAACCGGTTCGAATCCAGTTTCCTGCACAAAATTTTAATCTGCCAGAGGTTTCATATCGGCGCACACATCGGACAGAGTGAAAATTTCATTCTGAAATATGACTATTTTCTTAACATTGATCTGCTAGTTATATTTATCACAGTTACAAGGACAGGTAGCAAAATTATACCAAAATTTAGTTTGAAGGTTCATCCATGATGAGAGCTTAAGCGTGTTTTAAATAAGTCTTTTATCAGTAAACGTTAGTGACAAATATCCTTCACTTGTGTGGCAATATTGTCCTTTGCCGCTTTTCAATTAAAGGCATTTTTTTTAAATCGGTCCATTTTTTAATCAACAGACGCGTTTCGTTGTAATGATTATAAAACACCTTTCTGGCATGTCCGGTATCTTCAAATTAATTTGTTACTTGGATAAAGCAATACGCCAGCAAATTTTTTATTCTTTATTTGTGGAAAATTATTTTTCCACCTCACACCACGAAAAGCCTAATAAACTATCACAAACGCACAAACGGACAGTTTCCTGCTATTAGGGCAAAAGGACGCCGATTTCCGTAAATAATAACAAGAACATTTTAATTGGACAACTTTTGTTTTTGATGTAAGAAACTGTAAACATACGGATATTATTGCAGACCACTGAATATGTTCTATAGTTATATAAACGAAACGCGCGTAGTGACAAAAAGACGCATCTTTTGTAGTTGCATGGACGTATTGAAATATTCTTACTGCACAATAATACGAACGTGTGAGAAATTCAACTAATAATTTCGTAAGTCCTTTATTGATTTTGCTTCGTTAAGATACACGACAACCTAACTAAAGAAATGTTCATAATCGATCAACGAGCTCAGCGCTTTTAAGTTGCAGCACACACCCACGAACGCAATGTGGTCGTGTAGAACAATAAATATTTCCTACAAACGATATGGGTATATTCCAACAATAATGTCTTAGTAAGCTAAATGTCTTTCACTGAAGAGATTAGGCGAAAATTTAAGTAGGCCTACTACAAACACCAACTACAAAACCTAATTAAGCGTAGAATAGGTATAAAGTTCATAGGAAAAGTTGACAGCAATATCATTGTTAACAGGTTAAAATCCAAAACAACGCAGTACACTTCTGAGCTTATTGAAATTAACTTTGGACATATTCTTTGCATGAATTACTATTTATATCAGTCCAATGAGGCAACTTTTCTTCTCATAAATACTGGGTGTGAAGAACTATTTCTGCAAAATCCAATAGAAGAAACTGAATGAAGTAACCACAGTTCAATTTATCCTTTCCAAATTTGTCAACTATACCCATCATAGAATGTTGCAGCAATACTGCACTGATTACCTCATACAAAATTTTACAATGCTGTCCCACACAAGTCATACATATTTTACAACACTTTCAATAACATAAAATTTACTGGCACTGAAATATGTACTTGTTACTGTCTACATAGTATACATCTTTAACAGACATGCATGATCAACTCACCTGGGCAGATGTGTATCCCTTCAAAAAAATTGAACATGCCATTTTCAGGCAGAGTGCCAATGTGCGATGTCAATATTAACTTGACAATAACATCACCATCACTAGTGTAGCTATTACACACACTTTCATATAATCACATCACACTGAGCAAATGTATCACTTAGCAAGCCAGCAGCTCCACTTTCACTATGCGAATAGCTATCACATGTGTACACTTACTAATTGTATATATCTCCACATTGTCGATATTTACAAATTTAGAAAAACAATCATCTTCAATCAAGGCAAAATTCATAAGCATGACTGCCTGTCATTTACTCCCACCATGACTAGGTCATTGCAACTCAGAAATCAAAACAATTTCATGAACATATGACTTTTTGTAATAATAAAAAGCCACACAGCCTGAAAATGATTTGGAAGTACCCAACCTGTTTCAATACAAGATTCCACTACAAGCTGACAAGTCTTGCCAATATTAACCGATTTTTTTACCCCTCTTGACTGGACTGTATGTCTACATTGGAAACACTATCAAAGATTAAGTTTACTGATTTATTTAAGTGAAGAACTTTCCGTTTGAAAGATAAAGTGTTAAATGTAGGCCTATAGGCTACCTAAATCAAGAAACTAATGGCTCTCAGGCAACATCCATTCCCTAAAGTTAAGTGTATATAATTTTAAGTCTTGGCTTAAATTTTTTTTCCTTGGTAAATCAAAACATTTGCATAGTAACAGAGGTATTGTGGATTAGAGTAGTACCACATCTCTTCCACTCTATATTCTGAAGAATAATGCAAGAACCTAAAATTTTGGACCATTAGGCCTACATAAAAAGATCTTTTCTGTATATATAAATATACCCACTAACCAATGCCTCCACTGTGAAAAGCTAGTTGCACATAATTTATTATTTATCATCCTTCTATATTTAAAGCAGTAGCTTTATTAAACTGTGTACCATAGGCTACTACAAGTCATAAGGACAACTTGAACAGGTGATTATGTGGATGTGATCAAGTTGTTCTTTGGGAACAAAAAGTAAATGCCTGAACTATCAATGGCATAGCAATAGGCGGCATGTAAGTAAAAACAATTATTCTAACTTTGGTTATGTGAATAACAGAAAAACACGGTAGGGCCAAGACTAGATTTTACAGGCAAAACAACCATAGTAGCCAAATGCCTAAAACAAAAAAGTTACTAAAATGGTATGACCTGTCACTGAAGAAGAATATTACTTGTTACACTAAGAGAACTATAAGTAAATTATTTACTTACAACAGCACAACAGTAATATTTGGACTCCAATACTTCGTGAAATTCCATTTGACCTATCTCACACTAAAGTTTTTCAGCTGTATCAACATGCTTCTAATATACAACAAGAGGGTAATAGCACAGAATTGTCTCAGTACCGGTAACAAAGTAAACACACTGATTTTTCCAGTTAACAGTAGGTAGTCTAATGCCAAGTAAGTATAGATTCATTGTGTGTATGTTAAGGCACTATGGATAAAAATAAACACAAAAACTTTATAAAAACCATGTATTAAAACATACTTTGTTCTTTGTTACACAATTAAAAATCTATGCATTCTGCCATCATCAAAGTAACATGTAGATCTTGAGTCCTCATTAATTTATGCTGGCTAATATTACAGTAATATCCAACACATTTTCACTACTATTTACATACAATGTTCTTATTTTGGTTGGAAAAAAGAATACTGACGACACAGCAGTTGAGCTAACAAGATTGCAAGGATGATATGGAAATAACTTTACATATGTGTGTAACATTAATTGATAATGACAGTCCTGAGCTAGTCAGAAGAAAGTTTTGATATATAACTCTGTATCATAAAGTACACAGAGTATTCCTTAATTCTTTCACAGATAATACTCTACCAGCATAAAACAAATTAGAGATTCATTAATAAGATGCTTCTACTTATCCCCATGTTTGTCCACCAGGAGCACACAGCTTGCAAATGTTTTAGTTACAAGATAACAGTGTGACAAATTTTTGATCTACAATATTTGATCAAAAATAATTAGTTAATTAGTGACTTGTCATCCTGTTTATAGTATATTTGTACACACACAGCACATAATATATAAAACGGCAGCAAAAAGGGGAAGCTAAATTCTACACTCAGTTATTCAACTGACAATGCTTTACATAAAGATCTGGCAATAAAAATATATACAATGAAATCCTAACATTAACAAATAAATTAATATAACTCAGCAACATAATAATGTAGAATCCTTTTAAAATATGTAATGCAACATTATACTAATATTAGTTCAGTTCTCTTTGGTAGCAAGTAGGAAAAGATTTAAATCATTTCCCATCATCAAGACTTATCTATAAATTACCCCAATATCACAATTTGATGCAAAACCCAAAAAATCTGACTAGCTCAATGAATATGTACAAACAAATATCACTTCTAGTGCTGGAATACAGCAGTAAAGCACTACAACAATTCAAGTTACATCACTGCTGTGTTTTCAGTATCATACCAGTCTTTCCCAGCCTCAACTGTAATAAATGGCTTACATAAAGCCCATTACAAATTGCACCTCCCACAATAAAGTAAAAATGATTTATTTAGTTCTAAATTTTAAAAACCATTTTATATTCAAAATCTGATATGGTACAACCCTTTTCTTGTATACCTAAAAAATCAGACGGATTCACTGTATGTGGATGCAGTGCAAAGGAGGTTACAAATTAATAAATAATCACGCATAAAAAAGTCAGGGCATTTTCAACAAATGGTTCTGCTTCTACTTTCATATTATGTACAAAATGTGCAACACTTTAGGAATATATACGCAGAGAAAAATAACAAAGCACTTTCAAAAGTGGACCCAACCTATTTCTTTTTTTTCTTTACACGTTATAACTTCCTTCCCTTCTGTTCGCAGAAGTAGGACTTTGTTTCCTATAGTAACTGTGGATAAATAGATATAAGTTTTACAATACCAGACACAAATTATGGCATCCACTTCACCCTTATATTTACATCCATGGTAAATATCACAAGATAAACATGATTTCAGTGCACTTCCACACACAGAAACAAAAATTTCGCTCTGACTCACTAAGTACGTATGATAGCCCAAAATGGAATTTGAATATGAATGTAGGTGCCATACTGAAACATTTTCATATATCCATAAACAAGTACCATACTTCACAATTCTGTCACATAACAGTTTTGACAGCTTCACAGAAACTAACAGTCTATTTGTAGAAAAGAATCAATCAAGATAAAATGGAAAAATTCCATATATAAACATTTTTACGAACAAGGACATTCCAAATGATTGATCACATCAAAGGATAACAGTCTAAAAGCTAAGACTCGGCACCATAGATAATACGAACTCCCACTAAATATGCTGTCTGTACACAACGGGTACGTGCTTAAAGTATCAAATTATATGTAAAATTCAGCACCAACTATAAAAATGTAGGACGTTAAACTGATGTGCACCGATAGTGCAGCACCATCAAATGTGGCACAGTGACTGACACTGATTAGGCCAGGCTGAATCGATGTAGTGAATCACCGCAATAAAATTCAGTGAATGAAATATGACTATATAAAAATCAAATAGAAAATATTTCAATGTGACTGTTCGTGCAGCGGATCTGTGCACATTTACTGAAACTTCCACAGTGTATACAATGGAGTGAAATACTGTACACCTAAAAATTGTGGCCAACTGGGTTCTGAGGCAGTACTTATGGAACCTGCTACATTCACAAGAATGGAAACCACCTGACACATAGGAAGTGCAGGTTTAAATACAGAGTGTCAGCACTGTATTAAAAACCGTTTCGCATTGGAATCAAGATGCATAATTTACAGCAGATTAACAGTAGACTGCTTACACACATTTAGACTGCTAATCAAATGTAGTTTCTACCTTAATACACTGCGGGTATTTTTTGTTTCCCAAAATAAGCGATAACCTTCTTGCAATATTTGCATAACCATTACTACAGCCCCGCAGAGAGCAAACATAGGGCTTCTTTACAATGTCTAAAAGGCAGAAATTTACAAAACAAAGTAAAACATGGGAAACACTGATTTAATTTCTAAGGAAATACACGTATGTAATACACACCAAAAACAACGACAACGATCTAAAAAGTTGGCCAGTCAAGTGGAACAATGCCAGTTTCAAATGCGATGTAGGCCCTATTAGTAATTCTGCTTCACTTTACAATTCTGTACACACCATAAATCCTCAGTCTATATGACATTCTTTACAGAACAGTGCAGCAGCAGTAGCTCTTCTTTTCTTTTTCAGGGCTGAAATTCATTTGCCTGACTATTTCGGCAAACATTTCATTGACATTTGTCCTGTTTTTGGCACTTGCTTCCACAAATGGGCATCCCCACATCTGCGCTAAACCACTACCTTCACTCGTCGCCACCTCCCTCTGATGCTCGAGGTCTACCTTATTTCCTACGAGTAATATCGGTACTTTTTCTGTTCCTTTAACGCGAGTGATCAAGTCTTTCATTGTTTTGATATCTTGGAACGTTTGATGGTTTGTTAGACTATACACCACAACAAACCCTTGTCCATTCTTGATGTACAAGTCGCGCATACTCGCGAACTGTTCTGTGCCCGCAGTATCCAGAATTTCCAGCACACACGGCGAATTGTCGACTTCGATTTCCTTCCTGTAGAAATCTTCAATCGTAGGATCATATTTTTCCATGAAACAACCAGACACGAACTGGACGGTGAGAGCACTTTTGCCAACCCCGCCCGAACCGAGGACGACAACTTTGAACTCGCGCATTTCGGTTCTTTCACGGTCAGATATTTCTCACACAAACTGAAAACTGCACACTACTGATCACAGTCTCTCACTGAAACGCTAAGAACACTCGAAAAGATTTTAAGCAACCAGGAACACGAGCCATCGCACACTTAGCTCTTTACTCCTGTCGCCATCTTACAAGACTGATTTTTGCAGCACAATGCAGCGCCGCTTGTGGACTTTCGACAGGCTACGCGCATACTGGATAACACATAGTGGCCTCTAGTGGTGAATTCAGTAACTGCTAGAACGGATGTGCCGATTCATAGATCGCCGCTGCTGCACATAGTGAACATCAGAGTACTCTAGTGGCAAATGTCGAAAGTGAGGTATAGGGGGCGGAGATGTAACGTATAGTCACGTGACATTTTACAGTGCGGATTGCATCATCATAATAAGCAGAAAGTGACGGTGTCTGCTACTTGTTTGTAAAGGTAGGAAAGATTTCTTTCGCGATAAAGAATCATGCATACTAATAATTATGTATATATTTTGTTACTGTATGTGTCTGAAATTATATTAACATTGCTTTACTATACATTAAATTTCCCAATGTCAGTTTGTTTTTCGTTTTGCAGCAGATGACACTCCCAGTAACGCGTGTGCGGCTTACCTTTTTACTTTTGCTTAGTGTAACTTTGTAACATTTATGCAGTTATTATGTTAGACGAAGACTGTGTCAAAATTTAAAAAGGAAAAAACTAATTTTACAGATGTCAGCTGCCCATATTTTTTCTCGTTATAGTACACAGCTAAAGTTCAGTATGACACTACCAAGATTCCTCCTTGGATATTACATTTTCGTTGACAGTGTCGCGCTTGCATGAAAACAGCACAAACTGATTGGAAACATCTGCATTTAGCCTAGATTGTGTGTTAAGAGATATTCAACATTTCCTTTCCTCCTTGAATGTAACGCAAAATCAAACAAACACAATAAGGTTCGCTGAATGTTATCAACTTGAGGAATCATGTAAATCAGCGCAGTTGCAAGGGATTGTTATAATGACATTTATACAAATTATCAGTTTCAGATATTGCGGAGAGAGACGAATAATGCATTAGTTGCAGTCATAAACATTACAGTTGTTAACTCCGCTAATTTTGCATGGATTTTTTATAGTAGTAACAATAGTTCTTTATGAATAATTTTCGGTATTTATATGGAAGGTTACCCGTTATACTTTTTCTATCATTGCATTTCATTTGTGAACAGGTATTAAAGTGTTTCCCTCCTTGTGTGAAAACCCTATTTTATTCTCACGAAAGATTTACATGGCACCAAAGCTGTTGGTCGTATAAAAGATGTATGACTACATGATTGAAATTGTCCCTGCCGCTGCCCCCCCCCCCCCCCCCCTCTTCCTCCTCCACTCTTTCCCAGCCGTTCACTGTGTAATAACAAGGGTCTAACGCACACATTCAGTTGCATATTTTGTGAAAGTGCAATATTAAACGTTTTGGGCGTCAACTTATTTATTGTATACATATTAATGCAGAGTTTAATTAAGAAAGATTATCAAATTTTTAACTGTGAAACTTTGAAGTGCAATTTTCTTGTTTACATATAACATGTTTTTGATATGTACAACTGTGATGAAATAATATATGTAGGTACAGAATAGGCCCAACTGTAGGAATCTCTCTTAGCACCAAATAGTTTTCCCCTCTGCGTGTCAGAGTAATGGTTCCAAGTGCCCTTTAAATAGCTTCATAGGTGGCTCTATTTCTGCACATTAAAATGAAGCCTGTATCACACACCCAATAACCATCACAACCATCAGATTGTTATGTTTCTGTTGTTATGTGACATACATTAGTATATAGAGTAGCAAGAAGGTAGATACATAAGTAAAACAAAACACATTTAAAAAATGTGAGATACGAGAAGATATGTTACTTGAGCAGAATTAATTGCATTAGAAATTGAATTACAAATAGTGAAGTGAAAGTATGACATTAATGAGGTCAGTGAGGATATACATTTAATCCTGTGTGAGGAACAGTAAACAGAAGGTTTTGTTAAAATTCACAAATGGAACATCTGTATCTTCTAACTATGGCACCGCTAACTGTGGAGTTCCCCTATCCCTGTTCCTCTCAGTCCATATCCGGTCACTTGTATTAATGGTGTAATTTGCACACAGTCTACAAGATAGCCAATTATAATTTACATGGTAGGCGTATTATAAATATTGTGTTTGAGATGTAAAGGGGTTTGACTCAAATTGACTTTCTCTAAATGCTGATAAAGTGTGGTTTGTTTCCTATTTCATCAGGCATCAGACTGGCTTTATGTGGCCCATCACTACTTTATTTTGTGTCAACTGCAGTAGGGATACTACCTGGAGGCTTTTTGACCCCTGATGGGGTATTGTGTTGTATAACACGAAACATTGATCATTATTCCTTTGTTACAAATGTTTCATTACTTTTTTTCAACATAAAATGATCAAGTTATTTTCATCCAACCAACTACCGAGTGCCATGATTTAATTAAAAAAACCTCTTGTCTAATCACTTGAAACTTTGATTCTTCATAATGGCAACTGCTTGTCACAGCACTGTGCTGAAGGAAAGTTTCTTTGTGATTAATGGAAAGTTTTATTTTGGGTTTTGAAAGTTCCATTCATCATTTTTCTCTGTTTAGGATGTCCCTTATCCATGACATAGTAGGTCAATGCAGATGGATGGTATTGACTTCCTTTCCCGCCCTTTCATCTCAGAGTAGCAGTTTCACTTTACATCTTCAATTGTTTGTTGTATATGGTCCTATCTTGGTCTTTCCATGAATTTTTTATCCTTGACAGTTCCTAACTGTGCCATGGCAGTTATTCTGTGATACCTTTCCCTTCTTCTTGGCAATGTTTTCCACTTATGTCATTGTTAATCGCCTCATCTGCTCATCAGCACAATAATTTTTCATTGCTTTTCTATGCCAGAACATTTCAATTTCTTACATTCTCAGGTTCCACATCAGTTGATTTACTTCCATACAGCACTGTGCTCTAAATATACATCCTCAATAACTTCTTCCTCTAGTGCAGTATCTGATAGTAGTAACATCCTGTAGCCTAGGAATGCTGCTTTTACCTGTCCTATTCTGCCTTTTGTATTCTCCTTTCTGTGTTTGTTGAATACATCATTTTTGTTGCCAGACACCACAATTCCTTCACTTTGTCTACTTTGTGGCCTCTGTTATAATGTTAATTTTATCACTAATCACATTTTTGCAACTCCTCACAGCTTCTATCTTTCTTTCGTTTGCCTCCAGTGTATATCCTATGCTCAGTTGTCTGTTAATTCCGTTCAATATATCATGTAAATCTTCTTCACTTACACTGAGGATAACATGTCATTAGTGAATTTTATTGCTGTTATTCTTTCACTGTGGATTTTAATCCTGCTTTAGAACTTATCTTTAATATCTGTCATTGCTGTTTCAGTGTAGGCTATAGATAGACTATTTGGGGAGAGGAAAGAGTGCATGTTTGTCTTATAGCATTGTTAATCTGAGCACTTGATATATAGTCATAAATTCTTGTTGTTTCATATTGATACTGTATACCACCAAAGAATTTAGACCCAGGTGGTGTGTAGTGTTTATTGCACTGGACTAGCATTCAGGAGTACGGTTACATCATAGTTTACGTGACACTAGCTTATCTTTGATGTGCAGATGTTGCAGTGAAAGGCAACCAGTCAGAAGAGTCATTAAGAGAGCCAATGAAAATGCATCTTTCGGTTGTGTTTTGTAAACAACATTATGTTGTCCAATAAATGTTTTTAACCAACATTCATGGCATTCATTGAAAACAAGTTATGTTTTTTGTGTGTGGTACTGTAAGTCTGCAGTGACATGCAAATTTTTATGGCAGAATAGAGACACATTCATAGAGAATAGCTTAGTGTCTTCGACTAATTTTTGTTCCATCTGTTACTGTCACTAATGAACACCAGAAAAATACCTTGAGACCGATCAATGCATGAGTCTTATAGTTTTTCTGATTAGTGAAAATTGAGTGCAATTCATCAATAATGTAGATTTTGAACCATTTACAATACTTTTCATTGAGGGAAGGGGGGGGGGGAGGGAAAAATCTGTCACATCCGTGTACTTTTCTTAACATTACCTGACATCACAGGTTCTGGAGGCGATCTAATAGATTAATAATCTTCAAAAGTGAAACGCCAAGATCAAAAAATATTTATTTAATGACAACTAGTTTCAGTGCACAATGCCACCTTTATCTGGTCACATAAAATTTTACTAGATGGTTAGTTAAATAAGTTGGATAAACTCTAGTCTCCGATACCGCTTTGACCAATGACGTCATACATAATCGGATACTACGAACATGTTTACCACAACATGGCTATATAATAACGTCCACGACTAATAGCAATGTATTAATCGAACTTAATGGGACCAGCATGGGAAATTGGGGGTTTTGGCCAGGGACATAAAAAAAAAAAAAAAAAAATTCACAATCCGAATATAGAACAAACCTGGTATTGATAACAAGATTAGCCCTATATAGATCAAATCTAATATTATCGATACAACCCCTATATTTTCATTCAAAAATAACCTACCCATCTTTCAAAAGTAGTAGTCACATTCGTAAATTGTGACATGGTATCGATTCATAGATTTCACCTAAATAGGTCAAATCTAATTAACAATACCACCACTTCAAAATACAATTTGTAATTATGCACACAGCTTCAGGAGCTATAATTAAATACAAAAACGAAACGACAAACCTGGTATTGTCAAATAGATTTCACTCATATAGATCAAATCTAGTTAATGATACCACTTCACAATTTAGCGGTATATTCATTTGAATTCCCGCTACCAACCATGAATAAATATATATTACACAAATTAGAAAAGACACTACCAACAAATTCCAAAGAGTTCGTACATTTCTATTTACAATGACCAGACAATGTTACCAAAACTAAAAAAAAACCATACAACCAAACATACATTAAGTAACTCGTTATTGAAACTCTCCATCCATACATTCCAAGCCCACCAGCTTCACAGCATGCATTAACTCCCGAACATAAACATGCAGGTAAAACAAAAAATAAAACCTAAAAAAATCCAAACCACTCTTCATGCTTCTTACTATCAACAAAAAGTTATTTTCTTCAATGCTCACAAATTTCACTGCATTCTGACTTCAAACTTCAAACAAATGACCATATGTAAAACAAAACCAAAAACATAAAAAAATCCAATAACTCCATTAGGATTGTTCCCCCCCCCCCCCCCCCCCCCACACACACACACACACACACAAAATCCTCTCTGGCGTGCTAGCAAACTTTAAATAAATTCTCTTCACACTCGAACCTTACATATAACTGACAAACCCCACCTCAAGATTGTAAACTCAAAAAAATTATTTCCATAAATCAAAAAAGAGATACAGTATTCCAAATCCAACACTGAACAAAAAAGTGTAAGCATCGCTTACTATTTATTCCAAAAATAATCTCTTTCATTAGGAAAAAAAAAAAAAATTAACTTCTAAACCCAATCAACCCCCAACAACTACCCATTAATACCCCACTTAACTTCTGATATGTGGTCTATAAACCTTTTTCACAATCTCCATAAACACCTTAAAAAACCATACCCCTTAAGCAAATTTTTGCACCAACAATATTCATCCAAATGTCCCTGAAAACACACTTCCCCTGCCCAATTACTCTCTTTACAGCCTTGTAATATCCTTAAATAGTGTTAGTACAAGCCCCAGTATCTTTGTTCCAAAATTCCAGCTTGTGATTGACAGTCAAATGCTCATATCCCATATGGCCCAACTCCCTATACAATAAAAATGAATCTCACACAATAATTGACACTTTGGCAACATATTTTTCTATTAATGAACACATTTTTTTTTCATCCTGTTAGGCACAACTTTAAAAACAACTTCATCAGACTCCCCCCCCCAACCCCCTCCAGAACAGCAATCACAAATCCCAACCACTTTATTTCCCTCCCAAATTTTCTCCTCACGAAATGAAGCTCATCAATTTCCACTAGCACGCCAGGACCACCCGATTGCCCCCTCCTCTTAAGAAATTCCCCGCAAAACGAAAACCAGTTAGCAGCAGTTCCATATGCCACCTCAGTCTCATGCATGACATTGACAATAGAATATTTGTAACAAAAATAATATGTCATCATAATAATTTTTTCAAGAGTTAGTCGTGATCTCTCAAACCACGATTCACCTCTTAACAGACCTCCAAATACCGTCCTTTCTCCATTGCCACGTATAACAATCTGATGTCCATTTTGGTGACACCTTCACCAACTTCATTTCTACGCCACATTCATCACATCTGCAGTTGCCCCCAAAACCTCCTAAAACTTGCAGAAATTGAATAATACCAATACTGTCAGTCAATTGCTCTGCCAATTTCCTGGCATCCTCACACAAATCAACAGAAGGGGGGGGGGGGGGAGTTGAGCGCCCTAAAACAACAAAAGGGGGGGCGGGGGAGAAAAAAGAAAAGAAATGAAAATCGCACCCAGAGAACATTCATCGCATACGGTCACAGTTAGACTAAACTCACCAACACAAATCCGGTACAGTCAACCACAGAAACCATGTGACTCTGGCGCACATTTAAGATGATAACACAACGCCACCTGGAGGTCTCGTCAAAAATATCAAACACATGTAAATAGCGAGTATTCAAACCATGCGTGGAATGGAATGACATAAAACATGACATCATTGGTCAAAGTGGTATCGGAGACTACATTTGACCCAATAAGTTGACCAACTTGTAAAATTTGATATAAGCAGATTATGATGGCACAGTACACTGAAACCGGTCGTAATTAAATACATAGTATTTTGCGAACTTGGCATTTCACTTTTGAAGATTATTATTTTTCCTAAGTTCTTCTATAGTGATTTTCAAGATGTACATCAAGAAACAGTCACTACATGGTTGTGACCGTTAATATTATTATTATTATTATTTTAATGTAACTTTGTCTGCAAAGTATTTTAAATGTTACAAAATCTATATTATTGGCAAATGAATTGCACTCAATTTTCACACGCATGGCTGGTTCTTGATGTACTTTTTCTATTCACCATATTGTAGCTGTTTGTATTAATTGTGATGATATTCAATTTCTTCCCTTACTACTAAACCTAATTCCACACAGTAAACAATCTCGAAACTTTCACATATCACTTTCTATAATAAGAAAATTATATGTATCATAAAAACATATGCCTCACGCAAATGTCATTAAGACATTTAAATAACAGTGCCTATTGCTGCCAACATTTGTACGTCAACAAGAAGCTAGTGTTACCTAAACTAGGATTTAACCCAGGAATACAACAGTTTGAAGCTTAGTCTGACCACCCAGAATTGTTTTCTGTGATTGCCCTAAATCATACCACGTAATGCTGTAATGGTTCCTTTGAAAAGACACATCCAGTTTTCATCCCCCACCATTGAAATGTTCTGAGAGCTTATGCTCTATCTCTAATGATGTCAATGTTGATGCTATGTCAAACCATGCTCTTTCTGTAGCACAGTGCTAACACATTGGACTCATATTCGGAAGGACGGTGATTCAAATCCACCTCCAGCCATCCTGATTTAGGTTTTCTGTGATTTTCCTAAAATCACTCCAAGCAAATGCCGGGATGGTTCATTTCAAAGGGCACAACTGCTTTCCTTCCCCATCCTTACCCCAACATACGAGCACGAGCTCCGGCTCTAATAATGACCATGCTGTCGACGGGACATTAAAACCAAAGCTTCATAATCTTTCTTTCTTCTGACATTCTTAAATATTGTTCAGTGTGATAGATCCTAAGAGGGTGTCAAAATTGTTCTCATGTCTTGCTTTCATTATTAAGTACAGTGTCAGTACCACCACTCTGGAGCCTTCAAATTCATAAGTTGATTCATTTGTTGCGATAAGATGTATTTACTTAATCAGCAACATTTAATTAACGTAACACAAGTACAAAGATAAGAGACATACTGGTATAAACAAAAGAGTAATTAATTGAACTGAGTAATTATTTGACCAGAGAGAGTAAACATGCATCATCACTGACGCTGTGTAGCACAATAACTTTGTACACGTTGAAAAGGCACTTCATCCTATTCTGCACCACCACTAAATTTTAGTGCAAATCTGTATTTGCTCCTGAGTACTATAAAATCCAGTGAGGGGACTGATGACCCAGCTGTTTAGTCCCCTTAAAAATCATATACAGCAACAACAAAATCCAGTGATTGATTACAGAATCTCTGCCTGATCATGATGTATTCCAACAGAAATCATGCTATGTCCTAGGCAGTTTCCTTGTATACCTCCTTTTGTGATTCTTTAACAGATTAGCTATTATGGCAAATCTAAAGCACATGATTCCACCCATCTGCTTTGATCATGGCTTCATAAAGATGGCAGAAAAAACATATATCACTCGTAGCTAATATGGCGACCAAAACAATCACATCAACACATGAAAATTGCCAGAAAAACAAAAAAATGAAACCACTAGGACACCCAGGAGGATTTGGTGATTTTGAGCGAGGACATTCTGCCAAAAATAAATAAAATAAAATAAAAAATAAAAATAAAAACAAACGAATATCTAAAGAAACACACAAAATACGTGAAATAAAAACTGAAAATGACCAAAACACTATGCACGAAATTGAATAGTTCAGTTGACGTACAATACACTGCAAATGAAGACAATGATACCAATGCAACTCCCCCTCCCCCACACGCAAGCAACATACAACAAAGAAATAGTATAAAACACTTCAATCATTTCAAATGTCCTGTTCTAACACAATCTCCATATCCACAACCACTCTTGTATTTTTGCACTCATTGGCATCCCCGGCTCACAACCTGACCTCTAGACCTCAACTATGCTACAGATCTATCTGTCACCACAACCAGTTTATTGTTTCTCACATTCATTGGCTTTGCCAAAAGCAGTAATCACACCACATCACCTACATGTAATATGGTAGCTGCCAACTTACACGCACTATGGAAATGCCGCTGAAAATCACCCTTACAGTGATCTGAACCTGTGCAAACATCCTCAACTACCACCAACACAAATAGAAACTACACTGTAAAAAGTCATCATCATCATCATCATCATTAGAGACTGATTGTGCCTTTCAGCGTTCAGTCTGGAGCAAAGTACCTCTAATAAAATTCCTCCATGATCCCGTATTCAATGTTAACATTAATGCCAAAGTCAACAAATAAAAAAAATCTATCTTACAAAAAATATGTCTTAGTATATCACACTGAAGTGGGCCACCCCCCCCCCCCCCCACACACACACACAACACAAATGGAGATTTAAAAAAACTGACACAAAAAAAAACACACATGCAAACTTATAAACCTCTCCACTTCCCTACCACAATTTTTGTTAGCTTCATGGTTGCCAACATGTTGTACTCCAAACACAATCAGCTATAACACAAAGCAGCTGAAAAAAAAATTAAGGTGATTAACAAAGTCTTCCCCCAGTGTGTCACACTGCAAGAAAGAATTTAACTTATTTGTCATATCCATCCTAACAAAAAGAAAGCAATGAAACACATGGAATTATAAAAAGATGAACTACACCAGAATCATCACATTAGCAAAATGTGTAGTAACACACACAACAGAAAAACGATCATCGAACTCACTTAAAAAAGGCAGAAAACAATTTTAAGAGAAGCAACCACACCACATGAATGCGAAGAATGTCATATGTCATACTGGCAATGCAACCAAACATGATGGCAAACCATTTACTTCTACCACATGTCTAAACAAATCACCTGTAAACACAGACTACTCGAAATTACTGGGAAACATTGATATCAGGGATCAAAGCCAATGTGTGTAATCGCATGATTCAAATGACCTTCAATTGCTAGCCGAAATTTATCTCTTTGCTTAAGTCTATTTCCTATCTCAGTACCAAGATACAGTGGTGACTTATATTTATTTTTGCTGGTGGGGGCCCAGACAAAAGTTCAAGCCTTAAAATGGAATTGTTTTGAATTATTTATGTAACCTCTTCAAAAGACCGTTTGAAATTGTTTGTATGTTATGTGCATAGTTATGAATATGATCAATAAAATCAACAAATACAATACAAGTGATTGTAATGTGTAAGAATAATTATGGTCGGAACACAATTGAACATTATAATTTGTGATACAGGAATGGCAAAGCTCTTGTTCCGCTAATCAGTGAGAATGATTAATTTTTAGTTTCAATATTGGAGAGTAGATACCTATTCATTGTAAAGACATTTGCTGAGTCGCTGACAGGCATGAAAAATAGATAATCATATTCACACAGCTAAATGTTCGGCCATGGCCTTCCTCAGAAAAAGAAACACGTATAATCACTCCGGCAGCTATATATACACAACCACCATCTCTGGCCACTACAGTGCTAAAAGCTTGACAGTGAAGTTTGTTTCCCTCCATCCTCTTGGCTCACAATGTCTAGGAACAACTTAACAAAATTGCTGTCTATCCACACTGTCTTTGGTAATGACAACAGCTGTTACCAACAATTCATTACACTTGGCATGTTGTCTTGTTTCACCAGCTGATGTCACTGGGACAAAAAAAAAAAGCTTCACCATTCTGTCCAGTCTTCAATTTACTTGATTTGCAACACAGTATACTGTGCTGTGACTTACAGATCTTTCAAGGTGAAATTGTGTATTTGCTCAAAAGAACACTGGTGAACATGGACAAAAGACTAAAGAAACTGTGTCCAATAGATCCGTCATTCATCTTTCTACACTAATTCGGAATAGTTTCCCTTTCCTTGGCTAAAACTCAATAA